>OY720629.1:36111829-37338218 GCA_963170105.1 Cantharis lateralis
AATAAAAAACTATTGTTTACCGCGTAATTCCTTATCAAATTTTAGTCATAATATTTTTTTATTTTCCTATACCTTTTAATTAGTCAGCCACTCGAATTTGTAACTTTTCACGTTAATAAATGGAAAGTTTCATACTTGCAAAACCAGAAAATTTGTTAATATTTCAAAAAACTTTAAATTAACAAAATTTATGCTGCAACTTTGAGGACGTAAAAACTCTTTTCACCCTTAAAATTTATATCGAAACAGGTGGCTTTTTGTTGTTATTCCAAGTTTTTCTCGATACCTTCTTTCTTTCATTAAGCAATACTCGATACCTATACAGGCAGCTCAAACATTTTTGACGAATTTTCTCTGAATTTTTTTTTTAACTGGCAAGCTTTTATTTTTTTTACGGATATGGATAGAACACAAATGTTCGGATTATTGAATAAGCAACTCTTCGGCTACAGGAGAATACAAAATTCAGAAAAGTATATGCAAACAATTTAAATGAAACCCCACGGGAAGCAACTTTTCTGTAAACTTTTAAGTGCTGTTGAATTATATTGTCTAGTTTACATTGTTTTCATCGATACACTTTTTTAAAATAACAATTATTACTATTTGAATGGCAAATTGCATAATATTACTTTCCGCACTGTGTGAGAAAAGGAGCAGATTACAGAACGAGTAGACAGATTTAAGCACTCGTTGGTTCTGGAAGCCATATAGCCATGCAAACGATGCAACTCCGGAAATTATACTTATAAGTTTGACGATAAAGCGGCGTTGAATTGTAAAAGACTGGAGTAAAAATAGCAGCGGATGATCTCACCGAAACAAAAAAAGTGTATCAAAATGTATAAATATTAAGAGGCCAAAAACATTTCGATCGGGTACTCCAGGTTTCTATTAATCAAAAAAAAAAAGATTGTAATTTTTTTCCATTCAATCTAAAACCAATTACCGAGAATTCTTAAATTTGCTTTCAGTTAGTTCTTACACCCACAGGTAAAATTTCAGTTTTCTTTCAGTTGTGTGGGTAGATATCTCCAATATCCGTATCAGTTATTAAAATTACAAAGAACTCTTTCCCACCGCATTGCATAAACGAGCTTTAAGACGGAAGTTTTTATTTTGTGTTTTAAGTTTTTCTTTTTTATTATTTGCAGGTAGAAACGAATTAATAGCCCGATATATAAAACTTAGAACAGGAAAAACGCGCACTCGTAAACAAGTCAGCTCGCACATTCAAGTTTTGGCGCGAAGAAAATTAAGAGAGATACAAGCAAAACTTAAAGTTGTGAGTATTGGTTTTATTATTAACTTGTAATGCGAAACGACTCCTTATGCAAGAGACTGCACATTATTGCCCCTAATTTTTAGTTTGAAATGACGAAAATACGACATTTCATTGAAAGGGAGCTTCCGAGGACGATCGGAATAGCATTTAGTTATGGTAGGATTTGAATGTCGTATTTTCGTCTTGTTTTAGTTTGTTACTTACTTAGTTTTGGGTTAATTTGGTGACGGTGTGTGGTTGTTAGGATCATGCGGCTAAGGAGAAGGCACTACAGACCATGTCCGGCATGTCGAGTGCACAAATAGTTTCTGCTACGACAATGCACAGCAAGTCATCGAGTTTTGGTCTCAATCCTACATCCTATCCTGGACCGGTAAGTTACTCCCACCGGAAGAATCCCGCTCGACCCATGTAATTCTCAATTACTGCAATTTCAGCAGCTTTTCGCTTAATTCGCTAAAATATAATTTGTTGTATTTTGATTCGACATTTTTGTGGCGTACGACAAACATTTAGACGCGCTTACTTGCTGTGTATTGTTGGCTAATATCCGATTGCTTTGTATGTATGAGGGGTTTACAGTAGACGAGAGTTGCTCGTTTCACACCTCATTTTTAATTTTTTTGTTTTAGCAATTTTGGCAGCCTGGTTTGCAACCTGGAACGTCACAAGAGTAAGTACTCCGTTTGACTTAAGGAGAGCGCATAACCAAAGCCGTTTTAATTTTTTCAGTGTGAAACCTTTCCAACAAACGCCATATCCTGGTAAACCTGCGACAGCAGTGTCTGCGGGTGAAGTGGGACCACTTCAAGCTCCACCACCTCCTCCGTGGGAGGGCCGTGCTATCGCGACGCACAAACTTCGACTCGTCGAGTTTTCTGCTTTTATGGAACAACACAGGGATGCCGACAATACGGTTTGTTTAATTTTTCGATCAAGTGAACCCGGTTTTACTCTTTTTTATTTTTTTTTAGTACCATAAACACTTGTTCGTTCACATAGGAGGTACAGCAACCTACGCGGATCCTTTACTGGAGGCCGTCGACGTTCGACAAATATACGACAAATTCCCCGAAAAGAAGGGCGGCCTGAAGGAACTGTACGATAAGGGACCTCAGACCGCCTTCTTTTTGGTTAAGTTTTGGGCGGATCTCAATACGAATATTCAAGATGAGGCGGGCGCGTTCTACGGCGTCACGAGCCAGTAAGTTATTTAATTTTTTCTCTTTAAAATGATTTTGTGACGGTTTTGTTGTTTTAGATACGAAAGCAATGAAAATATGACCATAACATGTTCCACGAAAGTTTGTTCTTTTGGTAAACAAGTGGTTGAAAAGGTAGAAACAGAGTATGCACATTACGAAAGTGGTAGATTTATATATCGGATCCATCGTAGTCCAATGTGCGAGTACATGATCAATTTTATCCATAAATTGAAACACCTTCCTGAAAAGTACATGATGAATAGCGTATTAGAAAATTTCACAATATTACAAGTAAGTCTTTTTATAATTTAAGCAAATTTCGTGATAATTAGAAATTGATTGAAAAATTCTAGAGCATACTCAGAAACACAGCAATGAATATGTTCTGAGCTAACTTTTTGAATCTAGATATCCAATGTTGATTAATATAAACATAATTAGGTTATCAGTTTTTGTTATTAAGTTGTGCTCTATTGTAGCGTGAAATTGTAAAACATCGGAAAAAAAAATAAATTTATTTTTCCAAATTTCTTAGCGAGGTCAAAAACCTTCATAAATGTCATGGTTTGATACAGTTGATTAAGATGGAAAATGGCAAATTGAGCTATAACGCAAGGCCGTAATAAACTTATATGGAAGTTTGTTTACTATTTTATTCACAATCAGTTAGTAAACAACAATTAGCGAATAATTAATCCAGTAATTACTTATTGAGCTTTAATTTTATTGGTTTAATAATAAAATTTCTTATTCAAAATTCTCAGGTCAGAAGTGATCACTTTCTGACTCTTTGGAAAGTTCGGGTTAATAATAACTCACTTCTCAACTTATTATCCCCCGTCAGAAGTGTGGTCTGGATCTGCGCTTGTAATGTAATTTATATGTAGGTATTATACAAATATTATTGTCTAGCGTAGATAATTTATATTAGATACTATAATCAAAGCTATGTACCTATTCAATTACATATTATTTGTATAAAAAGAAATAAATAGAATAGGATATAATTTTTTAAAACCGTGGCTATAAATTTTTTAACAAGTTTTTTAAAACGCTAAAGATAATGTAAACAAGAATTATTGATGTTTTTTAATACAATAATATTTATAATACATAGATAGTAGCACTCAATCAATTATTAATTTTATTATTATTAGCAACCTTAAAATTAAGCAAATTTATGTTTAATAGCTATTTATGTAATAGTAGAGTGCTATCATGAAATTATTTTCACTTCTGTGGGGGTGTCGGGGTTAAAAGCTGAAACTTGCAGGAATGAAAGGTGAGATGGCATATATTCGTAATCCGAAGGTAATCAAAAATAATCACGCGCAAAAGGGCACTATTTAAAAAATTTGAGATAATACTATTAGCAGGAAGCCCATAAAATGACGATCATTTTGATATATAATTTGAAATCAGTTTTGTACGAAATGTATTTTTTTTTAATGTTTGAAAACTGAAATTTGTTAAGTCGCTTATGAGAAATCAAATTTTAAATTGCAATTATCTCGGTTCGAACTTGGCAAAATTTTTATAATATTTGACAATATTTATTTATATACGCTTCTATTTGCGAAACGAAAGCCTAAATCAAAATTTTTTGTACTTGATAATAGTTGCGCATATGTGTGAAGAATCGCTTAGTTGAAAAATGATAATTTTTCGTTTAATATTAAACACGATATGAAATTATTAGTAACATTTAAAATTTTAAATTTTTAATGCGCTCACTACAAAATCACAATTTCCCACTCCAAATTTGTATTGTACAGCACCGGTCATGAAAAGTGCATCGGGAATTAGTTTTTCTGAATCATTGAAAATTTGCTATTTCAAGGTTTAGAATTAAATTTTGGCTTGGTTTCTTCTTTATTAGAACGTTTAACCTAAATGGTCACTTGCATTTGAAAACTACTCGTCAAAAACATTTCCTTTGTCGAGCAGTAATGGAGTAACCGATTTTACAGTATATGTTTGTTTTTACGGTTTTTACAAACATTCTGACCCATACAATTACAAGATCCAATGCAACCCATATTATTTTTCTTGCAAGTACAGACCTTACTTCCGCAATTAAGATCATAATAAGAATAACTTTTTGCTTTGATTGCAGAAGTTTAAATGAAATTATACCTTTTTGACATCCACATGAAGCTAGAACTTTTAATTCCACAGGAAAAAGTGGTAAAGTTGTTAGGAAAAATTGATATAATTTATTCTATTTGCTTTATCAAATTTCCATCCATGATCTGCAACACTCGGTAAATGAAGACGAGATTGTAAATAATTAAGCCGTATTTTAGCTTGATAATGCGCTCTCAAGCTATGGAACCTTAAAGAATCTTCTGTTGGGAGTAATTTTGTAATAGAAGCAGAAGATGCCAGCAGTCTTCTTATAATATTAATTGACGAAATGTCAGTATTTTTTGAATATGGTTTAATAACAATTTTCTGGATATTTTTGAATATGTCTTCTAAATATTGTTGATAGTTTCCTCCATGATATTATGACTTTTCATTTATAACGAATATAAAAATAATTAATATAGTCTAGTCATATATGCGTATAAATTTTTTATTTGACGCGTTTCGATCAGTTAGATCATAATCTTGTTCCAAATTAAAATTGTGTTGACAAATTTTAAATTTTTTTCTAAAATTTGATGCATTCCGGCACCGCCTAAACACTCAGAATGATCTAAAATTGTTTTTCATGCTGATTTTTTCCCAATTCCTGAAAATTGACTGGTGGTAACACAACCAGTTAATGTCGTATACTGCTACGTAAAGGATTGAAGTATTTCTTGAAATAAACTACGGTATTAGCACATCGGTATCGTTGCACTAAATTATGCATCTAGAATAACTATACCTTTTTGCAGACAGTATATGCACCAAATCCTAGTATCAGCTTCCTATTGATTAGAACTCAATAAATCATCAGCATTTACTTTGAAATTTCCTCTCTATTCTAAAATATTTGTGAATTAGTTGCAAACTGTAAATTTAATTTTCTCTGGAGTGTTTAATCAACTGCTCAGATAGAAAATGTGTTAATTATTTCTTATTAAATTCTGAATGAATAAATAAATTCCATTGTTGTGGAAGTGTCTCAAGATGTGATCAAATACAACATCGATTCGCATGGCATGGTATTTATTTTTGACTTGGTTACTTTTACCAGTAAGCCCACGATTAGTCAAATGCAAGTGACCATTTAGGTTAAACGTTCTAATAAAGAAGAAACCAAGCCACAATTTAATTCTAAACCTTGAAATAGCAAATTTTCAATGATTCAGAAAAACTAATTCCCGATGCACTTTTCATGACCGGTGCTGTACAATACAAATTTGGAGTGGGAAATTGTGATTTTGTAGTGAGCGCATTAAAAATTTAAAATTTTAAATGTTACTAATAATTTCATATCGTGTTTAATATTAAACGAAAAATTATCATTTTTCAACTAACGATTCTCCACACATATGCGCAACTATTATCAAGTACAAAAAATTTTGATTTAGGCTTTCGTTTCGCAAATAGAAGCGTATATAAATAAATATTGTCAAATATTATAAAAATTTTGCCAAGTTCGAACCGAGATAATTGCAATTTAAAATTTGATTTCCCATAAGCGACTTAACAAATTTCAGTTTTCAAACATTAAAAAAAATACATTTCGTATGTAGGCTTTTATTTTAAACTTCGCGCCACTTGGCAGTAACTTTTGAGTTACAACCAGAAGGTTGGTTAGTTAGGAATGAACTTATGTTATGAACAGTGATGAACGAACTTATGTATTTTTGGTGTCGAAGGAATTTATGAACTTATGTTAATTTATATGAATATATTATATCTAGTAATAATTTTTAGTGTTTTTATAATCGCGCCGGCAAAGCCATCCCTACAGTTTTCAGAAGTGAGATAGTGTACAAAACATTATAAATTTTTTTGGTTAATTACACGTGCTGGATAAAAAGAAAATTTTTAAAAATGGATCAAACCACCGATCAAGCCGCTACCGATCAAGCATCTGCGTGTTCAATAGCCGACATAATTGAAGCAACGGTGAGAGCATGTAATTTAGCAAATAGGCCTCAGGCTCAAGCAAAGACATCGGAACTCGCTACATTATTACCCCATTTTGAAGGTCACGATGACAGTGTAGAAATATTTTTTGAACGTGCTGAAACTGTGAAAAATACATACAATTTAACGGACCAACAAACAGTGCTATTAATTATTTCAAAGTTAAAGGGTTACGCCCTGAAGTGGTTTAATTCGAAGCCCGAACATGGAGCTTTATCTCTTAGTGAGTTACGACAGGAAATGCAAAGATTGTTTGATCTGAAGGAGGATTCGATTATTTTAATGCGTACATTTGAACGACGAAAATGGAAGAAAACTGAAAAATTTGTTGAGTATTTTCAAGAAAAGGTTTTACTGGGTAATAAACTTAAATTAGAAGAATCCGAATTAATAAATTATATCATTGAGGGTCTGGATAATAATGCATTGGAAAATCAAGCAAAGATGAAAGAGTTTCATACTCTTAATCATCTATTAAGAATTATGAAGGATGTCAACCGAGAAGTAAATGTAAATGTAACCGACAAAAAGGTTATTGGAAACAACTGGAGACCAGCAAGTGGAAGTTCGACTAAATCCGGTGGTGTCCCTACCAGATGTTATAACTGTAATGACTTAGGGCATTTTTCAAGTTCGTGTCCCAAACCGATACGACCAAAAGGATCTTGTTATCTATGTGAGTCAACGGAACATCAACGAAGAAATTGTCCGAAGAATACATACAGGCAGAAGGAGAAGACAACCCATCCAGCGGACAGTACGACAATAACACTACTAGAGAAAAATGATCTAGAAACACCTCCAGCATACACCTTACCTATTTGTGTTGAACTGACTTCGAATAAGTTTCGCTTTTGTACTAATTCTGTTTTAGATTGTGGCAGTCCGATTTCATTAATTTCTTATTCGTTGGTTAAAAACCAGTCATTTGATCCAATCGATGACAAAGTTTTCAATGGAATAAATCAAAGTAAATTAGAACGGTTAGGAAAATTGAATGTTTGTATTATAACAGGTGACGTAGAAATTAATTTAAGTTTGTTTGTTATTAAGGACGGAGTTATTCCTTTTCCATGTTTATTGGGAAGAAATTTTATGTCAAATCCTAAAATACACATTTCGTTGAAAGGGTTAACTGTTGAAATTACAGCAGCAGAGCCAATAGAAAAAGCCGATGACGAATTAAATAATATCATGTCAATAAATTACGTTGGGGAAGGGGAAATGATAAATTTAAATATTGATTCAAAATTAGATGTAAGATGCACTGAATTAGTTAACAATACATTTGTGCAAAATTATTTAGAACCAGTTAGACCTCAAAAACCAAATATTGACTTTCAGTTAAAACTTATTGTAGAACCGCAGCATGTACCTTTTTATTTTAAACCAAGGAGATTGTCTTTTGTTGAAAATAATGCTGTAAATGAAATAGTAAAAGATTTGTTAGAGAGAGGCATTGTACAGACAAGCAAATCAGAATATTGCTCTCCTATTGTTTTAGTTAAAAAAAAAAATGGTGAATACAGATTATGTACAGATTATAGATTTTTAAACAAAATTACTTTAAGGGATAATTTTCCACTGCCGTTGATTGAAGATCAACTTAGTAACTTAAAGGATAAGCATTATTTTACTAGTTTAGACTTAAAAAATGCTTTTTTGCATGTGAAGATGCACCCGGAATCAGTTAGGTATACTTCATTTGTCACTCCAGCAGGACAATTCGAATATCTATACATGCCGTATGGTTTAAAACAAAGCCCTAATACTTTTACTCGCTATATAAATATAATTTTTAATGAATTGTTGCAGCAGGGTAAAATTTGTATTTATATTGATGATATACTAATTGCAACCAAAACAGTTGAGGAAAATTTAGAAATTTTGAAAGAAGTTTTGTTAATTTTGGTGCAAAATAGATTAGAACTGAGACTTGACAAATGTTTATTTATGCAATCTGAAATCACTTATTTAGGTTATCGTGTTGATTCGCAAGGTATTAGACCTAGTGATCATTTTGTTAGATGTATTAGTAATTATCCGTTACCCAAGAATGTTAAAGAAGTACATAGTTTTATTGGTTTAGCATCGTACTTCAGAAAATTTGTGTACAACTTCTCGATACTATCCAAACCTTTGTATCAGTTACTAAAAAAGAATTGTATTTTTAATTTTGGACCAAACGAATTGGAAGCATTTGACAAAATTAAATTAGCGCTTGTGTCAAACCAAGTTTTGTCAATTTATTCACCAAAGGCTGAAACACAGTTGCACTGCGATGCCAGTAGCTTAGGTTATGGTTCAATTTTGTTGCAAAAGCAAAGTGATAATAAGTTTCACCCAATATTTTATTATAGTCAGAGAACTACAGATGTAGAATCACGTTATCATAGCTTTGAATTAGAAATGCTAGCAATAGTAAATGCGTTGAAAAGATTTAGAGTATATTTGCAAGGTATCCCATTCAAGATTGTAACAGATTGTAATAGTTTAAAATTAGCTCTTCAGAAAAAGGATGTAAATCCAAGAATTTATAGGTGGTCGCTTATTTTACAAAATTTTGAGTATAGCATTGAACATCGAATTAATACAAGAATGCGCCATGTAGATTGTTTAAGTCGTGTTAATAGTATTTTTGTTATCGAAGATAATAGTTTTGAACGAATTCTTAGTATTAGACAAGACATTGATCCAGAAATTTTAATTATTAGAGAACGTCTTCAAACAAGTGAGGATAAATTTTTTGAAATTAGAAATGGATTAGTTTATCGTAAATTTAGGAATCAAAGTTTATTTTATGTCCCGAAAGATATGGAGAATAATGTCATCAGGATTTATCATGATGAATTAGGTCACATTGGTGTAGATAAAGTGGTGGAAATAATCTTGAGAACCTATTGGTTCCCAGACTTGAAACCTAAGGTTAAGAAGTATATTTCAGAATGTTTAAAGTGTATAGTTTTCTCCCCAAATTCAGGCAAGAAGGAAGGTTTGTTGCATTTGATTCCGAAAGGTAATATTCCTTTTAATACTATTCATGTTGATCATTGTGGACCTTTAGAAACCACTAACAAAAAGAATAAATATATTTTTGTAATTATTGATGCCTTCACAAAGTTTATTCGACTCTTCCCTTGTAAAACTACAAATACCAATGAAGTCGTAAAGCACTTGAAGTGTTATTTTTCAACTTACAGTAAACCCATTAGAATTATTTCAGATAGAGGTACTTGCTTTACTTCAAACTTATTTAAAAACTTTATGTTGGAATTAGATATTAAACATACGTTAATAGCAGCAGGTGTTCCCCGTGCTAATGGTCAGGTGGAAAGATATAATAAATACTATATCCCAATGATAGCTAAAATTACTGAATCAGCAAACACTTGGGATGAGGTGTTGAGTAAAGTAGAATTTTCGATTAACAATTCATTGAATAGAGCTACTAAAGAAACGCCAGCCAAATTATTATTCGGTTTAAATCAAATAGGTGAAATTCATGATCATTTGAGATTCTATTTAGATAATGAAGGTGTGAACAGAGATATGTTATACATGAGGGAAAAAGCAGAAGGAAATATTGAAAAAACTCAGAATGAAAACAAACGTAATTATGATAAAAAGCATAAAATTGCTAATACTTACTTGGAGGGTGATTATGTTATGATTACTAATGTGGATGTAACTCCGGGAATAAACAAAAAATTACTTCCAAAGTTTAAAGGCCCATATAATGTAAAGAAATGTTTACCAAACGACAGATACGTCATTAGTGATGTAGAGGGTTTTCAGGTTACACAGAAGCCGTTTGAAAGCATTTACGATGCGGCAAATATGAGATTGTGGTACAGAAATTAAATTGTGTTATTTTTATATTTAGGTTTTAGCATTAAGTTTTGAAATGTTCACTTGTATTAATTTGAATTGTAATACTTAGATTTAGATAAATTAGATTTAGTAAGAATTGTAACTTGTTAAAATCGTGTCGATTTTATGTCAGGTATGGCCGAGTTGTAGGCTTTTATTTTAAACTTCGCGCCACTTGGCAGTAACTTTTGAGTTACAACCAGAAGGTTGGTTAGTTAGGAATGAACTTATGTTATGAACAGTGATGAACGAACTTATGTATTTTTGGTGTCGAAGGAATTTATGAACTTATGTTAATTTATATGAATATATTATATCTAGTAATAATTTTTAGTGTTTTTATAATCGCGCCGGCAAAGCCATCCCTACACGTACAAAAATGATTTCAAATTATATATCAAAATGATCGTCATTTTATGGGCTTCCTGCTAATAGTAATATCTCATTTTTTTTAAATAGCGCTCTTTTGCGCGTGATTATTTTTGATTACCTTCGGATTACGAATATATGCCATCTAACCTTTCATTCCTGCAAGTTTCAGCTTTTAACCCCGACACCCCCACAGAAATCGTTTTTAAGCGTTTTATTTTGAATCGGGCACTCTACTATAACCAGTTATATAATGCGACGGTTTGTTCAATGAGTATAAAGCGTGATAACCTAAATATGGTTTTAACGGCCATCTAGATTCTAAAAATTGGGTTTGGAAATGTTTAATCCTTTTTTTCTAAAGCAAATAATACCCAAACTGAATTTACCCACGTTCGTTTAAATAATGCAACTTTTTTTTCTCAACAGGTTGTTAGTAATAGAGAAACGCAAGAAACTCTCTTATGTACAGCGTACGTATTTGAAGTGTCGACATCGGAGCACGGTGCCCAACATCATATCTACAGGCTTGTTAAGGATTAGCCGACGTATATGTGTTCGAGCCAATTTCACTTCAGTGCCTACACTCACAATATTAGTATTATTATCAAATACATATGCTAGAAAAAAATAGGTAAATTGTAAGAGGAAATTGCCATTTTAATACTCGATATTGGATTTTTATACATTTTACGTCTTTAAGTTTTAAGAAAAGGTAGAAAATTTTATCATATTTATTATTTGCACTTGTTTTTTCGAAACAAAGCGAGGCGGTCAGTTGAAAATTGAAATTCCTCCTCGGAAAGAGTACAGCCATGCGCACGTTATCTGTTGGCACGTGGTGATAGAAAAAAAACTGTTTTTGCAATTATTTTCCTAGTCATTTTTAATAATTAACTCATCACATGGTAGTAGACAAATTTTACAAAATCTTAAGAAGAATCGCCTCGTTATTTCTTACGTGAGTACTAACATATCGAACAGAAATATTAAAGAACCAATTCAGTGGGAGAATTTTTAAAAATTGGCTTTTCCAGGCATCGGTCGTGTTTTTCTTGCCTTACAATTTTTTAATCATCTTAAAGTTGCACTCTTTTATCTCTTATTTTGTATAAGAATCTAGCGTAAGGATTATTTTTTAGGTTTTTACAAAATGTTTTATTATTAAGATTAAGTTTATGTGATCCTATCTTTAATATTTTAGTCGTAGTTTTTTCTTTGTTAAAGTTTTTACATTATCCAGTATTTCTCCCAAAATTTTTGCTACGCCTTTGTATAATTACATTTTCTCAATTTGATTTTTTTCAATCATAAGATGATTGAAATTAAATTTATTTGGCAAATTAGCAACGCCGTGCGTTTAACTCATTTTTTATGAAAGAGTATTGAATTTGTTCGGCTGGGTTCATGGATAAAATGGGTTGGAAACGCCGGAACTCGACATCAAATGAAAACGTTAAGGTGAACTTATTTAATTTTATACAAACCCCCTTCTAAGTCTGATTTTTTAAATATATTGCCAATGGCATAACTACTCGGGAAATCTTTGTACAAATTCGTGGAATTCAATCCAAACGAAAACCTCAATCCCTCCCTTGTATATTGTTTAAAATTGACAAAATTTGATCAAGAGAAAGTTGTATTATTTTGTGCAGCATATCAAAGTCTGACATTTTTATTCTACACTAAAAAAAGCTCGGTTTGTTTTTGCTTGCCCCGCTCCCCTTACCATAATTATTACGGTCGCATAGCTTCTTAACTTTCCTCTTTCCTTTCATAACAACTTTTTCTCTCTTCTAGCCCCGCCCAAACAACAAAATGAAAAGAAAAGTTTATTTTAAAAGTTGAAAAGTTTCAACCAAAAAATGTTTGTTTTAAAATTTTCAAGTTTTGAAAGTTTTCCAAGTGTTGTTTATTTTTGAGGCGAAGTTTACTCGGAATTTTGTGAATAATCAAGGTTATATTTTTTAAAATACATAAATTAATAGCTTGTGAAAATTGATATTAAATTAAAATATAAAAGCTAACAAGCTAAGTAATTAAAAATGTAAAAAGCTAATAAAATATCTACTTTTTAAATTTTAGATAGCTAAATTCATTCGGTAAGACATTAAGTTATTAACAGCCGCATTTACCAATCCCAGTTACGTCTGGATTCATAGACCAGTATTAAGTTCTAAGTAGGACATTTTGTGTCGAATTTGTTTTTGTTGCAACTTTATTTACTCGGTTAATAACGGCCAATTTAAAAAGCTGAGTATTAAGTATGAATAAGGCTTTGTCTATGAATACGAGTGTTGGTTGCTAAGTTTTAAAGTACAACAACCGGAATCAAGCACTAATGTTATACTTTTTGAAATTGTCATTAAAATTTACTTTGTTTTTAATTTGAAAAACTAATATTTCCTTTTGAAACCGAATGTTTTTATTGGTATTATTCTACTTAATGTAGCATTCGACCTTCTAAAATTCCATGAACCCAACACTTGAAACAAATGAGCGCTAAATCGGTTCTTCTTTTTGATGTTACAGCGCTCACCTGGTTATTATTAAAAAAAATGTTCTGTACCAAACACTCCAAATTGAAACATATCAAGAACTTGGTAGATTTTAGAAATTCAAAAAATGAGTTAAACGCAATTTTTTAAAAGTTTATACAATAATTAATTGTCCAGTTAGATTTTAAATTTTAGAGTTAGGCAGACGAGGAAAAACGCAAATATTTTATTATGCTTTATTAGTGCAATTTACGTGAATTTTTTTAACCGGGTGTTCTAAATACAAAAGTGGACGTGTCTTTTACGTCTCTGATTTTCGGACGACGATAAACCTAATTATATAAATCGTACCCGCACATGACCGTCCATCTTTTAATTAGAATGCTTAATTCGATATTATGATTTTATTTTAAACTAACAAGTGGCAATGGTTTTGATCTCTTTGGATTTGTTTTAAAATAAGAAACAAATGGCAAAATTGTTTTATTATCGATTTTTAAGAAAAATGGAACAAAATGATTATAAAATTAGAGTAATTTACCTATTGTACTTTGCAACACTGACACACAAACTTACATCTTCTGTGAAGATAAATTTTAATAATAAATAAATTTTTATTAATAATATGTAAATGTGGCAACTCGTCGTCGATATTATTTATTGTTTTTTTTTTATATTATAAATTTTTATATTTAGAAAAATGCCGGTGTACTTATAAAACAAGTCGAGAATACAAACTTTTTTACGGGGCAGCTTCATTTTATAAGTACCCGCATTTAAAAGAAAAAAATTATATTTTGTTTTACAGTAAACAACAAATATGGTGTCAGTGTAAATAAAAAGTAAAGTTAATTGTAAATATATACATTATACATATTATATATATTTCTAATTATTGAATATGGCAACTATAAATATTTTTACGGTATTACGATACAAATTGCAAATTGTGTGCTATAAATTGAGACTTAAATCAATATCTGGAATGCCATATCGAGACGATTAGATCTTGAAATTTATAATATTTTTGCTCTGTATGTGTATACAGTTTTTAAAAAATCATGTTTATAGTTTGTATGAAAAATACATTAATTGCTATAATCTTCTTATTTAATTGCACCCCACCCACTTCCTTGTTTACCAAGTCGAAAATTTCCTGTCCGATGTTACGCCACTGCTCATCATTAAATTTATTATTCAAAAATATTAGAATTATCACCAATGGAATGCTAAAATTATCTAACGAAACCCAACACTTGAATATTAAATTGCTTATCTGTTGACGATGAGGTTTCGACGTAAAAATTTCGAGGTCATTTTCGGTTTGTTGTGACAGTTAGTGTAAAATGGCGGCTGCCAGTAGTGAAGGTTCTCCAATATCCCCCAATAACACGTCCTTTATTTTAGGTTCTTCATTTTTAAGAAGAAATTCGTCGGATTCGAATTCAGGATCGAACGAATTTAGATGGACCCCCTTATTAGTGTCGAGGTCGAAAAAACGAAAATCATATCGAGGTACGATAAGTTGAATTTTTTAAATTTCAAACCGATTTTGACCTTCCCTTGTCAACATTCTACTATTTTACGATTAACTGTTTATCAATTTTATCGTAAAACGACGTGACGTTTAATTTTAATTTGAATAATTTATACTTAACCTAGAAAATTATTCAAAATTACTTTTCATTTGTTTTTAACGTCGCGACGTGTAAAAACAAATGACAATCAACTTTGTATGTTATTAAACGAAGTCATGTGAAGTATTAACACTAATTGTCTAATAAGTATGAGGCCCCAAGCCGAGCTAGCTATTTGATAACAGTTATGCGTATTGGATGTAGATTTCGATGACATAAATTTTAACTCATAATTTTCTCTAACTAACTTAATCGGTGGAACCTCCAAGCCATTGTTGTCTACATTATATTATTTATTAAGCAATCGCTTGCATCAGCAGGCCAAACGATATTCTTTTTAGGAAATATTTATATTATCTGCTTTGCGAGACCAGATCACATGCACGTCATTTATTAAATATACCTATACGAGATTAAACATCTGGGTAAGCAGGATGTCAGGGACAAACAAGGTTGATAGCAACTCATATTGGGATGACTAGCCAATTTAAGAACAGTGCGTTGCTGTTCTGCTAACTGCTATTAAGCCAATCTGAAAGAGGCTTATGTCTAGCAATAAGCAAAAGATGATGATGACACAGAAACAACACCCAATTTCGCCTGCCAATTCAGTTACGAGTAAGCGAGAGCTCACATTATATCCTCGCTACTTACTCTTAGTATATCGCTGGCCGTTTGTTGCTTATTGCTTCGGTGTGAAACTTCTGAAAATTCTTAAAACTTGAAATATTAGTTGTCATAGTAAATCTTACTCTGAATAATTGTAGTTCTATACCAGCAGTAGTCATCAAAAGTAGAGGCCTCAGGCTGAGCTTGATAACCAAGAACAATTATTAAATGGACCGACCATTCATTACGTTCAAAACTTCAAACTTTATGGTTTGCTCATTACATCTATTAATTATTCAGTAAGTCAAGTCGAGCATTGTGAACAACTTGAATAAATAAGTATATAAATTCTCTAGTGACTCCTAGATGCAACTCAATTATTTCAAAACTACAAAATTACCCTTTCAGAGATCGGTAACATTACGTTCAACAGATCACTCCAATTGTGATTTGTGACTATTGTAAAATTGGGCTTTAAATTAAGAGTAATTTCTTAAATTTCTCAAAAATTTGCATCCGCATTTTTGTTAACCGAGAAAGTTTTCTCCTGGTAGAAGGTTATCGGTGATCGAATAAAATAAAATTGTGTTTAAATAATTTTTATAAACCAGAGGTCTGTAATATAGAAGTTTCAATGTTTTTAGAACTTACGCGAAAAGGAAAAATGCGCTACTATATAATTTTTACACACAGATGTCTCTGTCGATCGAGTTGACATTGGGGTATTGATTTCCACGACTAAAGGTATTCCCATGTCGCGCTCGCCTTCTTTAAAAATCAATACTCGCCCTTCAGACGTTTAAGTCGCACTTAATTGTTTGCTAAATGTTAAAATAAAATTTATCATATGAAAGTGCAAGAAATGGTCGAAAATGGGGAGACCGCCATGGAACAGGATATGGCTGGTGCTCAAGACACAATCTACTTATGTAATTTTCGCGTTTCCGTCGACGGCGAGTGGTTGTGTTTAAAAGAGTTACACGATGTGGAATTTAACATGCAAAATTCGTTTCATCAACCCATCGCTTGCCTTTCGCCCGAAATTTCTCCTTATCCTTTCGGTATTGCTGCACTTTTCTTCGCTTAGCAACTTTTCGTGAAATTTTGCTTTGTTACAGGTCGAGACCCGGTGATTGTAGAAAGAAGTAATTTAGTAAATATCAGTAAATTAGTCGTTAAAGAATTAATAGAACAATCACTTCGGTATGGACGAATGTTGGATTCGGACCACATGCCTTTGCAACACTTTTTTATTGTTCTCGAACACGTTTTACGGCACGGGCTTCGGCCTAAAAAGGTGTGTGTGTGGTTTGATGTGGTCGGTTTTACAGTAACCTTAAAATTTTGTAGGGCCTCTTGGGTCCAAAGAAAGAATTGTGGGATATTCTTCAAATGGTCGAAAAATACGCACCCGAAGCGCAAGATATTACGGCCAGTGTTAGAGACCTGCCGACCGTTCGGTACGACGTCATTTTATCTGGTTATGAACTCCCTTTGACTCTTAATGTTTTAGAACTCACACGGGTAGAGCGAGGGCTTGGCTGAGGTTGGCTTTAATGCAAAAAAAATTAGCCGATTATTTGAAAGTTCTCTTGGATCACAAAGATGAAGCTTTGGTCGAATATTTCGAACCCGATGCATTGATGCTAAGCGACGAAGCTATCGTAATTATCGGTTTACTTGTCGGTCTTAACGTAATCGACTGTAACTTGTGCGTTAAAGTAAGTCGAACCTTTTTAGAACAACATTCGGCTTATTTTATTTTATCCTAGGAGGAAGATTTAGATTGTATGCAAGGTGTCATCGATTTTTCTTTGTATCTTCGTTCGTCGAACCAACTCACAGGCGATGTTGGTGATGAACAACAAGAGGAAAATACCATGACGACTGTGTTGGACCAAAAGAACTACATAGAAGAACTTAACAGACATTTAAACGCTACAGTCACAAACTTACAAACTAAAGTTGAATCTCTGACAACAACCAATGCTCTTATGAAGGAAGATCTAGCTATAGCAAAGAATAATTTATTGGCATTGGATGAAGAAAACCGTCAATATCGTAAGGAATTGGGAAGGGAGGGCATGGATCGGATTGTAACTGCCGGTAGTAAAATGCAGTTGGCACAAATTTCAAATGTCGATACTTCACGAATGATAATGCCTTCGGATAATTCCGAGTTGCAGCAACGATTAGATGAAGAAAGAAGACTGAGGACAGAGGCGGAAAAAGAATTGGAATTACAGGTGAGCGTTATAAATGAGGTTTCGAGTGGACTTACCAACCTAAATTTTGTTAGTTGAGCATTAAGGCAGAAATGGAAGTGGCGATGAAACTTTTAGAGAAGGATATTCACGAAAAGCAGGATACTATCATTTCTTTGAGGAGGCAATTGGATGATATCAAACTGATTAATTTGGAAATGTACAAGAAATTGCAGGTAAACTATTTTTGGTATCAAAATTTAAATAATGACGAAATTTGTCGGTGGAGAATTCTCGTTGTTAGAAATACCTTGCAGTTTGAAAGATTTAATTAGGGAAATTAGAGTATTATGGAAGAGTATAACTGTATTTGCTTATTGTGAATGGCACAGATGGTTTTCGGTAAAAAAGTAAATAATGCCCAAGGTGGAGTTTTCTTCTGTTCAGTACAATTGCTTTACCGAGAAGTGTGAAATTTATTTTTCAAAATTATCCCTCCAGTGGAATTTATGCTAAGAATTTTCAGAATGCACTCTCAGTTGTAATAGTCACTTAAAATTTTAATTTGTGAATGAATTTTGTATTTAATTTATTTTGAAAACTGATTTTGGCTGAAAAACCACAACTTTAAAACAAACTGGTTTCCCAGTTTAAAAATTCAGATTTTTTACCTTTCCCCCTGGATCTTTTCTATTCTGAAAGTGGAATTTATGCAAAACGTTTATCTTGTCAAGTGGGATTTATGGATTGGAAATGTAGAAGTGCACCCTCAGCTAAGTAGCTACTTGAAATTTTTAAAATTTTGTACATTCAGTTCAATTTCTCTCTTTTTCAAGTTTTTCTATTCTCAAAAATTTTGATTCGATACAGAGTTCTAGTTTATTTCATACATAAATGGTTATCACTTAAACAAAACAAATCTTTTTGATTTTCTGGAAAAAATTTTGTCATTATTTTGAATTTGATGTGAAATTTCCAGTGCTTTTTAGTGTTAAGTAATCACATATTTAAAAAAATTATGTATTAATTGGTTGGTGTTTTTGTTTCTTACAAAATTGTAGGAATGTGAAATGGAGCTAACTCAAAAGGGAGAAGTCGTGAGTCGACTTCAAGCTAAAGCTGGCCAAATAGGAAAAATTCTAAACAATTTAGAAAAGTACAATCACTTAATTAGTAGAGATTCCACTCAAGATAAAAGGAGGCCTTCCTCTTTTGATAAAAAACTCCAACCTTCTTCCAGCAAACACGAACTAAAAGATTTTAAAGATTTCAAAGATTTCAAAGCTGAAAGTAGCGCAAAACTTGTGCCCGAGAGTAAAACCGAAAATTTGGCAGCTTCTAGTGCAGTCGAATAATTTCTCATAGATTTACATTACTTTTTTGTTTTATGTTGTTAAAAATATTGCGTTGTAACTTTTTGTACAAGAAATGGCTTATTTCAGGAATGTGAGGGTTCACTAAAACATAAAACTGAATTAAATGCCAAGATCGAAGCTAAAATGCAGTGTATGTCGGATACAATTCAATCTCTTGAGTCAAAGTAGGTAACTTTTTTGTTTACAAGGGTCAAAGTATTAAAGAGAGGTATATTGTGGACGTACGGTCAAAAAAGGCCCTCATCTTACCGTTTTGCTCTTGTGATATGTTTAGCTTTTTCTACTACACTTTTAACTTAAAATTGACCGTACCTCTACAATCAAATAAATTATTACGTATTCCTTATAATTAGAGAACTTTAGCTTAGGCCGTTAAAATCAATAGATATTGGCAAACCTTCACTACGGCAGCTGCTAATTTATAAAATAATGTAACTAAGAAAAAACTTTATATTATTAAAATTGTGTAAAAAAAACCTATAAATGTGTATGTTAACTGTTAAACCTTCGACATAAACATTTTCTGCTTAAAATGTTTTATAAAAATAAATTTTTCCAAAATCTAATTGTATTTTATTCAATTTTTGCTTTGTTTTTTAAGTTTTGGTAGTTTTCTAGCTTTAGGTTTGCCATTATTTTATTGTTTCAATTTTATTTTTGTTTCAAAAGTTTGATTTCTGAAAATATTTCTGTTCAAACTTTTGAAACTGTATAAATTTTTATGTTGTTCCCTCCTCCCTCTCCCTCACATATATTTACTTTATTTTTTCATTAGAAATTTTAAGTTTGAAGTTAACTGAATTTTGATTCCCGATCAATTTTTGTGTGCCTACCAGATTCTTTTAGTGTTTTCCACCACTTAAATTTTTTTCGTAAAGCACTTCCGACACTATCATTTACAATAGTGGTGTTCAATGTGGGGAACGATACCAATCAGATACCTAGTGGTTTGCTCTCAGCGATTTAAAAACTGAGCGATTGCTCTCTACATTGAACGCAACTAATTGAGCACTTTTTACGAATTTCAAATTTTTTATCTGACAAGGGCACTCCACAGTTGATCGCCCACTGACTTTAGTGAATTTTGATCACCATATTTTCCTATAATTTTTGAAATAAGATTGTATGTTCTCCAAACTACGGGCTCCTAGTAAATTTTCAACTTTTTCCTTGATACCTATCCTGCCTTCAGAGCCGTAGATATTATTATTTTAGAAGTTATTGCCTAATATTTTATATATGGCTCTGCCTGCTGTCTTACCCGATCAAAATCTCTTGGTGATGGTTAAATTTCTCTCATTTGCCAAGTGTTTGCTCCTGTAAGTTCTTATCGAATATTTTTTATTTGAAGTATTTTAGGTATCGTACAAGCGAAGTAGAAAAGGCAACCGTGGAGCACATAAAAAGAGAACTAGACGTCCAAGTCGCTAATCAGGAAGAGCAAGCCAATACTGTCGAAGGTGACCTTAAAGTGGAACGTGAGTGGCGAATATCCCTGCAAGAAACGATGCAAGTAGATCGTGAACGTATTTCCCAGCTACAAGGGGAACTTTCTCGTCTTAAATTTGTTACTCAAGTAATTGGAGGCAATCGACCCATTGTTAGATTTTTCTTTAAATTTTTGTCTTTCAGAAATACACAGAGCTTCAACAAGATTATTACGTATTAAAAGAAAGGTGGTTGGAGCAGGAACAAACTTTGGAGGAGTTAGGTGCACAGCTAAGCGTTTCAAAGTTGAAAATTTCTGATTTGAAGGAAGAGGCGGGTCGTAAAAGTGACGGAGGAGCGTGGGCAACGGATGATAGTGCAAAACAGTGTAAAGCCTGTACTAAAGAATTTAATTTAACTAGAAGGAAGCACCACTGTCGTAATTGTGGTGAAATATTTTGCAATGCTTGTTCTGATAATGCCATGGCCTTGCCGTCTTCGGCAAAACCTGTTCGTGTTTGCGACGATTGTCACGTACTATTAGTCGGCCGTTACTCTGTGATATAAAATTGTTTTAATTATGCCTATTAAGTTTGGTGTATTGGATTTATATATTTTGTATTAGTCTTTTATATGTATATTGGAAGGTTAAATTTTATTAACGAACGAAGAATACCTATTAGCAAACTTAAATAAAAGAAGATATTTAAATTTTTGTATTGTCTTTTTTATCGAGTTATGGGAAGAAAAAGTAATTTCCAAATTCTAATTGATTTTTTATTTTTTTACCTAATTTACCTGCGCGTGAGTACGCCTCTGGATATGATTACTCCTTTCAATTATAAAATGATTCACCTGCGTGTTTAGAGAGAGACGGAAGGTGTGGAGGTTTGCAAGTTAATGTGATGAATTTTGAACACCACCCCGAACTTTAATCATAAACATGGAACACAAATTTTTATTGTTGTTGTTAATTTGCACATTCGTGAAAGAAGGTAATTATAAAATCGTTAAGAAAGTTTTCATAAAATTTTATTACCAAAGTGGGCGTGGTGATTTTTAAAACAAACTTTGATATTTTGTTTAGGTTTTGCTGTTTGGTGCTACGAATGCATCAGCAATCAACCCGGCTGTGGAAAAGAATTAAACTGGTTGTGGCATTGGACGTCAAAATGTCCCGAAAGAGACGACGTTTGTGTCAAAATTATAGAGACACGCGACGGTAACCCATTTATTTGCTTTATGTTGTTCGTGCTTGGCTAACATTTTGCTTGTTTTAGCCGAGGAAGTTATAACGAGGGCTTGTTTGAGTTCAATTCAAGGCTTACGAACTGACATTCCTGCTGATCACTACGAAGGTTGCAGGCCCAGCGTGTTCGACGTTAAATTGTCAAATTATGTCAATAATTCCATCAAAGAACTCGATATATACAGGTAACTGTTTTATATCTTTTGTTTTTAGTAAACTTATGTTTGTTTTGTGTCCAGGAATCACTATGACTCCACCATGTGGTGTTTCTGTTTTTTGGATCATTGGTGCAACAGCTCCGTTTTACGGCTGCCTTCCGTCGCTCTAGTGGTCACTAGTATAGCCAGTATGGTCTACTGGATGCTTTGAAGTTACCTCATCCGATTTTAGTGCCTTTCGTGGACAATGTCCATTTTATATTGATTCATATGGAGTTCCAACCTGATAGAATCTCTGTTTATTTACTATAGAATACTCGGAACCTCTTCTAGGTTCTTTTTTAGTTTTGTAAGTTTGGAACCCCTAGTTGTTTTTTGCAACTTGAATCTTTATTGTTTAAAAACTCCAAATAAGTATATCCGTCCATTTTATTAATTTAACGTTTAAGTTTTTGATTGTATTTGTATTTTGTACACAATAAAATTTTATATTTACTATTCATATAAAACAGGTTTCTATAATTTTGTAACAATTAGAACGTTTCTGACGGTCGGCCAAAGGCGATTTTATGTAAAACTACTGTACTTACTCTGTTTAGTAAGAGTAGGTTGCTTACTTTCAGTCCAGATCATTTCGACATGTCAGTTGGTGATGAAAATAATAAAACGAGAGATAAAATTATTTATCCAAGAACACCAGAGATAAATAATTGCAAATTCTTGCCTCACAGCCTTTCCGAGACATGAGGGAGTTCCCTAGTATGTAAGATATCCCTGTCAAAATCATAGAAGCTGCTGAGCGAGACGTATTTACGCTTTTGTTGTCTAGTATACTATTAACTGAGGCAACTTTTTAATACTAGGTGACGCTGTTTCGCAAACAGGCAAACATTAAACTCGCCAATCTGGCAGCTGTCATAGTTAATTTTGAATTTTATAACCTGAAAATTTTTAATTTAAAGACATGGAAATGGATATAGATTTAGATGACTTAACGGATGAACAATACGTGGTAAAAAGAGCAAAAATGGAACTAAAACTGGATCCGTATTCGGCTAAAGCGTGGATGATAACCGCGAAAACCTTGTACCCTCACAACTTTTCTGTACAGGTAGTTTCCTCTCAATTTTTTTTTATTCCTATTACTCGTACATTTATTGTAGTTTGAAGCTTACAGAATGGAAAAGGAAGCGGGACACGTCAAGGAAGCTGCTAAATATTTCAGCGATTTGTAAGTTTCTTCATTTAAGCTATCGCTGATTTTGACAATTTTACTTGTAGGCTGGAAAAGTTTCAGCAGGAAGCAGAATTTTGGACCGAAATTGAAAATGTTACAATTGCCCTACGGACAGAAACCGACGCAATGGATAGCAAGAAGCAGTTTTTATGCGAAATGTTCAAACACATTTCTTTGGGTTTGTAACCAAAAATTCCCAATTTTTTCTTCATTTAAACGATATCTTTTAGAAATGCAACACCAACTTTTATTGTTTACTGCAGACCATTGTGAAGACACTATGGAACATTGTCGCTTATTACTCTTATTGTTACAACGATTTCCTGTCGCTATTAAAACACACGGGGTAATTTCTTCCAATTTCACCGTAATTTTTTAATAAAATGAATATTTTTTAGTCCCGACTGGTGGAAACATTACTCAGTGCCGAAAAACACAGCCATATAGGTACTCAACCTCTCAATCCATACCGGAGACTGCTAGTGTGCGATCTTTTACCCCTGCTAGGATCAGAAAACTCTACGGTTGAGTTTTCTTCCAAACTGCTTTTTAAACTTCTACACAAATCAACTGAATTTTTTATGTGTTACCTCGAAACTCTTAAAAATGGCAGTAGTCAGGTAAGCATTGCAAAGTACTAAAAAAAAAGGTGTTACGCTAATTTTTTTTCTAGGACTTGAGTTTAAATATTGACGATCCTTGGAAGAAACTATTCAATATTTTGGACATGGCTGGAAAACACTTAGGGTGGGATGCTTATCTGACGAATTTAGGCAATAGCTTTACGAAAGAAAGTTATTGGCAAAAATTATTGAATTTCTACAAAAGTCATAAGTCATTATCAGTTGAGGATTCTGGAAGCACTAAGCAGTTGCTATATTGCATAACAATTTTTTTGCTGTACTCCTTGTATGACTACAATTTAAGCTTATCTCCGACCAGCACACCAGTACAGATACAAACGCCCATGGTCTTAGTGGAAGGATTTGTAGGTGAGAGAAACAAAAGTTTCAAACCAACGGCACTTGACACATTTTTATTTATCTTTTAGATTCTCAATTACCCAATCCTTTGCTAGATTTAAATTCAAAACGCCGTAAAGACGATTCGACAACTCCTCACTTAACTATAGACAAAGGAGAAAATCGAAACGTTATTGCTAACTTTTTAATGGCTGTAAACTGTTGGGACCTGCTTCACTCGTCTGAAAATTTGCAAAGAGGTAAACTTGTCAAATTTAACTTCCACAACTTCAATTGATCTTTTTAGAGTTTTCCAAGGTAAATGTCCACTTGAAGTTGGATTCGTGGCTGTCAAATTTTTTGGTAGATTTTGCACTATATAAAGGTCATTACGATGACGCTATGTTGAGATTACAACAAACCAATACTCCACTTTTATCGTTGACTAGTTACATTAGGCAAGCGAATATTTTGTATTTGAAGAAAAATTATGCGGTAAATTCAAGTCTTTTTGTGTTCTGTTTTTTATTTTTTACTTTTAGGCTTCCTTTGAACATATAGTTTTGGCTGTACAAAGCGTGCCAATTAAGAATCGAGGTGATTTAAGCACCCAACTAGTTATAGGAGGTAGCCAACGACACTTACACTTTTTGAGTCTCAATAGGCTGTCGGTACTTCAATATTGCATTAAATTATTAATGAGATGTATAAAGGTGGGTTCAGATTTTTTGCAGGTTTAGATATCTTCTACCTATATCTTTCAGGAAAGCAGCGCACTCAACCATCCAAGCAGTCCCGACCTAGCCATAGGGAACATGATGGTTTTGTTACAATTTGATTGGCCACAAGAAGAAGACATTTTGCCTTCACTTATGGAGCAAATTCAACAGAGAGGTGCATTTTCCTACTTACTTTTCCAGATGTACTTAATTAATTCTGATATCTTGGAGGAGTTAACATATTTATGGTCAGAACAAGGAAGTCAGATTACCTTAGACATTTTACCTCACCTGGGGTAAGTTTTTCATTTAAATCACTTGGATTGTTTAATTTACTTAATTTTGAAAGTCAAAGACGCATTGGAACTAGAGGAGCTGATAAAGGAGTGAAGGAGGAAATAAGGCACGCAATGAAACGTCAAATTACAAGAACCAGTGAAGCATTGGACGTCCTAATGGTTAAATTTATTATTCAAGAGAGAGGCCACATCTTGCAATCTTTAATGTAGTGGCTTGTACTACTTTGTACTTGTACTTATTTATGTAAGAATAAAAATTTTATATTGATATTAGAGAGTTACTACTTCGATTAATTAAAAGTCGAAAATATCACATAAATACCTATTGTTAATAATTATAACTGGGAAGTTTATAACTTCTTGCATGATGCAAAATAGCTAACTGATGTAAATCCACATTTTGTACACCATCGCATCGCATCACTTCGCAACGCTTCACCTCGCCTTGCTTCGCTTGGCATCTCCTTGCTTTGCTTTGCATCGCTTAACCTCGCCTTGCTTCGCTTCTCTTCGCCTTACTTGGCTTCGCCTCGCTTCGCTTTGCTTCGCTTTGCTTCGCTTTGCTTCGCTTTGCTTCGCTTTGCTTCGCTTTGCTTCGCTTTGCTTCGCTTTGCTTCGCTTCACTTAGCTTTGCATCGCCTCGCTTCGCCTCACCTCGCTTTGCATCGCCTCGCTTCGCCTCACCTCGCTTTGTTTCGCTTTCTTCGCTTTGCTTGGCTTTGCTTCACTTTGCTTCGCCTCGCTTAGCCTCGCTTCGCATTGCATCGCCTCGCTTCGCTTTGCTTCGAAAAATTAAAAATTGAAGCGAGGCGATAGTATCTTGCGGAAATGCATGGGGGGGTTGTAAAGAGGGTGGTAAAGTAGATGGCGAGTCACGAATGGATTAACGACATTCCACGCACTCACATCCATAATTCACGAGGGGAGTCGCTCGCGCGAGGGGGGGGCATTTTTTGCTCCGTTTTTCGATATCTTGCGCCGTTCTCGAGTTATTCACATTTCAAAATATGTCAAATCAAATCAATCAAATCACATTTATTGGTGCCTTACATATTAATATTTTACACATTTAATAGCCTCATATTGCAACTTTTTTATTTTGCTATTTTCTCGCGCATTTCGGCGTTTTCGGCGAGTGCAATTGCGTTTTTCGTACTCTACGCATCGCAATACGTCGTCCAATCGAAAATAGAGACAATTTAAATTTTTTAAGATTTTTTTTAAAAACGCAAATAAACGCGCGCAATCGTGTTTTTCGTACTCTACGCATCCGGAAACGTCGATTTATGCAATAAAAAGACCATCTAAATTTTTTGAGATTTTTGAAAAAAATCAAAGGGGTTAACCTTAGATTTTTTTTACCCCAAAAAATGAAAGTTCGAAATCTATAGTTTTTTCGGCTGTTTCTAGCGTAATTTGGGCTGAAAAATCGAATGCCGTGCGCAGATTTCACGTAAGTATGATAATTTACATTTTATTCGGCTTTAAAGTGATGGAAAAGCAACTTTTTTATTTTGCTATTTTCTCGCGCATTTCGGCGTTTTCGGCGAGTGCAATTGCGTTTTTCGTACTCTACGCACCGCAATACGTCGTCCAATGGAAAATAGAGACAATTTAAATTTTTTAAGATTTTTTTTAAAAACGCAAATAAACGCGCGCAATCGTGTTTTTCGTACTCTACGCATCCGGAAACGTCGATTTATGCAATAAAAAGACCATCTAAATTTTTTGAGATTTTTGAAAAAAATCAAAGGGGTTAACCTTAGATTTTTTTTACCCCAAAAAATGAAAGTTCGAAATCTATAGTTTTTTCGGCTGTTTCTAGCGTAATTTGGGCTGAAAAATCGAATGCCGTGCGCAGATTTCACGTAAGTATGATAATTTACATTTTATTCGGCTTTAAAGTGATGGAAAAGCAACTTTTTTATTTTGCTATTTTCTCGCGCATTTCGGCGTTTTCGGCGAGTGCAATTGCGTTTTTCGTACTCTACGCATCGCAATACGTCGTCCAATCGAAAATAGAGACAATTTAAATTTTTTAAGATTTTTTTTAAAAACGCAAATAAACGCGCGCAATCGTGTTTTTCGTACTCTACGCATCCGGAAACGTCGATTTATGCAATAAAAAGACCATCTAAATTTTTTGAGATTTTCGAAAAAAATCAAAGGGGTTAACCTTAGATTTTTTTTACCCCAAAAAATGAAAGTTCGAAATCTATAGTTTTTTCGGCTGTTTCTAGCGTAATTTGGGCTGAAAAATCGAATGCCGTGCGCAGATTTCACGTAAGTATGATAATTTACATTTTATTCGGCTTTAAAGTGATGGAAAAGCAACTTTTTTATTTTGCTATTTTCTCGCGCATTTCGGCGTTTTCGGCGAGTGCAATTGCGTTTTTCGTACTCTACGCATCGCAATACGTCGTCCAATCGAAAATAGAGACAATTTAAATTTTTTAAGATTTTTTTTAAAAACGCAAATAAACGCGCGCAATCGTGTTTTTCGTACTCTACGCATCCGGAAACGTCGATTTATGCAATAAAAAGACCATCTAAATTTTTTGAGATTTTTGAAAAAAATCAAAGGGGTTAACCTTAGATTTTTTTTACCCCAAAAAATGAAAGTTCGAAATCTATAGTTTTTTCGGCTGTTTCTAGCGTAATTTGGGCTGAAAAATCGAATGCCGTGCGCAGATTTCACGTAAGTATGATAATTTACATTTTATTCGGCTTTAAAGTGATGGAAAAGCAACTTTTTTATTTTGCTATTTTCTCGCGCATTTCGGCGTTTTCGGCGAGTGCAATTGCGTTTTTCGTACTCTACGCATCGCAATACGTCGTCCAATCGAAAATAGAGACAATTTAAATTTTTTAAAATTTTTTTTAAAAACGCAAATAAACGCGCGCAATCGTGTTTTTCGTACTCTACGCATCCGGAAACGTCGATTTATGCAATAAAAAGACCATCTAAATTTTTTGAGATTTTTGAAAAAAATCAAAGGGGTTAACCTTAGATTTTTTTTACCCCAAAAAATGAAAGTTCGAAATCTATAGTTTTTTCGGCTGTTTCTAGCGTAATTTGGGCTGAAAAATCGAATGCCGTGCGCAGATTTCACGTAAGTATGATAATTTACATTTTATTCGGCTTTAAAGTGATGGAAAAGCAACTTTTTTATTTTGCTATTTTCTCGCGCATTTCGGCGTTTTCGGCGAGTGCAATTGCGTTTTTCGTACTCTACGCATCGCAATACGTCGTCCAATCGAAAATAGAGACAATTTAAATTTTTTAAAATTTTTTTTTAAAAACGCAAATAAACGCGCGCAATCGTGTTTTTCGTACTCTACGCATCCGGAAACGTCGATTTATGCAATAAAAAGACCATCTAAATTTTTTGAGATTTTTGAAAAAAATCAAAGGGGTTAACCTTAGATTTTTTTTACCCCAAAAAATGAAAGTTCGAAATCTATAGTTTTTTCGGCTGTTTCTAGCGTAATTTGGGCTGAAAAATCGAATGCCGTGCGCAGATTTCACGTAAGTATGATAATTTACATTTTATTCGGCTTTAAAGTGATGGAAAAGCAACTTTTTTATTTTGCTATTTTCTCGCGCATTTCGGCGTTTTCGGCGAGTGCAATTGCGTTTTTCGTACTCTACGCATCGCAATACGTCGTCCAATCGAAAATAGAGACAATTTAAATTTTTTAAAATTTTTTTTAAAAACGCAAATAAACGCGCGCAATCGTGTTTTTCGTACTCTACGCATCCGGAAACGTCGATTTATGCAATAAAAAGACCATCTAAATTTTTTGAGATTTTTGAAAAAAATCAAAGGGGTTAACCTTAGATTTTTTTTACCCCAAAAAATGAAAGTTCGAAATATATAGTTTTTTCGGCTGTTTCTAGCGTAATTTGGGCTGAAAAATCGAATGCCGTGCGCAGATTTCACGTAAGTATGATAATTTACATTTTATTCGGCTTTAAAGTGATGGAAAAGCAACTTTTTTATTTTGCTATTTTCTCGCGCATTTCGGCGTTTTCGGCGAGTGCAATTGCGTTTTTCGTACTCTACGCATCGCAATACGTCGTCCAATCGAAAATAGAGACAATTTAAATTTTTTAAGATTTTTTTTAAAAACGCAAATAAACGCGCGCAATCGTGTTTTTCGTACTCTACGCATCCGGAAACGTCGATTTATGCAATAAAAAGACCATCTAAATTTTTTGAGATTTTTGAAAAAAATCAAAGGGGTTAACCTTAGATTTTTTTTACCCCAAAAAATGAAAGTTCGAAATCTATAGTTTTTTCGGCTGTTTCTAGCGTAATTTGGGCTGAAAAATCGAATGCCGTGCGCAGATTTCACGTAAGTATGATAATTTACATTTTATTCGGCTTTAAAGTGATGGAAAAGCAACTTTTTTATTTTGCTATTTTCTCGCGCATTTCGGCGTTTTCGGCGAGTGCAATTGCGTTTTTCGTACTCTACGCATCGCAATACGTCGTCCAATCGAAAATAGAGACAATTTAAATTTTTTAAAATTTTTTTTAAAAACGCAAATAAACGCGCGCAATCGTGTTTTTCGTACTCTACGCATCCGGAAACGTCGATTTATGCAATAAAAAGACCATCTAAATTTTTTGAGATTTTTGAAAAAAATCAAAGGGGTTAACCTTAGATTTTTTTTACCCCAAAAAATGAAAGTTCGAAATCTATAGTTTTTTCGGCTGTTTCTAGCGTAATTTGGGCTGAAAAATCGAATGCCGTGCGCAGATTTCACGTAAGTATGATAATTTACATTTTATTCGGCTTTAAAGTGATGGAAAAGCAACTTTTTTATTTTGCTATTTTCTCGCGCATTTCGGCGTTTTCGGCGAGTGCAATTGCGTTTTTCGTACTCTACGCATCGCAATACGTCGTCCAATCGAAAATAGAGACAATTTAAATTTTTTAAAATTTTTTTTTAAAAACGCAAATAAACGCGCGCAATCGTGTTTTTCGTACTCTACGCATCCGGAAACGTCGATTTATGCAATAAAAAGACCATCTAAATTTTTTGAGATTTTTGAAAAAAATCAAAGGGGTTAACCTTAGATTTTTTTTACCCCAAAAAATGAAAGTTCGAAATCTATAGTTTTTTCGGCTGTTTCTAGCGTAATTTGGGCTGAAAAATCGAATGCCGTGCGCAGATTTCACGTAAGTATGATAATTTACATTTTATTCGGCTTTAAAGTGATGGAAAAGCAACTTTTTTATTTTGCTATTTTCTCGCGCATTTCGGCGTTTTCGGCGAGTGCAATTGCGTTTTTCGTACTCTACGCATCGCAATACGTCGTCCAATCGAAAATAGAGACAATTTAAATTTTTTAAAATTTTTTTTAAAAACGCAAATAAACGCGCGCAATCGTGTTTTTCGTACTCTACGCATCCGGAAACGTCGATTTATGCAATAAAAAGACCATCTAAATTTTTTGAGATTTTTGAAAAAAATCAAAGGGGTTAACCTTAGATTTTTTTTACCCCAAAAAATGAAAGTTCGAAATATATAGTTTTTTCGGCTGTTTCTAGCGTAATTTGGGCTGAAAAATCGAATGCCGTGCGCAGATTTCACGTAAGTATGATAATTTACATTTTATTCGGCTTTAAAGTGATGGAAAAGCAACTTTTTTATTTTGCTATTTTCTCGCGCATTTCGGCGTTTTCGGCGAGTGCAATTGCGTTTTTCGTACTCTACGCATCGCAATACGTCGTCCAATCGAAAATAGAGACAATTTAAATTTTTTAAGATTTTTTTTAAAAACGCAAATAAACGCGCGCAATCGTGTTTTTCGTACTCTACGCATCCGGAAACGTCGATTTATGCAATAAAAAGACCATCTAAATTTTTTGAGATTTTTGAAAAAAATCAAAGGGGTTAACCTTAGATTTTTTTTACCCCAAAAAATGAAAGTTCGAAATCTATAGTTTTTTCGGCTGTTTCTAGCGTAATTTGGGCTGAAAAATCGAATGCCGTGCGCAGATTTCACGTAAGTATGATAATTTACATTTTATTCGGCTTTAAAGTGATGGAAAAGCAACTTTTTTATTTTGCTATTTTCTCGCGCATTTCGGCGTTTTCGGCGAGTGCAATTGCGTTTTTCGTACTCTACGCATCGCAATACGTCGTCCAATCGAAAATAGAGACAATTTAAATTTTTTAAAATTTTTTTTAAAAACGCAAATAAACGCGCGCAATCGTGTTTTTCGTACTCTACGCATCCGGAAACGTCGATTTATGCAATAAAAAGACCATCTAAATTTTTTGAGATTTTTGAAAAAAATCAAAGGGGTTAACCTTAGATTTTTTTTACCCCAAAAAATGAAAGTTCGAAATATATAGTTTTTTCGGCTGTTTCTAGCGTAATTTGGGCTGAAAAATCGAATGCCGTGCGCAGATTTCACGTAAGTATGATAATTTACATTTTATTCGGCTTTAAAGTGATGGAAAAGCAACTTTTTTATTTTGCTATTTTCTCGCGCATTTCGGCGTTTTCGGCGAGTGCAATTGCGTTTTTCGTACTCTACGCATCGCAATACGTCGTCCAATCGAAAATAGAGACAATTTAAATTTTTTAAGATTTTTTTTAAAAACGCAAATAAACGCGCGCAATCGTGTTTTTCGTACTCTACGCATCCGGAAACGTCGATTTATGCAATAAAAAGACCATCTAAATTTTTTGAGATTTTTGAAAAAAATCAAAGGGGTTAACCTTAGATTTTTTTTACCCCAAAAAATGAAAGTTCGAAATCTATAGTTTTTTCGGCTGTTTCTAGCGTAATTTGGGCTGAAAAATCGAATGCCGTGCGCAGATTTCACGTAAGTATGATAATTTACATTTTATTCGGCTTTAAAGTGATGGAAAAGCAACTTTTTTATTTTGCTATTTTCTCGCGCATTTCGGCGTTTTCGGCGAGTGCAATTGCGTTTTTCGTACTCTACGCATCGCAATACGTCGTCCAATCGAAAATAGAGACAATTTAAATTTTTTAAGATTTTTTTTAAAAACGCAAATAAACGCGCGCAATCGTGTTTTTCGTACTCTACGCATCCGGAAACGTCGATTTATGCAATAAAAAGACCATCTAAATTTTTTGAGATTTTTGAAAAAAATCAAAGGGGTTAACCTTAGATTTTTTTTACCCCAAAAAATGAAAGTTCGAAATCTATAGTTTTTTCGGCTGTTTCTAGCGTAATTTGGGCTGAAAAATCGAATGCCGTGCGCAGATTTCACGTAAGTATGATAATTTACATTTTATTCGGCTTTAAAGTGATGGAAAAGCAACTTTTTTATTTTGCTATTTTCTCGCGCATTTCGGCGTTTTCGGCGAGTGCAATTGCGTTTTTCGTACTCTACGCATCGCAATACGTCGTCCAATCGAAAATAGAGACAATTTAAATTTTTTAAGATTTTTTTTAAAAACGCAAATAAACGCGCGCAATCGTGTTTTTCGTACTCTACGCATCCGGAAACGTCGATTTATGCAATAAAAAGACCATCTAAATTTTTTGAGATTTTTGAAAAAAATCAAAGGGGTTAACCTTAGATTTTTTTTACCCCAAAAAATGAAAGTTCGAAATCTATAGTTTTTTCGGCTGTTTCTAGCGTAATTTGGGCTGAAAAATCGAATGCCGTGCGCAGATTTCACGTAAGTATGATAATTTACATTTTATTCGGCTTTAAAGTGATGGAAAAGCAACTTTTTTATTTTGCTATTTTCTCGCGCATTTCGGCGTTTTCGGCGAGTGCAATTGCGTTTTTCGTACTCTACGCATCGCAATACGTCGTCCAATCGAAAATAGAGACAATTTAAATTTTTTAAGATTTTTTTAAAAACGCAAATAAACGCGCGCAATCGTGTTTTTCGTACTCTACGCATCCGGAAACGTCGATTTATGCAATAAAAAGACCATCTAAATTTTTTGAGATTTTTGAAAAAAATCAAAGGGGTTAACCTTAGATTTTTTTTACCCCAAAAAATGAAAGTTCGAAATCTATAGTTTTTTCGGCTGTTTCTAGCGTAATTTGGGCTGAAAAATCGAATGCCGTGCGCAGATTTCACGTAAGTATGATAATTTACATTTTATTCGGCTTTAAAGTGATGGAAAAGCAACTTTTTTATTTTGCTATTTTCTCGCGCATTTCGGCGTTTTCGGCGAGTGCAATTGCGTTTTTCGTACTCTACGCATCGCAATACGTCGTCCAATCGAAAATAGAGACAATTTAAATTTTTTAAGATTTTTTTAAAAACGCAAATAAACGCGCGCAATCGTGTTTTTCGTACTCTACGCATCCGGAAACGTCGATTTATGCAATAAAAAGACCATCTAAATTTTTTGAGATTTTTGAAAAAAATCAAAGGGGTTAACCTTAGATTTTTTTTACCCCAAAAAATGAAAGTTCGAAATCTATAGTTTTTTCGGCTGTTTCTAGCGTAATTTGGGCTGAAAAATCGAATGCCGTGCGCAGATTTCACGTAAGTATGATAATTTACATTTTATTCGGCTTTAAAGTGATGGAAAAGCAACTTTTTTATTTTGCTATTTTCTCGCGCATTTCGGCGTTTTCGGCGAGTGCAATTGCGTTTTTCGTACTCTACGCATCGCAATACGTCGTCCAATCGAAAATAGAGACAATTTAAATTTTTTAAAATTTTTTTTAAAAACGCAAATAAACGCGCGCAATCGTGTTTTTCGTACTCTACGCATCCGGAAACGTCGATTTATGCAATAAAAAGACCATCTAAATTTTTTGAGATTTTTGAAAAAAATCAAAGGGGTTAACCTTAGATTTTTTTTACCCCAAAAAATGAAAGTTCGAAATCTATAGTTTTTTCGGCTGTTTCTAGCGTAATTTGGGCTGAAAAATCGAATGCCGTGCGCAGATTTCACGTAAGTATGATAATTTACATTTTATTCGGCTTTAAAGTGATGGAAAAGCAACTTTTTTATTTTGCTATTTTCTCGCGCATTTCGGCGTTTTCGGCGAGTGCAATTGCGTTTTTCGTACTCTACGCATCGCAATACGTCGTCCAATCGAAAATAGAGACAATTTAAATTTTTTAAGATTTTTTTTAAAAACGCAAATAAACGCGCGCAATCGTGTTTTTCGTACTCTACGCATCCGGAAACGTCGATTTATGCAATAAAAAGACCATCTAAATTTTTTGAGATTTTTGAAAAAAATCAAAGGGGTTAACCTTAGATTTTTTTTACCCCAAAAAATGAAAGTTCGAAATCTATAGTTTTTTCGGCTGTTTCTAGCGTAATTTGGGCTGAAAAATCGAATGCCGTGCGCAGATTTCACGTAAGTATGATAATTTACATTTTATTCGGCTTTAAAGTGATGGAAAAGCAACTTTTTTATTTTGCTATTTTCTCGCGCATTTCGGCGTTTTCGGCGAGTGCAATTGCGTTTTTCGTACTCTACGCATCGCAATACGTCGTCCAATCGAAAATAGAGACAATTTAAATTTTTTAAGATTTTTTTTAAAAACGCAAATAAACGCGCGCAATCGTGTTTTTCGTACTCTACGCATCCGGAAACGTCGATTTATGCAATAAAAAGACCATCTAAATTTTTTGAGATTTTCGAAAAAAATCAAAGGGGTTAACCTTAGATTTTTTTTACCCCAAAAAATGAAAGTTCGAAATCTATAGTTTTTTCGGCTGTTTCTAGCGTAATTTGGGCTGAAAAATCGAATGCCGTGCGCAGATTTCACGTAAGTATGATAATTTACATTTTATTCGGCTTTAAAGTGATGGAAAAGCAACTTTTTTATTTTGCTATTTTCTCGCGCATTTCGGCGTTTTCGGCGAGTGCAATTGCGTTTTTCGTACTCTACGCATCGCAATACGTCGTCCAATCGAAAATAGAGACAATTTAAATTTTTTAAGATTTTTTTTAAAAACGCAAATAAACGCGCGCAATCGTGTTTTTCGTACTCTACGCATCCGGAAACGTCGATTTATGCAATAAAAAGACCATCTAAATTTTTTGAGATTTTTGAAAAAAATCAAAGGGGTTAACCTTAGATTTTTTTTACCCCAAAAAATGAAAGTTCGAAATATATAGTTTTTTCGGCTGTTTCTAGCGTAATTTGGGCTGAAAAATCGAATGCCGTGCGCAGATTTCACGTAAGTATGATAATTTACATTTTATTCGGCTTTAAAGTGATGGAAAAGCAACTTTTATATTTTGCTATTTTCTCGCGCATTTCGGCGTTTTCGGCGAGTGCAATTGCGTTTTTCGTACTCTACGCATCGCAATACGTCGTCCAATCAAAATAGAGACAATTTAAATTTTTTAAGATTTTTTTTAAAAACGCAAATAAACGCGCGCAATCGTGTTTTTCGTACTCTACGCATCCGGAAACGTCGATTTATGCAATAAAAAGACCATCTAAATTTTTTGAGATTTTTGAAAAAAATCAAAGGGGTTAACCTTAGATTTTTTTTACCCCAAAAAATGAAAGTTCGAAATATATAGTTTTTTAGGCTGTTTCTAGCGTAATTTGGGCTGAAAAATCGAATGCCGTGCGCAGATTTCACGTAAGTATGATAATTTACATTTTATTCGGCTTTAAAGTGATGGAAAAGCAACTTTTTTATTTTGCTATTTTCTCGCGCATTTCGGCGTTTTCGGCGAGTGCAATTGCGTTTTTCGTACTCTACGCATCGCAATACGTCGTCCAATCGAAAATAGAGACAATTTAAATTTTTTAAGATTTTTTTTAAAAACGCAAATAAACGCGCGCAATCGTGTTTTTCGTACTCTACGCATCCGGAAACGTCGATTTATGCAATAAAAAGACCATCTAAATTTTTTGAGATTTTTGAAAAAAATCAAAGGGGTTAACCTTAGATTTTTTTTACCCCAAAAAATGAAAGTTCGAAATATATAGTTTTTTCGGCTGTTTCTAGCGTAATTTGGGCTGAAAAATCGAATGCCGTGCGCAGATTTCACGTAAGTATGATAATTTACATTTTATTCGGCTTTAAAGTGATGGAAAAGCAACTTTTTTATTTTGCTATTTTCTCGCGCATTTCGGCGTTTTCGGCGAGTGCAATTGCGTTTTTCGTACTCTACGCATCGCAATACGTCGTCCAATCGAAAATAGAGACAATTTAAATTTTTTAAGATTTTTTTTAAAAACGCAAATAAACGCGCGCAATCGTGTTTTTCGTACTCTACGCATCCGGAAACGTCGATTTATGCAATAAAAAGACCATCTAAATTTTTTGAGATTTTCGAAAAAAATCAAAGGGGTTAACCTTAGATTTTTTTTACCCCAAAAAATGAAAGTTCGAAATCTATAGTTTTTTCGGCTGTTTCTAGCGTAATTTGGGCTGAAAAATCGAATGCCGTGCGCAGATTTCACGTAAGTATGATAATTTACATTTTATTCGGCTTTAAAGTGATGGAAAAGCAACTTTTTTATTTTGCTATTTTCTCGCGCATTTCGGCGTTTTCGGCGAGTGCAATTGCGTTTTTCGTACTCTACGCATCGCAATACGTCGTCCAATCGAAAATAGAGACAATTTAAATTTTTTAAGATTTTTTTTAAAAACGCAAATAAACGCGCGCAATCGTGTTTTTCGTACTCTACGCATCCGGAAACGTCGATTTATGCAATAAAAAGACCATCTAAATTTTTTGAGATTTTCGAAAAAAATCAAAGGGGTTAACCTTAGATTTTTTTTACCCCAAAAAATGAAAGTTCGAAATCTATAGTTTTTTCGGCTGTTTCTAGCGTAATTTGGGCTGAAAAATCGAATGCCGTGCGCAGATTTCACGTAAGTATGATAATTTACATTTTATTCGGCTTTAAAGTGATGGAAAAGCAACTTTTTTATTTTGCTATTTTCTCGCGCATTTCGGCGTTTTCGGCGAGTGCAATTGCGTTTTTCGTACTCTACGCATCGCAATACGTCGTCCAATCGAAAATAGAGACAATTTAAATTTTTTAAGATTTTTTTTAAAAACGCAAATAAACGCGCGCAATCGTGTTTTTCGTACTCTACGCATCCGGAAACGTCGATTTATGCAATAAAAAGACCATCTAAATTTTTTGAGATTTTTGAAAAAAATCAAAGGGGTTAACCTTAGATTTTTTTTACCCCAAAAAATGAAAGTTCGAAATCTATAGTTTTTTCGGCTGTTTCTAGCGTAATTTGGGCTGAAAAATCGAATGCCGTGCGCAGATTTCACGTAAGTATGATAATTTACATTTTATTCGGCTTTAAAGTGATGGAAAAGCAACTTTTTTATTTTGCTATTTTCTCGCGCATTTCGGCATTTTCGGCGAGTGCATTGCGTTTTTCGTACTCTACGCATCGCAATACGTCGTCCAATCGAAAATAGAGACAATTTAAATTTTTTAAAATTTTTTTTTAAAAACGCAAATAAACGCGCGCAATCGTGTTTTTCGTACTCTACGCATCCGGAAACGTCGATTTATGCAATAAAAAGACCATCTAAATTTTTTGAGATTTTTGAAAAAAATCAAAGGGGTTAACCTTAGATTTTTTTTACCCCAAAAAATGAAAGTTCGAAATCTATAGTTTTTTCGGCTGTTTCTAGCGTAATTTGGGCTGAAAAATCGAATGCCGTGCGCAGATTTCACGTAAGTATGATAATTTACATTTTATTCGGCTTTAAAGTGATGGAAAAGCAACTTTTTTATTTTGCTATTTTCTCGCGCATTTCGGCGTTTTCGGCGAGTGCAATTGCGTTTTTCGTACTCTACGCATCGCAATACGTCGTCCAATCGAAAATAGAGACAATTTAAATTTTTTAAAATTTTTTTTAAAAACGCAAATAAACGCGCGCAATCGTGTTTTTCGTACTCTACGCATCCGGAAACGTCGATTTATGCAATAAAAAGACCATCTAAATTTTTTGAGATTTTTGAAAAAAATCAAAGGGGTTAACCTTAGATTTTTTTTACCCCAAAAAATGAAAGTTCGAAATCTATAGTTTTTTCGGCTGTTTCTAGCGTAATTTGGGCTGAAAAATCGAATGCCGTGCGCAGATTTCACGTAAGTATGATAATTTACATTTTATTCGGCTTTAAAGTGATGGAAAAGCAACTTTTTTATTTTGCTATTTTCTCGCGCATTTCGGCGTTTTCGGCGAGTGCAATTGCGTTTTTCGTACTCTACGCATCGCAATACGTCGTCCAATCGAAAATAGAGTCAATTTAAATTTTTTAAGATTTTTTTTAAAAACGCAAATAAACGCGCGCAATCGTGTTTTTCGTACTCTACGCATCCGGAAACGTCGATTTATGCAATAAAAAGACCATCTAAATTTTTTGAGATTTTTGAAAAAAATCAAAGGGGTTAACCTTAGATTTTTTTTACCCCAAAAAATGAAAGTTCGAAATCTATAGTTTTTTCGGCTGTTTCTAGCGTAATTTGGGCAGAAAAATCGAATGCCGTGCGCAGATTTCACGTAAGTATGATAATTTACATTTTATTCGGCTTTAAAGTGATGGAAAAGCAACTTTTTTATTTTGCTATTTTCTCGCGCATTTCGGCGTTTTCGGCGAGTGCAATTGCGTTTTTCGTACTCTACGCATCGCAATACGTCGTCCAATCGAAAATAGAGACAATTTAAATTTTTTAAGATTTTTTTTAAAAACGCAAATAAACGCGCGCAATCGTGTTTTTCGTACTCTACGCATCCGGAAACGTCGATTTATGCAATAAAAAGACCATCTAAATTTTTTGAGATTTTCGAAAAAAATCAAAGGGGTTAACCTTAGATTTTTTTTACCCCAAAAAATGAAAGTTCGAAATCTATAGTTTTTTCGGCTGTTTCTAGCGTAATTTGGGCTGAAAAATCGAATGCCGTGCGCAGATTTCACGTAAGTATGATAATTTACATTTTATTCGGCTTTAAAGTGATGGAAAAGCAACTTTTTTATTTTGCTATTTTCTCGCGCATTTCGGCGTTTTCGGCGAGTGCAATTGCGTTTTTCGTACTCTACGCATCGCAATACGTCGTCCAATCGAAAATAGAGACAATTTAAATTTTTTAAGATTTTTTTTAAAAACGCAAATAAACGCGCGCAATCGTGTTTTTCGTACTCTACGCATCCGGAAACGTCGATTTATGCAATAAAAAGACCATCTAAATTTTTTGAGATTTTTGAAAAAAATCAAAGGGGTTAACCTTAGATTTTTTTTACCCCAAAAAATGAAAGTTCGAAATCTATAGTTTTTTCGGCTGTTTCTAGCGTAATTTGGGCTGAAAAATCGAATGCCGTGCGCAGATTTCACGTAAGTATGATAATTTACATTTTATTCGGCTTTAAAGTGATGGAAAAGCAACTTTTTTATTTTGCTATTTTCTCGCGCATTTCGGCGTTTTCGGCGAGTGCAATTGCGTTTTTCGTACTCTACGCATCGCAATACGTCGTCCAATCGAAAATAGAGTCAATTTAAATTTTTTAAGATTTTTTTTAAAAACGCAAATAAACGCGCGCAATCGTGTTTTTCGTACTCTACGCATCCGGAAACGTCGATTTATGCAATAAAAAGACCATCTAAATTTTTTGAGATTTTTGAAAAAAATCAAAGGGGTTAACCTTAGATTTTTTTTACCCCAAAAAATGAAAGTTCGAAATCTATAGTTTTTTCGGCTGTTTCTAGCGTAATTTGGGCTGAAAAATCGAATGCCGTGCGCAGATTTCACGTAAGTATGATAATTTACATTTTATTCGGCTTTAAAGTGATGGAAAAGCAACTTTTTTATTTTGCTATTTTCTCGCGCATTTCGGCGTTTTCGGCGAGTGCAATTGCGTTTTTCGTACTCTACGCATCGCAATACGTCGTCCAATCGAAAATAGAGACAATTTAAATTTTTTAAGATTTTTTTTAAAAACGCAAATAAACGCGCGCAATCGTGTTTTTCGTACTCTACGCATCCGGAAACGTCGATTTATGCAATAAAAAGACCATCTAAATTTTTTGAGATTTTCGAAAAAAATCAAAGGGGTTAACCTTAGATTTTTTTTACCCCAAAAAATGAAAGTTCGAAATCTATAGTTTTTTCGGCTGTTTCTAGCGTAATTTGGGCTGAAAAATCGAATGCCGTGCGCAGATTTCACGTAAGTATGATAATTTACATTTTATTCGGCTTTAAAGTGATGGAAAAGCAACTTTTTTATTTTGCTATTTTCTCGCGCATTTCGGCGTTTTCGGCGAGTGCAATTGCGTTTTTCGTACTCTACGCATCGCAATACGTCGTCCAATCGAAAATAGAGACAATTTAAATTTTTTAAGATTTTTTTTAAAAACGCAAATAAACGCGCGCAATCGTGTTTTTCGTACTCTACGCATCCGGAAACGTCGATTTATGCAATAAAAAGACCATCTAAATTTTTTGAGATTTTTGAAAAAAATCAAAGGGGTTAACCTTAGATTTTTTTTACCCCAAAAAATGAAAGTTCGAAATCTATAGTTTTTTCGGCTGTTTCTAGCGTAATTTGGGCTGAAAAATCGAATGCCGTGCGCAGATTTCACGTAAGTATGATAATTTACATTTTATTCGGCTTTAAAGTGATGGAAAAGCAACTTTTTTATTTTGCTATTTTCTCGCGCATTTCGGCGTTTTCGGCGAGTGCAATTGCGTTTTTCGTACTCTACGCATCGCAATACGTCGTCCAATCGAAAATAGAGACAATTTAAATTTTTTAAAATTTTTTTTAAAAACGCAAATAAACGCGCGCAATCGTGTTTTTCGTACTCTACGCATCCGGAAACGTCGATTTATGCAATAAAAAGACCATCTAAATTTTTTGAGATTTTTGAAAAAAATCAAAGGGGTTAACCTTAGATTTTTTTTACCCCAAAAAATGAAAGTTCGAAATCTATAGTTTTTTCGGCTGTTTCTAGCGTAATTTGGGCTGAAAAATCGAATGCCGTGCGCAGATTTCACGTAAGTATGATAATTTACATTTTATTCGGCTTTAAAGTGATGGAAAAGCAACTTTTTTATTTTGCTATTTTCTCGCGCATTTCGGCGTTTTCGGCGAGTGCAATTGCGTTTTTCGTACTCTACGCAACGCAATACGTCGTCCAATCGAAAATAGAGACAATTTAAATTTTTTAAAATTTTTTTTTAAAAACGCAAATAAACGCGCGCAATCGTGTTTTTCGTACTCTACGCATCCGGAAACGTCGATTTATGCAATAAAAAGACCATCTAAATTTTTTGAGATTTTTGAAAAAAATCAAAGGGGTTAACCTTAGATTTTTTTTACCCCAAAAAATGAAAGTTCGAAATCTATAGTTTTTTCGGCTGTTTCTAGCGTAATTTGGGCTGAAAAATCGAATGCCGTGCGCAGATTTCACGTAAGTATGATAATTTACATTTTATTCGGCTTTAAAGTGATGGAAAAGCAACTTTTTTATTTTGCTATTTTCTCGCGCATTTCGGCGTTTTCGGCGAGTGCAATTGCGTTTTTCGTACTCTACGCATCGCAATACGTCGTCCAATCGAAAATAGAGACAATTTAAATTTTTTAAAATTTTTTTTAAAAACGCAAATAAACGCGCGCAATCGTGTTTTTCGTACTCTACGCATCCGGAAACGTCGATTTATGCAATAAAAAGACCATCTAAATTTTTTGAGATTTTTGAAAAAAATCAAAGGGGTTAACCTTAGATTTTTTTTACCCCAAAAAATGAAAGTTCGAAATCTATAGTTTTTTCGGCTGTTTCTAGCGTAATTTGGGCTGAAAAATCGAATGCCGTGCGCAGATTTCACGTAAGTATGATAATTTACATTTTATTCGGCTTTAAAGTGATGGAAAAGCAACTTTTTTATTTTGCTATTTTCTCGCGCATTTCGGCGTTTTCGGCGAGTGCAATTGCGTTTTTCGTACTCTACGCATCGCAATACGTCGTCCAATCGAAAATAGAGACAATTTAAATTTTTTAAAATTTTTTTTAAAAACGCAAATAAACGCGCGCAATCGTGTTTTTCGTACTCTACGCATCCGGAAACGTCGATTTATGCAATAAAAAGACCATCTAAATTTTTTGAGATTTTTGAAAAAAATCAAAGGGGTTAACCTTAGATTTTTTTTACCCCAAAAAATGAAAGTTCGAAATCTATAGTTTTTTCGGCTGTTTCTAGCGTAATTTGGGCTGAAAAATCGAATGCCGTGCGCAGATTTCACGTAAGTATGATAATTTACATTTTATTCGGCTTTAAAGTGATGGAAAAGCAACTTTTTTATTTTGCTATTTTCTCGCGCATTTCGGCGTTTTCGGCGAGTGCAATTGCGTTTTTCGTACTCTACGCATCGCAATACGTCGTCCAATCGAAAATAGAGACAATTTAAATTTTTTAAAATTTTTTTTAAAAACGCAAATAAACGCGCGCAATCGTGTTTTTCGTACTCTACGCATCCGGAAACGTCGATTTATGCAATAAAAAGACCATCTAAATTTTTTGAGATTTTTGAAAAAAATCAAAGGGGTTAACCTTAGATTTTTTTTACCCCAAAAAATGAAAGTTCGAAATCTATAGTTTTTTCGGCTGTTTCTAGCGTAATTTGGGCTGAAAAATCGAATGCCGTGCGCAGATTTCACGTAAGTATGATAATTTACATTTTATTCGGCTTTAAAGTGATGGAAAAGCAACTTTTTTATTTTGCTATTTTCTCGCGCATTTCGGCGTTTTCGGCGAGTGCAATTGCGTTTTTCGTACTCTACGCATCGCAATACGTCGTCCAATCGAAAATAGAGACAATTTAAATTTTTTAAAATTTTTTTTAAAAACGCAAATAAACGCGCGCAATCGTGTTTTTCGTACTCTACGCATCCGGAAACGTAGATTTATGCAATAAAAAGATCATCTAAATTTTTTGAGATTTTTGAAAAAAATCAAAGGGGTTAACCTTAGATTTTTTTTACCCCAAAAAATGAAAGTTCGAAATCTATAGTTTTTTCGGCTGTTTCTAGCGTAATTTGGGCTGAAAAATCGAATGCCGTGCGCAGATTTCACGTAAGTATGATAATTTACATTTTATTCGGCTTTAAAGTGATGGAAAAGCAACTTTTTTATTTTGCTATTTTCTCGCGCATTTCGGCGTTTTCGGCGAGTGCAATTGCGTTTTTCGTACTCTACGCATCGCAATACGTCGTCCAATCGAAAATAGAGACAATTTAAATTTTTTAAGATTTTTTTTAAAAACGCAAATAAACGCGCGCAATCGTGTTTTTCGTACTCTACGCATCCGGAAACGTCGATTTATGCAATAAAAAGACCATCTAAATTTTTTGAGATTTTTGAAAAAAATCAAAGGGGTTAACCTTAGATTTTTTTTACCCCAAAAAATGAAAGTTCGAAATCTATAGTTTTTTCGGCTGTTTCTAGCGTAATTTGGGCTGAAAAATCGAATGCCGTGCGCAGATTTCACGTAAGTATGATAATTTACATTTTATTCGGCTTTAAAGTGATGGAAAAGCAACTTTTTTATTTTGCTATTTTCTCGCGCATTTCGGCGTTTTCGGCGAGTGCAATTGCGTTTTTCGTACTCTACGCATCGCAATACGTCGTCCAATCGAAAATAGAGACAATTTAAATTTTTTAAGATTTTTTTTAAAAACGCAAATAAACGCGCGCAATCGTGTTTTTCGTACTCTACGCATCCGGAAACGTCGATTTATGCAATAAAAAGACCATCTAAATTTTTTGAGATTTTTGAAAAAAATCAAAGGGGTTAACCTTAGATTTTTTTTACCCCAAAAAATGAAAGTTCGAAATCTATAGTTTTTTCGGCTGTTTCTAGCGTAATTTGGGCTGAAAAATCGAATGCCGTGCGCAGATTTCACGTAAGTATGATAATTTACATTTTATTCGGCTTTAAAGTGATGGAAAAGCAACTTTTTTATTTTGCTATTTTCTCGCGCATTTCGGCGTTTTCGGCGAGTGCAATTGCGTTTTTCGTACTCTACGCATCGCAATACGTCGTCCAATCGAAAATAGAGACAATTTAAATTTTTTAAAATTTTTTTTAAAAACGCAAATAAACGCGCGCAATCGTGTTTTTCGTACTCTACGCATCCGGAAACGTCGATTTATGCAATAAAAAGACCATCTAAATTTTTTGAGATTTTTGAAAAAAATCAAAGGGGTTAACCTTAGATTTTTTTTACCCCAAAAAATGAAAGTTCGAAATCTATAGTTTTTTCGGCTGTTTCTAGCGTAATTTGGGCTGAAAAATCGAATGCCGTGCGCAGATTTCACGTAAGTATGATAATTTACATTTTATTCGGCTTTAAAGTGATGGAAAAGCAACTTTTTTATTTTGCTATTTTCTCGCGCATTTCGGCGTTTTCGGCGAGTGCAATTGCGTTTTTCGTACTCTACGCATCGCAATACGTCGTCCAATCGAAAATAGAGACAATTTAAATTTTTTAAGATTTTTTTTAAAAACGCAAATAAACGCGCGCAATCGTGTTTTTCGTACTCTACGCATCCGGAAACGTCGATTTATGCAATAAAAAGACCATCTAAATTTTTTGAGATTTTCGAAAAAAATCAAAGGGGTTAACCTTAGATTTTTTTTACCCCAAAAAATGAAAGTTCGAAATCTATAGTTTTTTCGGCTGTTTCTAGCGTAATTTGGGCTGAAAAATCGAATGCCGTGCGCAGATTTCACGTAAGTATGATAATTTACATTTTATTCGGCTTTAAAGTGATGGAAAAGCAACTTTTTTATTTTGCTATTTTCTCGCGCATTTCGGCGTTTTCGGCGAGTGCAATTGCGTTTTTCGTACTCTACGCATCGCAATACGTCGTCCAATCGAAAATAGAGACAATTTAAATTTTTTAAGATTTTTTTTAAAAACGCAAATAAACGCGCGCAATCGTGTTTTTCGTACTCTACGCATCCGGAAACGTCGATTTATGCAATAAAAAGACCATCTAAATTTTTTGAGATTTTTGAAAAAAATCAAAGGGGTTAACCTTAGATTTTTTTTACCCCAAAAAATGAAAGTTCGAAATATATAGTTTTTTCGGCTGTTTCTAGCGTAATTTGGGCTGAAAAATCGAATGCCGTGCGCAGATTTCACGTAAGTATGATCATTTACATTTTATTCGGCTTTAAAGTGATGGAAAAGCAACTTTTATATTTTGCTATTTTCTCGCGCATTTCGGCGTTTTCGGCGAGTGCAATTGCGTTTTTCGTACTCTACGCATCGCAATACGTCGTCCAATCGAAAATAGAGACAATTTAAATTTTTTAAGATTTTTTTTAAAAACGCAAATAAACGCGCGCAATCGTGTTTTTCGTACTCTACGCATCCGGAAACGTCGATTTATGCAATAAAAAGACCATCTAAATTTTTTGAGATTTTCGAAAAAAATCAAAGGGGTTAACCTTAGATTTTTTTTACCCCAAAAAATGAAAGTTCGAAATCTATAGTTTTTTCGGCTGTTTCTAGCGTAATTTGGGCTGAAAAATCGAATGCCGTGCGCAGATTTCACGTAAGTATGATAATTTACATTTTATTCGGCTTTAAAGTGATGGAAAAGCAACTTTTTTATTTTGCTATTTTCTCGCGCATTTCGGCGTTTTCGGCGAGTGCAATTGCGTTTTTCGTACTCTACGCATCGCAATACGTCGTCCAATCGAAAATAGAGACAATTTAAATTTTTTAAGATTTTTTTTAAAAACGCAAATAAACGCGCGCAATCGTGTTTTTCGTACTCTACGCATCCGGAAACGTCGATTTATGCAATAAAAAGACCATCTAAATTTTTTGAGATTTTCGAAAAAAATCAAAGGGGTTAACCTTAGATTTTTTTTACCCCAAAAAATGAAAGTTCGAAATCTATAGTTTTTTCGGCTGTTTCTAGCGTAATTTGGGCTGAAAAATCGAATGCCGTGCGCAGATTTCACGTAAGTATGATAATTTACATTTTATTCGGCTTTAAAGTGATGGAAAAGCAACTTTTTTATTTTGCTATTTTCTCGCGCATTTCGGCGTTTTCGGCGAGTGCAATTGCGTTTTTCGTACTCTACGCATCGCAATACGTCGTCCAATCGAAAATAGAGACAATTTAAATTTTTTAAGATTTTTTTTAAAAACGCAAATAAACGCGCGCAATCGTGTTTTTCGTACTCTACGCATCCGGAAACGTCGATTTATGCAATAAAAAGACCATCTAAATTTTTTGAGATTTTTGAAAAAAATCAAAGGGGTTAACCTTAGATTTTTTTTACCCCAAAAAATGAAAGTTCGAAATCTATAGTTTTTTCGGCTGTTTCTAGCGTAATTTGGGCTGAAAAATCGAATGCCGTGCGCAGATTTCACGTAAGTATGATAATTTACATTTTATTCGGCTTTAAAGTGATGGAAAAGCAACTTTTTTATTTTGCTATTTTCTCGCGCATTTCGGCATTTTCGGCGAGTGCATTGCGTTTTTCGTACTCTACGCATCGCAATACGTCGTCCAATCGAAAATAGAGACAATTTAAATTTTTTAAAATTTTTTTTTAAAAACGCAAATAAACGCGCGCAATCGTGTTTTTCGTACTCTACGCATCCGGAAACGTCGATTTATGCAATAAAAAGACCATCTAAATTTTTTGAGATTTTTGAAAAAAATCAAAGGGGTTAACCTTAGATTTTTTTTACCCCAAAAAATGAAAGTTCGAAATCTATAGTTTTTTCGGCTGTTTCTAGCGTAATTTGGGCTGAAAAATCGAATGCCGTGCGCAGATTTCACGTAAGTATGATAATTTACATTTTATTCGGCTTTAAAGTGATGGAAAAGCAACTTTTTTATTTTGCTATTTTCTCGCGCATTTCGGCGTTTTCGGCGAGTGCAATTGCGTTTTTCGTACTCTACGCATCGCAATACGTCGTCCAATCGAAAATAGAGACAATTTAAATTTTTTAAAATTTTTTTTAAAAACGCAAATAAACGCGCGCAATCGTGTTTTTCGTACTCTACGCATCCGGAAACGTCGATTTATGCAATAAAAAGACCATCTAAATTTTTTGAGATTTTTGAAAAAAATCAAAGGGGTTAACCTTAGATTTTTTTTACCCCAAAAAATGAAAGTTCGAAATCTATAGTTTTTTCGGCTGTTTCTAGCGTAATTTGGGCTGAAAAATCGAATGCCGTGCGCAGATTTCACGTAAGTATGATAATTTACATTTTATTCGGCTTTAAAGTGATGGAAAAGCAACTTTTTTATTTTGCTATTTTCTCGCGCATTTCGGCGTTTTCGGCGAGTGCAATTGCGTTTTTCGTACTCTACGCATCGCAATACGTCGTCCAATCGAAAATAGAGACAATTTAAATTTTTTAAAATTTTTTTTAAAAACGCAAATAAACGCGCGCAATCGTGTTTTTCGTACTCTACGCATCCGGAAACGTCGATTTATGCAATAAAAAGACCATCTAAATTTTTTGAGATTTTTGAAAAAAATCAAAGGGGTTAACCTTAGATTTTTTTTACCCCAAAAAATGAAAGTTCGAAATCTATAGTTTTTTCGGCTGTTTCTAGCGTAATTTGGGCTGAAAAATCGAATGCCGTGCGCAGATTTCACGTAAGTATGATAATTTACATTTTATTCGGCTTTAAAGTGATGGAAAAGCAACTTTTTTATTTTGCTATTTTCTCGCGCATTTCGGCGTTTTCGGCGAGTGCAATTGCGTTTTTCGTACTCTACGCATCGCAATACGTCGTCCAATCGAAAATAGAGTCAATTTAAATTTTTTAAGATTTTTTTTAAAAACGCAAATAAACGCGCGCAATCGTGTTTTTCGTACTCTACGCATCCGGAAACGTCGATTTATGCAATAAAAAGACCATCTAAATTTTTTGAGATTTTCGAAAAAAATCAAAGGGGTTAACCTTAGATTTTTTTTACCCCAAAAAATGAAAGTTCGAAATCTATAGTTTTTTCGGCTGTTTCTAGCGTAATTTGGGCTGAAAAATCGAATGCCGTGCGCAGATTTCACGTAAGTATGATAATTTACATTTTATTCGGCTTTAAAGTGATGGAAAAGCAACTTTTTTATTTTGCTATTTTCTCGCGCATTTCGGCGTTTTCGGCGAGTGCAATTGCGTTTTTCGTACTCTACGCATCGCAATACGTCGTCCAATCGAAAATAGAGACAATTTAAATTTTTTAAGATTTTTTTTAAAAACGCAAATAAACGCGCGCAATCGTGTTTTTCGTACTCTACGCATCCGGAAACGTCGATTTATGCAATAAAAAGACCATCTAAATTTTTTGAGATTTTCGAAAAAAATCAAAGGGGTTAACCTTAGATTTTTTTTACCCCAAAAAATGAAAGTTCGAAATCTATAGTTTTTTCGGCTGTTTCTAGCGTAATTTGGGCTGAAAAATCGAATGCCGTGCGCAGATTTCACGTAAGTATGATAATTTACATTTTATTCGGCTTTAAAGTGATGGAAAAGCAACTTTTTTATTTTGCTATTTTCTCGCGCATTTCGGCGTTTTCGGCGAGTGCAATTGCGTTTTTCGTACTCTACGCATCGCAATACGTCGTCCAATCGAAAATAGAGACAATTTAAATTTTTTAAGATTTTTTTTAAAAACGCAAATAAACGCGCGCAATCGTGTTTTTCGTACTCTACGCATCCGGAAACGTCGATTTATGCAATAAAAAGACCATCTAAATTTTTTGAGATTTTTGAAAAAAATCAAAGGGGTTAACCTTAGATTTTTTTTACCCCAAAAAATGAAAGTTCGAAATCTATAGTTTTTTCGGCTGTTTCTAGCGTAATTTGGGCTGAAAAATCGAATGCCGTGCGCAGATTTCACGTAAGTATGATAATTTACATTTTATTCGGCTTTAAAGTGATGGAAAAGCAACTTTTTTATTTTGCTATTTTCTCGCGCATTTCGGCGTTTTCGGCGAGTGCAATTGCGTTTTTCGTACTCTACGCATCGCAATACGTCGTCCAATCGAAAATAGAGACAATTTAAATTTTTTAAAATTTTTTTTAAAAACGCAAATAAACGCGCGCAATCGTGTTTTTCGTACTCTACGCATCCGGAAACGTCGATTTATGCAATAAAAAGACCATCTAAATTTTTTGAGATTTTTGAAAAAAATCAAAGGGGTTAACCTTAGATTTTTTTTACCCCAAAAAATGAAAGTTCGAAATCTATAGTTTTTTCGGCTGTTTCTAGCGTAATTTGGGCTGAAAAATCGAATGCCGTGCGCAGATTTCACGTAAGTATGATAATTTACATTTTATTCGGCTTTAAAGTGATGGAAAAGCAACTTTTTTATTTTGCTATTTTCTCGCGCATTTCGGCGTTTTCGGCGAGTGCAATTGCGTTTTTCGTACTCTACGCATCGCAATACGTCGTCCAATCGAAAATAGAGACAATTTAAATTTTTTAAAATTTTTTTTAAAAACGCAAATAAACGCGCGCAATCGTGTTTTTCGTACTCTACGCATCCGGAAACGTCGATTTATGCAATAAAAAGACCATCTAAATTTTTTGAGATTTTTGAAAAAAATCAAAGGGGTTAACCTTAGATTTTTTTTACCCCAAAAAATGAAAGTTCGAAATCTATAGTTTTTTCGGCTGTTTCTAGCGTAATTTGGGCTGAAAAATCGAATGCCGTGCGCAGATTTCACGTAAGTATGATAATTTACATTTTATTCGGCTTTAAAGTGATGGAAAAGCAACTTTTTTATTTTGCTATTTTCTCGCGCATTTCGGCGTTTTCGGCGAGTGCAATTGCGTTTTTCGTACTCTACGCATCGCAATACGTCGTCCAATCGAAAATAGAGACAATTTAAATTTTTTAAAATTTTTTTTAAAAACGCAAATAAACGCGCGCAATCGTGTTTTTCGTACTCTACGCATCCGGAAACGTAGATTTATGCAATAAAAAGATCATCTAAATTTTTTGAGATTTTTGAAAAAAATCAAAGGGGTTAACCTTAGATTTTTTTTACCCCAAAAAATGAAAGTTCGAAATCTATAGTTTTTTCGGCTGTTTCTAGCGTAATTTGGGCTGAAAAATCGAATGCCGTGCGCAGATTTCACGTAAGTATGATAATTTACATTTTATTCGGCTTTAAAGTGATGGAAAAGCAACTTTTTTATTTTGCTATTTTCTCGCGCATTTCGGCGTTTTCGGCGAGTGCAATTGCGTTTTTCGTACTCTACGCATCGCAATACGTCGTCCAATCGAAAATAGAGCCAATTTAAATTTTTTAAAATTTTTTTTAAAAATGCAAATAAACGCGCGCAATCGTGTTTTACCCCAAAAAATGAAAGTTCGAAATCTATAGTTTTTTCGGCTGTTTCTAGCGTAATTTGGGCTGAAAAATCGAATGCCGTGCGCAGATTTCACGTAAGTATGATAATTTACATTTTATTCGGCTTTAAAGTGATGGAAAAGCAACTTTTTTATTTTGCTATTTTCTCGCGCATTTCGGCGTTTTCGGCGAGTGCAATTGCGTTTTTCGTACTCTACGCATCGCAATACGTCGTCCAATCGAAAATAGAGACAATTTAAATTTTTTAAGATTTTTTTTAAAAACGCAAATAAACGCGCGCAATCGTGTTTTTCGTACTCTACGCATCCGGAAACGTCGATTTATGCAATAAAAAGACCATCTAAATTTTTTGAGATTTTTGAAAAAAATCAAAGGGGTTAACCTTAGATTTTTTTTACCCCAAAAAATGAAAGTTCGAAATCTATAGTTTTTTCGGCTGTTTCTAGCGTAATTTGGGCTGAAAAATCGAATGCCGTGCGCAGATTTCACGTAAGTATGATAATTTACATTTTATTCGGCTTTAAAGTGATGGAAAAGCAACTTTTTTATTTTGCTATTTTCTCGCGCATTTCGGCGTTTTCGGCGAGTGCAATTGCGTTTTTCGTACTCTACGCATCGCAATACGTCGTCCAATCGAAAATAGAGACAATTTAAATTTTTTAAGATTTTTTTTAAAAACGCAAATAAACGCGCGCAATCGTGTTTTTCGTACTCTACGCATCCGGAAACGTCGATTTATGCAATAAAAAGACCATCTAAATTTTTTGAGATTTTTGAAAAAAATCAAAGGGGTTAACCTTAGATTTTTTTTACCCCAAAAAATGAAAGTTCGAAATCTATAGTTTTTTCGGCTGTTTCTAGCGTAATTTGGGCTGAAAAATCGAATGCCGTGCGCAGATTTCACGTAAGTATGATAATTTACATTTTATTCGGCTTTAAAGTGATGGAAAAGCAACTTTTTTATTTTGCTATTTTCTCGCGCATTTCGGCGTTTTCGGCGAGTGCAATTGCGTTTTTCGTACTCTACGCATCGCAATACGTCGTCCAATCGAAAATAGAGACAATTTAAATTTTTTAAAATTTTTTTTAAAAACGCAAATAAACGCGCGCAATCGTGTTTTTCGTACTCTACGCATCCGGAAACGTCGATTTATGCAATAAAAAGATCATCTAAATTTTTTGAGATTTTTGAAAAAAATCAAAGGGGTTAACCTTAGATTTTTTTTACCCCAAAAAATGAAAGTTCGAAATCTATAGTTTTTTCGGCTGTTTCTAGCGTAATTTGGGCTGAAAAATCGAATGCCGTGCGCAGATTTCACGTAAGTATGATAATTTACATTTTATTCGGCTTTAAAGTGATGGAAAAGCAACTTTTTTATTTTGCTATTTTCTCGCGCATTTCGGCGTTTTCGGCGAGTGCAATTGCGTTTTTCGTACTCTACGCATCGCAATACGTCGTCCAATCGAAAATAGAGACAATTTAAATTTTTTAAAATTTTTTTTAAAAACGCAAATAAACGCGCGCAATCGTGTTTTTCGTACTCTACGCATCCGGAAACGTCGATTTATGCAATAAAAAGATCATCTAAATTTTTTGAGATTTTTGAAAAAAATCAAAGGGGTTAACCTTAGATTTTTTTTACCCCAAAAAATGAAAGTTCGAAATCTATAGTTTTTTCGGCTGTTTCTAGCGTAATTTGGGCTGAAAAATCGAATGCCGTGCGCAGATTTCACGTAAGTATGATAATTTACATTTTATTCGGCTTTAAAGTGATGGAAAAGCAACTTTTTTATTTTGCTATTTTCTCGCGCATTTCGGCGTTTTCGGCGAGTGCAATTGCGTTTTTCGTACTCTACGCATCGCAATACGTCGTCCAATCGAAAATAGAGACAATTTAAATTTTTTAAGATTTTTTTTAAAAACGCAAATAAACGCGCGCAATCGTGTTTTTCGTACTCTACGCATCCGGAAACGTCGATTTATGCAATAAAAAGACCATCTAAATTTTTTGAGATTTTCGAAAAAAATCAAAGGGGTTAACCTTAGATTTTTTTTACCCCAAAAAATGAAAGTTCGAAATCTATAGTTTTTTCGGCTGTTTCTAGCGTAATTTGGGCTGAAAAATCGAATGCCGTGCGCAGATTTCACGTAAGTATGATAATTTACATTTTATTCGGCTTTAAAGTGATGGAAAAGCAACTTTTTTATTTTGCTATTTTCTCGCGCATTTCGGCGTTTTCGGCGAGTGCAATTGCGTTTTTCGTACTCTACGCATCGCAATACGTCGTCCAATCGAAAATAGAGACAATTTAAATTTTTTAAGATTTTTTTTAAAAACGCAAATAAACGCGCGCAATCGTGTTTTTCGTACTCTACGCATCCGGAAACGTCGATTTATGCAATAAAAAGACCATCTAAATTTTTTGAGATTTTCGAAAAAAATCAAAGGGGTTAACCTTAGATTTTTTTTACCCCAAAAAATGAAAGTTCGAAATCTATAGTTTTTTCGGCTGTTTCTAGCGTAATTTGGGCTGAAAAATCGAATGCCGTGCGCAGATTTCACGTAAGTATGATAATTTACATTTTATTCGGCTTTAAAGTAATGGAAAAGCAACTTTTTTATTTTGCTATTTTCTCGCGCATTTCGGCGTTTTCGGCGAGTGCAATTGCGTTTTTCGTACTCTACGCATCGCAATACGTCGTCCAATCGAAAATAGAGACAATTTAAATTTTTTAAGATTTTTTTTAAAAACGCAAATAAACGCGCGCAATCGTGTTTTTCGTACTCTACGCATCCGGAAACGTCGATTTATGCAATAAAAAGACCATCTAAATTTTTTGAGATTTTTGAAAAAAATCAAAGGGGTTAACCTTAGATTTTTTTTACCCCAAAAAATGAAAGTTCGAAATATATAGTTTTTTCGGCTGTTTCTAGCGTAATTTGGGCTGAAAAATCGAATGCCGTGCGCAGATTTCACGTAAGTATGATCATTTACATTTTATTCGGCTTTAAAGTGATGGAAAAGCAACTTTTATATTTTGCTATTTTCTCGCGCATTTCGGCGTTTTCGGCGAGTGCAATTGCGTTTTTCGTACTCTACGCATCGCAATACGTCGTCCAATCGAAAATAGAGACAATTTAAATTTTTTAAGATTTTTTTTAAAAACGCAAATAAACGCGCGCAATCGTGTTTTTCGTACTCTACGCATCCGGAAACGTCGATTTATGCAATAAAAAGACCATCTAAATTTTTTGAGATTTTCGAAAAAAATCAAAGGGGTTAACCTTAGATTTTTTTTACCCCAAAAAATGAAAGTTCGAAATCTATAGTTTTTTCGGCTGTTTCTAGCGTAATTTGGGCTGAAAAATCGAATGCCGTGCGCAGATTTCACGTAAGTATGATAATTTACATTTTATTCGGCTTTAAAGTGATGGAAAAGCAACTTTTTTATTTTGCTATTTTCTCGCGCATTTCGGCGTTTTCGGCGAGTGCAATTGCGTTTTTCGTACTCTACGCATCGCAATACGTCGTCCAATCGAAAATAGAGACAATTTAAATTTTTTAAGATTTTTTTTAAAAACGCAAATAAACGCGCGCAATCGTGTTTTTCGTACTCTACGCATCCGGAAACGTCGATTTATGCAATAAAAAGACCATCTAAATTTTTTGAGATTTTTGAAAAAAATCAAAGGGGTTAACCTTAGATTTTTTTTACCCCAAAAAATGAAAGTTCGAAATCTATAGTTTTTTCGGCTGTTTCTAGCGTAATTTGGGCTGAAAAATCGAATGCCGTGCGCAGATTTCACGTAAGTATGATAATTTACATTTTATTCGGCTTTAAAGTGATGGAAAAGCAACTTTTTTATTTTGCTATTTTCTCGCGCATTTCGGCGTTTTCGGCGAGTGCAATTGCGTTTTTCGTACTCTACGCATCGCAATACGTCGTCCAATCGAAAATAGAGACAATTTAAATTTTTTAAGATTTTTTTTAAAAACGCAAATAAACGCGCGCAATCGTGTTTTTCGTACTCTACGCATCCGGAAACGTCGATTTATGCAATAAAAAGACCATCTAAATTTTTTGAGATTTTTGAAAAAAATCAAAGGGGTTAACCTTAGATTTTTTTTACCCCAAAAAATGAAAGTTCGAAATATATAGTTTTTTCGGCTGTTTCTAGCGTAATTTGGGCTGAAAAATCGAATGCCGTGCGCAGATTTCACGTAAGTATGATCATTTACATTTTATTCGGCTTTAAAGTGATGGAAAAGCAACTTTTATATTTTGCTATTTTCTCGCGCATTTCGGCGTTTTCGGCGAGTGCAATTGCGTTTTTCGTACTCTACGCATCGCAATACGTCGTCCAATCGAAAATAGAGACAATTTAAATTTTTTAAGATTTTTTTTAAAAACGCAAATAAACGCGCGCAATCGTGTTTTTCGTACTCTACGCATCCGGAAACGTCGATTTATGCAATAAAAAGACCATCTAAATTTTTTGAGATTTTCGAAAAAAATCAAAGGGGTTAACCTTAGATTTTTTTTACCCCAAAAAATGAAAGTTCGAAATCTATAGTTTTTTCGGCTGTTTCTAGCGTAATTTGGGCTGAAAAATCGAATGCCGTGCGCAGATTTCACGTAAGTATGATAATTTACATTTTATTCGGCTTTAAAGTGATGGAAAAGCAACTTTTTTATTTTGCTATTTTCTCGCGCATTTCGGCGTTTTCGGCGAGTGCAATTGCGTTTTTCGTACTCTACGCATCGCAATACGTCGTCCAATCGAAAATAGAGACAATTTAAATTTTTTAAGATTTTTTTTAAAAACGCAAATAAACGCGCGCAATCGTGTTTTTCGTACTCTACGCATCCGGAAACGTCGATTTATGCAATAAAAAGACCATCTAAATTTTTTGAGATTTTTGAAAAAAATCAAAGGGGTTAACCTTAGATTTTTTTTACCCCAAAAAATGAAAGTTCGAAATATATAGTTTTTTCGGCTGTTTCTAGCGTAATTTGGGCTGAAAAATCGAATGCCGTGCGCAGATTTCACGTAAGTATGATAATTTACATTTTATTCGGCTTTAAAGTGATGGAAAAGCAACTTTTATATTTTGCTATTTTCTCGCGCATTTCGGCGTTTTCGGCGAGTGCAATTGCGTTTTTCGTACTCTACGCATCGCAATACGTCGTCCAATCAAAATAGAGACAATTAAAATTTTTTAAGATTTTTTTTAAAAACGCAAATAAACGCGCGCAATCGTGTTTTTCGTACTCTACGCATCCGGAAACGTCGATTTATGCAATAAAAAGACCATCTAAATTTTTTGAGATTTTTGAAAAAAATCAAAGGGGTTAACCTTAGATTTTTTTTACCCCAAAAAATGAAAGTTCGAAATCTATAGTTTTTTCGGCTGTTTCTAGCGTAATTTGGGCTGAAAAATCGAATGCCGTGCGCAGATTTCACGTAAGTATGATAATTTACATTTTATTCGGCTTTAAAGTGATGGAAAAGCAACTTTTTTATTTTGCTATTTTCTCGCGCATTTCGGCGTTTTCGGCGAGTGCAATTGCGTTTTTCGTACTCTACGCATCGCAATACGTCGTCCAATCGAAAATAGAGACAATTTAAATTTTTTAAGATTTTTTTTAAAAACGCAAATAAACGCGCGCAATCGTGTTTTTCGTACTCTACGCATCCGGAAACGTCGATTTATGCAATAAAAAGACCATCTAAATTTTTTGAGATTTTTGAAAAAAATCAAAGGGGTTAACCTTAGATTTTTTTTACCCCAAAAAATGAAAGTTCGAAATCTATAGTTTTTTCGGCTGTTTCTAGCGTAATTTGGGCTGAAAAATCGAATGCCGTGCGCAGATTTCACGTAAGTATGATAATTTACATTTTATTCGGCTTTAAAGTGATGGAAAAGCAACTTTTTTATTTTGCTATTTTCTCGCGCATTTCGGCATTTTCGGCGAGTGCAATTGCGTTTTTCGTACTCTACGCATCGCAATACGTCGTCCAATCGAAAATAGAGACAATTTAAATTTTTTAAAATTTTTTTTTAAAAACGCAAATAAACGCGCGCAATCGTGTTTTTCGTACTCTACGCATCCGGAAACGTCGATTTATGCAATAAAAAGACCATCTAAATTTTTTGAGATTTTTGAAAAAAATCAAAGGGGTTAACCTTAGATTTTTTTTACCCCAAAAAATGAAAGTTCGAAATCTATAGTTTTTTCGGCTGTTTCTAGCGTAATTTGGGCTGAAAAATCGAATGCCGTGCGCAGATTTCACGTAAGTATGATAATTTACATTTTATTCGGCTTTAAAGTGATGGAAAAGCAACTTTTTTATTTTGCTATTTTCTCGCGCATTTCGGCGTTTTCGGCGAGTGCAATTGCGTTTTTCGTACTCTACGCATCGCAATACGTCGTCCAATCGAAAATAGAGACAATTTAAATTTTTTAAAATTTTTTTTAAAAACGCAAATAAACGCGCGCAATCGTGTTTTTCGTACTCTACGCATCCGGAAACGTCGATTTATGCAATAAAAAGACCATCTAAATTTTTTGAGATTTTTGAAAAAAATCAAAGGGGTTAACCTTAGATTTTTTTTACCCCAAAAAATGAAAGTTCGAAATCTATAGTTTTTTCGGCTGTTTCTAGCGTAATTTGGGCTGAAAAATCGAATGCCGTGCGCAGATTTCACGTAAGTATGATAATTTACATTTTATTCGGCTTTAAAGTGATGGAAAAGCAACTTTTTTATTTTGCTATTTTCTCGCGCATTTCGGCGTTTTCGGCGAGTGCAATTGCGTTTTTCGTACTCTACGCATCGCAATACGTCGTCCAATCGAAAATAGAGTCAATTTAAATTTTTTAAGATTTTTTTTAAAAACGCAAATAAACGCGCGCAATCGTGTTTTTCGTACTCTACGCATCCGGAAACGTCGATTTATGCAATAAAAAGACCATCTAAATTTTTTGAGATTTTTGAAAAAAATCAAAGGGGTTAACCTTAGATTTTTTTTACCCCAAAAAATGAAAGTTCGAAATCTATAGTTTTTTCGGCTGTTTCTAGCGTAATTTGGGCTGAAAAATCGAATGCCGTGCGCAGATTTCACGTAAGTATGATAATTTACATTTTATTCGGCTTTAAAGTGATGGAAAAGCAACTTTTTTATTTTGCTATTTTCTCGCGCATTTCGGCGTTTTCGGCGAGTGCAATTGCGTTTTTCGTACTCTACGCATCGCAATACGTCGTCCAATCGAAAATAGAGACAATTTAAATTTTTTAAGATTTTTTTTAAAAACGCAAATAAACGCGCGCAATCGTGTTTTTCGTACTCTACGCATCCGGAAACGTCGATTTATGCAATAAAAAGACCATCTAAATTTTTTGAGATTTTCGAAAAAAATCAAAGGGGTTAACCTTAGATTTTTTTTACCCCAAAAAATGAAAGTTCGAAATCTATAGTTTTTTCGGCTGTTTCTAGCGTAATTTGGGCTGAAAAATCGAATGCCGTGCGCAGATTTCACGTAAGTATGATAATTTACATTTTATTCGGCTTTAAAGTGATGGAAAAGCAACTTTTTTATTTTGCTATTTTCTCGCGCATTTCGGCGTTTTCGGCGAGTGCAATTGCGTTTTTCGTACTCTACGCATCGCAATACGTCGTCCAATCGAAAATAGAGACAATTTAAATTTTTTAAGATTTTTTTTAAAAACGCAAATAAACGCGCGCAATCGTGTTTTTCGTACTCTACGCATCCGGAAACGTCGATTTATGCAATAAAAAGACCATCTAAATTTTTTGAGATTTTTGAAAAAAATCAAAGGGGTTAACCTTAGATTTTTTTTACCCCAAAAAATGAAAGTTCGAAATCTATAGTTTTTTCGGCTGTTTCTAGCGTAATTTGGGCTGAAAAATCGAATGCCGTGCGCAGATTTCACGTAAGTATGATAATTTACATTTTATTCGGCTTTAAAGTGATGGAAAAGCAACTTTTTTATTTTGCTATTTTCTCGCGCATTTCGGCGTTTTCGGCGAGTGCAATTGCGTTTTTCGTACTCTACGCATCGCAATACGTCGTCCAATCGAAAATAGAGACAATTTAAATTTTTTAAAATTTTTTTTAAAAACGCAAATAAACGCGCGCAATCGTGTTTTTCGTACTCTACGCATCCGGAAACGTCGATTTATGCAATAAAAAGACCATCTAAATTTTTTGAGATTTTTGAAAAAAATCAAAGGGGTTAACCTTAGATTTTTTTTACCCCAAAAAATGAAAGTTCGAAATCTATAGTTTTTTCGGCTGTTTCTAGCGTAATTTGGGCTGAAAAATCGAATGCCGTGCGCAGATTTCACGTAAGTATGATAATTTACAATTTATTCGGCTTTAAAGTGATGGAAAAGCAACTTTTTTATTTTGCTATTTTCTCGCGCATTTCGGCGTTTTCGGCGAGTGCAATTGCGTTTTTCGTACTCTACGCATCGCAATACGTCGTCCAATCGAAAATAGAGACAATTTAAATTTTTTAAAATTTTTTTTAAAAACGCAAATAAACGCGCGCAATCGTGTTTTTCGTACTCTACGCATCCGGAAACGTCGATTTATGCAATAAAAAGACCTTCTAAATTTTTTGAGATTTTTGAAAAAAATCAAAGGGGTTAACCTTAGATTTTTTTTACCCCAAAAAATGAAAGTTCGAAATCTATAGTTTTTTCGGCTGTTTCTAGCGTAATTTGGGCTGAAAAATCGAATGCCGTGCGCAGATTTCACGTAAGTATGATAATTTACATTTTATTCGGCTTTAAAGTGATGGAAAAGCAACTTTTTTATTTTGCTATTTTCTCGCGCATTTCGGCGTTTTCGGCGAGTGCAATTGCGTTTTTCGTACTCTACGCATCGCAATACGTCGTCCAATCGAAAATAGAGACAATTTAAATTTTTTAAAATTTTTTTTAAAAACGCAAATAAACGCGCGCAATCGTGTTTTTCGTACTCTACGCATCCGGAAACGTCGATTTATGCAATAAAAAGACCATCTAAATTTTTTGAGATTTTTGAAAAAAATCAAAGGGGTTAACCTTAGATTTTTTTTACCCCAAAAAATGAAAGTTCGAAATCTATAGTTTTTTCGGCTGTTTCTAGCGTAATTTGGGCTGAAAAATCGAATGCCGTGCGCAGATTTCACGTAAGTATGATAATTTACATTTTATTCGGCTTTAAAGTGATGGAAAAGCAACTTTTTTATTTTGCTATTTTCTCGCGCATTTCGGCGTTTTCGGCGAGTGCAATTGCGTTTTTCGTACTCTACGCATCGCAATACGTCGTCCAATCGAAAATAGAGACAATTTAAATTTTTTAAAATTTTTTTTAAAAACGCAAATAAACGCGCGCAATCGTGTTTTTCGTACTCTACGCATCCGGAAACGTCGATTTATGCAATAAAAAGACCATCTAAATTTTTTGAGATTTTTGAAAAAAATCAAAGGGGTTAACCTTAGATTTTTTTTACCCCAAAAAATGAAAGTTCGAAATCTATAGTTTTTTCGGCTGTTTCTAGCGTAATTTGGGCTGAAAAATCGAATGCCGTGCGCAGATTTCACGTAAGTATGATAATTTACATTTTATTCGGCTTTAAAGTGATGGAAAAGCAACTTTTTTATTTTGCTATTTTCTCGCGCATTTCGGCGTTTTCGGCGAGTGCAATTGCGTTTTTCGTACTCTACGCATCGCAATACGTCGTCCAATCGAAAATAGAGACAATTTAAATTTTTTAAAATTTTTTTTAAAAACGCAAATAAACGCGCGCAATCGTGTTTTTCGTACTCTACGCATCCGGAAACGTCGATTTATGCAATAAAAAGACCATCTAAATTTTTTGAGATTTTTGAAAAAAATCAAAGGGGTTAACCTTAGATTTTTTTTACCCCAAAAAATGAAAGTTCGAAATCTATAGTTTTTTCGGCTGTTTCTAGCGTAATTTGGGCTGAAAAATCGAATGCCGTGCGCAGATTTCACGTAAGTATGATAATTTACATTTTATTCGGCTTTAAAGTGATGGAAAAGCAACTTTTTTATTTTGCTATTTTCTCGCGCATTTCGGCGTTTTCGGCGAGTGCAATTGCGTTTTTCGTACTCTACGCATCGCAATACGTCGTCCAATCGAAAATAGAGACAATTTAAATTTTTTAAAATTTTTTTTAAAAACGCAAATAAACGCGCGCAATCGTGTTTTTCGTACTCTACGCATCCGGAAACGTCGATTTATGCAATAAAAAGATCATCTAAATTTTTTGAGATTTTTGAAAAAAATCAAAGGGGTTAACCTTAGATTTTTTTTACCCCAAAAAATGAAAGTTCGAAATCTATAGTTTTTTCGGCTGTTTCTAGCGTAATTTGGGCTGAAAAATCGAATGCCGTGCGCAGATTTCACGTAAGTATGATAATTTACATTTTATTCGGCTTTAAAGTGATGGAAAAGCAACTTTTTTATTTTGCTATTTTCTCGCGCATTTCGGCGAGTGCAATTGCGTTTTTCGTACTCTACGCATCGCAATACGTCGTCCAATCGAAAATAGAGACAATTTAAATTTTTTAAGATTTTTTTTAAAAACGCAAATAAACGCGCGCAATCGTGTTTTTCGTACTCTACGCATCCGGAAACGTCGATTTATGCAATAAAAAGACCATCTAAATTTTTTGAGATTTTTGAAAAAAATCAAAGGGGTTAACCTTAGATTTTTTTTACCCCAAAAAATGAAAGTTCGAAATATATAGTTTTTTCGGCTGTTTCTAGCGTAATTTGGGCTGAAAAATCGAATGCCGTGCGCAGATTTCACGTAAGTATGATAATTTACATTTTATTCGGCTTTAAAGTGATGGAAAAGCAACTTTTATATTTTGCTATTTTCTCGCGCATTTCGGCGTTTTCGGCGAGTGCAATTGCGTTTTTCGTACTCTACGCATCGCAATACGTCGTCCAATCAAAATAGAGACAATTTAAATTTTTTAAGATTTTTTTTAAAAACGCAAATAAACGCGCGCAATCGTGTTTTTCGTACTCTACGCATCCGGAAACGTCGATTTATGCAATAAAAAGACCATCTAAATTTTTTGAGATTTTTGAAAAAAATCAAAGGGGTTAACCTTAGATTTTTTTTACCCCAAAAAATGAAAGTTCGAAATCTATAGTTTTTTCGGCTGTTTCTAGCGTAATTTGGGCTGAAAAATCGAATGCCGTGCGCAGATTTCACGTAAGTATGATAATTTACATTTTATTCGGCTTTAAAGTGATGGAAAAGCAACTTTTTTATTTTGCTATTTTCTCGCGCATTTCGGCGTTTTCGGCGAGTGCAATTGCGTTTTTCGTACTCTACGCATCGCAATACGTCGTCCAATCGAAAATAGAGACAATTTAAATTTTTTAAAATTTTTTTTAAAAACGCAAATAAACGCGCGCAATCGTGTTTTTCGTACTCTACGCATCCGGAAACGTCGATTTATGCAATAAAAAGACCATCTAAACTTTTTGAGATTTTTGAAAAAAATCAAAGGGGTTAACCTTAGATTTTTTTTACCCCAAAAAATGAAAGTTCGAAATCTATAGTTTTTTCGGCTGTTTCTAGCGTAATTTGGGCTGAAAAATCGAATGCCGTGCGCAGATTTCACGTAAGTATGATAATTTACATTTTATTCGGCTTTAAAGTGATGGAAAAGCAACTTTTTTATTTTGCTATTTTCTCGCGCATTTCGGCGTTTTCGGCGAGTGCAATTGCGTTTTTCGTACTCTACGCATCGCAATACGTCGTCCAATCGAAAATAGAGACAATTTAAATTTTTTAAAATTTTTTTTAAAAACGCAAATAAACGCGCGCAATCGTGTTTTTCGTACTCTACGCATCCGGAAACGTCGATTTATGCAATAAAAAGACCATCTAAATTTTTTGAGATTTTTGAAAAAAATCAAAGGGGTTAACCTTAGATTTTTTTTACCCCAAAAAATGAAAGTTCGAAATCTATAGTTTTTTCGGCTGTTTCTAGCGTAATTTGGGCTGAAAAATCGAATGCCGTGCGCAGATTTCACGTAAGTATGATAATTTACATTTTATTCGGCTTTAAAGTGATGGAAAAGCAACTTTTTTATTTTGCTATTTTCTCGCGCATTTCGGCGTTTTCGGCGAGTGCAATTGCGTTTTTCGTACTCTACGCATCGCAATACGTCGTCCAATCGAAAATAGAGACAATTTAAATTTTTTAAAATTTTTTTTAAAAACGCAAATAAACGCGCGCAATCGTGTTTTTCGTACTCTACGCATCCGGAAACGTCGATTTATGCAATAAAAAGACCATCTAAATTTTTTGAGATTTTCGAAAAAAATCAAAGGGGTTAACCTTAGATTTTTTTTACCCCAAAAAATGAAAGTTCGAAATCTATAGTTTTTTCGGCTGTTTCTAGCGTAATTTGGGCTGAAAAATCGAATGCCGTGCGCAGATTTCACGTAAGTATGATAATTTACATTTTATTCGGCTTTAAAGTGATGGAAAAGCAACTTTTTTATTTTGCTATTTTCTCGCGCATTTCGGCGTTTTCGGCGAGTGCAATTGCGTTTTTCGTACTCTACGCATCGCAATACGTCGTCCAATCGAAAATAGAGACAATTTAAATTTTTTAAAATTTTTTTTAAAAACGCAAATAAACGCGCGCAATCGTGTTTTTCGTACTCTACGCATCCGGAAACGTCGATTTATGCAATAAAAAGACCATCTAAATTTTTTGAGATTTTTGAAAAAAATCAAAGGGGTTAACCTTAGATTTTTTTTACCCCAAAAAATGAAAGTTCGAAATCTATAGTTTTTTCGGCTGTTTCTAGCGTAATTTGGGCTGAAAAATCGAATGCCGTGCGCAGATTTCACGTAAGTATGATAATTTACATTTTATTCGGCTTTAAAGTGATGGAAAAGCAACTTTTTTATTTTGCTATTTTCTCGCGCATTTCGGCGTTTTCGGCGAGTGCAATTGCGTTTTTCGTACTCTACGCATCGCAATACGTCGTCCAATCGAAAATAGAGACAATTTAAATTTTTTAAAATTTTTTTTAAAAACGCAAATAAACGCGCGCAATCGTGTTTTTCGTACTCTACGCATCCGGAAACGTCGATTTATGCAATAAAAAGACCATCTAAATTTTTTGAGATTTTTGAAAAAAATCAAAGGGGTTAACCTTAGATTTTTTTTACCCCAAAAAATGAAAGTTCGAAATCTATAGTTTTTTCGGCTGTTTCTAGCGTAATTTGGGCTGAAAAATCGAATGCCGTGCGCAGATTTCACGTAAGTATGATAATTTACAATTTATTCGGCTTTAAAGTGATGGAAAAGCAACTTTTTTATTTTGCTATTTTCTCGCGCATTTCGGCGTTTTCGGCGAGTGCAATTGCGTTTTTCGTACTCTACGCATCGCAATACGTCGTCCAATCGAAAATAGAGACAATTTAAATTTTTTAAAATTTTTTTTAAAAACGCAAATAAACGCGCGCAATCGTGTTTTTCGTACTCTACGCATCCGGAAACGTCGATTTATGCAATAAAAAGACCATCTAAACTTTTTGAGATTTTTGAAAAAAATCAAAGGGGTTAACCTTAGATTTTTTTTACCCCAAAAAATGAAAGTTCGAAATCTATAGTTTTTTCGGCTGTTTCTAGCGTAATTTGGGCTGAAAAATCGAATGCCGTGCGCAGATTTCACGTAAGTATGATAATTTACATTTTATTCGGCTTTAAAGTGATGGAAAAGCAACTTTTTTATTTTGCTATTTTCTCGCGCATTTCGGCGTTTTCGGCGAGTGCAATTGCGTTTTTCGTACTCTACGCATCGCAATACGTCGTCCAATCGAAAATAGAGACAATTTAAATTTTTTAAAATTTTTTTTAAAAACGCAAATAAACGCGCGCAATCGTGTTTTTCGTACTCTACGCATCCGGAAACGTCGATTTATGCAATAAAAAGACCATCTAAATTTTTTGAGATTTTTGAAAAAAATCAAAGGGGTTAACCTTAGATTTTTTTTACCCCAAAAAATGAAAGTTCGAAATCTATAGTTTTTTCGGCTGTTTCTAGCGTAATTTGGGCTGAAAAATCGAATGCCGTGCGCAGATTTCACGTAAGTATGATAATTTACATTTTATTCGGCTTTAAAGTGATGGAAAAGCAACTTTTTTATTTTGCTATTTTCTCGCGCATTTCGGCGTTTTCGGCGAGTGCAATTGCGTTTTTCGTACTCTACGCATCGCAATACGTCGTCCAATCGAAAATAGAGACAATTTAAATTTTTTAAAATTTTTTTTAAAAACGCAAATAAACGCGCGCAATCGTGTTTTTCGTACTCTACGCATCCGGAAACGTCGATTTATGCAATAAAAAGACCATCTAAATTTTTTGAGATTTTTGAAAAAAATCAAAGGGGTTAACCTTAGATTTTTTTTACCCCAAAAAATGAAAGTTCGAAATCTATAGTTTTTTCGGCTGTTTCTAGCGTAATTTGGGCTGAAAAATCGAATGCCGTGCGCAGATTTCACGTAAGCATGATAATTTACATTTTATTCGGCTTTAAAGTGATGGAAAAGCAACTTTTTTATTTTGCTATTTTCTCGCGCATTTCGGCGTTTTCGGCGAGTGCAATTGCGTTTTTCGTACTCTACGCATCGCAATACGTCGTCCAATCGAAAATAGAGACAATTTAAATTTTTTAAGATTTTTTTTAAAAACGCAAATAAACGCGCGCAATCGTGTTTTTCGTACTCTACGCATCCGGAAACGTCGATTTATGCAATAAAAAGACCATCTAAATTTTTTGAGATTTTCGAAAAAAATCAAAGGGGTTAACCTTAGATTTTTTTTACCCCAAAAAATGAAAGTTCGAAATCTATAGTTTTTTCGGCTGTTTCTAGCGTAATTTGGGCTGAAAAATCGAATGCCGTGCGCAGATTTCACGTAAGTATGATAATTTACATTTTATTCGGCTTTAAAGTGATGGAAAAGCAACTTTTTTATTTTGCTATTTTCTCGCGCATTTCGGCGTTTTCGGCGAGTGCAATTGCGTTTTTCGTACTCTACGCATCGCAATACGTCGTCCAATCGAAAATAGAGACAATTTAAATTTTTTAAAATTTTTTTTAAAAACGCAAATAAACGCGCGCAATCGTGTTTTTCGTACTCTACGCATCCGGAAACGTCGATTTATGCAATAAAAAGACCATCTAAATTTTTTGAGATTTTTGAAAAAAATCAAAGGGGTTAACCTTAGATTTTTTTTACCCCAAAAAATGAAAGTTCGAAATCTATAGTTTTTTCGGCTGTTTCTAGCGTAATTTGGGCTGAAAAATCGAATGCCGTGCGCAGATTTCACGTAAGTATGATAATTTACATTTTATTCGGCTTTAAAGTGATGGAAAAGCAACTTTTTTATTTTGCTATTTTCTCGCGCATTTCGGCGTTTTCGGCGAGTGCAATTGCGTTTTTCGTACTCTACGCATCGCAATACGTCGTCCAATCGAAAATAGAGACAATTTAAATTTTTTAAAATTTTTTTTAAAAACGCAAATAAACGCGCGCAATCGTGTTTTTCGTACTCTACGCATCCGGAAACGTCGATTTATGCAATAAAAAGACCATCTAAATTTTTTGAGATTTTTGAAAAAAATCAAAGGGGTTAACCTTAGATTTTTTTTACCCCAAAAAATGAAAGTTCGAAATCTATAGTTTTTTCGGCTGTTTCTAGCGTAATTTGGGCTGAAAAATCGAATGCCGTGCGCAGATTTCACGTAAGTATGATAATTTACATTTTATTCGGCTTTAAAGTGATGGAAAAGCAACTTTTTTATTTTGCTATTTTCTCGCGCATTTCGGCGTTTTCGGCGAGTGCAATTGCGTTTTTCGTACTCTACGCATCGCAATACGTCGTCCAATCGAAAATAGAGACAATTTAAATTTTTTAAAATTTTTTTTAAAAACGCAAATAAACGCGCGCAATCGTGTTTTTCGTACTCTACGCATCCGGAAACGTCGATTTATGCAATAAAAAGACCATCTAAATTTTTTGAGATTTTTGAAAAAAATCAAAGGGGTTAACCTTAGATTTTTTTTACCCCAAAAAATGAAAGTTCGAAATCTATAGTTTTTTCGGCTGTTTCTAGCGTAATTTGGGCTGAAAAATCGAATGCCGTGCGCAGATTTCACGTAAGTATGATAATTTACATTTTATTCGGCTTTAAAGTGATGGAAAAGCAACTTTTTTATTTTGCTATTTTCTCGCGCATTTCGGCGTTTTCGGCGAGTGCAATTGCGTTTTTCGTACTCTACGCATCGCAATACGTCGTCCAATCGAAAATAGAGACAATTTAAATTTTTTAAAATTTTTTTTAAAAACGCAAATAAACGCGCGCAATCGTGTTTTTCGTACTCTACGCATCCGGAAACGTCGATTTATGCAATAAAAAGACCATCTAAATTTTTTGAGATTTTTGAAAAAAATCAAAGGGGTTAACCTTAGATTTTTTTTACCCCAAAAAATGAAAGTTCGAAATCTATAGTTTTTTCGGCTGTTTCTAGCGTAATTTGGGCTGAAAAATCGAATGCCGTGCGCAGATTTCACGTAAGTATGATAATTTACATTTTATTCGGCTTTAAAGTGATGGAAAAGCAACTTTTTTATTTTGCTATTTTCTCGCGCATTTCGGCGTTTTCGGCGAGTGCAATTGCGTTTTTCGTACTCTACGCATCGCAATACGTCGTCCAATCGAAAATAGAGACAATTTAAATTTTTTAAAATTTTTTTTAAAAACGCAAATAAACGCGCGCAATCGTGTTTTTCGTACTCTACGCATCCGGAAACGTCGATTTATGCAATAAAAAGACCATCTAAATTTTTTGAGATTTTTGAAAAAAATCAAAGGGGTTAACCTTAGATTTTTTTTACCCCAAAAAATGAAAGTTCGAAATCTATAGTTTTTTCGGCTGTTTCTAGCGTAATTTGGGCTGAAAAATCGAATGCCGTGCGCAGATTTCACGTAAGTATGATAATTTACATTTTATTCGGCTTTAAAGTGATGGAAAAGCAACTTTTTTATTTTGCTATTTTCTCGCGCATTTCGGCGTTTTCGGCGAGTGCAATTGCGTTTTTCGTACTCTACGCATCGCAATACGTCGTCCAATCGAAAATAGAGACAATTTAAATTTTTTAAAATTTTTTTTAAAAACGCAAATAAACGCGCGCAATCGTGTTTTTCGTACTCTACGCATCCGGAAACGTCGATTTATGCAATAAAAAGACCATCTAAATTTTTTGAGATTTTTGAAAAAAATCAAAGGGGTTAACCTTAGATTTTTTTTACCCCAAAAAATGAAAGTTCGAAATCTATAGTTTTTTCGGCTGTTTCTAGCGTAATTTGGGCTGAAAAATCGAATGCCGTGCGCAGATTTCACGTAAGTATGATAATTTACAATTTATTCGGCTTTAAAGTGATGGAAAAGCAACTTTTTTATTTTGCTATTTTCTCGCGCATTTCGGCGTTTTCGGCGAGTGCAATTGCGTTTTTCGTACTCTACGCATCGCAATACGTCGTCCAATCGAAAATAGAGACAATTTAAATTTTTTAAAATTTTTTTTAAAAACGCAAATAAACGCGCGCAATCGTGTTTTTCGTACTCTACGCATCCGGAAACGTCGATTTATGCAATAAAAAGACCATCTAAATTTTTTGAGATTTTTGAAAAAAATCAAAGGGGTTAACCTTAGATTTTTTTTACCCCAAAAAATGAAAGTTCGAAATCTATAGTTTTTTCGGCTGTTTCTAGCGTAATTTGGGCTGAAAAATCGAATGCCGTGCGCAGATTTCACGTAAGTATGATAATTTACATTTTATTCGGCTTTAAAGTGATGGAAAAGCAACTTTTTTATTTTGCTATTTTCTCGCGCATTTCGGCGTTTTCGGCGAGTGCAATTGCGTTTTTCGTACTCTACGCATCGCAATACGTCGTCCAATCGAAAATAGAGACAATTTAAATTTTTTAAAATTTTTTTTAAAAACGCAAATAAACGCGCGCAATCGTGTTTTTCGTACTCTACGCATCCGGAAACGTCGATTTATGCAATAAAAAGACCATCTAAATTTTTTGAGATTTTTGAAAAAAATCAAAGGGGTTAACCTTAGATTTTTTTTACCCCAAAAAATGAAAGTTCGAAATCTATAGTTTTTTCGGCTGTTTCTAGCGTAATTTGGGCTGAAAAATCGAATGCCGTGCGCAGATTTCACGTAAGTATGATAATTTACATTTTATTCGGCTTTAAAGTGATGGAAAAGCAACTTTTTTATTTTGCTATTTTCTCGCGCATTTCGGCGTTTTCGGCGAGTGCAATTGCGTTTTTCGTACTCTACGCATCGCAATACGTCGTCCAATCGAAAATAGAGACAATTTAAATTTTTTAAAATTTTTTTTAAAAACGCAAATAAACGCGCGCAATCGTGTTTTTCGTACTCTACGCATCCGGAAACGTCGATTTATGCAATAAAAAGACCATCTAAATTTTTTGAGATTTTTGAAAAAAATCAAACCTTAGATTTTTTTTACCCCAAAAAATGAAAGTTCGAAATCTATAGTTTTTTCGGCTGTTTCTAGCGTAATTTGGGCTGAAAAATCGAATGCCGTGCGCAGATTTCACGTAAGTATGATAATTTACATTTTATTCGGCTTTAAAGTGATGGAAAAGCAACTTTTTTATTTTGCTATTTTCTCGCGCATTTCGGCGTTTTCGGCGAGTGCAATTGCGTTTTTCGTACTCTACGCATCGCAATACGTCGTCCAATCGAAAATAGAGACAATTTAAATTTTTTAAAATTTTTTTTAAAAACGCAAATAAACGCGCGCAATCGTGTTTTTCGTACTCTACGCATCCGGAAACGTCGATTTATGCAATAAAAAGATCATCTAAATTTTTTGAGATTTTTGAAAAAAATCAAAGGGGTTAACCTTAGATTTTTTTTACCCCAAAAAATGAAAGTTCGAAATCTATAGTTTTTTCGGCTGTTTCTAGCGTAATTTGGACTGAAAAATCGAATGCCGTGCGCAGATTTCACGTAAGTATGATAATTTACATTTTATTCGGCTTTAAAGTGATGGAAAAGCAACTTTTTTATTTTGCTATTTTCTCGCGCATTTCGGCGTTTTCGGCGAGTGCAATTGCGTTTTTCGTACTCTACGCATCGCAATACGTCGTCCAATCGAAAATAGAGACAATTTAAATTTTTTAAGATTTTTTTTAAAAACGCAAATAAACGCGCGCAATCGTGTTTTTCGTACTCTACGCATCCGGAAACGTCGATTTATGCAATAAAAAGACCATCTAAATTTTTTGAGATTTTTGAAAAAAATCAAAGGGGTTAACCTTAGATTTTTTTTACCCCAAAAAATGAAAGTTCGAAATCTATAGTTTTTTCGGCTGTTTCTAGCGTAATTTGGGCTGAAAAATCGAATGCCGTGCGCAGATTTCACGTAAGCATGATAATTTACATTTTATTCGGCTTTAAAGTGATGGAAAAGCAACTTTTTTATTTTGCTATTTTCTCGCGCATTTCGGCGTTTTCGGCGAGTGCAATTGCGTTTTTCGTACTCTACGCATCGCAATACGTCGTCCAATCGAAAATAGAGACAATTTAAATTTTTTAAGATTTTTTTTAAAAACGCAAATAAACGCGCGCAATCGTGTTTTTCGTACTCTACGCATCCGGAAACGTCGATTTATGCAATAAAAAGACCATCTAAATTTTTTGAGATTTTTGAAAAAAATCAAAGGGGTTAACCTTAGATTTTTTTTACCCCAAAAAATGAAAGTTCGAAATCTATAGTTTTTTCGGCTGTTTCTAGCGTAATTTGGGCTGAAAAATCGAATGCCGTGCGCAGATTTCACGTAAGTATGATAATTTACATTTTATTCGGCTTTAAAGTGATGGAAAAGCAACTTTTTTATTTTGCTATTTTCTCGCGCATTTCGGCGTTTTCGGCGAGTGCAATTGCGTTTTTCGTACTCTACGCATCGCAATACGTCGTCCAATCGAAAATAGAGACAATTTAAATTTTTTAAGATTTTTTTTAAAAACGCAAATAAACGCGCGCAATCGTGTTTTTCGTACTCTACGCATCCGGAAACGTCGATTTATGCAATAAAAAGACCATCTAAATTTTTTGAGATTTTTGAAAAAAATCAAAGGGGTTAACCTTAGATTTTTTTTACCCCAAAAAATGAAAGTTCGAAATCTATAGTTTTTTCGGCTGTTTCTAGCGTAATTTGGGCTGAAAAATCGAATGCCGTGCGCAGATTTCACGTAAGCATGATAATTTACATTTTATTCGGCTTTAAAGTGATGGAAAAGCAACTTTTTTATTTTGCTATTTTCTCGCGCATTTCGGCGTTTTCGGCGAGTGCAATTGCGTTTTTCGTACTCTACGCATCGCAATACGTCGTCCAATCGAAAATAGAGACAATTTAAATTTTTTAAGATTTTTTTTAAAAACGCAAATAAACGCGCGCAATCGTGTTTTTCGTACTCTACGCATCCGGAAACGTCGATTTATGCAATAAAAAGACCATCTAAATTTTTTGAGATTTTCGAAAAAAATCAAAGGGGTTAACCTTAGATTTTTTTTACCCCAAAAAATGAAAGTTCGAAATCTATAGTTTTTTCGGCTGTTTCTAGCGTAATTTGGGCTGAAAAATCGAATGCCGTGCGCAGATTTCACGTAAGCATGATAATTTACATTTTATTCGGCTTTAAAGTGATGGAAAAGCAACTTTTTTATTTTGCTATTTTCTCGCGCATTTCGGCGTTTTCGGCGAGTGCAATTGCGTTTTTCGTACTCTACGCATCGCAATACGTCGTCCAATCGAAAATAGAGACAATTTAAATTTTTTAAGATTTTTTTTAAAAACGCAAATAAACGCGCGCAATCGTGTTTTTCGTACTCTACGCATCCGGAAACGTCGATTTATGCAATAAAAAGACCATCTAAATTTTTTGAGATTTTCGAAAAAAATCAAAGGGGTTAACCTTAGATTTTTTTTACCCCAAAAAATGAAAGTTCGAAATCTATAGTTTTTTCGGCTGTTTCTAGCGTAATTTGGGCTGAAAAATCGAATGCCGTGCGCAGATTTCACGTAAGTATGATAATTTACATTTTATTCGGCTTTAAAGTGATGGAAAAGCAACTTTTTTATTTTGCTATTTTCTCGCGCATTTCGGCGTTTTCGGCGAGTGCAATTGCGTTTTTCGTACTCTACGCATCGCAATACGTCGTCCAATCGAAAATAGAGACAATTTAAATTTTTTAAGATTTTTTTTAAAAACGCAAATAAACGCGCGCAATCGTGTTTTTCGTACTCTACGCATCCGGAAACGTCGATTTATGCAATAAAAAGACCATCTAAATTTTTTGAGATTTTCGAAAAAAATCAAAGGGGTTAACCTTAGATTTTTTTTACCCCAAAAAATGAAAGTTCGAAATCTATAGTTTTTTCGGCTGTTTCTAGCGTAATTTGGGCTGAAAAATCGAATGCCGTGCGCAGATTTCACGTAAGTATGATAATTTACATTTTATTCGGCTTTAAAGTGATGGAAAAGCAACTTTTTTATTTTGCTATTTTCTCGCGCATTTCGGCGTTTTCGGCGAGTGCAATTGCGTTTTTCGTACTCTACGCATCGCAATACGTCGTCCAATCGAAAATAGAGACAATTTAAATTTTTTAAAATTTTTTTTAAAAACGCAAATAAACGCGCGCAATCGTGTTTTTCGTACTCTACGCATCCGGAAACGTCGATTTATGCAATAAAAAGACCATCTAAATTTTTTGAGATTTTTGAAAAAAATCAAAGGGGTTAACCTTAGATTTTTTTTACCCCAAAAAATGAAAGTTCGAAATCTATAGTTTTTTCGGCTGTTTCTAGCGTAATTTGGGCTGAAAAATCGAATGCCGTGCGCAGATTTCACGTAAGTATGATAATTTACATTTTATTCGGCTTTAAAGTGATGGAAAAGCAACTTTTTTATTTTGCTATTTTCTCGCGCATTTCGGCGTTTTCGGCGAGTGCAATTGCGTTTTTCGTACTCTACGCATCGCAATACGTCGTCCAATCGAAAATAGAGACAATTTAAATTTTTTAAGATTTTTTTTAAAAACGCAAATAAACGCGCGCAATCGTGTTTTTCGTACTCTACGCATCCGGAAACGTCGATTTATGCAATAAAAAGACCATCTAAATTTTTTGAGATTTTTGAAAAAAATCAAAGGGGTTAACCTTAGATTTTTTTTACCCCAAAAAATGAAAGTTCGAAATCTATAGTTTTTTCGGCTGTTTCTAGCGTAATTTGGGCTGAAAAATCGAATGCCGTGCGCAGATTTCACGTAAGTATGATAATTTACATTTTATTCGGCTTTAAAGTGATGGAAAAGCAACTTTTTTATTTTGCTATTTTCTCGCGCATTTCGGCGTTTTCGGCGAGTGCAATTGCGTTTTTCGTACTCTACGCATCGCAATACGTCGTCCAATCGAAAATAGAGACAATTTAAATTTTTTAAAATTTTTTTTAAAAACGCAAATAAACGCGCGCAATCGTGTTTTTCGTACTCTACGCATCCGGAAACGTCGATTTATGCAATAAAAAGACCATCTAAATTTTTTGAGATATTTGAAAAAAATCAAAGGGGTTAACCTTAGATTTTTTTTACCCCAAAAAATGAAAGTTCGAAATCTATAGTTTTTTCGGCTGTTTCTAGCGTAATTTGGGCTGAAAAATCGAATGCCGTGCGCAGATTTCACGTAAGTATGATAATTTACATTTTATTCGGCTTTAAAGTGATGGAAAAGCAACTTTTTTATTTTGCTATTTTCTCGCGCATTTCGGCGTTTTCGGCGAGTGCAATTGCGTTTTTCGTACTCTACGCATCGCAATACGTCGTCCAATCGAAAATAGAGACAATTTAAATTTTTTAAGATTTTTTTTAAAAACGCAAATAAACGCGCGCAATCGTGTTTTTCGTACTCTACGCATCCGGAAACGTCGATTTATGCAATAAAAAGACCATCTAAATTTTTTGAGATTTTCGAAAAAAATCAAAGGGGTTAACCTTAGATTTTTTTTACCCCAAAAAATGAAAGTTCGAAATCTATAGTTTTTTCGGCTGTTTCTAGCGTAATTTGGGCTGAAAAATCGAATGCCGTGCGCAGATTTCACGTAAGTATGATAATTTACATTTTATTCGGCTTTAAAGTGATGGAAAAGCAACTTTTTTATTTTGCTATTTTCTCGCGCATTTCGGCGTTTTCGGCGAGTGCAATTGCGTTTTTCGTACTCTACGCATCGCAATACGTCGTCCAATCGAAAATAGAGACAATTTAAATTTTTTAAAATTTTTTTTAAAAACGCAAATAAACGCGCGCAATCGTGTTTTTCGTACTCTACGCATCCGGAAACGTCGATTTATGCAATAAAAAGACCATCTAAATTTTTTGAGATATTTGAAAAAAATCAAAGGGGTTAACCTTAGATTTTTTTTACCCCAAAAAATGAAAGTTCGAAATCTATAGTTTTTTCGGCTGTTTCTAGCGTAATTTGGGCTGAAAAATCGAATGCCGTGCGCAGATTTCACGTAAGTATGATAATTTACATTTTATTCGGCTTTAAAGTGATGGAAAAGCAACTTTTTTATTTTGCTATTTTCTCGCGCATTTCGGCGTTTTCGGCGAGTGCAATTGCGTTTTTCGTACTCTACGCATCGCAATACGTCGTCCAATCGAAAATAGAGACAATTTAAATTTTTTAAAATTTTTTTTAAAAACGCAAATAAACGCGCGCAATCGTGTTTTTCGTACTCTACGCATCCGGAAACGTCGATTTATGCAATAAAAAGACCATCTAAATTTTTTGAGATTTTTGAAAAAAATCAAAGGGGTTAACCTTAGATTTTTTTTACCCCAAAAAATGAAAGTTCGAAATCTATAGTTTTTTCGGCTGTTTCTAGCGTAATTTGGGCTGAAAAATCGAATGCCGTGCGCAGATTTCACGTAAGTATGATAATTTACATTTTATTCGGCTTTAAAGTGATGGAAAAGCAACTTTTTTATTTTGCTATTTTCTCGCGCATTTCGGCGTTTTCGGCGAGTGCAATTGCGTTTTTCGTACTCTACGCATCGCAATACGTCGTCCAATCGAAAATAGAGACAATTTAAATTTTTTAAAATTTTTTTTAAAAACGCAAATAAACGCGCGCAATCGTGTTTTTCGTACTCTACGCATCCGGAAACGTCGATTTATGCAATAAAAAGACCATCTAAATTTTTTGAGATTTTTGAAAAAAATCAAAGGGGTTAACCTTAGATTTTTTTTACCCCAAAAAATGAAAGATCGAAATCTATAGTTTTTTCGGCTGTTTCTAGCGTAATTTGGGCTGAAAAATCGAATGCCGTGCGCAGATTTCACGTAAGTATGATAATTTACATTTTATTCGGCTTTAAAGTGATGGAAAAGCAACTTTTTTATTTTGCTATTTTCTCGCGCATTTCGGCGTTTTCGGCGAGTGCAATTGCGTTTTTCGTACTCTACGTCGTCCAATCGAAAATAGAGACAATTTAAATTTTTTAAGATTTTTTTTAAAAACGCAAATAAACGCGCGCAATCGTGTTTTTCGTACTCTACGCATCCGGAAACGTCGATTTATGCAATAAAAAGACCATCTAAATTTTTTGAGATTTTCGAAAAAAATCAAAGGGGTTAACCTTAGATTTTTTTTACCCCAAAAAATGAAAGTTCGAAATCTATAGTTTTTTCGGCTGTTTCTAGCGTAATTTGGGCTGAAAAATCGAATGCCGTGCGCAGATTTCACGTAAGTATGATAATTTACATTTTATTCGGCTTTAAAGTGATGGAAAAGCAACTTTTTTATTTTGCTATTTTCTCGCGCATTTCGGCGTTTTCGGCGAGTGCAATTGCGTTTTTCGTACTCTACGCATCGCAATACGTCGTCCAATCGAAAATAGAGACAATTTAAATTTTTTAAAATTTTTTTTAAAAACGCAAATAAACGCGCGCAATCGTGTTTTTCGTACTCTACGCATCCGGAAACGTCGATTTATGCAATAAAAAGACCATCTAAATTTTTTGAGATATTTGAAAAAAATCAAAGGGGTTAACCTTAGATTTTTTTTACCCCAAAAAATGAAAGTTCGAAATCTATAGTTTTTTCGGCTGTTTCTAGCGTAATTTGGGCTGAAAAATCGAATGCCGTGCGCAGATTTCACGTAAGTATGATAATTTACATTTTATTCGGCTTTAAAGTGATGGAAAAGCAACTTTTTTATTTTGCTATTTTCTCGCGCATTTCGGCGTTTTCGGCGAGTGCAATTGCGTTTTTCGTACTCTACGCATCGCAATACGTCGTCCAATCGAAAATAGAGACAATTTAAATTTTTTAAAATTTTTTTTAAAAACGCAAATAAACGCGCGCAATCGTGTTTTTCGTACTCTACGCATCCGGAAACGTCGATTTATGCAATAAAAAGACCATCTAAATTTTTTGAGATTTTTGAAAAAAATCAAAGGGGTTAACCTTAGATTTTTTTTACCCCAAAAAATGAAAGTTCGAAATCTATAGTTTTTTCGGCTGTTTCTAGCGTAATTTGGGCTGAAAAATCGAATGCCGTGCGCAGATTTCACGTAAGTATGATAATTTACATTTTATTCGGCTTTAAAGTGATGGAAAAGCAACTTTTTTATTTTGCTATTTTCTCGCGCATTTCGGCGTTTTCGGCGAGTGCAATTGCGTTTTTCGTACTCTACGCATCGCAATACGTCGTCCAATCGAAAATAGAGACAATTTAAATTTTTTAAAATTTTTTTTAAAAACGCAAATAAACGCGCGCAATCGTGTTTTTCGTACTCTACGCATCCGGAAACGTCGATTTATGCAATAAAAAGACCATCTAAATTTTTTGAGATTTTTGAAAAAAATCAAAGGGGTTAACCTTAGATTTTTTTTACCCCAAAAAATGAAAGATCGAAATCTATAGTTTTTTCGGCTGTTTCTAGCGTAATTTGGGCTGAAAAATCGAATGCCGTGCGCAGATTTCACGTAAGTATGATAATTTACATTTTATTCGGCTTTAAAGTGATGGAAAAGCAACTTTTTTATTTTGCTATTTTCTCGCGCATTTCGGCGTTTTCGGCGAGTGCAATTGCGTTTTTCGTACTCTACGCATCGCAATACGTCGTCCAATCGAAAATAGAGACAATTTAAATTTTTTAAGATTTTTTTTAAAAACGCAAATAAACGCGCGCAATCGTGTTTTTCGTACTCTACGCATCCGGAAACGTCGATTTATGCAATAAAAAGACCATCTAAATTTTTTGAGATTTTTGAAAAAAATCAAAGGGGTTAACCTTAGATTTTTTTTACCCCAAAAAATGAAAGTTCGAAATCTATAGTTTTTTCGGCTGTTTCTAGCGTAATTTGGGCTGAAAAATCGAATGCCGTGCGCAGATTTCACGTAAGTATGATAATTTACATTTTATTCGGCTTTAAAGTGATGGAAAAGCAACTTTTTTATTTTGCTATTTTCTCGCGCATTTCGGCGTTTTCGGCGAGTGCAATTGCGTTTTTCGTACTCTACGCATCGCAATACGTCGTCCAATCGAAAATAGAGACAATTTAAATTTTTTAAGATTTTTTTTAAAAACGCAAATAAACGCGCGCAATCGTGTTTTTCGTACTCTACGCATCCGGAAACGTCGATTTATGCAATAAAAAGACCATCTAAATTTTTTGAGATTTTCGAAAAAAATCAAAGGGGTTAACCTTAGATTTTTTTTACCCCAAAAAATGAAAGTTCGAAATCTATAGTTTTTTCGGCTGTTTCTAGCGTAATTTGGGCTGAAAAATCGAATGCCGTGCGCAGATTTCACGTAAGTATGATAATTTACATTTTATTCGGCTTTAAAGTGATGGAAAAGCAACTTTTTTATTTTGCTATTTTCTCGCGCATTTCGGCGTTTTCGGCGAGTGCAATTGCGTTTTTCGTACTCTACGCATCGCAATACGTCGTCCAATCGAAAATAGAGACAATTTAAATTTTTTAAGATTTTTTTTAAAAACGCAAATAAACGCGCGCAATCGTGTTTTTCGTACTCTACGCATCCGGAAACGTCGATTTATGCAATAAAAAGACCATCTAAATTTTTTGAGATTTTTGAAAAAAATCAAAGGGGTTAACCTTAGATTTTTTTTACCCCAAAAAATGAAAGTTCGAAATCTATAGTTTTTTCGGCTGTTTCTAGCGTAATTTGGGCTGAAAAATCGAATGCCGTGCGCAGATTTCACGTAAGTATGATAATTTACATTTTATTCGGCTTTAAAGTGATGGAAAAGCAACTTTTTTATTTTGCTATTTTCTCGCGCATTTCGGCGTTTTCGGCGAGTGCAATTGCGTTTTTCGTACTCTACGCATCGCAATACGTCGTCCAATCGAAAATAGAGACAATTTAAATTTTTTAAGATTTTTTTTAAAAACGCAAATAAACGCGCGCAATCGTGTTTTTCGTACTCTACGCATCCGGAAACGTCGATTTATGCAATAAAAAGACCATCTAAATTTTTTGAGATTTTCGAAAAAAATCAAAGGGGTTAACCTTAGATTTTTTTTACCCCAAAAAATGAAAGTTCGAAATCTATAGTTTTTTCGGCTGTTTCTAGCGTAATTTGGGCTGAAAAATCGAATGCCGTGCGCAGATTTCACGTAAGCATGATAATTTACATTTTATTCGGCTTTAAAGTGATGGAAAAGCAACTTTTTTATTTTGCTATTTTCTCGCGCATTTCGGCGTTTTCGGCGAGTGCAATTGCGTTTTTCGTACTCTACGCATCGCAATACGTCGTCCAATCGAAAATAGAGACAATTTAAATTTTTTAAAATTTTTTTTAAAAACGCAAATAAACGCGCGCAATCGTGTTTTTCGTACTCTACGCATCCGGAAACGTCGATTTATGCAATAAAAAGACCATCTAAATTTTTTGAGATTTTTGAAAAAAATCAAAGGGGTTAACCTTAGATTTTTTTTACCCCAAAAAATGAAAGTTCGAAATCTATAGTTTTTTCGGCTGTTTCTAGCGTAATTTGGGCTGAAAAATCGAATGCCGTGCGCAGATTTCACGTAAGTATGATAATTTACATTTTATTCGGCTTTAAAGTGATGGAAAAGCAACTTTTTTATTTTGCTATTTTCTCGCGCATTTCGGCGTTTTCGGCGAGTGCAATTGCGTTTTTCGTACTCTACGCATCGCAATACGTCGTCCAATCGAAAATAGAGACAATTTAAATTTTTTAAGATTTTTTTTTAAAACGCAAATAAACGCGCGCAATCGTGTTTTTCGTACTCTACGCATCCGGAAACGTCGATTTATGCAATAAAAAGACCATCTAAATTTTTTGAGATTTTCGAAAAAAATCAAAGGGGTTAACCTTAGATTTTTTTTACCCCAAAAAATGAAAGTTCGAAATCTATAGTTTTTTCGGCTGTTTCTAGCGTAATTTGGGCTGAAAAATCGAATGCCGTGCGCAGATTTCACGTAAGTATGATAATTTACATTTTATTCGGCTTTAAAGTGATGGAAAAGCAACTTTTTTATTTTGCTATTTTCTCGCGCATTTCGGCGTTTTCGGCGAGTGCAATTGCGTTTTTCGTACTCTACGCATCGCAATACGTCGTCCAATCGAAAATAGAGACAATTTAAATTTTTTAAAATTTTTTTTAAAAACGCAAATAAACGCGCGCAATCGTGTTTTTCGTACTCTACGCATCCGGAAACGTCGATTTATGCAATAAAAAGACCATCTAAATTTTTTGAGATATTTGAAAAAAATCAAAGGGGTTAACCTTAGATTTTTTTTACCCCAAAAAATGAAAGTTCGAAATCTATAGTTTTTTCGGCTGTTTCTAGCGTAATTTGGGCTGAAAAATCGAATGCCGTGCGCAGATTTCACGTAAGTATGATAATTTACATTTTATTCGGCTTTAAAGTGATGGAAAAGCAACTTTTTTATTTTGCTATTTTCTCGCGCATTTCGGCGTTTTCGGCGAGTGCAATTGCGTTTTTCGTACTCTACGCATCGCAATACGTCGTCCAATCGAAAATAGAGACAATTTAAATTTTTTAAAATTTTTTTTAAAAACGCAAATAAACGCGCGCAATCGTGTTTTTCGTACTCTACGCATCCGGAAACGTCGATTTATGCAATAAAAAGACCATCTAAATTTTTTGAGATTTTTGAAAAAAATCAAAGGGGTTAACCTTAGATTTTTTTTACCCCAAAAAATGAAAGTTCGAAATCTATAGTTTTTTCGGCTGTTTCTAGCGTAATTTGGGCTGAAAAATCGAATGCCGTGCGCAGATTTCACGTAAGTATGATAATTTACATTTTATTCGGCTTTAAAGTGATGGAAAAGCAACTTTTTTATTTTGCTATTTTCTCGCGCATTTCGGCGTTTTCGGCGAGTGCAATTGCGTTTTTCGTACTCTACGCATCGCAATACGTCGTCCAATCGAAAATAGAGACAATTTAAATTTTTTAAAATTTTTTTTAAAAACGCAAATAAACGCGCGCAATCGTGTTTTTCGTACTCTACGCATCCGGAAACGTCGATTTATGCAATAAAAAGACCATCTAAATTTTTTGAGATTTTTGAAAAAAATCAAAGGGGTTAACCTTAGATTTTTTTTACCCCAAAAAATGAAAGATCGAAATCTATAGTTTTTTCGGCTGTTTCTAGCGTAATTTGGGCTGAAAAATCGAATGCCGTGCGCAGATTTCACGTAAGTATGATAATTTACATTTTATTCGGCTTTAAAGTGATGGAAAAGCAACTTTTTTATTTTGCTATTTTCTCGCGCATTTCGGCGTTTTCGGCGAGTGCAATTGCGTTTTTCGTACTCTACGCATCGCAATACGTCGTCCAATCGAAAATAGAGACAATTTAAATTTTTTAAGATTTTTTTTAAAAACGCAAATAAACGCGCGCAATCGTGTTTTTCGTACTCTACGCATCCGGAAACGTCGATTTATGCAATAAAAAGACCATCTAAATTTTTTGAGATTTTCGAAAAAAATCAAAGGGGTTAACCTTAGATTTTTTTTACCCCAAAAAATGAAAGTTCGAAATCTATAGTTTTTTCGGCTGTTTCTAGCGTAATTTGGGCTGAAAAATCGAATGCCGTGCGCAGATTTCACGTAAGTATGATAATTTACATTTTATTCGGCTTTAAAGTGATGGAAAAGCAACTTTTTTATTTTGCTATTTTCTCGCGCATTTCGGCGTTTTCGGCGAGTGCAATTGCGTTTTTCGTACTCTACGCATCGCAATACGTCGTCCAATCGAAAATAGAGACAATTTAAATTTTTTAAAATTTTTTTTAAAAACGCAAATAAACGCGCGCAATCGTGTTTTTCGTACTCTACGCATCCGGAAACGTCGATTTATGCAATAAAAAGACCATCTAAATTTTTTGAGATATTTGAAAAAAATCAAAGGGGTTAACCTTAGATTTTTTTTACCCCAAAAAATGAAAGTTCGAAATCTATAGTTTTTTCGGCTGTTTCTAGCGTAATTTGGGCTGAAAAATCGAATGCCGTGCGCAGATTTCACGTAAGTATGATAATTTACATTTTATTCGGCTTTAAAGTGATGGAAAAGCAACTTTTTTATTTTGCTATTTTCTCGCGCATTTCGGCGTTTTCGGCGAGTGCAATTGCGTTTTTCGTACTCTACGCATCGCAATACGTCGTCCAATCGAAAATAGAGACAATTTAAATTTTTTAAAATTTTTTTTAAAAACGCAAATAAACGCGCGCAATCGTGTTTTTCGTACTCTACGCATCCGGAAACGTCGATTTATGCAATAAAAAGACCATCTAAATTTTTTGAGATTTTTGAAAAAAATCAAAGGGGTTAACCTTAGATTTTTTTTACCCCAAAAAATGAAAGTTCGAAATCTATAGTTTTTTCGGCTGTTTCTAGCGTAATTTGGGCTGAAAAATCGAATGCCGTGCGCAGATTTCACGTAAGTATGATAATTTACATTTTATTCGGCTTTAAAGTGATGGAAAAGCAACTTTTTTATTTTGCTATTTTCTCGCGCATTTCGGCGTTTTCGGCGAGTGCAATTGCGTTTTTCGTACTCTACGCATCGCAATACGTCGTCCAATCGAAAATAGAGACAATTTAAATTTTTTAAAATTTTTTTTAAAAACGCAAATAAACGCGCGCAATCGTGTTTTTCGTACTCTACGCATCCGGAAACGTCGATTTATGCAATAAAAAGACCATCTAAATTTTTTGAGATTTTTGAAAAAAATCAAAGGGGTTAACCTTAGATTTTTTTTACCCCAAAAAATGAAAGATCGAAATCTATAGTTTTTTCGGCTGTTTCTAGCGTAATTTGGGCTGAAAAATCGAATGCCGTGCGCAGATTTCACGTAAGTATGATAATTTACATTTTATTCGGCTTTAAAGTGATGGAAAAGCAACTTTTTTATTTTGCTATTTTCTCGCGCATTTCGGCGTTTTCGGCGAGTGCAATTGCGTTTTTCGTACTCTACGCATCGCAATACGTCGTCCAATCGAAAATAGAGACAATTTAAATTTTTTAAGATTTTTTTTAAAAACGCAAATAAACGCGCGCAATCGTGTTTTTCGTACTCTACGCATCCGGAAACGTCGATTTATGCAATAAAAAGACCATCTAAATTTTTTGAGATTTTCGAAAAAAATCAAAGGGGTTAACCTTAGATTTTTTTTACCCCAAAAAATGAAAGTTCGAAATCTATAGTTTTTTCGGCTGTTTCTAGCGTAATTTGGGCTGAAAAATCGAATGCCGTGCGCAGATTTCACGTAAGTATGATAATTTACATTTTATTCGGCTTTAAAGTGATGGAAAAGCAACTTTTTTATTTTGCTATTTTCTCGCGCATTTCGGCGTTTTCGGCGAGTGCAATTGCGTTTTTCGTACTCTACGCATCGCAATACGTCGTCCAATCGAAAATAGAGACAATTTAAATTTTTTAAGATTTTTTTTAAAAACGCAAATAAACGCGCGCAATCGTGTTTTTCGTACTCTACGCATCCGGAAACGTCGATTTATGCAATAAAAAGACCATCTAAATTTTTTGAGATTTTTGAAAAAAATCAAAGGGGTTAACCTTAGATTTTTTTTACCCCAAAAAATGAAAGTTCGAAATCTATAGTTTTTTCGGCTGTTTCTAGCGTAATTTGGGCTGAAAAATCGAATGCCGTGCGCAGATTTCACGTAAGTATGATAATTTACATTTTATTCGGCTTTAAAGTGATGGAAAAGCAACTTTTTTATTTTGCTATTTTCTCGCGCATTTCGGCGTTTTCGGCGAGTGCAATTGCGTTTTTCGTACTCTACGCATCGCAATACGTCGTCCAATCGAAAATAGAGACAATTTAAATTTTTTAAGATTTTTTTTAAAAACGCAAATAAACGCGCGCAATCGTGTTTTTCGTACTCTACGCATCCGGAAACGTCGATTTATGCAATAAAAAGACCATCTAAATTTTTTGAGATTTTCGAAAAAAATCAAAGGGGTTAACCTTAGATTTTTTTTACCCCAAAAAATGAAAGTTCGAAATCTATAGTTTTTTCGGCTGTTTCTAGCGTAATTTGGGCTGAAAAATCGAATGCCGTGCGCAGATTTCACGTAAGCATGATAATTTACATTTTATTCGGCTTTAAAGTGATGGAAAAGCAACTTTTTTATTTTGCTATTTTCTCGCGCATTTCGGCGTTTTCGGCGAGTGCAATTGCGTTTTTCGTACTCTACGCATCGCAATACGTCGTCCAATCGAAAATAGAGACAATTTAAATTTTTTAAAATTTTTTTTAAAAACGCAAATAAACGCGCGCAATCGTGTTTTTCGTACTCTACGCATCCGGAAACGTCGATTTATGCAATAAAAAGACCATCTAAATTTTTTGAGATTTTTGAAAAAAATCAAAGGGGTTAACCTTAGATTTTTTTTACCCCAAAAAATGAAAGTTCGAAATCTATAGTTTTTTCGGCTGTTTCTAGCGTAATTTGGGCTGAAAAATCGAATGCCGTGCGCAGATTTCACGTAAGTATGATAATTTACATTTTATTCGGCTTTAAAGTGATGGAAAAGCAACTTTTTTATTTTGCTATTTTCTCGCGCATTTCGGCGTTTTCGGCGAGTGCAATTGCGTTTTTCGTACTCTACGCATCGCAATACGTCGTCCAATCGAAAATAGAGACAATTTAAATTTTTTAAGATTTTTTTTAAAAACGCAAATAAACGCGCGCAATCGTGTTTTTCGTACTCTACGCATCCGGAAACGTCGATTTATGCAATAAAAAGACCATCTAAATTTTTTGAGATTTTCGAAAAAAATCAAAGGGGTTAACCTTAGATTTTTTTTACCCCAAAAAATGAAAGTTCGAAATCTATAGTTTTTTCGGCTGTTTCTAGCGTAATTTGGGCTGAAAAATCGAATGCCGTGCGCAGATTTCACGTAAGCATGATAATTTACATTTTATTCGGCTTTAAAGTGATGGAAAAGCAACTTTTTTATTTTGCTATTTTCTCGCGCATTTCGGCGTTTTCGGCGAGTGCAATTGCGTTTTTCGTACTCTACGCATCGCAATACGTCGTCCAATCGAAAATAGAGACAATTTAAATTTTTTAAAATTTTTTTTAAAAACGCAAATAAACGCGCGCAATCGTGTTTTTCGTACTCTACGCATCCGGAAACGTCGATTTATGCAATAAAAAGACCATCTAAATTTTTTGAGATTTTTGAAAAAAATCAAAGGGGTTAACCTTAGATTTTTTTTACCCCAAAAAATGAAAGTTCGAAATCTATAGTTTTTTCGGCTGTTTCTAGCGTAATTTGGGCTGAAAAATCGAATGCCGTGCGCAGATTTCACGTAAGTATGATAATTTACATTTTATTCGGCTTTAAAGTGATGGAAAAGCAACTTTTTTATTTTGCTATTTTCTCGCGCATTTCGGCGTTTTCGGCGAGTGCAATTGCGTTTTTCGTACTCTACGCATCGCAATACGTCGTCCAATCGAAAATAGAGACAATTTAAATTTTTTAAGATTTTTTTTAAAAACGCAAATAAACGCGCGCAATCGTGTTTTTCGTACTCTACGCATCCGGAAACGTCGATTTATGCAATAAAAAGACCATCTAAATTTTTTGAGATTTTTGAAAAAAATCAAAGGGGTTAACCTTAGATTTTTTTTACCCCAAAAAATGAAAGTTCGAAATCTATAGTTTTTTCGGCTGTTTCTAGCGTAATTTGGGCTGAAAAATCGAATGCCGTGCGCAGATTTCACGTAAGTATGATAATTTACATTTTATTCGGCTTTAAAGTGATGGAAAAGCAACTTTTTTATTTTGCTATTTTCTCGCGCATTTCGGCGTTTTCGGCGAGTGCAATTGCGTTTTTCGTACTCTACGCATCGCAATACGTCGTCCAATCGAAAATAGAGACAATTTAAATTTTTTAAGATTTTTTTTTAAAACGCAAATAAACGCGCGCAATCGTGTTTTTCGTACTCTACGCATCCGGAAACGTCGATTTATGCAATAAAAAGACCATCTAAATTTTTTGAGATTTTCGAAAAAAATCAAAGGGGTTAACCTTAGATTTTTTTTACCCCAAAAAATGAAAGTTCGAAATCTATAGTTTTTTCGGCTGTTTCTAGCGTAATTTGGGCTGAAAAATCGAATGCCGTGCGCAGATTTCACGTAAGTATGATAATTTACATTTTATTCGGCTTTAAAGTGATGGAAAAGCAACTTTTTTATTTTGCTATTTTCTCGCGCATTTCGGCGTTTTCGGCGAGTGCAATTGCGTTTTTCGTACTCTACGCATCGCAATACGTCGTCCAATCGAAAATAGAGACAATTTAAATTTTTTAAGATTTTTTTTAAAAACGCAAATAAACGCGCGCAATCGTGTTTTTCGTACTCTACGCATCCGGAAACGTCGATTTATGCAATAAAAAGACCATCTAAATTTTTTGAGATTTTTGAAAAAAATCAAAGGGGCTAACCTTAGATTTTTTTTACCCCAAAAAATGAAAGTTCGAAATCTATAGTTTTTTCGGCTGTTTCTAGCGTAATTTGGGCTGAAAAATCGAATGCCGTGCGCAGATTTCACGTAAGTATGATAATTTACATTTTATTCGGCTTTAAAGTGATGGAAAAGCAACTTTTTTATTTTGCTATTTTCTCGCGCATTTCGGCGTTTTCGGCGAGTGCAATTGCGTTTTTCGTACTCTACGCATCGCAATACGTCGTCCAATCGAAAATAGAGACAATTTAAATTTTTTAAGATTTTTTTTAAAAACGCAAATAAACGCGCGCAATCGTGTTTTTCGTACTCTACGCATCCGGAAACGTCGATTTATGCAATAAAAAGACCATCTAAATTTTTTGAGATTTTTGAAAAAAATCAAAGGGGTTAACCTTAGATTTTTTTTACCCCAAAAAATGAAAGTTCGAAATCTATAGTTTTTTCGGCTGTTTCTAGCGTAATTTGGGCTGAAAAATCGAATGCCGTGCGCAGATTTCACGTAAGTGTGATAATTTACATTTTATTCGGCTTTAAAGTGATGGAAAAGCAACTTTTTTATTTTGCTATTTTCTCGCGCATTTCGGCGTTTTCGGCGAGTGCAATTGCGTTTTTCGTACTCTACGCATCGCAATACGTCGTCCAATCGAAAATAGAGACAATTTAAATTTTTTAAGATTTTTTTTAAAAACGCAAATAAACGCGCGCAATCGTGTTTTTCGTACTCTACGCATCCGGAAACGTCGATTTATGCAATAAAAAGACCATCTAAATTTTTTGAGATTTTTGAAAAAAATCAAAGGGGTTAACCTTAGATTTTTTTTACCCCAAAAAATGAAAGTTCGAAATCTATAGTTTTTTCGGCTGTTTCTAGCGTAATTTGGGCTGAAAAATCGAATGCCGTGCGCAGATTTCACGTAAGTGTGATAATTTACATTTTATTCGGCTTTAAAGTGATGGAAAAGCAACTTTTTTATTTTGCTATTTTCTCGCGCATTTCGGCGTTTTCGGCGAGTGCAATTGCGTTTTTCGTACTCTACGCATCGCAATACGTCGTCCAATCGAAAATAGAGACAATTTAAATTTTTTAAGATTTTTTTTAAAAACGCAAATAAACGCGCGCAATCGTGTTTTTCGTACTCTACGCATCCGGAAACGTCGATTTATGCAATAAAAAGACCATCTAAATTTTTTGAGATTTTTGAAAAAAATCAAAGGGGTTAACCTTAGATTTTTTTTACCCCAAAAAATGAAAGTTCGAAATCTATAGTTTTTTCGGCTGTTTCTAGCGTAATTTGGGCTGAAAAATCGAATGCCGTGCGCAGATTTCACGTAAGTATGATAATTTACATTTTATTCGGCTTTAAAGTGATGGAAAAGCAACTTTTTTATTTTGCTATTTTCTCGCGCATTTCGGCGTTTTCGGCGAGTGCAATTGCGTTTTTCGTACTCTACGCATCGCAATACGTCGTCCAATCGAAAATAGAGACAATTTAAATTTTTTAAGATTTTTTTTAAAAACGCAAATAAACGCGCGCAATCGTGTTTTTCGTACTCTACGCATCCGGAAACGTCGATTTATGCAATAAAAAGACCATCTAAATTTTTTGAGATTTTTGAAAAAAATCAAAGGGGTTAACCTTAGATTTTTTTTACCCCAAAAAATGAAAGTTCGAAATCTATAGTTTTTTCGGCTGTTTCTAGCGTAATTTGGGCTGAAAAATCGAATGCCGTGCGCAGATTTCACGTAAGTATGATAATTTACATTTTATTCGGCTTTAAAGTGATGGAAAAGCAACTTTTTTATTTTGCTATTTTCTCGCGCATTTCGGCGTTTTCGGCGAGTGCAATTGCGTTTTTCGTACTCTACGCATCGCAATACGTCGTCCAATCGAAAATAGAGACAATTTAAATTTTTTAAGATTTTTTTTAAAAACGCAAATAAACGCGCGCAATCGTGTTTTTCGTACTCTACGCATCCGGAAACGTCGATTTATGCAATAAAAAGACCATCTAAATTTTTTGAGATTTTTGAAAAAAATCAAAGGGGTTAACCTTAGATTTTTTTTACCCCAAAAAATGAAAGTTCGAAATCTATAGTTTTTTCGGCTGTTTCTAGCGTAATTTGGGCTGAAAAATCGAATGCCGTGCGCAGATTTCACGTAAGTATGATAATTTACATTTTATTCGGCTTTAAAGTGATGGAAAAGCAACTTTTTTATTTTGCTATTTTCTCGCGCATTTCGGCGTTTTCGGCGAGTGCAATTGCGTTTTTCGTACTCTACGCATCGCAATACGTCGTCCAATCGAAAATAGAGACAATTTAAATTTTTTAAAATTTTTTTTAAAAACGCAAATAAACGCGCGCAATCGTGTTTTTCGTACTCTACGCATCCGGAAACGTCGATTTATGCAATAAAAAGACCATCTAAATTTTTTGAGATTTTTGAAAAAAATCAAAGGGGTTAACCTTAGATTTTTTTTACCCCAAAAAATGAAAGTTCGAAATCTATAGTTTTTTCGGCTGTTTCTAGCGTAATTTGGGCTGAAAAATCGAATGCCGTGCGCAGATTTCACGTAAGTATGATAATTTACATTTTATTCGGCTTTAAAGTGATGGAAAAGCAACTTTTTAATTTTGCTATTTTCTCGCGCATTTCGGCGTTTTCGGCGAGTGCAATTGCGTTTTTCGTACTCTACGCATCGCAATACGTCGTCCAATCGAAAATAGAGACAATTTAAATTTTTTAAGATTTTTTTTAAAAACGCAAATAAACGCGCGCAATCGTGTTTTTCGTACTCTACGCATCCGGAAACGTCGATTTATGCAATAAAAAGACCATCTAAATTTTTTGAGATTTTTGAAAAAAATCAAAGGGGTTAACCTTAGATTTTTTTTACCCCAAAAAATGAAAGTTCGAAATCTATAGTTTTTTCGGCTGTTTCTAGCGTAATTTGGGCTGAAAAATCGAATGCCGTGCGCAGATTTCACGTAAGTATGATAATTTACATTTTATTCGGCTTTAAAGTGATGGAAAAGCAACTTTTTTATTTTGCTATTTTCTCGCGCATTTCGGCGTTTTCGGCGAGTGCAATTGCGTTTTTCGTACTCTACGCATCGCAATACGTCGTCCAATCGAAAATAGAGACAATTTAAATTTTTTAAGATTTTTTTTAAAAACGCAAATAAACGCGCGCAATCGTGTTTTTCGTACTCTACGCATCCGGAAACGTCGATTTATGCAATAAAAAGACCATCTAAATTTTTTGAGATTTTTGAAAAAAATCAAAGGGGTTAACCTTAGATTTTTTTTACCCCAAAAAATGAAAGTTCGAAATCTATAGTTTTTTCGGCTGTTTCTAGCGTAATTTGGGCTGAAAAATCGAATGCCGTGCGCAGATTTCACGTAAGTATGATAATTTACATTTTATTCGGCTTTAAAGTGATGGAAAAGCAACTTTTTTATTTTGCTATTTTCTCGCGCATTTCGGCGTTTTCGGCGAGTGCAATTGCGTTTTTCGTACTCTACGCATCGCAATACGTCGTCCAATCGAAAATAGAGACAATTTAAATTTTTTAAGATTTTTTTTAAAAACGCAAATAAACGCGCGCAATCGTGTTTTTCGTACTCTACGCATCCGGAAACGTCGATTTATGCAATAAAAAGACCATCTAAATTTTTTGAGATTTTTGAAAAAAATCAAAGGGGTTAACCTTAGATTTTTTTTACCCCAAAAAATGAAAGTTCGAAATCTATAGTTTTTTCGGCTGTTTCTAGCGTAATTTGGGCTGAAAAATCGAATGCCGTGCGCAGATTTCACGTAAGTATGATAATTTACATTTTATTCGGCTTTAAAGTGATGGAAAAGCAACTTTTTTATTTTGCTATTTTCTCGCGCATTTCGGCGTTTTCGGCGAGTGCAATTGCGTTTTTCGTACTCTACGCATCGCAATACGTCGTCCAATCGAAAATAGAGACAATTTAAATTTTTTAAGATTTTTTTTTAAAACGCAAATAAACGCGCGCAATCGTGTTTTTCGTACTCTACGCATCCGGAAACGTCGATTTATGCAATAAAAAGACCATCTAAATTTTTTGAGATTTTCGAAAAAAATCAAAGGGGTTAACCTTAGATTTTTTTTACCCCAAAAAATGAAAGTTCGAAATCTATAGTTTTTTCGGCTGTTTCTAGCGTAATTTGGGCTGAAAAATCGAATGCCGTGCGCAGATTTCACGTAAGTATGATAATTTACATTTTATTCGGCTTTAAAGTGATGGAAAAGCAACTTTTTTATTTTGCTATTTTCTCGCGCATTTCGGCGTTTTCGGCGAGTGCAATTGCGTTTTTCGTACTCTACGCATCGCAATACGTCGTCCAATCGAAAATAGAGACAATTTAAATTTTTTAAGATTTTTTTTAAAAACGCAAATAAACGCGCGCAATCGTGTTTTTCGTACTCTACGCATCCGGAAACGTCGATTTATGCAATAAAAAGACCATCTAAATTTTTTGAGATTTTTGAAAAAAATCAAAGGGGCTAACCTTAGATTTTTTTTACCCCAAAAAATGAAAGTTCGAAATCTATAGTTTTTTCGGCTGTTTCTAGCGTAATTTGGGCTGAAAAATCGAATGCCGTGCGCAGATTTCACGTAAGTATGATAATTTACATTTTATTCGGCTTTAAAGTGATGGAAAAGCAACTTTTTTATTTTGCTATTTTCTCGCGCATTTCGGCGTTTTCGGCGAGTGCAATTGCGTTTTTCGTACTCTACGCATCGCAATACGTCGTCCAATCGAAAATAGAGACAATTTAAATTTTTTAAGATTTTTTTTAAAAACGCAAATAAACGCGCGCAATCGTGTTTTTCGTACTCTACGCATCCGGAAACGTCGATTTATGCAATAAAAAGACCATCTAAATTTTTTGAGATTTTTGAAAAAAATCAAAGGGGTTAACCTTAGATTTTTTTTACCCCAAAAAATGAAAGTTCGAAATCTATAGTTTTTTCGGCTGTTTCTAGCGTAATTTGGGCTGAAAAATCGAATGCCGTGCGCAGATTTCACGTAAGTGTGATAATTTACATTTTATTCGGCTTTAAAGTGATGGAAAAGCAACTTTTTTATTTTGCTATTTTCTCGCGCATTTCGGCGTTTTCGGCGAGTGCAATTGCGTTTTTCGTACTCTACGCATCGCAATACGTCGTCCAATCGAAAATAGAGACAATTTAAATTTTTTAAGATTTTTTTTAAAAACGCAAATAAACGCGCGCAATCGTGTTTTTCGTACTCTACGCATCCGGAAACGTCGATTTATGCAATAAAAAGACCATCTAAATTTTTTGAGATTTTTGAAAAAAATCAAAGGGGTTAACCTTAGATTTTTTTTACCCCAAAAAATGAAAGTTCGAAATCTATAGTTTTTTCGGCTGTTTCTAGCGTAATTTGGGCTGAAAAATCGAATGCCGTGCGCAGATTTCACGTAAGTGTGATAATTTACATTTTATTCGGCTTTAAAGTGATGGAAAAGCAACTTTTTTATTTTGCTATTTTCTCGCGCATTTCGGCGTTTTCGGCGAGTGCAATTGCGTTTTTCGTACTCTACGCATCGCAATACGTCGTCCAATCGAAAATAGAGACAATTTAAATTTTTTAAGATTTTTTTTAAAAACGCAAATAAACGCGCGCAATCGTGTTTTTCGTACTCTACGCATCCGGAAACGTCGATTTATGCAATAAAAAGACCATCTAAATTTTTTGAGATTTTTGAAAAAAATCAAAGGGGTTAACCTTAGATTTTTTTTACCCCAAAAAATGAAAGTTCGAAATCTATAGTTTTTTCGGCTGTTTCTAGCGTAATTTGGGCTGAAAAATCGAATGCCGTGCGCAGATTTCACGTAAGTATGATAATTTACATTTTATTCGGCTTTAAAGTGATGGAAAAGCAACTTTTTTATTTTGCTATTTTCTCGCGCATTTCGGCGTTTTCGGCGAGTGCAATTGCGTTTTTCGTACTCTACGCATCGCAATACGTCGTCCAATCGAAAATAGAGACAATTTAAATTTTTTAAGATTTTTTTTAAAAACGCAAATAAACGCGCGCAATCGTGTTTTTCGTACTCTACGCATCCGGAAACGTCGATTTATGCAATAAAAAGACCATCTAAATTTTTTGAGATTTTTGAAAAAAATCAAAGGGGTTAACCTTAGATTTTTTTTACCCCAAAAAATGAAAGTTCGAAATCTATAGTTTTTTCGGCTGTTTCTAGCGTAATTTGGGCTGAAAAATCGAATGCCGTGCGCAGATTTCACGTAAGTATGATAATTTACATTTTATTCGGCTTTAAAGTGATGGAAAAGCAACTTTTTTATTTTGCTATTTTCTCGCGCATTTCGGCGTTTTCGGCGAGTGCAATTGCGTTTTTCGTACTCTACGCATCGCAATACGTCGTCCAATCGAAAATAGAGACAATTTAAATTTTTTAAGATTTTTTTTAAAAACGCAAATAAACGCGCGCAATCGTGTTTTTCGTACTCTACGCATCCGGAAACGTCGATTTATGCAATAAAAAGACCATCTAAATTTTTTGAGATTTTTGAAAAAAATCAAAGGGGTTAACCTTAGATTTTTTTTACCCCAAAAAATGAAAGTTCGAAATCTATAGTTTTTTCGGCTGTTTCTAGCGTAATTTGGGCTGAAAAATCGAATGCCGTGCGCAGATTTCACGTAAGTATGATAATTTACATTTTATTCGGCTTTAAAGTGATGGAAAAGCAACTTTTTTATTTTGCTATTTTCTCGCGCATTTCGGCGTTTTCGGCGAGTGCAATTGCGTTTTTCGTACTCTACGCATCGCAATACGTCGTCCAATCGAAAATAGAGACAATTTAAATTTTTTAAAATTTTTTTTAAAAACGCAAATAAACGCGCGCAATCGTGTTTTTCGTACTCTACGCATCCGGAAACGTCGATTTATGCAATAAAAAGACCATCTAAATTTTTTGAGATTTTTGAAAAAAATCAAAGGGGTTAACCTTAGATTTTTTTTACCCCAAAAAATGAAAGTTCGAAATCTATAGTTTTTTCGGCTGTTTCTAGCGTAATTTGGGCTGAAAAATCGAATGCCGTGCGCAGATTTCACGTAAGTATGATAATTTACATTTTATTCGGCTTTAAAGTGATGGAAAAGCAACTTTTTAATTTTGCTATTTTCTCGCGCATTTCGGCGTTTTCGGCGAGTGCAATTGCGTTTTTCGTACTCTACGCATCGCAATACGTCGTCCAATCGAAAATAGAGACAATTTAAATTTTTTAAGATTTTTTTTAAAAACGCAAATAAACGCGCGCAATCGTGTTTTTCGTACTCTACGCATCCGGAAACGTCGATTTATGCAATAAAAAGACCATCTAAATTTTTTGAGATTTTTGAAAAAAATCAAAGGGGTTAACCTTAGATTTTTTTTACCCCAAAAAATGAAAGTTCGAAATCTATAGTTTTTTCGGCTGTTTCTAGCGTAATTTGGGCTGAAAAATCGAATGCCGTGCGCAGATTTCACGTAAGTATGATAATTTACATTTTATTCGGCTTTAAAGTGATGGAAAAGCAACTTTTTTATTTTGCTATTTTCTCGCGCATTTCGGCGTTTTCGGCGAGTGCAATTGCGTTTTTCGTACTCTACGCATCGCAATACGTCGTCCAATCGAAAATAGAGACAATTTAAATTTTTTAAGATTTTTTTTAAAAACGCAAATAAACGCGCGCAATCGTGTTTTTCGTACTCTACGCATCCGGAAACGTCGATTTATGCAATAAAAAGACCATCTAAATTTTTTGAGATTTTTGAAAAAAATCAAAGGGGTTAACCTTAGATTTTTTTTACCCCAAAAAATGAAAGTTCGAAATCTATAGTTTTTTCGGCTGTTTCTAGCGTAATTTGGGCTGAAAAATCGAATGCCGTGCGCAGATTTCACGTAAGTATGATAATTTACATTTTATTCGGCTTTAAAGTGATGGAAAAGCAACTTTTTTATTTTGCTATTTTCTCGCGCATTTCGGCGTTTTCGGCGAGTGCAATTGCGTTTTTCGTACTCTACGCATCGCAATACGTCGTCCAATCGAAAATAGAGACAATTTAAATTTTTTAAGATTTTTTTTAAAAACGCAAATAAACGCGCGCAATCGTGTTTTTCGTACTCTACGCATCCGGAAACGTCGATTTATGCAATAAAAAGACCATCTAAATTTTTTGAGATTTTTGAAAAAAATCAAAGGGGTTATTTAACCTTAGATTTTTTTTACCCCAAAAAATGAAAGATTGTGCATGACATGCACAACACGGCAAACTCGGATCCAGGATTTGTGTTAATTTTTGTGTTGAATATTTTGAAATGTGAATAACTCGAGAACGGCGCTAGATATCGAAAAACGGAGCAAAAAAGCCCCCCCCCCCTCGCCCAATTCACCCGCCCGTGAATTTTCGGTGAGAACACATATGCAAAATTTCAGATCGATCGCGCGCGGATAACAATATAAGGTGTTAATGTGTATAAATGACATATTTTTAAATGTGAATAACTCGAGAACGGAGCAAAAAATGCCCCCCCTTCGCTCAGCGGACACCCCTCGTGAATTATGGTTGAGAACATATGAGCAAAATTTCAGATCGATAGTGCGTGGAATGTCGTTAATCTATTCGTGACTCGCCATTTAGTTTACCACCCTCTCCACAACCCCCCATGCATTTCCGCACCGATATTTTGTTTTTTCCTGGCTTGGTGGACCCCCCCCTCCGCCCCCCCGCAAAATTTTGGAAATCGGGTCTGTAGACTAAAGTGCAATCATGCTCAAAATAAAATAATAAATATCATGCCTACGGGAAAACTGAGTGCGCCAATCGAATTTTCTGCAAAATCTACATCAGAAAACGCGAAAAAAGGTGCGGATTTCGTATTTTCATTTTTTGGGGTCAAAAAACTTCAAAGGGGTTAACCTTTCGTTTTTTTTCAAAGTCCGTGAAAAATGGTGATTTAATTACGTAAATCGACATAATGTCGATATACGCCGAGCTGCTGCTAGTTCTCCGAACCCTACATAACTTCGCCAAATTTCCTGAACATTAGTATAAATTGTGGCAGTCAATTCCACTATTGGAAGTTTTAGTTTAGTTTAATAAGTTTTATTGTTAAAATTTTATATTTTAATCAGAGATTGCCAAAAATAAAAATGATAAGTCTGTCAGAAATTCCGATATTGTAATCCATAATATTCCAAAATTGTAATTAAAATTTTAAAGATTATAATTTATAAAAAAACAAATAGTGGTTTACTACAATATAAACAAGAAAACCACAAATTCAATGTGTTTGAATTTGGCATAAATTAATGTAATAAGCATGCAATAAACTTCTGTCAACCCAATAGTTAAATTAAATAAACGGTTGTAATTTTCTTTCACATGGAACAAGTTAGTTGGAATGCAACTTTTATTGTCAGAAAAGGGGTAATGAAATGTTTAGTAGTAAAAATTTTATTCTTTATAAAAACAAACTATAATCGCTTAATTAAAAGAAATAATCAAACGTAAATTCGATTACAAAAATATGAAATATTAAATTTGAGATTTGTAGTAATAGCAAAAGATTTGTACTGGGTGTACAAATATTAACAAAACTTATTTTACGTAATTGATACTATTACTACATAACGCTTTGTCAATAGTAGTATTGCACTTCTTATCGTAAAGGCAATAAAATTATTAATACAACACCCTGAATCAAAGGGGATAAAATAAAAAAATATACAACATAGGAACTGTATGGTTAAGCCTAACCCTAATAATACTTTTTGAAAGTCAAAAGCAATCAATAAAACACGATTGTTGAACTTAAAACTAAATTCAAAATAATGTATACACATTAAAAGTGTAAACTATTATAAATAACCAGAGGTATCGTCTGATTCATAGGCCTCTTGTAGAAATCTTCTAAAGGACGACTTGGGAAACATCATATTTCCAAAAAGCTTAAAAAATTCTGGTATAAATTCTATCCTAATGAGATTTAAGGTATCATCATCATATTCAAGATCAAACCTGAAAAAAAGAATTAGCTTAATGCAGGGTTTCAAGACGAGAAATAATTAAATTAAGTTTTGTTGAATGTAATAAAAAATTAAAGAAAAGATTCTTACCTTTGCAGTTCCTCTTTAAGGTTTTCGTGTTCCTTCAGGTTGACATCATGCAAGTACTGGTCACCATCGCACATACTGATATTTTTTTGAATTGTTTCTACATTAGTATTTTTCAATTTAGTTATTTCTTGTATTTCTGGTATTGTAATGTATATCTGCTCGTTCAAGTTGATAAGATGTACAACATTACCATGCAATTCTAGAAATTGAAACAGTTAAAACAATCTTGACTCGCAATTTGTGCACTTACTTTTTTTAAAAATAAATCTGTTGTTGGGTTGTGTACAGTGTGGTTTTAAGTTATACGTTGACGATGCTTCGGAATCTGTTCTATCATAATTGTAAAAACTTGACGGTTTTGGTTCTTCACACATTAAAGATTCGGGTAGTGTTTCTGATACAATTGGATCACAATTGAGTATATTTGAACATGGGTTTGAGTTCCACAGTTGAGAGGTTTCGTATGTTGTGTTATCTTGATAGCAAGAATTTGATGATTTCGGCTCTACCATATTTGAGATGAGAGATTCTGTTAGTGACGGCTTTAAAATTGGAGATAATTGTAGATGTAGTGAAAATGTAGAAATAAGGGGTGGCGTCGGTACGAAAGGCTGCGCATACGGCGATAAAGTGTCAAATTTTGGAGACGAAGATCGACTCGTATTCGAAGAGGGAAAACAACTCTCGCTTGACGAAGATTTACTTTGCTCAACTTTTAGAGGTGGAAATTGAAATTCAGGCACACTTTTCTGAATAGAATCGCACACTTTCAATAACTGTAAATCATCAAAGTGGTCTAAAACGTCGGTCATCATTTCTACCAAAATATCGAGACTCACTGTTACATATTTTGTTTTCAAGTATTTCATTAAATTTTTTGAAACTTCTGTGGTAACCAAAAATTCTTTTAACAAACGGTCTAATAAATATATAATAACTATATTTCCTTCTTTGAGCATTGAACTCATCGCATGTGTGAATTCTTGCCTGTTTATTGTGCTAATGTTGGAATTTTTTGTGGAATTGTGCCGGTTTTCATGTGGAAATATAGATGGGGAAGAAATCGTATTGTTGCATGGTGTATAAACGTTGGGCGAGACTGAAACAACCTCAGTGTTTTTGTTACTTGAATAATTAAATTGCTTAAATTCGTTAATCGTATTTTCGGGTGATTCTTCGTTAAGCGGCAGATTAGGTAGACTCATAAAACCTGGAGGAGGTTTTAGCACTTTACGTAGCACTGGAGGTTTTTCAGTAATTTCTATTTCATTATTCGAATTCGGGTAGACCTCACTTAAATGTTGTCTCCGTTTTACTGGATCACTGATCGACTGAGAAGATTCGCTTTCTTCTGGATAGTTAAATTGGAGTTTGTAATATTTGGGATAAATCGCATCATGCGATATGTTAAGCTTGGTTTTTGCCTTGAGCTCGGGAAGTGAGGGTACCAGATAGTTTTCAAGTTCGTCGAAAGTTGGATAATGATAAATTGGATCTACAGAAGGAACGTACAAGGAAAACTGTCTTCGCTTTGGTGCCTAAACATATAATTATTATTTATTAATAAATAAATGAATAAAATTTATATATTAAATAATTAATAAATCAATAATATCATCAAGATTGAATTTATTCAAATCAAATTATGTCAGTTAAACTGAGGGCTCTTGATATCAGCTACAATAGGAAGCAAGGTCCAAAACATAGGATAGAAATGAAGGGCTTCAATAATCGACCAACTTCTGAAGATGCACAAAAGATGTAGAGCTGGTAATTTATTTATTGCAAAAAACTAAAATAACTTCTCAAATTTATTTAAATATTACATCGCTCACATGATAATACTAATTTATTATGGTAGTCACAACAGCCCTAACAGGTCGTTATCGTAATCATTCAAAAGCGGAACTCAGAACTACTAAATTAAAAAAAAAATTATGTGTGAGTCCACCCCAAAAACACAAAAACAATTTAGAAATTAAAAATGTTGATAGTACTCTGGCTCTCGTAGGTTGAATTTTAAGGTTTAAAAATTTTCTTGCAATGCCAAGAATGTCAGTGTAAGAAAACTGTGATTTAAAACAAATCACTTATTTCGTTTAAAATTTATTAATTATATTAGATACATAATAAAACTTAAACATCTGCTTTTTAAATTTAAATTAAATGTACAGGAGTCCCCGATCTTCAAATCTTGACGATTCACATGGCAATAAAAAAATTAAAATTGACAGAAAATTGTGCAATTACATTTCTGAAGCCCTTTTATGCTTAGCAATCAGCTCTTTTAAATCTTTTATATTTAAACGAGATTTCGTTACTGGTGGTTCACTTAAGACATTATTTAGCGAGTTACGTTCAGTTTTTACCTGATCAGAGCAGATTGCCAATTTTGCTTGTACCAAAGCGTCGTTTATAACATAGTGTTTGCGTCTGCTTGCATCAATTAAAACAACGTCCAGAACTTGTTCCTAAAAGCATCAAAAAATTAATTTTTTACGATTATTTTAGTAAAATTTACTTACTTCCCTGTCGATATGGCAAATTCTACCTATTAAACAGCGATATTGTACCAAACTTAAAAATTTCAACGTCGTTTCAACCGACCACGGTGACTGCTCAATTGGCGGAACAATTCCAGCTAAACGTGCCCTAATCGCTTGCTGTGGAAGGTAGGCGAACTTATTGGTTAAAAAATACAGATTTCTGGAATCAACAGTTGCAACAGTGCCGTAGTCAATGTAAAAAATCTAAAATATTAATTCGTGTTAATCGTATTAATCAGTGGGTAAATAACATAAGCTTACATTTGCTTTATGGTCACTTAAAATAACTTTCGTCAACAATGCACGATGATATTGAGTTTCGAAGATTGCAACGCAAAACATACCCGATTCTAAATACTGTTCGTCAATTTTTAATTTGTCATATTTACAACTATAATGCATTCTGTAAAAGAAGAATTAAACATAAAATTCATTTTTAAAGTCCACGTCCGCTAACTTACTGCATCTCACTCATCAGTTCTTCTAAATCGTTATAATCTTCTTTCAATATAATCCAAAATTTTGAAGGGTCATATACCTCGCCGACGTGGAGTTCAATTTCATCAAATTCCCATGTACTTTCTGAAATAAATTGGCGAGGAATAATTTCTTTTAATTTTACCACATCCGGAGGGTATTCGATACTTGAAGGTAGGTACATGCTCTATAAAAAAAATTGATTTTAATTTGAGAAAACATTTCATCGATGCTTTGATTTCTTATTCTTTATATTTTTCCTTCTCTTGCTTGATGAGAGATAATAAAGCAAAATTAGGAATGCATAAAAAAATATGTCCACCTTGTAGACTTTCAAACTTGAAATTACGTAGGAACCTTGAATTAAAAAATAATTCTTACCTCCGGAAGAGCCGTATCGGGAAATATCACGCTTTTATTATTATTTCGTCCAAAATTACCGTTTTGTATTTCCACTGATTCACTACAACTGTCGAAATTGGTAGGCAAAGGAAGCGATTTATCAAAAATTTTATAATCTCCACAATCTGGTCGAAAGCAATGGTAAGTTTCGGGGAAGTCTTTGATCAGCTGTATTAAATTTCTATATCCGTATTTACAGTAGTTTAATTCATCTTTATACATATTTCTGAAATAAAAAATGTATTCAAAATTAGAACCTGTTGTATCTTAATTTGGCAGATCTTACCTGTACAGGGACGGAACCATGGAACAATCCAAACCGTTTGGATGATTCTTCACTAACTTTAAAAGATTATCCTGTACATGATGAGGAACTTTAAAATTGGAAATGTGTACACCACTCGAACCTCCGTTTGCTGTTAATTTCAAATTGTTTAAGGTATTCATCAAGTTTTGACAAGATTTGTTTGAACTTGAACCTTCACTGTGATCAACCCTTAAAACACAGCTTCCAACATACTTTTGTGGTTTCGAATCTGTTCTTAACGCTAATGGAGTGTCTGGTGGCTTAACTGATTGTGGGGTAGATTCTTTTGGACTGTCATAATCACTTTCAGAAAACCTTTCTGTACTCGTGCTACTTGGTGGCGTATGTGTCAAAATAAACCGTGACGAGTTCTCAACAGGTTTGGAATTTGGAAAACCAGTAGATATTTCCATTAACGGCCGTGGAGCTTCGTGTATTGGATTTGGAGATTCGTAAACTAGTTTTGAAGGTTGGTACGTTGGTAATGGAGATTTGTAAGTTGGTATTGGAGATTCGTAAGGTACCCTTGGAGGTTCATAAGCTACCCTTGAAGGTTCATAAGCTACCCTTGGAGGTTCATAAGCTAACCTTGGAGGTTCATAAGCTAACCTTGGAGGTTCGTAAGACGGTCTTGGAGCATGCCTAGTGCAATTATCATAAAATCTACTTGATTGAATTCTGGACGTCCTTTTCTTTCCTGAACTTCTCTGCTTCGATATTAAGTTGTCGATATGAGCTACCTTGTTGCTTACAAGAACTTGCAGCGTAGCATGGAAACCCGAACCGAGCACATTGACGATGTCGGGCATACCCCGTAAAAACGAATCGATGGATGCATAGCCAAACTTTCTAAAAGGAATCGAATATCCAATCTCTTGCTTAAATTCTCGATCTAAAGATTGGATGGTCGACTTATTCGGATTCGAAACCAGAAGACTGGAAATTAACGTTTTAATTTCTTTCAATTCCTTGTCGGTCGACATCCTTATTGGCACTTATTTTAATATATTCAGTTTAACTGTTAACTTTAATTTCATAATACACAATTAAATCTGGGAAAGTTGTAAAAACATAACCTTAAAACAATTTGAAATTCAACTTATGGTAGTAAATGCTTACCAACGTTTATACACAGAGTGCGCGAAAATGTTTTACACATTTTAAAAAGTATTGAAATATTTTGATTTATGTACATAGAGGATTAAGCACAAAATTTAAAACTCTGTCCGATACCGTAATTTATCTAATTTAAAAAAAATTTCGCCTCATTGTCAACAATCAAGAATTTCGGAACTTCTTAATTTTTAAAACTAACTGCGCCTATGAATTTTCTAGAGTGGACCATTTTTGGCAGCGGTGCAACTAGGATAAAGCGACTGGGGCGGACGCCCCGGGCGTAAAACTAAAAAGAAGTGCAAACAAGTGAACGCTGTTTTTTTTTTAACAAAGAGCCCCTACAAAAATTATGAATTTTTAATCTCACGAACTTGCCCAAAAAATGATAGCATACGTCGGGGGAGGGAGGTAATTTTTCGTTCGCACCTAAAAAGTAATAGAAATTTAAGTTTGATATAACAAAACAGTTCCAGCTGTCATACAAAATATAAAATATTTGGGGGGAGGGATAGTCCCCCAATTAATTACTTAAAGCCAGTGAAAGACAAAATAAACGTTTGAAAATACGATGTAGGCAGCTTTAAAAAAAGTCGGTATTATTTATAATTCCTCCCCCTCCCCAAATATTACACCTTGTTGTGCCTATATAAAACATCCCCGAAGAATGACCGAACTCAAAAACCACGGATCCAGAAAATCAGAAGACCTCTGAGTCCACGTTCCAGCCCAATAATCAAGGATCATGGTAGCAGGAATCTAGTTAAACCATTCATGTGCGTCAGTGTTAGACGGATAACGGACTAAAATCAAATTGATTTAAATCGTTGGCTATTAATTTCATTTAGAATCGGCATACTTTTAAATTAATATTTCCGAGATGTAATAATAGCCCCACGTTTTACGTCATTTTGATGTTCCCAAAACTTTTTTTTTAAATTTTTTTATTAACACCAAAATCCGTACAGTATTATTTATTTTCAAAAATTATTTTAAATTATTTTTATTTTAACATGTAATGCCACCGCGCAACTTTAAATGTAGAACGCTGAGAAAACGGTCAAGAATACAACAAAATTGTAAAGAGAAAATTTGTATAGAATTAAATTATCTACAAAAAAGTTATAGACAGCATATATGTATCTTTTATCATATAGGCGTGAAAGACACTCAAAGTTGTACTTAAACAGTTGAAAAGTCAAAATGTGCCTCTTTGAATTGCTCTCGCGCCTAAACCATAAAAGATCAATAGATATTGTCGATCACTTTTTTGTAGAAAATTTAATTCTCTACAAATTGTTAATATACAATTTTGTCGTAGTATTAACCGTATTCTCTGTGTTTTCGATTCAATGCCGCCCCATAATTTTCTTTTCGTGCTTTTAGTTTTTAATTTCGAAAATTTAAAATAGAAACAATAAAGAAATATTTTTATAGTAAAAATTTAAAAACAAATGGGGGGGGGGAGCAGCAACGTGCAGTGCCTCCACTACACTGAAGTAAAATATTAAAATAATACTTTTTAATAGATTATATTATAAAGTTTCAAATAAAATTGTAACAAATTATTTAATGAACGTAACGACCGGCGAACAAAATTCCCGCAGGCGATTTTATGTAGTAAATGAATGGACGGTTAACTTCGAAGAATACCGGCAAAGGCGGAGGTACAAAAGCTGCCGAAATAGGAATGGCAGCAATTGCTGAAAAAAATAATTTAATTTTAACTTTTAGATTCAAATTGCCATGCTTACTGTAAGTGGCGGCAGTTGCTGTGGTGCCCCTTTCGTCCAGTTCTATCACAGCTTTTTGAACGATTTGGTCAATCTTTATTGGTTGCCTATTTTCTGTCATTTCCGAAAAATCAGCTCTTCTATCGTCGAAGGCATCCCTTACTCCTAGCTGAAAAGGTTTTTTAATTAGATAAAAGAAAGTGGGTGCCATTTTAATTTACGGTTTTCAAGATGGCGGCAAAGTCAACAGTAGATGAGATGTTGAATTTGGGCAGTCTCACGTGGACATCCTGTTCGCGATATGGTTGCGCACTAAAGACCTCCACAAGACGATCTTCGAGATATTGGAGCCCGTCTATTTCTTTTGGTAGTACAATCGTCATGGTAATGTTTTCTCCCTCGTAAGGCAGTTCGACAAATTCGGCGTTTAACTCTTCAGATTTGTAATAATTCAGTTGCGTGGTCATTTGCATCATTGTGGTACTGATATTGACGTGTTTGGTTATTTGGAAATTTCGGGGTTGGGTGAAGTGATCGTCAAAGTCGTAGACCCATTTTCCTTTAAAGTAAATGGCGTTCAAAAGTACCAGAGCGGTGCTATTTTTCAACTGGCTGGGATCGATTAAGTGATTAATTTTGCCATTCGTGTTTTGCGAAACCCATTGGTTCATTGTTCTTGCGGCAATTACATTTTTGAGAAAATCGATCGATTCAGCTCTCGAGCCAAAATAATTTTTGGCGATGGCTTTAAATTGCTCGCTAAATTGGAAATCTCTTTTGGCGTATATCTTACTTGCCAAATTTAACGAATATTTTTCGTTTCCTTGTAGGTGTGCGGTCAGGTGCTCCACTATGTGTATCAATTCGTTGTTGTATATAGGAACACGAATAGCCGTTGCCAATTCACTAGCCGTATTACCTCTAGCTCCAAATTTGGTAAGTGCCAAAACTAATTGGGCAGAAGTTGGACATACTACAAAGTTTTCCGAAGTTTGCTGAGTGAATTGCTGAAATAGAAAAAATTTAAAAAAATTTCTTGCCGACTTCTACCGGCGCAGAAGTATCAACGGTTCCTAACCCAATATTGCTATTCAGAACACCGGTGGTTACGCCACTGGGTCGAATTAAAACATTACAGTGTTTTCCCTGTTTTTCTGAAAATTACCGGAAGACGTCTTTATAATTAACAAAATGGAATTTCCAAAAAACACTACCACAAGGGGGGACTGTCAAAGTTTAAGAACCGCTGATCTACCGATTGCTCAATTAATGGTAATTTGGGCACAAAAGTTTTTTACCTGATATACTTCGGCTGTAAAAACAACATTTTCGTTTAAATATTCTTGAAATTGTGGTGTTGGTCGTTGCTGCGCCGTAACTACGGTCAGCAGGGCAACGATAAACAGTGATAGCGTCGCCATTGCACTAACTTGATAATTATCTCAGACTTATATTGTTAATAAAAATGGCACAATTATTTATAAACAACTTTTTAATCTATTGGAAATACAAATTAAATATTAATTAACACTTAAAAATCAAAAATCAACTTGCGCGGCGAAAATTTGCAAAAATTGTTCCGCACTAATATTAAACGAACTTACCTCTTCGAGTTGTTTATAAGAACTCGTATTATACGAAAATAAAATATTCAAGATTTTCTACTAGCGGTTTACGTAATGGGAATACCCACAGCTACTGCAGCCACTGCTTTGTATTAGTAAACAGAATTTTTGTAACTTCTCAATAAACTCAAGAACGCCAATTAAACAGGTTTAAAGATCATAGATCATCGATAAGTTTAATTTAAGGAAAGATTAAAAACTAGACAGTAGCCTTGATGAAACACATAAAAATGCAAATAAAACTCAGATCTTTTCAAAATTTCAGGTGAGCTGCGAGAGGCAGGACGGAATCATGGAAGGTACAAATTACTCGAATCATTCTATCGGAAATATTAATCATCTAAAATGGTACTTAATTAAATGAGCAGATTTATAAAATATAATAGAGGTAAAATAGTATACTATACATCAAGGTAACAAGTGAGTTTTTCAGATAGTTCAAAAAACAATGGCCATTTTCAAAATGTATGTCAAAATCTTTGACATCCACCTTGTACTTCCAATTTCAAAGAAAATCTTCAGGGGAAAAATAAAAATACCAGGTATTTTTTATTTTCAATTCTTAGAAATCCCCGAAGATATCACTTTGAAATTTAATTTATATGCACCTGCACATTGCAATACATAAATTTAATAAAATTAAAACCATGCGCAGTCTGGGACAGCTCCCCACCTGACATTTTAAAATAATCACCAGAACAAGAATATGTGTATTACCTAATAATAAAAATATGCAAATTAAAACCCGAAACTTTCTATAAAAATTGACTGAAGTACAGTGGCGGACTAAGCTTTCATATGATAGGATACTCTCCAAACAAGAAGTCAGATTTTCAGATAAAATTACGAAAGGACAAGTTCCTGTTACAAATTTGGCAATCCAGACCCCATCTTTGACGCCGCCGCTGGCTACAGAGCACCTACAGAGCAAGTCTTGGTTGCCAAGGGAACGATGAAACAAATGAAGAGAAATTAATATTAATAAATTTACTTTAATAAAAATAAAATATTTCGGGGGGGGGGGGCATGTCCCCCTCCAAAGTAACGTATTATAGTGTTTTAAATCATGATGTATTTTTAATATTTTGGTTATTTTTCAGATTAGCCGTCCCCCCCATTAGCCTGCCCCAGACGCAGTTGATATAGTAAATAAATGTTTAGATTGCATTCTGTCTCTCTCCGATCTAAAGAAATTTTAAGTACGAAATAGATAGTTTTAGATTCGCGATTTATAAAAAATGCTTTAGGCGATTTTTAAAATACTAAAATATTTCCTGGCGAGATTATGGGGGGGGGGGGAGTTAATACCTTTGGAGTTCAAATAAAAATTGTATGATATTTAAATTAGTTACAAAATTTACAAACCGCAATATTTGAAATTTTCTTGAATTTAATTAGTGTCGCCTACAGAGGTCCTTCAATTTTCCGCATTCCACAGAGTCCAACACTGTCCAAATAACACCGGTTCTATAAACAAGAATTTCTGGAAAGATTTTTATTAAAAAATTTATAAATTAGATTTGGAAGTCGTCCAATTTTAATAATAAAATTAATGATCCAAAAACGGACAAGGACAAAAGTTCAAAAAAATATTTGAAATTGGGATATGCAGTAATTGTAAATATAAATAATCAACAATAAATTAAATTTTGATCAATAATAATCGTAGCAAAAATATTTGAAAATTACTAAATTTGCTAAATTTGCCCCCCCCCCTGGAACATTGACTGTAATCTACTTATATTGTAATAAACCCTTTTCGATAAATAAAAATTCATAGGAAGTGCAGTGAAACTGTTACAGAGATTTTTTTCCCAGTCAGTGAAAAAAGTCCTGGATTCCAAAACAAAAATTTTAATTTCAAAATTACTATTTTGCTAAATGTCTCCCCGAACGTAATCTAAGTTACGCTACTGAAAACTATACGTAATTAAAAAATAAAAATAGTCGCGTTGACCTAAAAATTCGCATCCGAACATTCTGAAAAAAATTTGTGAATCTAAATTATTTAATTTGAAATCACAAACCTACGGGGTTTCACCGGGAAATAACCGGGAAATAACATAGAAAATTAATTATTTTTTTAAATTTAATTCAATAAAGTGAAAAAAATAGCATTTTTAATAATACATTAATGGCAATGGGAGACAGGAATGTAAGAAAAATTAATTTCGCATGTTATTTCCCTATGATCGGGTGTAAGGTCGGTCACCCGATATAGATATATCTACAATTAATTATACATAGATTATGATGGGAATTTCGATTCTTTTGATATTTGAATGTTCATTGAACAAATTTTCCCAATAATCAAATTATTCGACTATTTAAATCAGCGGTCGCCAATCTTTTAGACCTCGTGGATCACTAAATTCATACTAAAAATATGAAATTTTTATATTTTTTTTGTAAATATTTATAATTTCTAAATTTAAAAGTTTTCTGTGGACACCAACATTTTCTCTAGCGAACCAGTAGGTTGGCGACAGCTAATTAAAATTATTTTATAATTTTAACTATTAGAAAATGGGGAGGGAAACTGCGGTTTGATCTGTGGGTAAGCATTTTCAACCAAGAGTACCAAATGTAGACTTGGTACTTTTATGATAATAATAGGAAGAAGTTCGCACTCAACTTGCTCACTTGGGGGGGGGGGGAGAAAAAAATACATATTCAAAATTCAAAATATTGAAGTTATTCGAAAAATTATTCGGATATATTAGGTAATATTTATGACCGATCTAATTTTTAGAGCGAAGTCTTGTTCCTTTTGCGAGGAACAAGGGATGCAGTTTAACGTCGTACCCAGGACGCTAAATGGTTATTTAATGGCTTGGGCAAGAACACATCCCTCGGAGCGTCGGAAACGATCGAATTAAAAATCCTCTGGATGTCATCTACCCAACAGCCCCGTGATGCGATAAATATTTACAAGATTTTCCCTTCATCCAATTTTTAAATTCTATACTGAAGAGCCAAATTTGTTTTTTAGTTGACAGGTCCGGATTAAGCCGACAGCGGGCAAAAGAACACTTAGTTGAAACTGTTGCAGACCACCAGATCTGGGAAACCCCAGTACTACTATTATTAAATGAAGACTCAACAGTAATATCCCCAAAAACTTTTGGCATCCAGGCCCCCAAACATAGCGGTCCGGCCCTGCTCTCTCTAATCTTTTTACGTGCAATGATAGGACAGAGGCGTCCTTTCCACTTAATTCCACTAGGGAGTCTGTATTACATTAATTAATCTAGTAATATAAATACTACTATAATAAAATACTACATTAGAATAATATAAACTATAAATAAAAAGAAAATGTTTAAAATTCAGCAACTTTATTAAATTAATTTTAGAAACATAGAACAAAACTTAACTCTATTATTTGGAACAACCTCAAAACGAATCATCGAAACTGTAGTTCTTCTTGGTTACTACCCCACCTCGTAAAACAATTAATTTTAAATTTACCCAATATATCACTGGTAGCACAAGAAAACCACAATTAAATTAATATTATATACATTTAGATATGAAAGATAGAGAGTTGGAAGGTACACAAGTTCAAATTTTAATCATTTAAAATTTAATAAAAACATATCGGTTAGTTTGAAAGGAAAAGTTCATAAGAAAACCGTTCGGAAACCTTCACATTTTCGCTCAATTGCAACTTTTGTCGAGAAAAATTAATATAATACAAAACCGCTTTTTGTGATTGTTTACGAAGGGATTCCCAAATTAGTAAATTTAGAAGCGAAAGAAGTATTCAATAAAATGTACAAAATTTAAATAATAAGTCTATTGAAATTGCTAATACATTATAAATTTTTATTATTTTGTGGTCCTAATTTGAACAGCCCTTTCAAGATTTAAAAAAGAAAGTTTCAAAAACTATAAAATTAATGGAATGAAAAATTTAAAAGCTACTTGATTAAAATTTGTCTAAATTTCGTTACTCTACTTTCCGCTACGTTAAAATTTCGACATTAAAATTTGGAAATTCTCAAATTTAAAATAGCGAATTATTATAATAACAAATTACCAAACAATTATTATTTCCAATGGTTCGACAGTTTTTCTTCTTGTAATGCCAGTCTCCAAGGATCGTTGAAATCGAGACGAAGAAAGTGTTAATTAAAAAATTGCATTTTGGAAATAGGAAAAATGCACATCGGAATTAAAAATTTGATTAAAATTGCAAATTTTTCTTAAGCCGTCAATTAATTCGATTCACTACATTCAAAAACACTTAAGTGATTAAAACTAGTCTAAAATTGTCATCACAACATTTTAAAGGCATGGGGGTTTTTTCAAAACCCGACTTAAATGCTTAATAATCGCAATGTGTTTGGTACGAACACAATAAATAGGTTTTTAAAACAATAACATAAAAACTAAAACACAACTTCAAAAACACTAAATCTACAAGTCGAACTCTAATGCAGGTAGACAAAGGTCAACATCTCGACAAATCCGAAAAACCAGGGGGGCCGGGACGAGCTGAAATTCAAAATTAATGAAAATTAATAAATGCATAATTATTTTTACTAACACCACTAGTTACTACAAAATTTTGACATGTAATTTATTTTCATTTTTAAATTTTAAGAATTTTTTTTTCAAAACCAAAAATCATTAAACCAGACTTTGCAGAGTCGCCAACAGAATTATCAGTCCAAAAAATACATACTTTCATATACAGCACTAACTGTAAGTAACTACGCTTAAAAATGCATATCAACCAAACAGAAAATAAAAATAAAATTGCAACCCCAATTTTGGCCCCATACACACATTTTCAATTATTTTTAAAAAAATGCTTAACATCACTACTTAAAAACTACCATATAATAATAAAGTGTTTAAAAACTCCATGTTAGGATTAAAATATATAAATTCAATTATAAAATTGTTAGAGGAAAGAATTGCGCGTGGACGCTCGCAAAGCGCCACGCACAAACGACAGTTTTTTAAAAATTTACAAGTGCAAATCGAGAGTCTCACTTGCAGTGAATTAAAACTGATAGAGCTTAACACTTTTTCTAAATTTCAATAATAATTAATAATATCGAATCAGCCAGACATAAAGAAAATTTTTTTTTAATTTTCGAAAATTCATATCCAAAACGCTAATATGAAAAAATAGCACACAGTGCAATGTCCTTTAATTTAAACACACACCAACTTTTAAGAACGATAAGGATTTTTGTACTTGCTTAGTTGATAGCGCCGTTATTGTTCAGGCCCACGATCGCGCTATTCTTCGAGTTTCGCATCAGAGGTTTGTGGTTGCGCTGCTCGTTTTGATGGTGCCATTGCCAACAGCCGCGGCAGTAATAGCGGAAACATAACATTTCGCGACAGAAATACGGCCCCTGGTGAACTCCGCAGAAGGAACACAACGAGTCTTCCAAGTATGGATCGACTTGAACCTAAAATAAACACCAAGAGTTACACTTCCTTTCAAAAACCCATTTTCACCTTTTTAATAAATTTAGCAGTCTTGATCTCGATAAAGGCAGCGGACACTGCCTTCATGTATGAACGAGCATTGTTAAAAGTGACACGTCCAGACCCAATCGGGTATTTGTACTTATCGGTGTCGATGCCTGAAAAATGAATAACAATCAAAAACAATTCAAATTGGAAACTCGTCCCAGCTTACCGGCATAGACAACCCCATCGAAGAGATCATTCATAACTTTCGCTAAACCCTCGGCGTTCAGCATGCCGTGCAGAGCGCCAACAAAAACGGTCTTGCTCGGATCCAACTTTTGGGAAGTCGATTTGGTGTAATTGGAATCATTTAAAATCCACGGGATTACTTGAACCTAAAACGAGGCGTGAAAACTTAGAAATCCAAAAACGAAATTCAACTCACCTCTTTGGACTTCATTCTCTTGGAAGAAATTCGGAAATACCAATTTCCAGAATTGGCCGTATCGTTGGTGCATGCTTGCAAAAGTGCCTTAACGTTCTTTTCGGCTTCGAAGATGATGTAAACGTAGCCTTTCGGCTGTGAAGCTTGCTTATCCTTACCGGGCCATTCGACGCGGATATTTCCAAACTGCTTGAACGTGTGAACCAAAACTTGTTCGGAAATATCCCATGGAACTCCGCCTAAAAATACCTTGCACGAATAGCCGATTATCTTGCTCGAACGTTGAGGTAAAACGCCGCTCCAGGTGCAGGTGGCTTCAAAAATAGCTAAAACAATTTTTGGTCAGAAAGAAACCGTGCATGCCGAGTGGCAACTTACCGGCACCCGAACGATGGTAGCGAGCGACGCGATCCAAATGCAAGCCTTGCACCTCGCTGGCCAAATTCACCAAGTTCATGGTGGCATTGCCATTAAATTTTTCAAGCACTTGCTGAGCAACATTGTGGGGACAAGCCGGATGCAACAACGAATTGAACATCGACTGTGGTTGTTGCAAATACTTGAGAGTTTGTAGTGCTTGCAAATTACTGGCCAAATCCAAATCATTAAGCAGTCCTGTGTTATTCAAACAATTACGGGTCATTGCTTCGTTTAACGTCAACGAATTCTAAAAGCAAAAAGGTTGGTTGGTCGAAAACCATATAAGCTAAATTGTATGCATTACCATTATTTCGGCCAAACTTCCGTCTGGAGTAGAAATGACGCTGTCGGCATTATCGGGAGTTTCTGAGCGATTGCTGATCGCCAACAGGGATTCTCCAACGATGGGGCTGCTACTTCCACTGCTATCGCTAAAAAAAAATTGGTAAATGTTAAGTTATTTGTTCAAAAGTGCGCTGGGGGGGGGGAGGAATGTTACCTTAAGGAGGTGCTTCTTAACGTGCGACTGTTGATGGAGTTGGAAGACAATCCAGACAAATTTGACTGCAAATATTTTGCAGTCGCGCCGGTGTTGAAACCATTTAAAGATCCCGATGATAACAATTGGGGTTCGTCAAAATTTAACTAATGGAAAAATTAAAAATAATCAATAAGTTGTGAAGATAAAAAATACGACATTTGTGTGATGTTAATAGACGATAATTCGTGGTTCAAATGTTGCCAATGGCAATAATAGCAAATGGGGCGTCGCAAGTTGTAATGTCTGCAATTGGCAAACGTCCTAATTCATTTGTGCCCAAACAAGGTTAAATAATATCGAAATAATAATGTACAAAATGCAAATGGTACGATAATTTTTTGCGTTCAAAAATTTTTAAATTGTGACGTCGCATTCCGAAAAAAGTTTTAAATATGCAAAGAAATTTAAAAAATAATTATTTAAAAACCATGGATACAAATTTCCTTTGTTTTACATTTGGATGAAAATTTTTTTTTAATATGCTTTGAAAAGGTAACTTTCATGTGCGAACGATATTCATAGTAATAAAATGGACTTACCTGCTGAAGATTGGCAGAGGAAGCCGGTGGAGTGTAAACTCCTGGAGATGATGGGCCAAACGAGTTCCCCAATAAACCTCTGGGCGAATTTAACCCGAACAAATCCGTTATCGACATAGTTTCACCTGCCATGTTAATAAAATTATAACAGTTTTCAATATTAACGCAATAAAATTCTTTAAAATTCAATTTTTAAAAGACTGACTTCTAAGTCAATGCCGCTTAGTTGCGTTTATTGGTTTTGTTCTGTTTTATTTATTTTAAACACCGCAACCTTGATCGAAAATGTACGTTGCAATAACAAAGAAATTGACGATAAATGACGATTTCGAGAGTGCGGCTGTCCATTGTGCCTTTTGTTAATCGTGCACATTTTTGATAAGAAATTAACATATTTATCGCCAAGTTTTATATTATTTCTACCATTTTGTATTCGTAAATATACTAAAAATCTCATTCCCAAATTTTGAATTGGACAAAGATTTTCGGTTTCCTAAAATCGGGTTACCAAAAAAATAAAATATGCATATTTAGCCATGGGTTTCACTGAATCTTAAATGCAAAAAAAGCAATAATCTGAGATGCTCTATGTTTTAATTTGAATTAAAATATCTAAATATTTAGAGCGCAGCCTGATACACCTTCTAATATATACGAGTACCAAGATGGGGTTAAACATTTAAAAAAATCAGAAATCTTATTGAAGTAGAGCAAAACCGACAATTTGGATCCTTAAGATGGTCACCTCTGTTACAGCAAAGGAGGAACAATCTTGAAAATTCATTTTGTACCTCGCAAATTTTAATATAACACTTTTACTTTTCTAATGAATAATTTAGGCAAAAATGATAATCGGTGTTACAGTTACTCGAATTTAAATAATTAAAACATAAAGGAAAAGTACGTACCACTGTCCATTTTATCCAATATTTCGGGCTGTTCCAGCAAATAATTGATGGAAAACTTTTGAAGCATTTGACCGAGACGGTCATGGGGTTGAATATTTGGTGAATCGCATTGCTGGAAAAATTTTAAAAATTATATCTCTCAGTACTAACATACATATTAATGTATATAGTTCCGCAGGTCAGCTTATAAATAGCTTCCACCAATAGGTTGCACTACAACTTTATTTCCTTCCACCGTGACACCTTTAGATGAGGATGGATCACAGATGATGAAGAATATCCATTATACATTAATTTTGAAAAACTTCGGAAATTATTTCATAAATACACGTTTTCGTACGCAATTTTGATTTCCATGTGTATACGGTAGTGATGACGACTAACAAGTCAGAAACATGTGTCTACCGGTCATTCCAGATTATGCAAAATTTGAATTTTCTTCCATATAAAATTATTCACACGTCAAATAAATTGCTGATTGCTTCACAGATTTATGGTTCAATACCGGCATACGTAATAATTATGTTCCTACTCTGTTTAATAATACCATCTAACACAGTGTAAATTATGTTACGTACGCCGGTATTAAATCATACAAATTCCTGACGCAAATTAAGATTTGCGTCAAAATTTGCTGAGAAGGCCGCCACAAGGAGGGGTAACGAAATAACTATCCCTCACAAAAACAAAAGCTCATTATTTGTTTCCGTGAACTTCGCCTGGATGCTTCCGTGTACTTTGCCTGGATGCTTCCCTGTATTGATACTTGAAAAAAGTGTGAATTTAAAATTTTAAAGAATTTAAAAGTCGACTACACCTTGTCGCAAAGCCCAAGGCAGGATTATTCCAGTGATTCCCTTCTGAAACGCCATTTCGTCTGTTGGATCAGTCTTTCACGATAATTTTAGCCTCCCCACCCTACTCCTGTATCCTTCAGAAATATATAACTATAATTTAAATTTAACACTGAAATTTTGTTTCAGTATTGTAACCAGGTAATTGCGAGAGAGCAAAAAATGCCAAGCTGAAAACAACAGTCGAATATTTGACAGTTTGACCAGGGACGGCCCCATGTTTGTGAAAATTAGGTAAAGTTGGTAAACTCTACCTATGAGTTGGCAAAAAGCCAAAAGTGTAAATGCTAAAAAAAAGGTAGTTGAAAAAAACAACAAGGGTGATCATCAAAAAATATACATCGACAGAGTTGACAAATTGAGGACTGCCCCCCCCGAAAAGTTTAACTTGGAACCGTCCCTGAGTTTGACTCAACTTCCTAAAGAGTTTTGGTCTCACCTTGGTCGATTCATTTATGGCCAACCCATCAAAGGTACATTGTAGTCTATATCAACTATAATAGATGTCAAATTAATATCTGACAAGATAAGATTTTTGCTTAAACCCTTTACTTCAGTATTAGAAAAGAGCCCTAAATTTTCTTTCCGAAATATCCGCCCGAAATTTGACTTTGTGTTTTCAAAAAACATCTCTTCCCATCCCACACTCCGCTATACTGATAATGTAAAATTTTACAAATTTATTTGTTAATGTTTAGAAAATAAAATCTTGATCAAGTGCGATTAATTTGACAAGAACTTTTCAATATCGAGAAGTTTATGTGCGGATATCTTTGCCAAATAGCAGCATAAATTATTAAGAAATGAATGCAATTGTTGTAGGATAATAAAATTTTCTTATTTGACTAAAATAATAACACGCGTACGAGTCGAGATAAGAAAATAAAGCATTGCCATTGTGCAACGCCGCCGCAGCAGCTGCCTCTATTATTTTTTGTACATTATTTGATTGAAGTTAGCTAATCGCTACAAAAATTTATAAACAGTTGAAAAATTCCGTCCACACCTTCACGGATTTCCGAAAAACCGACCGAATTTATCGAATAATTGAAATTGTCCCGGCTAAGGGAACTTTTGCAAAAGCTAAAAGATTTCAATAAAAAAAAAAAAAAGAGTATAAAATGGAATAATGCAAGATGTATTCACATACCTCGAGTTAACAGGTGTTGACGCTGATAAGGCGCAACAAAAATCCAATAGCAAAAAATTGAATCGCACCAAATTGACACCACAAGTGATCGAATGCACGGCAAATTGTAAAAGACTTTCTTATTAAATGTTAAAACGCAAGTAATTGTAGAATAATTCACGGTTTCTATAAGAAATGGTGCGAGACTAACAACAATATTTGTTATATAAATATTAATAATAACAATTACCTCCGCATTATTTAACTTTTTTGCACAATTTAGGTCAGTGTAACAAAATAGAAAAAGATCGTAATTTAAAATTCATAAAAAGTAACAACAAAAACCGACTTACCGAATTTTCGAAAGACATTTCGCCGAGTCGGATAATTAAAATTATTTAAAATAAAAAAATTAAAAAATGGCACTAATAATGACAAATATCACAACACTTGGACTAATAACACTCGATTCCCTGAATTTCGATGTAATTCTGTTAAAGACAGAACTAATTCCACGGAAGGGCGCGATGCTTCCTTATTGGATCTTTCTGACTCAGGAAAACTATGTAGTGGGACCAGGATCAACACGTGCGCCTTTAAATTTTTTCAAACACCACCGCGAATTACGATAATCGCAAAAATTAAAGCAAGAAAGGCCTAACGTGTCAAAACTCACGCACAATGCACATTGTCAAAAAGTCAACAATAAACAATTGATGCTGCGGCGTTTACAACAAATATTTCCACAGCACCCTTTTATTTTTGTTCTTAAAATTAAATTGCCGCTTCATTTCAAATTAAATTAAACCTATCGCATTTGCTCTTCGGCGTACATAATTATGTTTAAACAACAAAATCACAACAATATTTTAATTTTATTGTTGACATTGTTGACAGCCACAAATGTGCGGGGTTTTGCAAAATTAAACAATTTATGCGGTTAAAGCTTTGATTCGAGTGCGAAAAATTGCTTCGAACCGAATATAATTTGATGACTATTTTTTGGGCGCCAGAATTGTTCGATTTCTTAATTAAATTACGACAATAATTAATCCAACAAAAGTTACAATTTTAAATTTACTTTGCCTTCTCGGGAAGCGCCATCTATCGGAAGTTTCTCAAACCAATTTCAAAATTAAGTTTCAAGAAAATAAGCAAATTAAACTGATTTTTATGTCCGATAATAAATCGGTAAGCAATTTCTAAAATTGTATACAACATTGTAATTTCTAACCAGTTTAAAACCAGTCAAACTGAAATTATTGACAGACCGAAAAATTTAAAACACGCATACATTTTTTAAAGATAAGTTAATAATGAGATATAGATTTATTCTAATCGACTTACTACGGAAGGCAACAGCAAACTTCTGAAGTCATTTGCCGAGAGAATATTTCGGTGGTTCGAAGGCCACGTTAAATAGTTGGTTCTCGCTATACATTTTGAAAACACTTTAAACGCATACTTTATTCAAAACAAAACTTCCAAAGCAGCACTTTCAAATCTTCAGTATTCCTATGTGATGCTCCGCAGTATCCAACCCTCTCGATCTGCCTCACTGCCGCCGCTGCTAAAAATGGCCATTTCGCCTGCACCGAAAAACTATAAAAAAATGTTAAAACAGCCCCAACCAACCTTATTAGTTTTAACAGTCTGCACAGTACCCAATAAAACAAAAAATAAAAAAGTAAACATTTGAGAAAATTATTATAATACAGCTTCGTGTTAATACAAAATTGGACAAGACGCAAAATAAAAAAATAAATAGGAAAATCGTAACCTGGTTGCTAAAATTTGCAAGATCAAAATAAAGTTAAAATGCAAAATTTCAAAATCGAGTTCCCAATTAAAACGCTTATATTTACAATTCATTTATTCCTAAAAATTCATTCTTTAACGGTCCCGCTATCATCCATCATATCAACTTCTATACTCATATCGCTGGCGGTAATACTTCGCTTGCTACAAAAGAACTCTTCGCTGTCTTGAGTTGTATTTTCCGATGAAAACCTTACAGGAAATGATGGAATTTCGTCTGGTGCTCCTAAAACAATCAAATTATTTTGAGGAAACAAAGTAAACGTTTCTTACCTGGAAACGGAAGGTCTTCGTCGGCGAATTGCTCGATTACGTAATTCAACATAGTTGCACTAACTATATCATCTCGTTTCAAACTTAAAGCTTTATGAAACCATTCGACCGCTTCCGCTACGTCACCTTTAATTGCGTGAATGTATCCGATTGCTGAAAAAGTTTTAGATGACTGCGGACTCAGAACTAACGCCTAAAACAAAACATTTAGTATAGACCACAAAATTGAGGTTGTCTCACCTGGTGGTGATACTCTAAAGCGTCATCATATTTTTTCAGTTTTCTATAAGTGTGTCCTAGGTTGTTGAGCAACGGTTCCCAGTGTTCCGAGATTATCGCCTTTTTGATCAGCCTAATTCGAGCCAAAGCGTTTAAAAAATGTTTCTCCGCCCCCTTATAACTATTAATAACGGTAAGTTAAATGTAACCATGTAAAAACAATTGTAACTTACTCTAAATTGCAGAAAGCGACAACTCCCATTTCGTGCATTACGAAAGGATCATCTGGAGCTATATTTTGTGCCTGTTGGAAGAATTTCTCTGCAAGTCGTGAATTGTTTGTCAACCCACATTCCAAGCCTATGTATAGGAGCGGCAAGTGGCAACTAAAAATAATATTTTTTAATATCAAACTGACTTATTAGATTAAAAGCTTACCCCCTCATTAGCTGGGATGATTTGAAGTAGGCCGCCATGGCTTGGTCATGCTCGCTGTCCACGGCGTAAGAATGACCAAATGCTAACCAAGCTGGCCCAAACAAACGATCCAACGATGATGACTTGGACAGATATTGCCTTGCCTTTTCGCGATTTCCAATTACGTAATAATAACAACCGACTGCATACCAAGACACTGCCAAATTCGGATACAAATCAACCAAGTTATGACCCAAGGTGAATAATTCTGTACAAGAAAAGAAAATTAATTCAAAAATTCACACACAACAAAGTAAAATTTACTGTTGCCCATCTTCAACTCGACCAAACAAGAAATATGGATGGGTAAACAGTACATGTGGTAGGGATCGTGTTTCAGGATGTTGTCAGTTAACTTGTAGCATTCATTGTAGTCGCAGTTGTAATAAAGTAGTTCAGCCTTTGAAACGATCACATCTAAACTTTTATTTAACTTGCTTATTATGGCAGTGGGTTCGGGCAAGTCGACGTTCATTTTTTCATTTTTTTGTTTACTTTCAATATTTTTGGCATTATTTTCGGTCACCATCAAAGAGTTACTCTTGGGTCCGTGTTTTACCTTGTCGATAAAAGTCAACGACTTACAAGCGTGATATTTTTTCAACTTACTCCTGTAGAGTGTATACAATACTTCACCCTCTTCACTATTGCACTGTTCTGATATGGGGAGCAAACTCAACAGTTCCTCTTCTTCCGCATACGTTAGCATTTGATGCTTTATCATTGACTCAAATGCTTCAAAACAATAAACATCAACATGTATGGCCCGTTTAAAACATTCCGAAGCTAAAGCCTGATTGTCTAAAGCTTCCAAAATTTTACCCTTCAGCAAGAAAATAGACGACTGGATATTCTGCAAAAACAATTTCAAGTTTAATTTAATACTAAATCCAAATTGTGACGTACCTGTTTAGGTGTAGCGTCAAAGAGCTCCGTGTCGGGAATCAAATTAGAGTTTGAAAGAGAAGAATCTTGAAGAAAAGTTTCCACCTTCGGTAACTGCAAAACATCCAAAGCGTCTGTGAATTCGTTCGATTCGAATAAACAACGCGCTGTCAAATAGTTACACATTATGTTCGTCTGAAAAGAAAAGTTTAACGTCTGATTTCCACAACTGAAAGCTTACTTTATCGAGATTGTAGGATCGCAGAAGATGTGCAGCCCGATGAAGTTGTTTCGACAAGTACATACTTTGGGCCAGCCAGTAGATATCTCGAGGGTTCCCGCATGACAAGGCGACCACTTTATCGGCCCAGTATAGAGCGGAATCGTAAACATGCTGGAAAGTAGTTTTCAAAAATTAACAAATCGACATAACCTGACTTTATTTTAAACTAACCAAATTTATATAGTTTTGTACCAATTTTCGATAGAAATCGATATTTAGTGAATCCGAATTAACGCTCTTCATGTCAGCATCCGTATCTCCAGCCATATTTTTGAAATTGCTCCTTATTTTTGTAAAATATTTGATTTAGCTCAAAGTGACATTTCGGTTTTTGAATTAAGTTAAGCCTACGGTGGCCTTAGGGATGTGTTGTTATTTAACAATCTGTTATTTTATAACAGTTATTTAGTAGTAGCAGTAGCAATCTGTTATCTACATTCAAAAATAACAGGTTCAAAAATAACAGGTTGTAAAATAACAACTCCGGATACAATCATGTAAAATCAGAATTAGCAATACCCGACAATACGAAATAACAGGTAGTGATTGTGCTTACGGCGGCCGAGCGCTGGCGACTATTCCTATTCGTTACGCGGTTGTAGGGATGAGTTGTTATTTTTTAACAATCTGTTATTTTCTAACGGTTATTAATAGCAATCTGTTAACTACTTTCAAAAATAACAACTCCGGATACACGTAAAATCAGAATCACAAATACCCGACAATATAAAATAATAGGTAGTGGTAGTGATTGATAAACCTATGTACATATACCAGAGTTGGGTAAGTACATACAAAAAATACTTAAGTACAAAGTACAAGTACTTCCACAAAAATTTACTTAAGTACAAGTACAAAATACTTGCTCTTTAAAATGTATTTAAGTACAAATTTGGCCAAATACATTTAAGAAGTACTTGTAAGTACTTTTTATAAGTACTTTTACAAATACTTCTTAAATTAATTTCAAATTTAGTTATTTTGTACTTGTTTTCAATAAATTTATAGTTGAGAACACCCTTTCAACATTTGCACTTGAATGCGGGAGAATTAATAAATTAAAAACAAAATTACATAAATTTGAAAACATCGGTGTCGTATCTGCATATTTTTTAACAAATTTCTTCACAAATCACAAGTTAATAAAAGTTTGATCTGAACTCGGAACCGGTCACTGCTGGTCGATCAGAAGCAAACTTTTGTATAAAAGAAAATTTCAAAATTACATCCCAAATTTGAGAAATGGTTAAAATTAATAGAAATTATAACAAAAGGTCTCGACTCAAGGTGTTATTTAATTTTTTCCAGTAATATTGGTTTTTCCCAAAAAAAACATTTAATTAAAGAATTAGTAAAGCCCTATTCAGTTAGGGATTCTCTTGTTGTCTTACTTAGGTAGAAACTGGCAAGAGCCAATCAGATTGAAGTATTTTCTTTAAGAAAGATAAAAAAATTGATCTGATTGGCTCTTGCCTGTTTCTACTTCAGCAAGGCAAGACAAGAATTGTTATCTGAATGGGGGTTAAGAAATAAGTCTATTTATTTAAAAGGGTGGATTTATTACTTTATTACTGGTTTACTTTAGCAAGCTATTTTTATTATGTTTATATCCGGGAGCCCATAGATAAACAATACTAATAAATTTCAAAATTGCAATAACTCATTTTGAGATACGATGAATGTATGCTTTCTGCATAATATTTACAGTTACAAAAATATGCAGTATCATACATTTTATTGTAAGCAGTATGATAATAATTATTGTCCAACCCAACAGACGTCAAAGCGGCATGTCATAACAATAGAAACATCATAAAAATATATTTAACAGGTTGTAAATTATTATCCGAACGTCTTGTCCCACGGTTTTTAACAAATTTGTTATTATTGTGTATTTTAGAAATTTTACAAATTGTTTTTATAGGTAGATATATTTCACTATTTGCGAAAATTTTTATATATTTGTACTAATTTGTACTTGGTCTTGAAATGTAATTTGTACTTTCAACAAAATTGTACTTTAAGTACAAATTACAAATACTTCGTTTTCGAGGACGTCCAAGTACAAATACAAATACAACTACACAAATGTACTTAAGTACAAAGTACAAATACTAGAAAAAAAGTATTTGATTCTAATTTCAAGTACATTTCTTCAAGTACATACCCAACTCTGACATATACCCAATAATACGATATCCGAAACTGTTATTTTTAACCTGTTAATAGTACCTGTTATTTGAAAATAACAGTAACAGGTACAACCTATTACTAAAAAATAACTGCTTTGCCCATCACTAGGTGGCCTTCGGTCACTGGTACCAATGAACTACCACGACATAACCGTCATATTATTTTAAAAAGAAGTGTTTTTGAGTGAGGAATCTACTTATAATGATATTTTTTACTTTATTGCTATTTTACGTAAACGGTGCCCTTATAGAAGACGATTTTGATTCAGGTAACCCAATAATTTTTTCAATAATCACAGTGGTTGAAAAATCGAATCTGCACCAACTGAAACATTAGTCAAACTTCTGAGCTTCACTCTAGGTTTTTTGAGACCGGAAGGTTGAAAATCAATACTTTAAGTACTTTGGAAAGCTGGACAACCTATCCCTTCAATTTTGGTGTTCGATATCGAACACCCATTAAGTACCTTTTCAGTATCTCTAAAGCACTTAATTATCTTCATTTTTAGATAATTTTGACAAATTTTACACAGTGATTCCAGTTTTATCAGAAGTAAAGTACCCCAAAATGTCCTTAGAAAATAAACCTTGGCACGAAAAAAATTATTGGGGCAAATCTCAAATTGCCCCGTTTAAACGTCACATAAAATTGAACGAAACGAAAGAAGCATTACAAAGCGAAACCACTCAAATGGTGTTCGACTTATTGAATAAGTTAAATTTGAGCGTCGATAATAATTTAGTTCAAAATTTAATACTTTTGGGCAACAAATTTAATATGAACATGAGTGAGCCTAAATTTCTTTTAAGAAAATCAAAAATGGATCTTGGCTTGGCCAAATCGGACGATGAAGTAAGCAATGCAACTACTTCGAATTCAAAAGACACCGATAATTTAGAATCGGTGATAACTGACACTAGTTTTAAAAGCAGTCGGGAAGTTACATGTATAACCATAATCAAAAGTGAGTACTAGAGTTTGTTTAAAACACCTACAAAAAAATGATTGCTGACGTCTACAACTTTTGTTTTATAGAAGACGTAGATGATGAGAAGCAAATAAGTATTAAAACAACCACCAAAATCAAAACTAAGAAGCCAACAAAAGCGATTGTTAGCAAAATAAAAATTTTAAAAGTCTCAGGAATTTGGTTCGATGGGCAATGTCGATGCAATTATATTTTTCGCTCGGGATCCTATACAATCAAGCCCAATTTATATTTTATAATATTTTTCGACATTTTGTCGTGTATATTTGGAAAATAAAAATTAACTATCTCATAAACTGCGGTTCTCATCCAATTACGGCCGATGTGCTAACTTTAATACTCTGAGTACGACCTCGACATTCAGCATTGACAAATACGTAGATGACAAATATGATTAACCTTAACTTTTTGTTGTGTCAAAAGATGACTGCTAAACTTTCACATCTCAGGATATGTCAAAAATTTTATTATTTTATGGAGCAATAATTTCGATAATCAGTCCCACCGTCCAAACCGACTATTGTGCGATATGTGCAAATAAATCTCATACCATGTGCAAATACAAGGCAAGGCATCAGTTTTATTTGAATATAAATTAATCGAAACATTCTAGAGAGGCCCTTCAAATAAATGTATTGGTTATTCTTCAAACAAAATAACCCCAGAAATTCGAAATCTCATCGTCGGATTGCACAATGATATTAGGAATAAAGTTGCGTCCGGAAGAGAAGTCGGGAGAAATTTTTGGTCCTTACCGCCTGGAGCAAATGTGCATTCACTGGTATCTATAAGTTCTTCCGAAATGCAGTTCTAAGAGTCTTTTTTAGAAGTGGGATGAAGAATTGGCTGCGATAGCTCAACGATGGGCAGATCAGTGTGTTTCTGTTTTGAAAAGAAACCAACATGATAACTGCAAAAACACAGGTAAACATTTTTAACATTTTTCCAAATTGCCTTCAATTAGAGTCGATCACTTCTAGATAGATTTGCAGTTGGTCAAAATGTCATCCAAACGATCAGATTTCGATCAATTATTGATTTCAAAAATGTTGTCGCAGGTATGATAAAGCACTGCCACAAAGAAGTGAAAAAAGTGGGCCCAGCAAATATCGCTCGGTTTGGAAGGTAAGTAAGACTTGAGGGTGGTTTTAATTTTTCTATAAATATATTTTTAGTTTAACCAACCAAGATAGCCAAATCGGAAATTTTGCACAGCTGGTTTGGGCTGAAACCAAATACGTGGGTTGCGCTCACTCATCCTTTACTGTCAATTCGACCACTTACGGCTCCGGAATTTTGGACCGCCTAGTGTGTAATTATGGACCAAGTGGAAACATAGTTGGGAATCCCATTTATAAGACAGGGTTACCTTCTTCCAAATGTAGATACAGTTCGAAAAAGTATCCGGCTCTTTGCGATGGTAAAAATTTTGAGTTGTTTTCTCGATATACCTACTTAATAAAAATTGTTCTCTTTTAGATAATTTAAATGTTCGAAACAAAAGACAATTGAATCCTATTTTTTCTGAAACCAAAACAGAATCCAGTTCAAACAACTCCAACATTTATAAAACTGATGAAGCAGAATTCAAGTTAAATCATCACCTGACCCAAAAATTATTCCAATTATTTGAAAAACTTAATTTAACAATAAATAATAATTTGATGATGCAATTAAACGACATTCACAATAAATACAACTTAAGTAGTGAAGTCCAAGACATTAGCAAGCACGTGGAGGAACCCGAAGATGTGGCATATTTCGACGAACTGGAATTCCAAGATCATATAAACAAAACGTTTGAATGGGAGGTAGCTGAAAGGACAAAGAAAAACAAAACGATGCCGATCGGGAAGCAAGAAAGAAAACAAATCTATAGAAAAGTAAATCTTATTACCTCGACGGAACCCACAAGAGGAATGACAAAACCCACACTAGATTTGCTTCATCGGTTGAATCGGATCCAAAAACAGTTTACGTCTACTACATCGTGCCCAACATACAGAGCCGTCCCATTGATGTATCGAGGAAACAAATGTTTTTGTTATTATAAATATATTATTCCCCAAAAATAAATTTTGTTAACAGTTTTTAAAGAGAATTCTTTTTTTGCTTTCTTTTCTTTATAGATTCCTGCAGAAAGCTCGGTTAATTTAAGACTCATTTTTAAATATTAATAATAATAGCCTGCAGGAGGGTGTTGATTTACTTTCTTCCCTAATTATACAAATAACCAATTTAGATATAAACAAAACAGATATTGTTGAAAAGCCCGTCCGGTCCCATGCACCGAAAAAGTTTAGGTAGGCCATGGCCCTTTTGACGACGCGGTTACCTCCTATTTCAGGGGTAGTTGGGTGACACCTTCGCTGCGTTCCAGAGTTTAAAAATTTGAAAACAAAAGCGACCAACAAAAATCGATAAAGCGAAAGTTGGTGAATATAACCTCACTCGTGCAGTTGTCAAATATTGTGAATATGTTGGATGCTTCAATATTTTTCAGCAGCCTGACCCCAAAATTTTATGTGGCTTTAACGGGAACATCTTCGTTAATATCAGGTTTGATTTTGATATTCGAATGGTGGTACTTTCGCAAGTATGGTACCTCTTTCATCGAGCAACTGTCTCTTAACCACATCAGCCCTTGGATCGGTGGAGCTGACATCACTGAAAATGGAAACGGGCAGTCTTCCAACGTGCCGGAGTGTAAAGTTTGGAGGAACCCTCTAAATTTGTTTCGTGGTGCTGAGTATCAAAGGTTTTATTGGGTTACACAAAAAGAACCTCTCACTTATTACGATATGAATTTGTCAGCTCAAGATCACCAAACGTTTTTCACGTGCGAGGCCGATGTAGGTAAAGCAGAATACGAGATCATGCAAACGGCGTGGAGGGAACGAAACCCCCAAGTACGTGTCGATACAGCTCACAAGGCACTCGAGATTAACCCCGAATGTGCAGCTGCTTACATTCTAATAGCCGAAGAAGAAGCAACCACGATAACAGAAGCTGAAAAGATTCTAAAGCAGGGCCTCAAGGTACCAAATTAAATCTTTATTTTCATGATCCCTGTAAAAATACATCAACTTAATTTAGTTCAAAATTTTCCAACAATTTTTTGTTTAGGTGGCCGAAGGAAATTACCGAAAATCTCAGCAATTGCAGCATCAGGGCACGTTAATGGAGGCACAACATCGACGCGACACAAATGTATTGATTTACATAAAACGACGTCTGGCAATGTGTGCCCGAAAACTGGGTAAAGTAAAAGAAGCAATAAAAATGTTCCGGGATTTAACTAAAGAGGTACCCCCCATTATGAACGTCTTAAACATACACGAAAACTTAATCGAAGCGCTTTTGGAGGCACAAGCTTATGCCGATGTTCAAGCCGTTTTGGCTAAATACGATGACATTTCGTTACCGAAGTCGGCAACCATATGTTACACTGCTGCGTTACTGAAGGCACGCTTGGTGGCCGATAAATTCTCACCCGATGCGGCAAGCAAGCGAGGACTTAATACTGCCGAAATGGCAGCGGTTGAGGCGATTCATCGTGCAGTGGAATTTAACCCTCACGTTCCAAAATATTTGCTCGAAATGAAGGCCTACATTTTTCCACCCGAGCACGTATTAAAGAGAGGCGACTCGGAAGCCATAGCATACTCGTTCTTCCACTTGGCTCATTGGAAAAACATGGAAGGCGCTTTAAATTTACTTCATTGCACGTGGGAAGGCACCTTCCGAATGCTACCATATCCTTTGGAACGTGGACATTTATTTTATCCATATCCGACTTGCACCGAATGTGCAGACAAGGAACTGCTGCCTGCATTCCACGAAGTTTCTGTTTATCCCAAAAAGGAACTGCCATTTTTTATTATATTTACGGCGGGCTTGTGCTCGTTTACGGCTCTCTTGGCTTTGTTGACCCATCAATATCCCGAACCCATGGGCTGCATTGCAAAATCTGTTCTCCACTGGATATCTCTACCTCTTTACTACATCTTCGAGAAACTCGAAAACATCATACCTGGAAATATTATGCAGGTTTTCCGGATGTAAACCCGATTGCATTTTAGATATTTTTGTTTTATACTGCAAATTCTTCACCAAAAGAAGTGTTCAGTTTATCTTTTTAAATGTTTTGATTGACGTAAATTTTGCACCACCAAGTAGACAAAATTTACGATAGTTTAGTATTCCCCTTTTTGTACTTACGAATAATAATGGGGGCAGATTATTTTGTGAAATAATGTGATAAAAAATCATGTACAAACATTTCTTGTTTCGTGTTAAAATTAGTTGTTTTTTATATTATTTGATTCTATTGTTATTAAATTATGAATTCTGACGAAAGTCAATAAAAATTACATGAAAATCAGGCTTTTAATTTCAGCTAATACGTTCATCATTGGTGCGAGATTTTTATTTACAAGGAAAACCCTTTAGCAACCCACATAAGTAAAATTGTCGTAATCATAATTATTTATGCATTATCGACATAGCAACTATCTGTACTCAACTTCGAATCAAAATCAAAGGATATTTAATAAACATATAAATAATTAAAAATAATAAAGAGTATTTTTGGTTACAAAGAAAGTGAAAATTGTGCAGAAATAAATTTCAAGTCAAGTGTTATCAATATTATTTTATTCTACATTTAAAATCAAACCTAAATTTTGATTACTCAATCAGAGTAATTACCTGGACTTGAATCCGCAAACTTCGAATTATTGTGACCTCAATAGAACATCAAATAAATATCATCTAAAACATTTGGAAACAGATACTAGAAAAAAAGTAATGCAGCCAACAACATCAAATTTTCGTTCTTCAGTCACTTCAAATGCATCTAGACTTGAATCCAAATAAAAAACTAACTATGAAGTATTATTTTCATGTTACACCTTTCATTTTTCATGGTAATCCCGTGGTTACAGCTTCGTAACTGACCTGTTTACTTGTAAATATTATGTAAGATTCCTGCGGTAGAAACAAATTATAGATCGAAAGTGGTCAAATATAAACTAAAACGGATAGAAATACGATCAATAATTTTCCTTACCTCCAATTCTAAATTTCCAGTGTTGGACTCAGCACAGGCCCTTAGAGGTGGGATGTGGTCTCAAAGTATCTGCTATAAATTGTTTAAAATACATCATCTTATAAAAGAAGAGAAATCGAGATTGATTCAAATATTTTATTGATGGGTATTTTTTAAAAAGTCAATACATATCATAAATATAATAAAATATATAATTTATACTAAAATTTGATAATAAAACATACATACATAAATATAAGTTATTAGGAGATTGTTAATATCAATTAGAAAATGAATACCAAATTCATTAAAGCGACAATTAAGTAAGAATAAACAGTAGTTCGAGTATAAAACGTTGTTCAATTTTTTGGCCCAATATTTTAAAAAAGCGCTAACTTTCTAATTATTTTATCCCATTCGTTAATTTTGAGTTTAGTAAAACTGCACAAGGTAAACGATCTCAGTCTTTTTTGCAAATTTTCAGTCAAAATTTTCAACTCAACTATCTCTACCTACTGCAGAACAAAAGGTTTCTTTAAATTATTCATTTTACTCATCAGATCTGGTAACCTTCTTTAAATTATTCAATTTTACAACGAGGAATAAAAACTTTCGTAACAACGACATAAATTAATATTATCAATGATTAACGTTTTATTTTACTAATACACAAATTTATTTATTCAATATTCGATTGTTAAAAAAAGACGAGAAAGCTAGTTAAGTCGTTAGTTTGGAGTTTCTGTCAACTTTATTAATTTAATGAGGACAACAGACACAACATTTATAGTTTTCACTTTAAATGATTGTACACTTGTAAAAAAATGACTTTACTTGTGTTACATGCACTGTAAGACAAATAAAATCAAAACGTAAAGGACACAGAGTTATGTAAAAATTGAATTTTTCTAGTCCGAAACAACACAGAAACGTAGATAGAAATATTTAAAAACCATGTAACGATTACTTACACTATTTTATTGTACATGTATTTACACAAGTAACTTAAAAAATTAATTCATCGATGGCATCATTTTAATTAAAGACAAATTAAAACACTGTACACGTAAGACAAAACTATGTTCACCAATAATAATTAAAAAAATGGTGTTAAATCGTTGAGCATTTTAACTACACACATTTCAATTTATTTAAAAAAGTCTCCTACCTAATCCTTCACATCCTTCCAAACCATGTTTGTTTCGCCTTTGCGGCAAAATGAGTATTTTTACTTATAAGCAAAACCGATTAATATTCGCAATTTATCGACATATCGCACAGTTATAATATACCATTCGTGAAATACTGGAAACCGTCGTAAAGTTTCGTCGACAACGAATGGATGCTGCACTCCACCATGCGGTCTACTTCCAACTGTAACTGTTCTTCGGTCATGTTCAAATGGAAACGATTTTTTAGGTTTTGCATCGTCGCTGCACCGGACTTGAAACAGGGCAGTTGGGTACCTAAAAATGCAGAAGAAAAAAATGACTTCACTTCATTTCGATCCCGTTCTTAAATTTATTATATAAAACAAGTTTACGAAACAAGTTAAGCGAGTTAACACGTTTGTGTGTTTCCGTCAAATCAACCAATGGTTGTCTCAGAGTCTCAGTGTTCTTCTCTATAAAAGAAATATGAAATACAGGAAAAATGAAAACACCCCATATTGCAAACGTGCATTATTTATTAACATAGAAAGATAGCACATCTTCCAATATAGCATGTTGCGTGTTGAAAACAACTAAACTATGTAAACATGCGAAAATGATATTTTTTTATCAAATACATGTCGCAGTAGCAATAATAAATTTTAAATCAATAGCGAATTTAATAGCGTGTCAGAAACAAAGTATTCCGCTTAAAACAATAACATTGCATCATATCTATATTTTTTATCATACCATTGCATTGTTACTGTAAATCCAGCCAGTTAAAGGAAGTATAAAGCATGACAAGTCACTGATTCACTTATCAAAAATCAGCAATTGGTTTACAATAGACCAATTAATTAGCTCCAATTGCTTAATCTTAGAATGTCTTTAATTAGTTGATTTATTAAGTTGTTGTTTTCTTGTATAGCTTTTATGCAATTTTTTTATTATGTAATACAGTGAATATGATAATTTATGTATTTGAATGGCAAATGTAATTCAAAATTAATGCATTAAAAAAAAATTAAAAATAAATTGGGGGAAGTGATATATCCTTGCTAATAAAACAAACCTTTGTGTCTACCGCTTATGGTTTACTGCCATTTTTAGGACAGCGTTAAATAATAAATGAGTTGCAAAAAACCTGTAACTTACTACAAAACAAAATCGCTCAAAATGAATTATAAAAATCTTTAAAATGAACTAATACATAAAATCAAATTAAATTACCAATTAAATAGTGAGAGGTCAACATAAAACCTTTTTGACATTGAATACATCCAGTAATTTAATTTAATTTTCAAGATCTTTATAATTTATTTTGAATGAATTTATTTCCGAGTATGCTACTGATTTCTTCCAACTCGTTTAATAGTTGACATTATATTGTGATGAAGGAAATAAACTATAACCGGTCGACATAAGTTTTATTTTATTGGTAATGATATCCACTATTCTCAATTTATTATAAGTAAAAAAATCAGGTGAAGCCGAAGGTCGAGTCCAAATTACAGTATAACCAAATAATGAAAATCACAAAAATATTTCAAGAGCAAATTTTCTAGATATTTTAGTATTTTTTTTCGAAAATTGCCAAGTACAAATTTTGATAAATTCAGCTCCGCATAAAAGTAAAAGGCTGTAAACGACTTCTTTGCAGATTAAGAAATTTTCACTAATTTTTTGGATAAGTAAGCACATTGATAGCAGTTCTCGATACTTTCTCAAATTGCATTAGTTCTTTGTTTTCACAACAAACACTAATTAATGCAAATAAAATAATAAAGTTAATTTAAAGTTTGAACTAGAATGTTAGTATGTCAGGTGTGCTGCGATAAGAAGTTGATAATAAAAAAAATTCACTTTCAATATACTTGTGGTAATTTTGTAACAAATGTGTTTTAAAAACTATACTACAACAACAATTAACCTAATTGCTTTTCATTCAAACAAACAACGTATTTTACAAAACAATAAAACAAGTAAATGTTAGATATTTTCTGATAATGTAATCAGTTGGACCAACCTTAATTTGATTGGCCTAGTAGTTAAATTTAATTGCTAAAATAAACTAACCAATATTATTTTAAGAAATATACTTAAAGTAATTCCATTTCCTGCCCATTCTGAAACGTTCGCAAGAGAGTGGTGAAATATCCCTACTTAATATGTAATAAGTCTGAGACATAAAGTTTCAAAATTAATTAAAACCCGGTTGATTTGACGTAGAAGTACCCATTAAAAAAGTTAAAGCAACTAACCTGACATCATAATTTCCACGAGCGGGATAATCATGTCTTGATGTTTCCTTGCAGCAACCAAACCTTGCAAAATTAAAATTTTGAAGTATTCGAACATATCGGAACCTATCCCGCCCATAACCTCGACAAACTCGGGCGTCAACTTAAACGGCGACGTCTCAAAACCTAGATTGCGCGGAGACGTAGATAAAATAAATCCAAAATCAATGTGGATCATGTGGCCCTCGCTGTTCAACAAAATATTTCCGTTGTGCCTAAAACAACTCGTTTAGGTGGTTCCCACTTTTTTGTCGGTTAAATCTTACCTGTCTTTGACTTGGATGAGATAACTGATGAGGCAATAAGCGGCGCAACTTTGTACAAAATTCCTTTGCGCCGTTAAAAACTCTTCCGAATTGTGCTGGCCGTACTCCTTGGTAAAATATTCCAATAGAGAGAGCTGACTGTGTTTTTTGATTTGGTGTAACGATACCGCATTGAGGATCGTTTCGATTAAACCGCTGTCGTCAGAAAGACACAAAATTCTACAAAAACAAATGTCTTGTAAAATTTCTACGGCAACTGGAAGGCAACTTACTTGTATGGATGGATCCACAAAGGAACCCGTTCAATCTCCCAGATCTTTTTGAACATTTGCAGCAACTGCGATGCTAAGAGTTCCTGACGAAGATCGTCGCCACATTTGACTATAACAGATAACAGGTTCCACGACGAAAGGTGACCATAGGGCGAACTATCCCTCACTCGTCGCTCTTTGTCCTAATATTTTTGAATTATGTTTTTGCAATCACACAAAAAATAACAAATTACGTACCATCCAGGGTTCTTTCAACACAGCAGCGGACGGATCTTCAGGGTCGTGAGTGAAGGCTTTGTTTTTGCCTTCATGGAAGGAGTCAGACAATCGTCGCCGTATATCGCCCGCCTGAATATAAAGAGGAGGCTCGCGGGAATCGCTCGATTCCTGGCTCAGTTGTGAAATTGTATCTCTGTCCCTGATCTTCTTCAATTGACAATACTGAAAAAAAATTAACCAATGAATTTTTCGTCAAAATCTAATTATTTTGATTACTCCATGGCATCATCGGTGCAATCGACCCTAAGTTATGAAAAACTATCTCGATAACTCTGAAAAGGACAAAATAGGGAAATTCCATAAGCTGAAGCAATGCCACGTGTCAGAAGATTTAACTCCACCAAACACTACACCTTAAAAAAGCTCACCTCTGGCTCTGCCGTCTTTTATATAATATTAAGTCACGTTCGTTCAATCGTGTCCTTATAAGAAAAAAGCCATAGGCGATCTTTCAAGATCAATCATGTCTACAAAGCCAGATTTATAATATAACCACTGCTTTAGGGTATTAAATCAAAATTTAAAAATCCTTTAGGCAGGCGCGAGTGGAGCTCACGTCTTACTTCACAACTGCCATTTCTCATGCAATTTCAAGAGCATTTGTGTAATTTAAAAATTAATATTTTATTTTTAGAATGGAAGTTACAAAAGAATGCTAAAAATGTGGTGCATTAATTAATTAATGAAGAAGTAAAAGTGAAACTGGCAATCAATTATTACCATTATTGCTGCTGCTTGACCTACTTGAAACTTAGCAGGTTTCATTTCTAATGAAATTCTAAATATTAACTCAAAAAGTTATAAGAACCAAGTCAATAATTTTTATTGGTGTTGTTACAGAAAGTTGCAAATTTCCATTCTAACATTTCTATTTGTCGACTTTTAATTGTTAATTGTGACCGATCATAATTGGGCATTGTTAATATAATAAAATGTTCTCGTTAAATTTTATGCGATACGAAATAATTGCAATCACATGGTAAATTTTCATTCTCTCTTTTCTCAAATTGGTTCAGAATAAAACACTGTTTAAAAAGAATCGCCTATGGCGACGTTAAAATTTCTGAATATTAGGGTGATCACAGAGCATAAAACGACGTACAGCTTGATTAAAATTAAAGTTTCAGTGTAAATGTTATAAAAAAGTTTATAAGCAAGGTCGATTTTTTGTTTCCACGCAATTTTCGTTCCAGAAGCCCCATAAAACAGAAATAGATAGTGGCCTTGGCTGCTCTAATAGCAATAAAAAAACCATAAACGTTAAAAAAATCTTACCTGTTGAGTTATTTCGTCATCTTCTTGACTCCAATCTGGATCGTTGTCGTCCACAAAGCCACTATACAAACTGAAAGCAGAAATAGAAGTAGCGTCACCGCCCAAATTTTCTTCCGATTTGGTATGACGTAAGGAACTCATAACTTTTTGAGGTACAGGCGACCGTAACAGATCTTTAACTTCGAGTACTTCAATGTAAATAATATAAGGCGCCTGTAAAGATGGAAAAAGAAATAAATTCAAGTCGACTTTCCTTTTTAAAGCAAAATTTACCTTATCTTTAGAATTAAGTACAGCAGATACTTGGGGTGGAATGCGTACAATTAAATGAGGTTTTATGCTTTCCAATGGTAACCAAACACGAGCTGGAAGATTTAAATTTAAAGTTGTCAATTCGGCAACCAGTCTTGTAGTTTTGGCTTCCTTCGTAGGAATGGAACTTAAAACTTTACCAATATTGATTAGGGCTTTAATAAATTCTAACTCCGGACTCAATCTTGGAGCCTAAACATAATAAAAATAAAAATTCGGATCTTCTTGGAGCAGGTTTGGTCGACTTACCGTGCAGGCACATTCAGTCTTTTGTCCCCTGAGATCATTGACCACACCCTGACAAGTTTCGAAGCACAGGCAACCGTTGTCGAAAGCCTTTCCGGAACTTAAATCTCCTAAGCATAATTTGCTACTACTACTCGGAGTGTTGCTGAGCCGCAGTCCGTTACTGATTAACGCGGATGCGTCACTTTGCGACCTTTGATGCGTCTTCTTGGAGGGCGTGATAGTAGGTACTGTGAGTTTATCGCTATTGAATGAATTTGTCATAATTTTTTGGTCCTTGGGCCTTAGTTCTTCCGAAAGAATGAGATTCCTTAATTTAACACCGTGTGGTTTCTTTTTTGAGGGCACAGCTCCATTCGAACTATAAGCATCCAATAGCCAAGCACATTTCAATGAGAAATCGACCGATTTTCTACACCTAAATTAACAAAAAAAAGAAGAAATTATAACCTGCAATCGTATTATTTATGCAATTTCGACTTCCTCAACATTGTGTTTTCAATGTGTTGATTGAAATTGTGCATTTCAATAAAAATCACGTCATTGTTCAGGATTGTTGAAAACGACGGATTTAAAATTCGAAGGTCGAGACAGAGCAAATTTAAATTGTAATATAAAGATGATTTTTACTTTCTCTCAAAAACGTAATAGAAATTTTATTATTTAACGGCAGTGACTTGCGAATAATTAGGAAATCGCAAAAAATTATATTTATGTAACTAATTTTAAGTGCATTTAGTTTGATTTCCTTAAAATTTCATTTTGGAAGTAAAAGTATAACATTTTTTTAACACTGTTCTTAAGAAAAAAATTGTAGTACTAATGATGAATTGTTATTTTTCCGGATTAGTTATCCCATATGAAATTTTTTATTGCAATTACGTTGCAGTTTAAATAACTCGAAGTATTTATAGTATTTTACACAACAAGTTAGACAAAAAGGCAGATTACTGAATGAGTAGACATATTTAACATCCATTACACAATGATTTCTGAAACTGCTTTGACAATGAGTTACTTTGTCAAACAGACGGTTATCTTCCATAATTAATTAATGTATCGCAGGCTCCATAGTAGGATATTATGTTCCTTTTGTTAAATACATTGTCTACGACATCCGATTATAATTTATTATTAAGTTGATATTTGTCAATTTTAACCAGCAGTATGACAATTCGACCTACATTTTAATATAAATTTTTTCTGTCATATTATTTTCAAATTCGTATTTCGAATGCGTGTAAATTAGTTTGCTTATTTTTATGAATCTAATTTTAAATATAATATGTAGTTTTGTCAGAATAATGTTGTTTACCTTTAACATCAGACATCTATTTAAACAAGCGGACATGGAATTACTCTACAATTCTATAACCTATATTTTAATTTTAGATGATTCTAGGTTGATTGGCAGATCTTAAGATCGAGAAATCTTGATATTTGATCTTTACTCTCTTGATATCTAATATACCATTATATATTCTTCAGGGGTATTCCCCGAAAATCAGCTCAAGACCAAGTTAACCCTAAGTAAACTTCGACCCAAGCTTTATAAAATCGAACGTTAACGTGTGAACCCCCCCATTCGATTCTTCATATTGAACATACAACAATCTATATTCTAGATACTTGCCGTGATTGTCGTAATATGTATATTTAGATTACAATATATCTAATCCAGGGCTTCTCAACCTTTGTTCAACCATAGATCTAATTTGTTATATATTTTTTTTTTTATAAAAATATAAAACCTACTTTAAATACAATGTTTATTCATTGCTTAGTACTATCTTTAATAAGCATTTCAAAATTTTATCCGGTTTTACCTAGTTTCTTACAACAATCGGATTTATGAGGCCCCTTAAAAGTATCTGGATACTTTTATGACCAATACTGGTTACAGATAAAGAGCCCCCAACCACAATAAAAGCTTCATGTGATTTCTGGTAGAAATTCCAAATTCGAAAGTTACAAAATTAGTCTGGCTTGCTACTGAACAGAAGCAATTGTGGTTGAAAAAATATATACAATTCAAATCAATTTAAATTGTCAAGCATTTTCTTTTTGGATCAAATTCAGTTTTAAGCTCACAGTTTTCGAGTTATTCGAGACAAACCGGGTTGAATACTCGAAATTTGGTGACTATGACTGTACATATTACTATACTTCTAAAATTAACCTATACATAATAAAAATAGCAACTTGTTTACTAAAAGTAATATCGGTGCTATCCCTACAATTTACGAAAGGTCAGTTTTCTTACGATACAAAGTAATTACTTCCAATTTAGTCAGTTCAATGACCTGACGGGATAATCTCGACTATTGGAAGATGCGACCAATCAACTAATAAACTCCCAAGATTTTTAAATTAACAATTATTTTCCCGTTTTATTTTAACGTCTGCAATCAGGCAATCATGACAGCTGAATAAGTAGCAACATCATTCGTACATGGTAAACGTATAATCCCTTTCCGTTTCAGGAGTTAAAATCTTGCTTTGCAGTTACAATCTATAAATAAATGTTAACATTTTCTTTGAAGAAAAAGTCAAATGCGAAAAGCTATTTGTGGTAAAAGAGAAAACCTAAAATGTTCCTTAAAAACAATTTCGCAAATGGAAAAACTGAAATCGTTACATAAAAAAATTGGAGCAGAGTAAAAATAGAAAATCCGCGTTCAAAAAATGAATAGTTCAATGTCTGCCCTAAATAACGGGTTTATTAGACGCTGAAACTAAAAGAAAATGCCCGGAAAGCTCTAAAAAGCTATTGCATAGGAAGCTCCTTAATCGAAATAGAGAATTTTTTTTAAAAGACTTACGATTGTGAAAGAAAATTGCGTGTCAGTGGCAAAGTATCTCGGGGTGTATTTATTTATTTTAATCCCAATTCTGCATGAAGTGAATTTTGGCGTGATCGAAAAAGAAACGCGAATTTTCTACTACGTCAAGGTTTTGCCATTTTATTATTGGAATTAATATTAAGTTATTACTCACGAGAGTTCTAAGCCCGATGACGTTTTGAAAGAGTGGGTGCGGAAAATGGACCCGAGACACTAACGACTAAAAGATTTTCCCCACATCCATCGCTCGCTTTTCTAGTAGGTGCTTTTTATTAGGTAACCGACGCCAAGTTCGACGATTTACTCGAGGTGATTGAACATATTTTTGAGATAACCAGATCATAAATAAAGCCGGGTTTTCTAAAGAGAAGTTATCGAGATTTTATCGGAAAAGAAACTTTTACAGCTAAACGGAAAATTTTCACAAATTTAGAAATTACGACTGATTGATTTTTCGTAACTGATATGCTTGCTAAAATTAGTTTAATTGGATATAGTCACGAGCAGTCGTCGGTTGATAAAATTTAGTCCTTGTTGAAATTATACATCCCAAAAATGCCGGATAAATCCGCTATCGTGAAAATATGACTTACTTATCTCAATAACATCCGCCCAAATAGCGAAAATTACAAAATTATTTTTAATTTATGCTGTTTATGATGGATACCAACGTTTTTTACAAATTTATTAAATATAATCAAGTTAAAATGAAGTGCGTACGAGCGAAAAGCGAAAGTGTTGGAGTGGTGATGGATTCGAAAAGATTAAATACAATTTTTTGTCGTACGGCCTGCGCGGCAGAACGAGGAGCTACAAGAAAATCGAGAATAGGGTGAATGACCATGAGTAAAATACAATTTCCACAACAAAGAGAAATTAGATTATTTTAAATCACACAAGTCAAGTTTTGCTCTGCGGTTTTCAAAATTAGATTTTGGGGGGCGTTATTATTGCAATACAGTTTTTGCGTTACTGCCATCCAATAATCACCGGGCTGCAATTAATTAGCTGATTAGGATCCAAAGTCCTCTCTTGCTGTTGGAACTCATCAGATTGCTAGCAATTTTTACAGACCACATTATCTCATTAAGAGTTTAATAATACCAATCGTTTGGTCATAAAATCATAAAAATAAAACAAACTGATAACATTGCAAATTTTAGATAACGTAATTACTGTTGCTTGGCAAAATTTAAAAGACATTTTCGTTGCAATTAATTCCATACAATATTTTCGTTCGCTTTATATAATCGCGAGTCGCAATTAAGGATTAGTAATGTCCTTTTAGGTAATTACGTACCTTTGGGTTTATCTTGCACATAATTTATTATTTACTTCATTAAAATATACACTTAGTGCTTTTCTTTACCTCTTTTAATATTTAATTCGTTTGTAACGACCTAAAAAAATAACTTACGAGCGCCAAGAAAATTTCAATTAGTTACATTTTGTTATTAGGAGTACAAATGTAAAATTAATTGGGAGGAAACCGCCGGCGTCGCTTGAAAAACGAAATTTAAATTATTTTAAAAATCGAAATGTCTCGCAAACAACAGAATAGAACTTACGGTAGAGAATGGCCAAAAGAAAGCTTAGAAAGTAAGATCTGGAAAGTAGCAGTTGTCATTCTTTTTTGGTTCGGAATCTTTCAACTTGACTTTGCAAATTATAAAAATCTATGAAAAACTGATAATTTGAAGCCGATTGGCAATTGTATTTTGAAATGTTACACTCTCCCCTTCTCACCGAGAGACACTAAGCTGGGTCTCGCCTTCACCTCGAAATGAAAATTAATAATTTTTGAAGGTAACGACCCAAGCCACAAGATTTTAAAATGCTGGTGCTGTCTTGGAAAGGTTTTTGATTACACACAGAAGAAAAACATGCGACTTGGAAAAATGAAAACAAGTAAATATAAAGTATGCGATTCACATTTCACACACTTCATCTTTTTGACATGACAAATAAAATATCTCTTGGAAAAATTAAATATAAGCAGAGGAAAATTTTGTTAAATTATTTGTAGAATTTTTATTTACTCTAAAAACGTCGATTATTTTAACATCAACGCAGCAGTGTTCTTATACATGATCTTGCAGCCGAATTTCAACAAAAGTTGCGAAGTTTTTTCTTGGCCTTAATTTCTCAGCAATTGGTCATTTATGTAACACAAGTGAAATTAAAGAGAAAATGTAAGAAGTTGTGTATGCTGCCGTGATGAGCCTCCACGTGAATAATCTCTTTGGAGATTATCCCGAGTAGAACATACAACTTTTTTACATTTGTGTTTAGACAGTTTAATTATTATTAATCATGCTGAAAAACAGTCTGGTTGGAAGATCTGGTAAATGAAGTTATGTGGATTACGTCACAAATGAGTGAGGTTATGCCAATTACATCCCGGATAGAAGTTACGCTATAAAATATATGCATTGTAAATTTATTTGTAATTAAATGTTGTAAAAATGTATTTCCGTTAATATATTAGTTAAAAAATCATTTCACACTGCAGGAACTAAATTATTTTAAATTGTAGTAAAATAATGAATTAATATTTCCCTAAATAACTTCTTTAGTTTTTGCTTTTACTCTCGGATAGTTTAAGTCTGTGTCCAATTATTGAAAAGAATGCTGAATTTCTTCACAACCCGGACGATAAATTTCCAGTGATATTCCTGCAATAAAGGCATGCTCGACAGTTTTCTGGATGTCAACATAGTGACGTGCTTGTCTATTTAGAAGGTCCTGGGAGTATCAATATAATTATTTTTATAATTATTGCTGTGCTTCGAGGTTATATTAGTTACATCTCAAATTGAACTTATCCCACCCATGGTACTACCGAGATCAATCTTAGTTCCCAATTGAACATGTAGAGTAGCTTAAATTTTTACCATACCTAACTTGCAGTTAAAGTAAACCGAATTGTAACAGTTCTCTTTTTAAACCTCATTCGATAGGACTTTAAAGATCGTAACAGAAAAAATCACACAGTGGACTAAATTCACTCCTGTTCTGGCCACTCGATATATAAAATATTTGTAAACAATCTACATTGCAAGTCGTTGTGGCCTGAAATCTTACACAATAACATAATTTTTTCTATAGTATAGGGGAATTTTCATGAATCGAGTGCAAAAGGCAATTTATTTAGATAAATATTGGCAAGAAATGGAACTATGGATTTAAACGAGAGGTAAGTTATGGGGGAGATGTGGTGTATACGAGGCAGGAGATTTTTCAGTGTTCCGAGTGAAGTATGTTGGGAAACATGGGCGAGATATTTTCTTTAGCATTACATTCCGTATTAAATTTCAAATGGTTTTTAGAAGTTGGTAACAATATGGAAATCTGGTGTACTAGTAAAGAGAAATCTTAGGAATACTATACGTCAAAATTTCTTGAGATATCCTCCGATATCCAGGAAGATACTACATATTTCTGCCTCGTGATTTACCCTTCGGATTTGAAGATCTTTCTATATATTTGTGCTAAGATTCAAACTTACGTTAAGCTGTTACAAAGTGCACATGATGTAATTAGGTAGTAATTGTAATATTAATCATGTGGACTTGAAATTTTATCAATCAGGATTAAGGAGAGACTGTTCTGTTCAAAGTTTAATACTAGTCTCAAAAACCTAGTTATTACTCATACATCTATTAAGAAAGCAGACCTTCGGTATTAAATTGCGAGACAAAGATGTAATGTTGAAATGCACAATTAAATCCAATAATAAACATTAGAAAACTTTCAACTCACCTGTGTACAAGATAGGGATGTATAACCTCGGCAACGTCGTGCATTTGAACGTACATGCAAACAAGTTGAGGAAGATAAAAGTCTACTCGAACATCATCGAAATTAAACATCCTATTTGCAATGTAACTTTGAACTCCTGACTCCTTGCTCTTAGAAAGATAATATATGGCCATCGAAACGTCAAACACTTTACTCTCGAGCAATCGAAGCAAGCCAGTGCTGCTCGATTTATTCGCTTCCATCTCATCATCGTTACTCGTACAACCCTGCATATTATTTGAACTATCACTTGAAACTTCATCACCGTAATCCGTTTCATCTTCACAATTACTTAAATTTTCACATTCACTAATCACACGTTCTGATTTAGCTGTACTTGTAATTAATTCAATCACATCACATGAATCCGCACCAGAGTCTAAACTCTCCTGACTTCGGTTCTTATTTTTAATCAACAGCTGCTCATCACAAGTCCTAATATCGTTGATTCCACTTTCGGAGCCACACAGTATGCCCGAATCGTCCGAACCAAGACTAGCTAACTCATCTCGTTGAGTTTTCGTATTTGAAGAAGGAACTGTACATGTGGTGTGGCCATCGGAGGACAAAATCGTGTTCACATTTTCGCATTCGGGACTAGGAGTTACATCCACTTCCGGGATGCGTTGGAGGGCCGAATCTAAACTACGATTCCTATGATGATTTGTTAGATGAGTGTTGGAGACGGTCGTTACTTGAGCTATCGGTGGCAGAAGAATTCCCATTGACCTTAAAAAAATGAATAATTGTTTAAAATAAAGCTATAAGAATTTACTGATGCAGTGCAACCTTCAGAAAGTGTGAACTTTTCATCAATGATGTCATTGTTAACATTTTATTACTAGTTTTCTTTTACAATTTGTTCCACTTCAACTTAAGAAAGTGTATTTGTCTCAAAATAATGGGCCTATTATTAAAAATTAATGAACGAAGTGGTTGTGGTGTTCATTGTAGTTAGATATATCTTTTGGTATAAAAGAAAACTTTAAAATCTAGCAAATCAAAAAAAGGGATAGTCATCTGGATTAACAAGATTCCATCCGAAGGCCAGGGAAGAATGGAATGCTTATGCTCCTGCAGCAGAATCTTGTTAATTTGTCGTATCGAAATATATATCGATAGATTCAAGTTGAGGTGAGCGGGGATAATGAAATAGATTAAAGCGGTTATGTATTTTTATTAAAATTAATCTCTTTCTCAATACTTTAAAATCTCACGTAAACAGAATCTTGATATTTATGCTAGTTAAGGACAAGAGATAACATTATCTTATATGGCTTCAATTTGATATAACATCACGAGTAACCATTTAAGATTACAATGAAACAATACAAGCTGAAGTGGTCAGGGTGCGACGTAAGTTTTTTTGTTTAGTGGAAGATTTACAATAAACACCAAGTAGATATACATATAATGGCTCATGTTAAATATATCGGATCAATCATAAAGAATACAACAGTACAATTTATTGTACTAATAACCAATAGATTCAACAACCCAAGCCAAAAAAAACCACATGCACGCAGCTCAGCTCCTGATGTATCAAACACGCGAGATCTAATTTTACAAAGTAAGGCCTTAAGAGACATGTTGAAAATCGATCTTCATTACAACAGAGACACCATTACAAATTGGCAACATGGGGAATTCCCGTAGGATCAAATTATGTGTCAAGGTACATAGAAAGTACATCTACGAAACATTAGCCTACAACTTCCAAACTCCCAACGGTTGCTGGTAATCATGCAAATAACATTACGTCCACAATTCAGAAAGCATCAATTGTAATTTAGACTTACAGTAAAGCTACAAACAAAAGATCAAAGTATGAGATTTGCTGAGGCCGGAAGAACGTTTTTAAGGGCAACGGAATCAAACGTCTCAACCAACTGTCCTTTCCGACTAACTCCTGTAGGTTCGAACAACAGTATGAATTAAATGCATTCTTCCTAAATGATAAATTATGGTGGAACTGAAGTGTTTTGAGCATTATCTAATCAGTAAAGGACGCCAAGTTATCGCAAAAAAAGAATTACCCTGTCATCCGTTCATTGCAATGGGAAATTTGAAATTATTAGTCGCTTTCGAGTAGCATCTAAATGATTTTAAAATGATATTCATTTTAATGTGGTGTGTGGAATGTTTGTAATTTTTTTTGGGTACTCACCCAGACATCCTGTTTACCACACAAAAGTGACTATACATTGGAATGGTATTGAATTGTGGAGGAATGTGAAATAATCCAGAAATGTGGAGTAAAAACTGACACAACTGTTTGCAGCAAGGTAACTAAACAATCTGAGATAAAAATATTTCACATAGAACATCTGATAATAAATGAAATAAAAATACCTGATAAGGGGGCACTCGAGTTTTCCTTCATTAAAAACAATAATATATCGGCAACCGATTGTTATGTTGGATTAGAAAATAATATAATAAGTAATTAGGAATGCAAAATTTCTCAAGTTAAATAATTTGTATTGGTGGAAAGTATTAAAGAAAGTGGAATTGAACTAAAAAAATATTGAATAAGGAAATTAAAAACTAAACAAATTCGGGTACAAGGTTTAGTTTTGGTCTTTAAATTTGACCTTTGTAACATTTATGTATACACTCACACATCCACTATCAGGGCAATTTAAAAACACAACACATAGAATAATAATTACAAGCTAATTACGCTATAATTACATGAACAACTTCCAGGTGGTTAATTTAAGTCACGTCAATTGAGCAAGTAGACTATTAAGTCAAGCTAAAATTCTCACCTAAAATCCAGACTTAAATTCCTCTGGTGACTGCCGAGCCTGGTTCTGACGTTTTGTGTGGTGTTGGGCCTTCCGTGCACCGAAGGAACACTATCCCGACAAGCCAGAATCTTGTGCCGCTTGGCTTGGCTCATGTCGGGGCGTAAGGGCCCCAACCGGGCAATTTCACCTAACTCACTCATGTTTATGATTCATTGTGGATCTGAAATTGGTACAACACAATTTTTATTAATTTAGTCAACAGGTCTCAACGCAATAGGGTGTGCCTTGAAACAAAAATCAAGACCCTTTGACACACAAAAACTTTATAATATCTTGAATAATAAGGTGGCGAAATATTCCATATTAAATTTGTGTGCAGTAAATGTTAATAAACTGCAACATTTTAACGCTTTCTACATACCATAAAACGTGAAAATTCAGGACATGTAAAACCGTTCGTTATATGCGCATATTGTTGATGGATAAAGCGGACGTCGCATTTGTTTAATCAGATTTTCTCACTATTCGATAAATACACAAGAGCACTACAATTTCATGATATAAAAATAACCGACACTTTCGTATTTAAATTAAACAATATTCACACTTCGACGGGATCCAAAACGCAACTGCCACGATGACAGCGCCATTCTGCGTTTGTTATGGAAGGGAGTGCAAAAAACATACAATAGATAAGGACGGTGATACACGTTCGTGATGGCCGACCACAAAATACATCGGATATTTATCTTTATTAAAGTTGTTTTTAGTATTTTCACTGTTTTTCAAACTCGAATGCGTATTCAAAACATCGACCACAGGTTTAATCACAACAACAAAACCTACAGTGCGATAATTTAGGTAAAATTCGCGAAAACCACCAGTGGGGAGGTCGACAGGACCGTACTCAGTACATTCGCGCCCTTCGATGGCTTCTCTCGGGTTCGATTTATTTTTTTTTGTTGAAAATTTCAAAATACAAAAATTGCTTGTCGTTTCTTCATCTTACATTTTGGTTGACATTTATAAAATTGGATGAGATTCCCATTGGCGTAGCTATGCAGGGGCTGGAATGCCGGGAGCCCACCCCAGAAATAATTGAAATAAAAATTTTTTATTTATGGAATTATGTTCCACTCAGCAGTGATAACCGACCGTAAGAATTAAGCGAAATCTTAAGCCCTGTTTAATTTTATTAATTAAAAATTAATAATAATAATTTAAATATGAGAATTTTCTATGATTTTCTACATTTTTACGGATTTCTTTTTCCTAAGGTGTAATAAATTTCCTGAAATTCTCTAAAATTTTCCCAGATTTCCCATCGGTCGCGTTCTCTCGCGAGATAAAATTAAAAACAAATGAAAAATTAAAGAAATAGTACTTGGTTAAAGAAAACTTTAAAAATTGATTTGTTAAATTTAAATGCTACTGTTGGCTGGACCATCATCTCAATCGCCGACTATAAGTCAGTGGTGGAGTGGTCTCAAAACAATTTTCAATGGCAACTTCATTTGTTTCATTTACTTGAGTATTTAAACCAAAGTTATCTGTTATATCTTCGATGATGAATGTGGAATATTATATTGATAGACGCAGGGACGGATTGGTTGATCAAATAAAAGTATAGTTAATCCTATCGTGCGCGTCACGAATTTATTTTGTTGTTCATTAAAGTAGGAACAAAATTTTTAGCTTTTATAAATTCTGTAATAATTACGAATCAACTGTTTTAGTTTAGAGTCCCGATTTGCTAGTAAAAGCGTTCACACTTGACAATATTATTAAGTGGACGATTATATTATTATCTTGATCTAATTTAACCACTTCATAGGTGATTGATTACTGTTTGCTGATGAGGCGGAGTGCACGATTAGCATCTGGAAATTAGGGTCAAGACGACCCCACTTTACGAACGTTATTTTGGCGCTCAAGTGAGCAGGCGGTCACCGAAAACTAAACCAAGCGAGGATTGTTTTTTTTTTTAATAATAAGAATATTACCAGTGCGGTTCTGGATTGAAGGAGGCATGTGAGCGAATGCGGGTCATACTGAATGTTTGGGTGGGAAAGGTCGACAACTCGCGAGTACACGAGCACCTAGGACACCCGCGCGGTAGATCAACTGCATCAAATACAAATACAAATCTTGGCTAAGAATTTAGTTGTGGGTTTCTATTTTTAATGATGTAGTTAACAGTAAAATCATGACGATACCCATCTTATATAATATGTAGTAGTATATCAAAGGCGTTAAAATAATTTCGAAATTGATTGCACTTGAAATGGATATTTGATGATTCATCTTCCCATCCAATCGCTTTACTCATTAATCCAATTTAAATAAATACCATAAGTTGTATACTACGTAATTTATTACGCACAGCGTGATAAAAAGTCGAGCGAATAAGGAAGCAAATCGCGCAATTGACAAAAAGGTGATACAACTTCCTTCTATTGGAAATTGGTCACGAACCAACCGCCTCTTCCGTATTTTTGCAGAATACTAATCCACCAAATCGAATCAAATTTACGCCATGGTCTTTTGAACAACAATAGTCAATGGACCTCCTTGTGTAAGCTCAATGTAAAAATGTCGGATGAGTCAAAATGGAATGCGAGCAATTAATGTTATTATAACCTCCAGACCTTTTTGCAAGATAAAAAGTCTAATGGGTTCGTCACATGACAACTTAACGCGTATAACATTTTTGGACTAATTCGACGGCAAAAAAGTAAAATGTGATGAGGCCGAGACGACGGCACAAGAAGAAAAAACAAGTGAAGCTCGAGTTTGGAATAATTTACGTTTGCAATAAATTTATTTTTAGTTTGCTCAAAGTACAGTGATTCATGAAAATTTCATTAAAAAGATGATAACTAAAATTAGAATGAAGTTTATGGCTTCTTGCTTTAGTGGTTAGCCGTCTGATAATAAATTGTTGCACTTTGTTCCATTTTACGAGCAAACTCATCGATAACATTGATGGTTTTTCGAAAACTACCATTTTTGTTTTGTTTTCCCAAAAATTGACCTGGTGTAAACTCGCCCCCGGTGGGCGAGCGTACAGGTCGATTTCAAATGCATTGAAATTTATGGATCTGGCGTCGCGTCGGTAATAAAAATATTGCAGATTCGTTTTAGTAGATGGATGTAGTGAAAAGTTTTAATTGAGTGATTTTAGAAAATAAAACTTGTCTAATAAATTTGCTTTTAATGCACCAACTCAACTCGAGTTTTCTAAATAGAATTTTAATGATCGAAAATTTAAATCTCAAAAATAAAGTAGCTTTTAAATTTTTAAATTTATTCACGTGAATCTGAATTCATAAATAATAACCAGCAACTACTAAAACAACTGGATAATTACGTTAAATAATTTAAAAATTGCCGCTTTATCTTGACATTCTTGCAAAATAAAAAAAATTAAAGTTACAAAATTATTATTATCGTAAGATGACCTTAATATTTCGTTTGTAATTATCTCAACAAAGAAAATGAATAATTTTAATGTGATACTATCAACCTACTCTATTGGTCCTTCGAGCCGGATTGCTATTTCAATTTAAAATCCAAAATTGGCAGTGGGGGATTTAGCATTCAAAAGGCCCCAGGCGCAATTTAATTTTGAGGCCCCCTGTAAAAACTTTGTTACTCACATCAGTAGTCATTTCATCAGCCGACTTAAAAAAAAAGGTTTTCGATATGTTTTCCCTATGCCATAATTTCTTATGAATTATGAAATTCGTTGTGATAATTATTAATTATTTTCATTACAAAAAAAATTAGATGAAATTACTTTATTTTATTTTGAGAGCTGAATTTTGAGTCCTCCTGGATTTATGAAGCCCCAGGCGAGCACCTCTTGTGCCGGTTCGGAAATTCGCCACTGCTTATTGTGCAAGAAAATGTTAAAAAGGTTAAGAGAGCGATTTCTCATGAAATTAAGTGACGCGCATAAATTGCGCAATATTAACGAGATTCTCATAGGATGTTTGACTATAATTTTAAAACCTCACTGAATGATTCTTATGTGTATGTAACACATATGGAATTTTTTTTTCAAAAATTTTTAATCCAAAACACCAAAAATTAATGTTTTAAATTTATACTAAAAATAATGATTAGTTTAACGCTCATTTATGGTCACGTTGATAAACTTGATAAACAAGCCCAGTTTTTCAGTAGCAGGTTAAACCAAAAAATGTGGGTTAACCAATGATATTGCGTAAAAAACAGCTTTTCAACGTATTTCATTGTTTAACCCAAATTTTTTGGTTTAACCTGCAACTGAAATACTTGGCCTAACTCAGTAGGACTTTGGAAAGGTTATTGTCAATGGCGGATTTGGCATTTGAGAGGCACCAGGAGTAATTTAATTTTGAGACCCACTCTAAATATTTTTACTACTCACATCAGTTGTTATTTTATATTGGTTAATTTTCAATGTGTTTTCCCTATGCCACAATTTCTTATGAATTATGAAATACACTGTGATAATTATGAATTAATTATTTTCATTATAAAAAAAGTTAGATAAAATTATTTTATTTTATTTTGAGAGCGGAATTTTGAGGCCCCCTGGATTTATGAGGCCCAGGCGCGCGCCTCTTGCGCCTTTTCGGAAATCCGCCACCGAATATTGGGAAAGTAAATAGGCAACTATACCAATAATTTTATTTCCCTAGGAAAATCATCTTGACTTCGGTCGGGTTTCTTTTATTTGCAATTTTATAATTCAAAAAGTCAATTACTCAAAAACTAACCGGCCGATTTATTGATCCGCGTGGTTTAACTTTATTTATCTAGTTTAATATATATTAACAATGTAAATTGATCTAATCTATCATGTTTTTGATTTTTTTTTACAAAAAAAAATACCAGTGACGTTCAAACATTTTTATTCATAAGCAGAAAATAATTTAACCAAATTTTCAATTTACCTGAACCACCTAATACAAAATACATATGTATTTATATGATTCAAGGCACTCAGGTTAACATTGTGAATGCAAAATTTTACGGTTGATATTGAAATAAATGAAAGAAAGGATATTTACCAATGGCAAATCCTTTTCCTTCTTTTGTTAATTTTGTTGCTGACCAGTTTCTTTTTCTTCAGCAAAAATAGATTTTTGTATTTGATTTAAATCAAAACATCTGGGGGGGGGGGGTGATAATTATTTTTTTTTGGTGCGTTATTGAAAAAGTTCATCTGGTCGACTCGAGAGATATCCTATACCTGCATAAACGGTAAAATTTGAGAGAAATAAGCATACCTAAATATCTAACGGCTTTGCTAACGCATATTTAAGATTCTAGCAGGAAAATTTTTCTTATTTTGTAACATATCTGCTTTGTCTGGTAAAAGAAAAATCAAACGAGAAATCTAGCACGCTATGCCATAATAAACAAGGTGTAAAAGGTGAACGCTCCGTGTTCGAAGTAGCAATTAAATAATTAAAATAAAATTCGAAATTATCTTCATCTGCAAATATACAAGAAACAAGGCAAATAATAAATAAACGGAAATGACAAAATTTGGAATTTGATCTTTGTCGATCGACTTCCTTTCGTTTTACGTTAACTTTACTTTCAAATATTAAAATATTACGTAGGTACCTGCACTACATGCAAAATCTGGAGGTCACTAATCTCAAAATCGATCGATTTAACATTGAAAGTGAATATCACATATTGTAATATGCCCTGTCTAACTTTCAATTCAAATACGTACATTATCATACAATCGTGGAATAAAAATTCCGATTAATCAAAAGAATATAAAATGAAATTCAAAATTAAATAACTTTCTCAAAAATATAATTATTGATCTAATTTTACACCAAAAGGACAAAGACTCGTTATTGATTATAATAATCTCTAAAGGAAATGCAATTTATTTGTTCAAACAGCGTCTACATTCTAATAAGATAAAATTGTAATGTAAACCTTGAATTAATTAAAATTTTATAATTAATTCGGCTATTACTTTTCTGTTCAAACTGGAACGTTCGCTCTGTTAAAAAAATCTGATCAATCGATAAGATTAATTAAAACAGAGAGCAGTTCAGATAATAGAAAAAAATACCGGTCCAAGTTCGCTCTCTTGAGGGATGCCGCTAAATTACCATCAGCGCGATTTTCAAGTGAAAAAGTTCCCATCACAGAGTAATTCGTTTCAATTATCTTGATCTTAATTTCGAAAATGTTTCACGGTGTTGTAACCGTGTGTACTTACAGTTAATTTATTAGGTGCTTTATTGCATTTGTTTTACACGTTAAACGGTAATAATAATGATATTAAGGAATCTAATTTCTGTAAATTTAATAAATTGCAAAACTTAAATTGAGTAATCAGAGCCATTCCATGTGAAAGAGCAAGAAGAAATGTGGAATACTTGGGAAATTTTAATTCGCGGCTCTACCCGCGGATTAATTTAAATTTTATTACCAACTGCAAGAGTGATTTTATCCAGAATAAAAACAAAATTCAAATTTTAGACCATCTTTTGTTTTATTTCGGTTACTATTTTTACCCATAATTTGGTTAGAAACAAAAATGAATTTATCAAATCAGGGCCGGACTGATCTTCTTGCTATGTCTAAAAGCAAGATCTATTGAAAGAAAGAACTCAAGTTCAGAAGACCATCTTCTTTCTATTAGAAGAATTCCCAAAGAAATAAAACACAATTACACGGTGTCATGAAAATTCCCATGTAAACAATGGAAAAAAGCGTGGGAAGGTTTGAATGTGCAACCAAAATTACATACTTAATTGTGCTTTTTTGTTATCGGAAATTACCAGACCCGAGTAAACATTGCTGTAATTAATAAATGAGAAAAAATGTTTGTGCACCTTCGGTTCTGATGGAGACAAGTACGAAACTTGATGTACGAATAAATTGAAACATCCTGTTCGTTTATGTTACGTATTTAAATATCTATTTATGTAACGTTAATCGCATCCCAAAATTTATTGTTGCATAATTAATAATTATGCATTGTGTTCATAAGGCGAAGTCGTCGCACCCTAAATTTTTTCATCTGCTAATTTTTTGGTCGATTTAATTTTTTGGGTTCTAAATTTAGCACTGCGTGAACTCATCAGCTGCTTCCAAACAAAACCATAAATCAACTAGACAGAAGTCATTTTCGTGCGAATGCAAAGAAAAGGATCGGCTTTAAAAAATTTATTTTTTCAATCCGTGGGCATTTTTTTGATCCTTCCAAACAGCGCTTAGCTTTTTATCGAACCACCAGAATTTTTAATATTCTTACAGGTGTCGGGCTCAACCTTAATATCTGACGAAAAACAACTGCTGCATAATTCTCAGACGTCTGTCCTGAAAACTGAAGGGCAGCCGACAGATTTAATTTTGTTTTTATTAAACAGCCAATCCGAGGAGAGAAGTTCAAGGAGCGCCGATTGGATCACCGTGCAGTTTAACATTTGCAGCACCATGGATTTTATCGAGGAAGACGGTCGTAAAATCCCGATTTATTCAGCTTCGTGAGCGTGAGACATCTGCTTTAAAGTTTCGTGAATGTGAAGTAATTAATAAACAAATTCTGTTTCACACGAAGTGCTACTTTTACTTTCACAGGTCAATTACCATCAACTACTGAACTTGTTGATTCATAAAGAAAATTTCTCCTAACCGAGGATGGTACATCTCACAATAATATATTATTTCACAGAAAACATATAATTTGCTGACAACAACAATTAGCAACTTCAATTTGCATTACTCAGGCTTCAAGGTGTTAGGTTTAATTGCGATATATGTAGGATGAGCTTAATTAGTTGAGCTGAGTTAATTTTTCAAAAATTACATTTATTCGAGTATAAAAGTACCACTTTTCCTCCCGCAACATAAAAAATTGGAAGAGTGCTGACCTGTAAGGGTATTATTTTGATAAGCTTAATTTGCGTTGTTTGTTGTTTTATTAATTCGCCTGGCGCCCACAACGGCATTAAAAATTTCCTTCGCAATTTGCCAGATGTTGCTCCTAAGCAACTTCTTTGATATTTATGCTATGTTTTATTATTATTTATTTATGCTCTACCCTGGAAGCAGCAAAGCGCAATTTCAAATAATTAAGTCTGTGCTAGGTGGAAATCCTTTTCGCGAAATATAGCAGTGTTTTTCTTTTTCTTTTTTAAAAAAAGTCTTCTGCTTAAAATTGCAGTTTTACGATTAGGAAAGGTCAAATTAGGTGGATGCAGCCATATAGGTAACATGGAGGTGTTTTGCAACCGTTAGAATCTGGTATCCCACATCTTCCAAAAACCGTTAAACCTTGAAAACAACTAAATTTAAACAATTATTAGCACTAAGCCAACTATTTTATAATTGGAACGTTTAAAAATACCAATTATTTACATAACTCGATTAAATTTTATTATCACTATTTAGAAATTCGAACCACTGGCACTGTGAGGCGAAGCAAAATTTTTAAAATTTTGTTTAGATCATAAATTTGGCGATAAAGTGCCAGTATTATATTGTTGATTTAAGTCGAAAGGGTATACAATTCCGTCGGAAAATTGGAAAATACGACCCCAGAAAAGGGATAGGCTTGCTATGTCATGTCGACCTGATTTATACAAGGGTGCGACTCGCGGTTCACAAGGGAGTTACATAATTATCGGAGTTTATTGCCCCTTAAATTGTCGAAAAGTTCGCGTACGTTTTCAAATAAACTATGAAAATTTTTCGATTTCCGAACTGAAAACTACCTCCTGAAATGCAGCTCCGATGTGGAGCAGTGGCTGGCGAAAGTATGTAAACCGACTTTAAGTAATTAGATTGTTGTTTGATAGGGTGGCTAGACATTGGAGACACAATTTTATAATAATTATTACAAACACGAGGCAATTTAATGAATTATTATATGATAAGGGTCTAACAAATTGAAACAACGAGCTTCTGTCTGCCCCTATTATATTATAATTTATTCATTACAGTCAATTGAGCTTTTTTTCGATTTACAATTAAAAGACTTGTGGGTTGACGTACATAATTGAGATAAACAAAAAGGACGCTGTTTATTGTCCGGGATGTAGTAAATAATGAAGTCGTTGCTCTGATATATGAACGATTTAAAAAAAATTTCATCTTCCAACTCAAATAATATGGTAAAAAGTTTATAAAAAATACGTTAAACTTTTTGTTTTATCTCATGGAAAACCGCACTTCGCGGTTTTAATCCAACAAAAAATTAAACACAAGTTTATTCAACTTTTACATAACATATTATATTTCTATATTATCAAAGGATAATACATTTTTTATAAAATTAAGGCAGTGTTTACTGTAGTTTTTAATTTTCAAAAAAAAACATGGAATCAATTTATTTTAAAAATTTTAAAATTTGCAATATTGAAAATATTTCCTTACAGAACTGATTGCATAAACTACTATTATTATTAGTGCGCTAATTTTATATATTTTTCTAAATTAATACAATTTTTTTGGATAATATTCGACGTCATTAATTTAAAAAAAGACTTCGTTTTAATTTTATTTTATTATTCAATAATTTATCCATTATATTCTTTTTTTATTCCCCCACCCTTTTTTCATGATTTAGGAGGTTTATAAACATGATAATAAATTCATTCAGAAAGCATATAAATTATAAATTCAAAAAAATTTAAATTTACAATTATCAGATTAAATTTTAAATTAACATACCCCCGCATCATTGGAATTGTGTGTTTATAAATTATAATATATTATAAAAACATACAGAATCATTTGTATAAATTTTTAAGTCTACAGTTTCGCACTATAAAAGTTACCTCCCTATTTTCTACAAAAAACAAAAACGTAAATTGTAGAAAAATAAAATATGCTCTCAATAAAAAAGTTTGAACTTCGTACCCTCTAATATGATAATCCTGAGTTGTCTCTCAGTATAATGGTGAATAAAACAGTAATAAATTTTTTTTTAATTTTGTAAAATTAAATTAAATAAATTATCTATTTATTATTAAATAGAACAACAGATATATTACAATACTATTACAGAATGGGGGGGGGGGGGGGTCTGGGAGTATAAAATACTCCATAATTCTAGACAATATATTCAATTTTGTAGAATTATTTAATTGAATTTAAACAAATTAGGTTGGGACTATAATTTTCTACTTGACATCGATTATATCACACTGGGGGGTATGGCCCTCAGATCCTCCGGTCAAGAATACCATAATTTAATATTGCTCTGTGTTGAGCCCAATATTCCGATGGAGGAATTACCCTCCAGTTCAGATTTTAAGTCTATTAAATTCTTTTTGATAATTAAAAAAAATAAATTAAAATTTCAGATCTACTGGAAAAAAGTATTAAGTATTTTTTTTGTTTTTTCGAAGACCTTCGCAGCTTTTAACCTTTATTTTCTAAATTGAAAGTTCACGGTAGAACACCGGAATAGAAATTGAATTCGATAACAAAATTTGCAGTATATTTAAATCACACTTTGAGAGTGCGAGTGTAAAACCTCAATACAGAATAACACTAAATTATGGGAAACTTGACCGGGGGGGTCTGGAATACCAATTCAATGATATTAAAATATTAAATCTGCAATTGAGAAAAACAGAGTACGAATATATTAATTATATAATTTTCTATCAGGCATCGATTATGTCGGTTAACCCCCCGGTTTAGAAAGGGATGTGTGTTCCAAATGACGTATCTCTGACTTACCATTGCATTAGCTGCAAAATATTTATGCAGAACAATTAGTTTAAATTACCAATTAAAAGCCATGTTTGAAAGCGTCAGTAAAGTACTTCGGTGCCGTTCGTCACTGGCAGGAAAGTAAAACAATTGTTTTCAACCGAAAGAAAATCTTAAAGTTTTACTATTAATTATTAATTATTTAATCTAATATTCTGTAAAAATTTACAATTGCTCTAAAAAATTACCCTGTAAGTACATTATCAGTCCGTGCCTGGAATAAATAATTATGTCCGATGCAACGCACTACAGAGTCAAATTCTCCTCCTCCTCCCCACTAGATTAAATTGTAGTTCAGTATTACCCCCTTTTCTCTTAAGCAGGGCAAATCAATAGTGTGGATTCATTCGGAGCTTCCTTACCGTTTAAAATATGAAAAATTGATATTAATAGCTGTTTATACAACTAGTTGCGAAATGATAACTTTTCCATAAAACATAAAAGTTTTAAATAAAAATATTTTTGTTTTTCCGAATTTCCTTTAAAAATCACCACAATTTTAAACTCAAACATTCGATTAATGAGAGCTATAATAAACGTGGAACCAGTCTTGTTCTTATGGCGAAGAACAAGGGATGCAGTTTAAAGTCATGCCCAGGACCACTCTAATGTTAGAGTAGAATCTTTAATCTATGTAATTTATAATAATGTTCCCCTCTAATTATATTAGCCCCCTCCCCAAAAAAAGTTTAGAGAAACGAAAACCCTATTTTCACAGCGACGAAAAGAGGATATTATGGTACATTTCGTCGCCACCGTTTCGCCGTCGCTAAAGGCATTAATTTTTAAAATAATTCTTGCATCTTATGTTTTATTAAAATTAATTTATTAAAAAAATATTTTGCATGATTGCGCATCTCAAAAATTCTTGAATTTTACTACTCATTTCGTACAACAACAATAATCGATACATAATATATCCGTCTAAACTAAGAAGGGTGGAAAGATTTAACATCTGAGCAAACATCAGAACTACATTTGGCTTCCTTCAGCAATAATAATTCATGTTTATTTTGCCAAATATCGTCGAGATGACGAAAAGTCCAAGAAAAAAGAGGAATAAATTTTAATAAATTTTTTGAACTGGGTCAAAGTTTTTTAAAAACCAAAATAATAAATAATAATTTTCAACAATGGGCAATAAAAATTAAAATTTTAAATGTGCACATTCCCCATATCGCTAATAAAGTACATAATTTTAATGAAATTTTAAAACGCACAACACAAAAACAAATAAAATTCCATTCATTCTTTCGTAATTAGTAGCGTAATTACATAACAGTTCATTGTATTCTGCTTTGCCATTCGATGCAATTAATTGTGATAACAAGTTAAATTTCTTTTTATGTTACGATGGGGACCTGCACCATCAAAATTTGTTCTTGTTTACGATTACGACAAAATTAATTATCCAAGGCTGGTCTGGTGCTACGGGCTAATAACGTAATTTTCTGCACCATTGACTGCAGTTTAAAAAAATTTAGAAAAAAATTGACCACAGTAATTAGTCTGCTCTATAGGAAATTTGTCCTAAATTTTTGTGAAGAACAAGAAAAAATCACAACAAAGCCACGGGATCGTTATCTAATCTATAAGATAACTTTTAAGTTTCCAAATCACTTAAATTTGGGTCTATTGATTGTATCGATAAGAATTTAGTCCTAATCTTGTTATGATAAGTAACATCGAGAAAGTTACATCCGAAGATTGAAGGCTAATAAAACATGTAGGATTTTCTATTAGTAATTATAACGGAAGCGAATATCTCAAAATGCAGAATCGGGAAATCCTGATCCAAATCACCACGGAAAACATCACTTAGAGGTCAAAAATGTAATCATTTTAGCATTGGATGGGTCGATGGTCTACAAAATAAACGGATAAATTAATTTAAATCTTTGATTGTGTCACGAAGATCTATAAAAAATTATTTTCATGAATGAAAATATAGTAGTACAATGCAAATACAGTTAATTTAAATAAAAATAAGGAAATGAGCAGTTAATTTGAAATTCTAAATTATAAGAAACACGCAATCATGTTTCTTTTGTATTGCAAAATCAGTGAATTCCGATGTATCGACAGCAGGAGCGCGGGGGGGGGGGGGGTAGAGTTATCTATTGTAAGTTAAATATAATAAACACTTAATTGTTACTGGAATTAGTAATTATTTATCTCTTGCAAACATTTAATGTTGAGCAACAATAGCTTTACATTCTTAAATCCAACAATAAATATTTAATTGTCGCAAGTTGTGACGTGAAATGACGTTCGTGACGTATTAAAATCCAAAAATTTGAAATAGTGCTCATCAAAGCAGTTTCAATTCTAAAGCGAAAATGTACTCAATTAAATCTTTAGTTTGAAAATAAATTAATCTAATGGTCAACCTATTAGCAGAACCGAAAACTGACCTTTGGAAAAATAATCTCGTTAATCTCTTCATGCGTGTCGCAAATTTACTTGCTCTCTATGAAATTGCAGAGAGTTCAAATTTTCTGCGATTATTCGACAAATTTCGTACTTAATCACCTAAAAGCCTAAAACAATAAAATTCGTGATTGTTTTGCAGCTGTGACAACAAGCAAAATTGCCATTAAAATGCAGCTATATTTGACAGGAACACTTGCTGCGGCAGCTAGTAAAATGCAGACGTATTGCAGTAATATTACTAAAATGTCCCACATTATAATAGTAAAAAGCAAACGATTAAAAGTGTAATTAGCTAGCTGCCGTTAGCAACTATTTAGCTGCAATATCGCTGCGAAATACCAGCTTGCAGCAAGCAATATCTTATGAAATATCTTTTTTCTTAAAAATAGAGGACCACTTCAACAACATTGCTGCAATTTAAAAGTTATTTTGCTGTCTGCCGCAGCTGTTCCAGATCCATTAAAATATTTACAAAACAATTTCTATAATTGTGAGCTACGTTCTTACTGCAGAGTATTGAAGTCTTCAATTTTTTAATATATTTAATCGTCCTGACTGGAGGGTATTCCATACCCCCCAGACCCCCTGGTCATAGATCCCATAGTTTAGAAACATTCAATATTAAGCCCATTATTCTGATAGAAGGTTCAGACTTTCGTTCAGATTTTTAAGTCTAAATTAAACTTTTTTAATTATTTTAAAACGAGGTAGAACTCGCATGACCGCATTTCTTGGGCTTCTTTACAGTCACTTTTCTGGTTTAACTTGCAAGATAGATTATAATATAGAATACAGAAAACTGCAAAGTTCGCATTTTATTAATAATATCTGATTAAAAAATAATAAGCGGATGATCGGACTTTGACCGGCAAGTTTGGGAGGGGGGGGTACGATTTTTGACGATTCTAGACCCCGGTCAAGGGTCCCATAATTTAGTATTGCCCTGTATGGAGCCCGTGGTTCAGATTTTAAGTCTAAATAAATTTTTTAAATTATTTAAAAATAAGATGGAACTCGGATGAGCGCAGTTTTTAGGCTCCTATATAGCTACCCTTCTGATTTAACCTGTAAAATATAAATTAGAGCAGGGGTCCGCAAACTATGACCCGCGGGTCAATAAGTGACCCATTTGATAATTTCAATTGACTTACTGGAGTTCCGCAAATAAAGAATAATAATTAAAAATACATTTTTTATAGTAAATGAGATTATTTTAATATGTGTGGATTCTCATAGTATGGATGTGTGGACAGTGGTGGCAAAAAGAAAATACCCATGACCCAAACCATCGCTTAATAGTCATATTTTGGTTGATTTTCATTTTTTGGTTTAACCTGAAACTGAACAATTGGGCCTAATAGTATCAGATTAAAAAATAATAAAGAGATAATCGGATTTAGACCGGAGGGGTTTAGGGGGGGGGGGCAAGACAATTCAATGAAAACATAACATTGAATCTGCAATTGGGGAAAAAGAGGGCGAATACGTTATTGTGATTTGCAATATAGTGGATATACTTCGCTCGAGTAATGTTTGAGTAGATAAACAAAGCGGGTTCTAACTCACTACCAGTGGCAGCTTGACATAAAGGGCACAGGAGCACGTGCCCTCCCATCTTAAAAACAATAGAAGGATAGATTTTCATTATAAATAAATATTTTAAAAACTATTGTTTTAATTTTGTGCCCTCCCACTCAAAAATGTCACGAGCCGCCACTGTTCCCTACTCTCAAAATTCCCTAAGTTACTTCATCACAATTTGCTATATTCACATGGAATCTGTATAGTGTAAATTCTCAATATAGAATAGTACTAAATTATAGGATGCTAAACCGGGGGGTTTGGGGGGTATAGAATACCCCCCAGGCATACAAATTCACTGATACTAAAAGAGTGAATCTGCAATTGAGTTAAACAGAATGCGAATAAATTATTGTGATTTATAGTAGGTATACTTTGCCCAAACAATGCTTAAGTAGATAGTAGAGAAACAAAGCGGGTTCTAGCTCACTTTTGTCAAAATTCCCTAAGTTACTTTATCAAAATTTTACTATATTACAATAGTAAATAAACATTGTTCTATCTTAAGATGATATCTTCACCTGGAATCTGTATAGTGTAAATTCTAAATATAGAATAGTACTAAATTATAGAATGCTAAACCGGGGGGTCTGGGGGGTATGGAATACCCCCCAGGCATACAAATTCACTGATATTAAAAGAGCGAATCTGCAATTGAGATAAACAGAATGCGAATAAATTATTGTAATTTATAGTAAATATAGGTACTTCGCCCGAACAATGCTTAAGTAGATAGTAGAGAAACAAAGCGGGTTCTAACTCACTTTGTGATTGATCGATCGTTTTTACATTACATTAGTAAATAAATATATCGTCCCATCGTCTAACGAGAATATGTATGCCTATATAATTAAATTAGTTTACTCTACCATATTCTAATTATACTTTAAGTATTCTTACAATATCATAGCTTCGCATCATCATACAATGGTCTTTCTTGAGGTATAATCTTCTACTTTAATTTGAATTGTATCTGGGCAAATGCAAATATATTAATATCAGCCTGAGAATATTTACAATCCTCCCTCTACGCTTATTAGCAGGTTATAACCGTGCGACAAGTTTATCAAGACCATAAATCGCATAAATGCAAATTAACTGAAACAAATCAAAATTTACATGTCGGATACAGATTTTTCATGACCCATAGCGGTATTTAAAAATTTCAATCCCATTTCGATAATTGTTTGGATGCCTCCTGCTTTCATCTACTCTGCATAAAAGTTTAAATAAATTCAAAACTTTAGCATTGAAATTGGTAAACACACCGCGTCACGCTTAATTTAAAAACTTTGAAATCGGTAAAATTTTGTAATTATTTACATCGTAAAATTAACCTAAGGCTGCCTCGGTTTTACAGTACAAATTTGAATTTTTCCTTGATCTAATTAAGCGAAATAGATTAAAACAAAGTTTTAATTACCATAATTTTAGATTGTGTGCTTACAAACTTTATATTCTACCTTCACACATTTTTACGAACGATTAAATTGATAAAACCTAATTAAGGAAAATGTGAATGACCGGAGGCCCCCCAATTTTTGCAGTTTAAAAAATGCCAGGAATGATCTTCCTCGACGTTTCTTTCCACAGAAGTTTTATTTCCATAGCCAGTTGACAACTGATTTACAACATCCAATTTCAATTTCTTAAGCAGCTGCCGCAAGTCTCATATTTCAATGCGATGATAAGTTTAACTAAAACTAATGAGATGCTTCAGAACTGATAAAAGATTATACGAACCATTTTAGGGGTTCGCGTCTACTTTTAGACTAGAGCTTCTATCTCTTCCATTTCACCGCAATAAATTATTCAAGTTAAATAAAAAAGCGTGCGGTTTCAAGTTCCTATAAATAAAAACATACAACGACGATGATACAATTACAATTAAAAAGTTTTCCTTATGCTCCGACAAATGGAGCGAAATAATTAAAACTATTAATTTAAAAATTTTTGATGGTATGAAAGTAAATGGTCATGTGAATTGGAACGACTTGCGATTACAATGGCAGCAGCTTCATTTTCAAGAAAGTTGAAAAATTGTTCGAATTCTTCACTCCTTTAATTAATTCATATATTATATTTTCACAATTCGGTCAATTTAAAAGTAATACGTCGGCGTAATTTAGAGTTCTAGAAAGTTTTCAACTTATAAATTGACGCAATCGGAGGAAATCGATGGGTTTGTTTGTAGCAATAGACTAAGGGCGGTCAGGGCCGCATCGCACTATTTTTCCCCCTGGCTACATTAAATTTTTGGCATTTTTTGGTCGCATATATTCTAAAATATAATAAAAATAAATTTTTTTGCATAATATGCCAATCAAATAATAATAGGAAATCAATCAGATAATATTTTATTTTTTATTTACAAATTTACAGTCGCAAGATAATACAACCAATCGACTTCCTGCGAAAACAAAAATTCCCGTATTTTATTTTTTTTTATCAACATTTATTTTCCATAATAATATTACCAATTTTATAAAGGCGAATGGCCGAAAACTGGCAAATCTAACTGGACAGCACAATTAAATTCTTGAACATATGCCGCTTTTACAACTTCGTACCAATTTTATTGTTATTGTATTGTCTCATGATTGAATTCAAACTAAAATTCTCTTATCTTTAATTAAATAAATGCGGAGGAACCCGCGCGCTTGGAGCCCTGGAGGATGGAATTTTTATTCTGGCCAAGAGCATATTTTAAAATTAAAAGTGATTTCGCACCTTTCCAACCAACTAAACCTTCCCTTCATATTATCATCGAGAAAGTTAACAATTTCAATTGACACACTTAAAAAAAAAGTACTTGGGCACCGATCGGTAATTTCGATAGATTATTGTATAACTACGTCATTTGTAAATATCGTGGTATTGTTATTGTTATGCAAGGACAATATTTCAAGGTTAATTTAGGCGAAGGTTTGGAATTTTTTCGTACCAAGCGCGATAGAATGGAATTTAAAACAAGAAATGCGCAAAAAGATCAATCCAAATCAAGTATTACGTAATCCGCCAAAGCATAAGGTGCACCTTTGCAGTTTTTCATCAGGTGGCAATTAAAACCAGTAATTATAGATATAAAAGTGGGCTTTTATCTTCCATCTCGAGCTTCAAAAACCCAAGTTACAAAATTGCCAAAAAAGTGGTGGGCACTTAGACGTTAGATGAATAATTAATTATTTTAAATATAAAGTGGAATAGCGGCAATTACATAAATGCAAGAAGAAATGACGCAAGTTATAATTAACTTGTATATTATAATGAACAATGATAGGTATTTTAAAAATAAATATGTATAAAAAATGTATTTATTTTCACATAGTTAAGTAGACAGGATGTGTAAAACGCATGGACGAGTTGTGCACTCTGTAGACGCCATCGCTAATAGCAGGAAATGATATTACAAGAACCAAAAGGGACTTAACAACGAAACGGAAATGATTTAAAATGTCTTTAAGGGTTACGATTGTCAGTCGCTTAAATTGAGGGTATTAACTCAATTTAAAGTGACTATTCAAGAAAGAACCCTTTGTGATGGTATTCACATCAGGGATCAGGCGTGACAGGATCAGTTGCCCCAAAGATTTTTAAAATCAAATTTAATTCTTTATTAATCACAAGCAATTTCAGAAAATATGGGATGGACAGCTGCGTTTCATACAAAATTATTTTTTTGAAAAATACGAAAAATTGTTAAATTTGCTCGAAAAGTTAGTTACAATATGCAACACACATTGCACTTGTTACGATTCATATCTCCTTTGTAAAATATTTTTGCCATTGCATCAACATTTTATTTAAGTTTTGAATTTAATCGTTTGAATGTTTTTGCCATTGCAAAATTTTTTATAAAATATTTTAATATCAAAATATGCCAAATTATATAGTTATTGGCCACATTTAATGGCAATTGGCCGTATATATCGCAGTAATTGGCCATGGTAATTCAAACACATATTAATTATACAGTTAATCCTGAGAAGAATACTTACATGTAAAAAATTTTAAAACACTAAAGACATTAATTTACGACTTTTGACAGGGTGGGAATCGGAATATTCGAAAAAGATGTAAATGTAAACACAATTTCTATTATCTGAAATGATAAAATGCAAAAATTAAATTTTAAAAATTAAAAAAAATTAATTTCACGATTACCTACCTGCTTTTAATTTTGAGTCGCATAATAAAAAGAAAAATTAATGAGAAACAAGAATTCAAGTCTCGAATTTAGTGTTTTTCAACTTGAACTGGAAAAACACTCGCGGTATACCATAATTTTTTTGCAATAATAAACCGCGATGTTCATGAATTTATTTATTTTCGATTATAGGCAAAATTTTGGTATTTCGACAATAATCGGATGACCGATTATTGTGGAGTGGCAAATTACTGTACCGTTTACCCTATAATTTAAAATACAAGTATATTAAAAAGGCAGTTTTTAATCAATGAGAAATAGGAAACTTTCAAAAATTTCCTTTTTTTCGTTAGTTAAAATTTAAATACTTATTTTCAATATAAAATTTGTTCGCCCCATATACAAATACAAACAATAAAATAATAAATTGTAATTATTCAAATTTTATGCAATCGAAATTTAAACCCAAAATGTTCGAATCCAAACTACATCAATATTTTTACTAATTTTCATATTAGGATTATACCGATTTGATTGCTCGGACTTCAGCGTCATCTGGGATTTGATCCGCAGCGTGGCTACCATGGAGCAAACTGCTCCAGGTGCACAAATTACAATGGAACAAAATAAAATAGAAGAGTTTTTAAGGCAAATAACCCATAGAACACAATATTACATATAAAAAAATCAATAATAAATTAACTATATTATAAAAAATTATTTTTAAAATTTATCCCGATTGTAATACGCATTGTTTTATTTATAAAGTTATTCTGTTGAATTTTACTACTATTATTTACACACACATCTGTTTTTAAAATAAATAATTAAGACAAATTTTGTCAACCTCTTCCGATAAGCAAGGTAAGGCACCGATTTTGGGTTACATGTGAACTTTAAGAAATAATTTAGGAAAAACTACATAATATGTGATTTTATTTATTTTTGGGTATTTATTAATATTATAAGTCTTCATAAATGTAAATTTTTATTTAAAAAATGTTGAACCAGACACTAAAAAACCGCAAAAACAAAATATCTTCTTCGCCAAACTCTGTAAAAGAAATAAATAAAAGCAAGGGTGTCATCTTCGATTGCAGACCACTCGAGTTAATATTAAACCTTCATGTCAATATACGAAAATATTACCATAAATTTCAAAGTAAGATCTTGCCGAGTTTCTAATCATTTCAATAAATCGAAAAACAGAAGACGTAATTTATTTATATTTAAATTGTATGCAGCACCGTAACCAATTTCTTCTTGAGGGTTGTGGTATCATAGATTATCCTGACCTTATTTTCTTTCCCTACAAAAATTAAAATATCTATTATTGTGTATTTCAAAAACAGTTGATTTTGTGGGTGAAGTCTGCCTCCAGTTGTCGAGCCTCTAAATATATCCACCTGGTCGTGGACAAAATTTGATGGGAATATCCACACCATAACTAGTTTTAAGTTCGACATGAGAGGTTGTAGAAATAAAATATATTTGCAATTTAACTAATCTACGATTTAAAATAATTTACAAGTTTCAAGCTAATATTTTAAGAAAATAAAGTTATAAAAACAAAAAAATGCTTTAAAAAACGTAACAACTTAATATTTATTAGGTAACTACTCGTGGCTGTCCATTCTCACTTTCGGGTAGGTAAATGGCAATTAGAACTATCGTAAACATCACTGTTATAAACACTAATCCCACCGTTGCAGTTACATTGTACATATGTGCAAATTCGTACCTAAACAGTTAGAATTAAAAACAATCTTCAATCATAAATTCATTCACCTTACCTAAAGTACCAAGCCGATCCCAAGAAAATGCTCACCAATCCAAAAAACACGTTTCCCAGATCCCACTCCCTTGCTTCTTCCCTCGCATTCCGAGATCTCCTATTATGAGAAGGCATTCCACCACCTGCACCTACGTTAATCCCGCTACTCCCCGCGGAATCGTTTGAATTATTTCTCGGCTGATGTACTAAACAATGTACGACACAATTGTGAAATAATCCGCACCCCGCAAGAGTATCCAAATCCGATTGAAGTACCTGACCATTAAAAATCAATTTCACAATTTTGTTGGACGAATATTCAGTATTAAAATGCCTCCTATAAATTACGCCTTGTTTTAGTTAAAACAAAATCAATGTAAGCCAATACAAACCGTTTGAAATCGCCCAAACGTTCATCCAAACGTCCGTCAACAAGTTTTAACTCGTCATTCAGAAATTTTAACTTAATTCTAATTTTTGAAGGATCCTCTTCAGTTTTAGGGATGTCTTCTTCAGGTTTAGGACTGTCTACTTCAGTTTTAGAACTCTCTTCTTCAGTTCTAGGAACTACATCATCATTTGCTGCTCTTGATTCATGCAAAGCATAATTGTGTTCCATGATGGGTTCATTGGGATTAACAACTTCTTCGGTAATGTCGCTCGATTCTGTCGACACTTCCTCACGTTCTTCCGTGCTCGAAGTAGCCGTATTAGAGTTTTCTATAAATAAACAAGTGGTTTAATCGAAAGGTCAAAATTATGATTAGATAACAGATAAGTATTATTTACCTTCTCTGTTTTCATAATAAGCTAAACGACGCAACCTAACTACGTTAGTATCTGCATCCATAATTTGAAAAATTGTTTGAATTTCTTCGTTTTCAATTTGATTTTGGCTTCCGGTATCACTGCTATTGTCGGTATTACTGGTGCTAGCTTCGGGAGGTTTACTCGAATTCTGAGTACCTTCGCTGGGTTGATTACTTTCGGTGACTTCACTAGTTTCCCCCGTTTGGGTTGCTAATAATTAAATAAAGAAATAAATTAATTGATTTTGAATTATAAATCACATTGTACATTATAATTAAATTATATTATATTGTGCATTTGTTTGTAGGAGTCTGTGGATAGAATATTTACTGCACTACCAGCAACAGGAACCTGTAGCTGATATCTATAATTTTTATTTTAGTAGAACAAAAATGAGAAGATACGGATTTCGGCTTTTGATTCTGTAGAAAGCTTTCCCTTTGTGTTATTTATTTTAAAATATGTCTATTATAATGTGATAAATAAAATCACCAAAATTTTAAGTTGCTGTTTTCGAAAAATCGAGGATGTAGTTTCTGGCACTGTTCATATCCCAACTTTGATAGAGGAAGATCGTGACTCGCTCACTCAAGCACTCGTTTTTACCGAATTTAAATTTAAATAGTATACAAAATTTTCTTTATTTCTTGTTTCAATGTTTTTCACCCTAAATTCTATATGGAGGCTAATATCTACATCTAATCATGATTTTTCAATAATAAATTTGTTATCATTTTTTAAATTGTTCACGTTTTAATAAATCCAATTTTAAATTGTTATTAATAAATGTGATATCATATAATATCAATCAAACGTTCTAATCATAAATAAAATATTGTCCTTGTAAAATTTTAATTTAAATATAATCTTTCTCTAGTTACCAATGCCCATTTTAACTCCAGGAGTGCAATATACCATTAAACGATTAATTAAACAAAACTATAATATAGTAGTTGCAAGTAAAATCAAATTATTAAGCTTTCATAATTTTATGTTTGATCGGCATTTCGCAATGGGTTTAACTTCTTATCTCAAACAAAACTCGTTGGACCTCTGCGCATTTAACAAATTCAAAAATATAAATTTTAGAGTTTTATTAGCATAAATGTTACCTTTTGTTAAATCGGAGAGATTAATAACGATTTCTGATCTATTATGTTCACAACTGATTTTATTGCTATAAAATGCAATGCATAAATAAGAATATTACGATTGTTATGTTCTTGATTTCACACGGTGTTTTTTACACTTGCATTTATAATGCCCCTCTTTTCTCCATGTTGGTCAACAACATGAGAGTTAGTTCTATTTAATTAGATAAATAATTTATATTGAAATACCATACAATCTAATATACTAATAAAAAGAAGATCTCGGTAAAAAGTCTCTCGTCCGGCTGGTAACACGGCAACAATCCCTTGCACTAGAAATGTAGATTTCTTCATTTTTCGAATACTTTGCAAGGTAGATAGTTAGATGTTCAAAAATTTGAAATAAATCTTAGGGCGATTTTAACTACGACTCACTAAATAGAAAGTGCTTTAGTGTAAAATGTCATTTTTGTAACAATGTAAATAATACAGAAAAATTAAAATAATAAAAGATACCTAGTAGTATAACCAATTTAAGAATTACTGACCGCTCAATAATAACAAATGATCTAAAAGTGCCGGGTTATACGCTTTGCTTCTCTACAAAGTCTTCACGATCCATTCTCGAAGGTGTATCAATCCTCTTCTCTCTCTTTTAGTTTAAAATTGGCTCACAGTAGTGTATTCTAGTAGTACAGAACCGCGGTTCCCGTACCGATGCATTTTTACGTCACGTACTTGCTCTGGAACAGTTATATAACTGATGTAAATATACTGCAGGTTCTCTAAATGACATAATTAAAAAATCTTGAAGAAATGCAAAAGTCAGCAAGAATAGTGAAGTCGCAACATAAAATTTAAAGAGTACACTACAAATTTAATTACAAAGAAAAGGAATAAATAATTTAATAAAACTATAGAACAAAATTTAATTAGCGTGAGGGTTCTTTTTAGCTTTACGGGAAAATGGATAGATTAGCCGATCTTGAACGCAACAATTTCTTCCTCCGCTATTTATAAAATTCTATTTGAATTATTCAAGAACTTCAAGCAACTTTAGGTAGATTTATACATTATACGATACAATATGTAATTATTTATTTATGAATTTCTAAAATATAACTTATTATGAGTTTGAACAACCTTCGTCCGAGCATTTTATTGTACAAAAAAATGTATTTAAGGTTCTATAATAAGATGATGATTGTACCGTGAGAGTTTGGTACAGAAAAACATTCTAGTCAATATTATTATTTGTTTGGATGTTTTCATTAGCTCTGTTATCACCATCTGATAATAAAAGCACCCATTATGGATCTACACCATTTTTTTTCGTGCCGTTCAAAGTTATAAAAAACTATTACGCATTTATTTGTAATTTTATCTTATCTAACTTCTTATCCCACTGGGTTAAATGATTTTTTCAAATGTATTGTTTACATTTTGGTTCCCACCACACCCTTTCGAGCACTTTCACTGTTTAATAGGAAAACTCGAAAATGCAACAGGATTTAGGACTTTCTCATATAATTTAAGAGCGCACATGATCTTACCTTCGACAATCGAAGTACTTTGTATGTGAGTCGTCAGCCGGGAGCGATTCCGCCTTCGAATATGTCTGTTTACTAAAAATATAGTAGGATAATTCGTCCGCTGAGTTACGTTAGTACTGCACCACGCAAAATACACTAAAATTATAGGAAAATACTTAAAAGAGCCCAAAACAAAAATTTTGACAACTCACCGATTATTGCAAAAAATATACCAAAAAGTAACTGTATCACCTTATTTTCAAAGCCGTCAGTCATTAGCATTTTAATCACGCCGAGCCAAAGCATCAGGGATAAATCTCTGTAATAATAACATTAATTAACACTCTGTCATTTTTGACCTTAATTATAATACGACGTAACGTGAAAATTGTTGCAAAATTACCAAACAAGGAAACTGTAATTAATGTTTACTAAAAACCGATTAATATTTACGTACCGTACTGTACACCACCTAAATTATATTTTGATTATTCGCATTTCAACCTCACAATATTTTGATTTGACAAGTTTGACAATTCGCTGGTTATGGTATGATGACATTAGAAACCAGTGGCGTACAAACTTTTTGTGACCCTCAAAGCAAAATGTCAAGGAAGTTCAACAAAGGAGCCGTCTACCTTTTGTGACATTCCGACTAGTTTCAACCAAATTAGAATAAATTAATTAATTATTATATTGCTCCAAAAATTTAATCCATCATGCGATGGATTTTACATACCGTGTAAAAGTGTCAGTTTTACTTGTCATTCTGACGTTTCGATACAGTAACATACCATGAAGACGAAGGTTATTTGATTTTATTATTTATTTGTAATTAAAACTAGCAAAAAAAAGTTGGCAGCGGTGGGATTCGAACCCACGCCTCCGAGGAGACTGGTGCCTTAAACCAGCGCCTTAGACCGCTCGGCCACGCTACCAGTTACTCAAAAAAGCCATTAAATCAGGATGGTTTTCTTCTAACAGCTTGTTGTTTTTTCAACTTTTAAATATTATTATTTCATTTTTTCTGCTCTTCCAGAAGAGCGAAATCGTCGAAAGATATTTTAATAAACATAACGGTAATTGTTTGAGCGTTGAAAAAATTTAACTCGTTTAACGGGTAATTAAATTTTGACAAAAATAATGTTATCGTTTTAATTATTTTTAGTTAATTTCAAAAAATTCCAATGTGAATAATAAATTTGCATAATTCAATGTATTGAATAATTGATACGCGTAAGAGCGAGATAGAGCACTATCGATTCAATACGAAGCTTCTGCTCATTTCTGATTTCCTGTTACTCCAAATCAGAACAAGCTTACCCTCCGATCGGTATGGACATTGATCGGAATAGGAACCGATAGCTTCTCAATACACTGTTCATCTCGCTTTTCGTTCACTTCTCTGTCTGCCATCGATATCAGTTCTTGTTCATTGATAACACAAAACGACCACTTGAAATTTTGGTTCCAAAATTAAATGTTTTTGAAAAATTGCGATTTTCTTCAATAGCTCTTACTTAGCATGGTATGATACTTTAAATTATATTGTGATTTATATATTAAAATTTTTTTTAAATTAATTAATTAATTTAAAAAAAATTACTTTTGCCAGATGACCTATCAATATATTATTATAGACATTTTTAACAGTTTCTCGATGTATTCTTTACCGAATAAATTAATTTAAATATTTAAAAAATCTGAATTATGTAAATTAAAAATAAAATTAATTCAATTTTAAATTAATTCGGAATTTTTCGATAAAGAGGAAATTAACATAAATAATTTCTCTACGCATTAATTAATTTTTATTAGATAGATAAAAAAGTACTCCCCCCCCCCGTCCTAAGAGTTACATTTACTATCCAAATTATTTGATTTATTCGTAGATCGATTTTTCACTTGTTTAATGGAAATCTTGCCGAATATTTTTGTACCGGTTTCTCATTTTGAGTAGCGGCGCAGCAAGGAAGCAAACCTAATCGAGTTTTGGAAATAATTTCTATAGATGTACTAAACGAACTAAAAATACTTTAGTGCCGTTTGTTGCATTGTTGATTTTACCAAAAGTTCCGACTTTGACAAGAATAGTATATTATACAACGAGGGCCTAAGTGGGTCCTTTAATTCCGGTTGTGAATTTATCAATTTAAGAAAGACTCAACCGGACTTCATTACATCCCTAACAGCACAGTGACGTATCATGCAATTTGGACGAATTACAGAGCCGGATTTTGAGCTGTCTCCAATGAGATGACGATGAATCCAAAATTGGATGATTCCACTTGAAATATTTCGTATTTTTAAACCTATCGATTACTATTTATAGCCGTTATCTACTTATATGTAATAAACTGTTATGAAAATTGGGTTACAGCATCCAAAAAACTCGCGTAAAGATTATTTTACATATCAACCGGGTAGCGTGGCCGAGCGGTCTAAGGCGCTGGTTTAAGGCACCAGTCTCCTCGGAGGCGTGGGTTCGAATCCCACCGCTGCCAGTATTTTTTGAAAATAATTTATAATATTTTCAAACAATAACGAATAAGTCATATTATAAAAAAATTGATAATTTTATTATTTATTTATAGTTATCTACCAATATTAATACACTGCTATTTAGTGAAAGGTAAACAAGCTGTGAAAATAAAGTTTATAGAATTAGAAGTAGTTCAAGCCTGCAAGCTACTTGTAGTAATTTACTGAACGTTCAAAAGAATTTTTTTAGGTTAATATTATGATCAGACTTGCTGGATCTAACGATGCCGAAAAGGCGAAACAGGTAATCCAGAAGATTTGGATTTTAATCAATACAATTTTAGCATTTAAAGGAAAATGCATTTTTTCACAATTTCAAACGATTCACTGGCTACATCACCGGAGAAAACATTTTCACTAACCTGAATTGCTACCAAAACCCACGAAGCGGACCCTACCTGCAACGATAAAGAAAATCACTTGTTCATTTTCATTTAAATAAGAAAAATTTTTTAAAATTACCTTTATCACTGTAGTCCTTTCGTCTTATTCCTCTTGCCTACCATTTCTTCTCCTGTAAATGTCAACTGGGTTACAATTTATTTAACCGCAACGAATGAATTTTTTTTTATAATCAACACTTGGATGCACTATTGCTTCACTTGAGTATTAACACAAAATTATTCGCAATTATTAATTAAGCTTCCATCAAGCATTTTCACAATGATTCGTACTCGACACAATACACTCCCGTTCGCGAAATACGATTTTAGCTGAAAAAAAAAGATCGTGGTATAGTAAACCCGTTAATAATCAAAATTTTGTTTGTATCCTGTGTATGTGTAGTGTGGTACTAACGCCATCTGTATGTCGGAATATGCAATTGCTTCGATTGAGCTTCTCACTTTCAGCTACTGACTGGTAAAATTATTAACAATTAAGCATCAAATTGATCAACAAATATAAATTTTGAAGGTTTGATTGAGTTACTTCCGTTTTCTCCAAGTTATACCATAAACTTCCCAAATACAAATTGACAGAGGCGTCAAAACGAATCAAAACTGCCAAACAATTTCTGCAACACAAAAATTATATTTTAAGTTTTCACGACACCAAACAAAGAACTTACGTTTTTGCTGAATTTTCCGGAAGAACAAATTTCCATTATGATGATGCAGCAAACAATTGAAGGTTTTTTCAATAATCTCATAAGTGACGACACCAGTAAACAGATTTTCATTGACTTAAAATTTCCAAAAACCAAGTAAATTTATTTCCGTTATTTTTCATTGAAATTTCTTTATTTTCGCTATTTTTCCACAAACGCAGCGATGGATCTTCAACAGGCTGAGACTGGAGAAAATAAAATAAAATCCCAAAACAAAAACATAACGAAAACGATCGAGTGTTTTTCCTGAACTACAAATGAACAAAATTTGTTAAAACAATTGAAAATTGGGTTGTAAATTAAAAATTTTGCTGAGTATTCTTCGGACGATGTTACTTCGAAAACGTTAAACAAACGAATGACTGTTTAGCAGGTCCAAGTGGCGTAATTGGAATTAATATTTTTTTTTTTAATAAAGTGAATTTCTCTAATTTCACTCTTACGGGGTGAAATCAAAAAATAAGTTATCTCTTTTGTTTTTTGCTAAATTATTTAGCGGTTTCTTTTGTTTTTTTGAATTGGTTTTGTCTCTAGGAAGGGAATCGCCGAAGAAATCTGGTGTATCTGGTGTACAATCTTAGAAATTTTTGGAAATCATAAGAAATCTTAGGAACTAGGAAATCCGAAGAAACGTAGAAAGTTTAATAAAAGTCAGGGAAATTCTAAGTAAACTTACTATAATATAGATGAGTTTTTTCCTTTCCTTTTCAACTTTTTTGAAAGGAAATCTTAAGGCAATTCAGAAGGAAATCCCGGGACTCGTCTTTTGTTTTTTCTCCTTTCTATTGCAAACCAGGCAGCAGGTAACTTCAACCATGAAAACATATTAAAATTTTATAACTTGTCCCGAAGTCTACGTATGACCACAACCAAGTGAATTTCAAGTTTCAAACTTCGCTCCAAGATTTCTAAATTTCAAAAATCAGGTCCCAGATTGATGGTACATCTCGCTTGGTCTGGTGCCAGATTTAACGTGGTCGTATTAGAATTTGCGGAACAGATGAGGGAGGGGGGGGAACGGATAAAAATTGAAGAGTCCAGATTAACCTAATCTATCTAATAATCTATCTTGCCCCCCTAATATATGAATTTTGACCTCTTTTGAAAAAACTGGCAAAAATCGAAATCCAAGAAAATCTTACAATTAAATATTTGCCGTCAAGGCAAAAACAGCACGAAGACCCCCCCCCCCCAATAAGGAAGACTTTTTTGAGTTGCCGGATGAAAAGTAGCACTTTACTTCCTCAAACGTATCCGCTTTATTCCTAAATGTACAAAAATATACTTTTATGTTTTTCTTGGCATTATCGAAAAAGTAGTTATTTGCTTCAGTAGCAGCAATAATTCAAAATTCCTGTAAAAAATGCAGTTAATTAAAAAATATTGCAAGACAGGAACAACATTGGAATTAGACAAACAAATTTTCGCGCTTGGTTTTCATTCTAAATCCCGCAAGTTCAAGAGCAATAAACTCAAAAATAGCCTGAAACATAAGAAATCGGATTGCGTTCCCGAATTAAATTACAATTTTGAAAATAAACAGTTTTTCATGCTATTGTGATATGTGACCTTGCGTAATGGCAAATACGTGGCAGAAGCTATAAGAGCCACCTAATCCTGAAAATATTCCTAGTTAAACGAAATCGCTGAAACCTTCGAGGTGAATCTCCCGAAAAAAGTGTAATTTCAAGTTTTGTGAATTTAAAAACGAAAATGCCTGGACCTTCGAGACCACTGTGGCAAGTAGGTGCATTTTGAATTTTTTTACAGTCAAAAATTTAATTTTTCAAATTTAAATTATTTTATACCCATGTTTTTATTGCGCTGCTTTTCGTAAAAATAACACGATCAATTTTTTACATCGAATCCAAAATTACACCAACATAAAAATCTTATGCTGTTCGGGAAATTTAAAATTTCTGAAACAAAGTTTTATTTGTTTAAAATTTACAATAACAAATGACGTAGGGAAAAATTTCAAAATTTCGTGAATCACGATTGAGCAAATGTGTTATTTATAATTTTTGAGATTGGCGAATTCTTGTAGGTAGAGGCGGAAAGTGTGTCAACTTGCCTAATTTTGTAAAAATATTTTAACCGATTTTATTTTTAGCAAAAAATGAGCGACGATCGTAAACAAGAAGAAATGCGGGCATAGTGGTTCAAAAAACCCATAGTTGTTTACAAAATTATAAAACAATTTTTAATTTTTTAAAAAAATATAAATTTACAGGTATGCTTAAGACTTAATAATAAAACAACAATAATAAAGTAGGTAAAAAACTAGAGGTCGGGGAAATCCCCTACGAAGAAATCGGCGGGTATGTTATGGAAGACTTTTTGAAGAATACCCAACATTATGTCTTCGATTGTTTTCACCAAGATTGGATAGAGCGATTCCGAAACTGGCCTCCAGTTTGCGTTCAGGTACGAGTTCGTTGTTTCTTCTGTAAAAAAAGTGTCGGTTATGGGCCCAGATTTTTTGGAAAATACGAATCTCACCTAAGCTTTTGATGCCATCAAATAAATTGCCCATATACAGTTTGAGACCTCCAATGCTGTATTTCACGTGGACTCCAGTTACGTTGTAGAACTTGAAGGAATCTTTGTTGTACAAATCCACATCGCTGTTGACTACGATGTCTAGATCCTCTACAAAGTTAAGAAAAAATCAGCAGTAAATTCAAAAGTCGTTACCAAAACCGAAATGTAACATACTGGCTTCAAACCAACATTTTCCTTTTCCTCTAAGAGGAATGAGCAAGATGCGTCCCAAGAGGTTGTAATTTCCTTCGATTCTAATTTTTGGCAATCGCAGTTTGGTGTAAAAGTCGTATTTTACAGGATCGACGGTGTTTAACAAAATTTGACTGTTTCCAAAACCAACCACGGTGACGTTGGTTAGCGATGCATTGACGTTCACTGGACCAGCTCCTTGCAAAATCTTTTTTAAAAAATTAATTAGTATTTTTTGGAAGTGAAATCTCACAGTAGCAATAGTGGCTTTATAATATTAGAATAAAAATAAAATAAGTAATTGGAGGGAGGGAGGGGGGGTGCAGATCAGCATTTTGCCGATTTTTCTTTGAAGCAACGAACAATAATATTATTGAAAAATTAATTAATTATTGAAAAACAAAACAAAACAAAAATTAATTTTTGGCGTTTTGACAAAATGTCACATTTAAAACAAAGTTCATCGGACATTTCAATTGTTTGTTTCCAATCACAATTTCCCAAAAACCAGTAGCGTAGATTCGAAAAGGTTTTAATTCTTTTGTTTTAACAAAATTAATAAATAATAATTATTTTTTGTTCGAGCAAATCTTTTTAATGATATACAGGATGCGGCTGAAAATGTTTTAAATATTTTTAAAATATTGCTTTATGTTTTTGGCATTAAAAAATTCGCAAAAATTAGGATTTGCCAATTTTTTGGTATTATTAGCATTTTTGTAATGTTTTATTTGGACTATAACATCTTCTACCTTATTACAAAATTTCAAAATCAACAAAAGTCTATTTTCAGCCGGAGAACTTGTGACGCACGTCTACTTTATAAATGTTAAATTTTCAAACTTTACCTTAATAATTGGAAGTTTAAGCGGATCCAGACGCTGAAGCCCAATTTCTTCTATGCCTTTCGGTAATTCGTTAAACAATTTTTGGACGGTCGTGGTGGAGCACTTTTGGAAATCTGGCTTGCTGATATAGCACGTGTCGATGTAATCGGCTGAAATTGAATTAAAATCCGTTGGTAAATAAAATGAAGAACCAAAATTAGCAATAACAAACACTTACGCCGTTTGTCTAAATAACAAAGAGCCAATTGTAATTGTAAAAAGATCAGCACCACTAAACGCAACATTGTTGACTGTATTGATATTATGTGATTAAAGTTGGTGGTCTTCTAGATTTTCTTACTTAAAACTTTCACTCCTTTGGTCCATATAGTCAACTTCTTATGTAACATCAATAACATTCTAAGTAGTGCTCCCAAATCGATTACAAACTTCCGTTGATTTTTCTATTTAGTAACAATTAAACCTGTTACTTATGCCATTTTTCTGTTTGGTAAACCTTGAAATTTTGAACCCCCCCAGTTTTATCAAAAATCCACCGATTACGACACATCGAAAGTTTAGAAGTTTTCAAAATTAAGTAATCGGATTAACCTGGTTATTTAGGGAAGCGGTGCAGCAGGAAATGATCCGAAATTTTAAAAAATTGTAAAACTAAACTTTACATCTTTGTTCAATTTCTGTCAATTAACATTAGCTATGTTAATTATTACATAAGTCGTCGTTCCGCTTTCACTCAGATATTTTTTAATGTATGTAAATAAGAAATTCAAAAAAAGAATTAATCAATAGGTAGCAGTACCATTGTTGCATGGTCGGTACTTCTGGAAATTATTAAAATTCTTGCGCTATTACTCACATGTGCAGATATCGGCCAGAGGATTTCATAATCCTAGATAATAATCAATCAACTGCATTACATAATTTAATAATTACCTTTTTGTAGAACACTAATAATACAGCATAATGAGGTCGAAGAAAAGTGAATCCAAATACGAGGTTTGTTCATAGGAAAATGGAAAACATTTGCCCAATCCACCCACAAGACGTAACATATTTTTTGTTATGTCTTCACTGAAAGCTGTAAAATACGATTACAATAAATTAGAAAGGTTTACGGAAGACATAATTTATTCAAAAGTTATCGATATCCACCGCATCCGAAAATTTAAATACAATCTCCAATCTCCTTGCCAAATTTCGTTTCTCGATTGCAAAACTTTTTGACGGAACCTCGTAAATCAGAAATTGACTAAATTTAGTAAACCAAAAGTTTGTTTATTCTCGTTAGTACTATTGGCAAATATGTAAGCAGGCGTTGGAGGTTTTATTTTAAACTTCTCGTTAAGTCTAAAAATAAAGATTAGTTTGAGAGCCACTCGGCACTTAAAATCGGCTCGAAACAAAATTAATGTAAAATTCATTAAGAGAAACGAATTAATATTCATATTCGGTTACCTAAAATTTGAAAGATGTGATTTTGAAAAAAGAAATGCATTATAATGTCAAATTCTTGCAAAATAATGTAAATTTTAGCTATACGAAATCGATTTTACAGACTTTCTTTTCCTTTATATTTCAATAAATTATTAGTTAAACAATTTTCGAATTAATATTATTTGCAAATTTGTGACGCAATAATAATAAAGGTCTCAGCAATGGCCATCTCGCGGACAAAATCTGAACATTTGGTCGAAACAAAATTCGCATAATTATTAATAAATAATTGAACATATTTCATTTTGCGCAACGGCCATCTCACGGACAAAATCTGAACAATTGCCCGAAACAACCACAATTTTTAAATTTAAAAATTTTTAAATTGATTTTCCCTGTATTTCAAAAATTACGAATATTTGAATTGCTTCCAATATTCAGAAAGCCATAAATGTCATAATTTAAAAAATTTATCGATACTCAATAGTTTCTTGTGCCAAGTCAAAATCTGTTAGTCCAAAGTTTTCAATGTACGAATTGCGCGGTTTAAGAGTAAAGGACGCTGACCGCAAATTTGGCGACGGCGACGCTTTGAAATTGTATCAATCTTAACATGCCAAATGAATTAAAATACACCAAACATGATGTTCTCAACCGAATTAATCAACATAATTTGAAAATCCAAAAATTTAATTCAAAATTTTGATGAAATTCCCAAATGCCCTTATATACGGCCCTGGGTAGAACAATCCTACCCAGTGGTGTGCTGTGAATATTTTATCAACGGGCTCGTAGTTTTAAAGCTACAAATTTTTGAATAAAATTTTCTCAAACGTGAAATTATGGTTAGTATGATTAATATGAAAAATATTAAAAATAAAAATGTACAGTTAAATAATAAAAAAGGAGCTAATTACAAAAACTAAAAATATAACATCAGAGAAAATTCAATAAAATAATGTTTTCAAAATAATTCTAAAAGAAAATCACTTTATCAAAATTAAATATTTAGAAAATATGAAAATGAAAATTTCCACACGACAAAAAAAATTATACGAGTATGTAAACTCAAAATTTAAAATTAAAAAACAAAAATTTTAGAAAAAAAATCGCGTCTACTTTATTATTTTGATAATATAAAAATCAAAACATCTATTTGTGCACCCAACGTGGAGCAAAAATAAATATCTTCCTAATTATACCTACTAAAAATATTGAAAAGCCGTAAATCAACATTTCAATATTTAGGATTTTGACTAAAAGATGCGGTTACCATGGAAACCTTGCCAAGATATTCCCACAACATCAGTTCTGCTCACCAAAAACGGTCATTCGGATTTGGTCAATCTTGGCTTCAAGCAAGACTTTCCTCTGACCGGGTCTCATCTGCGTGTGATCTCTAAAATCCATCCATTCTTCACTCAAACTCACTAGGTTGAATTTTGTATCCAATGATTCGCTCAAACTTTGGATTTATCGATTCGTCCAAATATTGGACCAAAGGGAGTTCGAAGAGAAGAAAGGCTTATCTGCCCAAAAGAGTTTGAAAAGCGCTAACGCCTAAGTGCAGACTCCGATCTGTGCGGGAAGCAGTTGAATCTCCAAATTCGAACTCTTCCAAGCTTTCTTCAACTTTTCCTCGCGAAATTGATTAACTATCGGACTTGGGATAACATCTAGACCCTGCCATTTAAGGCTGCACTTTCAAATATCCCGACTTCAGAGATGAATCCTTTAAAGAACCCTTCTCCACACTTGCCGAAAATTAAATCAGCTGCATTTGCCTGCAACCAAGGAAGACCCTTCTCTCTTCACTCGCCAGGTTGAATCCTTCGTGCGAAGAACAATGGATTCTCAAATACCTCTCAACCGAAAAGTATACTACCAAAAGAAATACATGCAATTACCATGGAAACCTTTCTTCCATTGGCATTCTCCTGCTGAAATTGAAATAAGTCGAAAAGGTAAATTACATTACAAAGAGAAAAAAAATAAATTGGCGGTTTTCCAAATATTCCAAAAAATGGCAAATGCAAATTTCGAAGAAAATCAATGAATTCCCCATGAATGAACGTTCTACGTAGAACTGTGTGCAAAATCAAACTCAAGCCAAAACAATCCCACGTATACTTTGGTGCAGCAGTATAGAGGTCTGCACCAACAACCAAAAAGTCAACAATTTAAAAATTAAAAAATTTCATTAACGCAATGTTACATTCAACTATTACAAGAAATTTTAACAATTTAACAACAATTACATTATGACGCTAGCGCAAAATTACAAACAAATTCTTTATTGTTCAATAGTGTCAGAATTACTTAGCTGTACAAACTACAAATGCAACAATTTTACGTTGTTTAAAAAAAAATTACATATGACGTGTATTTCCAAAACCGCCGTGTCCCGACTGGGAAGCCCCCTTGTTGAAACCCATTTGGAGATTAACTTGGCCTTCAGATGCCCGCAACTGTTCCTCAGTGAACGTTCTTTCATTTTTATCAGCCATTTTGGGTCCCAAGGAAGGTCCTTGGAATTCTGGATGTTTTTGGGTAATACGCCCCAGGGCGTACAAGCTCAAAGTCACCTAAAATTAAAATAATGAAGCTTTAAACCGACCACACCCCAAACCGGAGTGCTTACTTGAGGGATGTTACGACGTTCAAAGAGATCGGCGGTCTGGAAAATTTCTTCTTGGGGAACACCGTATGCTTTGACCGCTTTTTGGAAGCGTTCGATGTTTTCCATCAATTGGAAATTTGTTCCTTTGGTTTGGATCTTTTTGACACAACCGGGAGCCAATTTATTCATGAGGTTGCATAAAACGACTCCATCTTTAAGGATGTCCTCGTATTGACCGCTGGGAACCGCTTCGCCCAAAACTTGGAAAACCCAGTTGAGAACTTCGGCTTCTTGTTCCTTATTGCGAGGCTAAAATAAAAAGTGTAATTGCAAAATGTTTCCAAAATTATCAACAGGATGAAGTGTAAACACAAAATGTCAGGATTTAACATCTGGCAACTGTTGGAAATTTCGCAATTAATTGAATTACTATTTCGATAGATATAAATTTATTATTATAAAAATAGAGTTGTGGAAAATGTTCGGATGTTCAACATTTTGGTGGTCGGTAACGAACTATTTTTAAATTTAATTGAAAATTGCGGTTTTTTGGAATTTATGGATTTCGGCTGGTGCTGTTTATGCAATAAAATTACTAAAAGAACCCGATGAAATATTTTATGCCGAGAAAGTATTGCCAAATTTGTTGATCGATTGGCCAAAATGGATGTAATACGCTGCACTTTATGATTGATTATATTTTATTTATAGAAAATGAAAATTTTCCAACTTATTTTTGGGATGCAGTTAAATTTAGCGAAATGCATTTCAACACAAGTTTGCAATAAAATTTGGAAAAAGCAATTATAAAAAATTGAAGTAATAATCCAAGTTGTGAGAGCAATAAATTTTAAAAATATACTCACTGCCATTTTTGAAGAACGTCTGTTTTGAGCGTCGCGACGATACTGAAAATTATGTTCCTCTACGTTGGATATAAAGGGGGGCTTAATGCGGGGGCGTCGAATGCACACTTGTTAGGATACATAATTTTTAATATTATGTAGTTTTGAAAACTTCCCATTATTTTTGTGTTTTCTCGTATTGCAAAATTTCTATATTCAAATTTAGAATTTCATATTTTCGTAAATTCGGATTCCAAAAGTCGGGATTTCCAAGGAAACTGGAAAGTTCTAAATTTAGGTATGGAAGAAGCGTTTCAAAATTTCTTCCGTCGATGCGATAAACAAATTTAACATTTGCGATTGCACGTAAGCAAATAAATCCAATTTTAAAATTTATGCGATACTCTTGGTCCGATTCCAAAATCTTAATTACGTTACCCATTCATTTTAAGTTTTGTTTTAATTGTTCGCGCCGTTATCATAAAAGCAACAATCAATCATTTCATGCCTAATTTTGTATCAACCGTGTCGATGCGTATAACGAAACACATGGCAGCTGCTCAACCCACTTGTTAGTAGTAAGCATTAAAAATAACCCAAACACAATTATTAATGCCAAGTTCACACCAAAACAAACTGATCGCCCAATAACTTCCAAATATGGAAAACTAACTCAATTTTTCCCTGTTCCAGGTTGCTGGAAAGCGCGATCCTGTACAAGAAAGTGAAGCCCAACACTGGATCGAACAAATTGTGGGTCAAAAGTTCCATCCTGGCCATTCCTACGAAGAAAACCTTCGGGATGGTGTTTTGCTTTGCATGCTCATGAATCGCCTCGCCCCAGGCATCATTCAAAAAATAAACACTTCCGGAGGAGATTACAAAATGATGGATAACTTAAGCCAGTACGTATTTAATTGAGTTTATTTTCAGAATGTGCCAATCATAATATTATTAGGATTTTGAATGGAACCAATTTCAAACTACATTAGTTTTAAATTTAACAAACAAAGGTTACTTATTAAAAATATTTGTATACGTAGTCCAAGTTTATGATGTCAGATCCTTGGAAGCCAGCCGTAAGGATTGAGTCGCAGCATCTAAAAGTTTATTAAAAAATATTTTAATGGCTGTTGAAACCCAAGTTTCCCCAGCAAGGGCTGCCAAATCATTGAACCAAAAGTGTTCACAAATTTAAATATTTAATTTTCAGGTTCCAAAAAGCCTGTGTAAAATATGGCGTAGCTGACGTCGACCTCTTCCAAACAACAGATTTATGGGACTTCAAAAACATCGTTCTAGTAACCCAAACAATTTTTGCTATCGGAAGAACCGCATACCGCCACCCAGAATGGAGAGGTCCCTGGTTGGGTCCCCGACCAGCAGAAGAAAACCGTAGAGAATTTTCCGAACAACAATTGCGCGCAGGAGAAGGCATGATTGGTTTACAAGCAGGATCGAACAAAGGCGCTACGCAAGCTGGTCAGAACTTTGGAGCATCACGAAAAATTATTTTTGGAAAGTAAATAACTTTTTAACTGCCACCTATAGAAACATATAACTCAATAAATCTACATCAAAAGTTAACGTTCGTTTTATTTTTTGCCACTTAATTTCTTATTAAGTTCATCTACATAGCAATCGTATTTGGCAAGAAAAAAGTTTCCTGCTACTGGCCCATCAAGTGTGTATTTTTTAGCAAATTTAGATATCGAAAATAAAGCACGACATTCATCCGAACAATCTGATAATCGAGGTTCTGTAAAATCTATTTTACAACATTGTTTATATACTAAAAAAACGTAACGATGTAATCCGGTATCTTTCGGTGGAGCAGGGCCAATATATTTCGATAAAACCTCTCCTTTTGCAACACGATCACCTGGTATATTTCCCACCAACCAATGATGCCATTCGCGAAATTTGGGTGCCTTCCTGCACGGAGCGTCAGGATCGATTAAACACAAAGCATAACATGCGTTTTCATTGGCAGTCCAGGAAACGCACGGAGGATATTTCGCTAGCGTTGGAGTAAATGTACAGCCTATATCAATCTCAAATCCATCTCCATATAAGACTTTTAACTTTTCACAAGGCGCACGACATATCACATCAGGTATAATTTTAGCATTCTCCATTTTACATGCCAATACGGAATACATACCAACAAGGCTGCTTATTTTTTTACTAAATAATTTAAATGTTGCTGTAAGCATTTTTGAAACTGTTAGCTAAAATGATAAACGTCAAAACAATTCTACTTCAAATTAGATTTTTCATGCTGAATTTTGTTTTTTTAAAAACCTAATGTGATTAATAATAAATTAATAAACAAAAAAAATGTTGATTTACCTTCGAAAAGTGTTCCCGACGTTGAGCTAAAATGTGATTTAAAAATGCAAATTGTTAAAAATAAGTAAAACAATGTTTAATTCGTTTCAAAAATAATGTACACATTTCCTACTCTAGAATCACATTTCCATTCAAAAACAAAAATTTATATTATGATATCACTGTATATATTTCTTCTACAAACAGAAAAAAAATATGAATTAAAAAAAATAAAAATACAATGCACAAGTAATACTTAAGAAGATCTTTTAGTGAGAGAATTAAACTTCCCTTCTTTAAAACAAAATAATTTAAAATTTGTGATGTAAAATTATGCATCGGAAAAAATGCAAACTTAAAACACACATAAAAAAATCAACAAACATTCGTAATGCAAAACTGACATTCCGATGGCTGCAAGGCACTTGAAATATTAAAAATACGTATCGTTAACATTTTGGTACGTAATGAGGCAAGTTTGGGCCACGTCACAGTTTCAACAAAACAAAATCCATAAATTACTCTAAAATAAAAGTTAAAATTAAATCACTAAATAAATTTTAAAATTTCTACAAATCAACAATTCTTATTCGGTGCTCGATACGTCGGAAACGTCAACGTTATTAACTGCATTGTTGGCATTTCTGTGTCGAACTATGGCACGCATTATTTTTAATGTATCACCTTTACGAAGACCAATTTTATTTAGTTCTTCGCCGTCTGTATGGTATAAAAGTTGTTCCAGTGAAAAACCTTCTTTCAACAATTTTGCACCTTCGTTGTGTAGACCCTCGTCTTGTAACCACTTTTCTAATTCCGAATCTGTTTCCACGTATTCTCTCTGTTGTTGACACTTACACGATAAAATTTGTTGCAATGCTTGAGCTTGTTGTTGGGTATTTCGTATTATTTGTTTGACCTAAACAATAAAAAATGTAAAACCAAAGTTAAAAAACTAAAATGACTAGCTTAAGTACCAAAACTTGATATTGCTTTTGCGTGTCGATGAGTTCTTGTAAGAGTCGACTGTTTTCGGAACGTAATTGAGCAACTTGATCACTTAATTCATAACTATTGGAAATTTTACTCGACTTTGCCGAGTTAATAGTGCTAGGGGAGCTGTGATTCGCTAAATTCTCGCCCAACTCGGGCGATAGCACCGTGATTGCAGCCTGGACACCAGACCTCACCAAGTTATCTAGCGCAAACATCCAATGCGGTTTAATCGGATGCCTCCTCAACACTTCGTTCACAGATTCCTACAGAAAAATTATTAATTAACTTATAAAAGTAGAAACAAAAACGAAACACAAACTTGGTATAGATAAATAGCGAACTGCAGCTGATTGATTGCTGTAGCGTCAAAGTCGAGTTCCTCTTTGAGTTGTCGAACGGCTAATTCAACAACATTAAGTGATTGTTCGGTCAAATAATCCTTGAGACTTCCCATAAGTCGCGACAAATGTTGCAACGTTAACACCGTTTCGCCTAAATACTTTGTTCTAATTTTTTGCATCCAAACTTCGCAAATTTTTGCACCGTCCTGAGCCAAAACTTTCGCCAAAGTAGTCCTTCTTTGAGAATCTTTCTTTAAGAGATAAAAACCATCAGTCTCGGTTCCTGCGTCCACTTCGGGTGACAATAACGTGCCCGTGGAACCTCGTCTATGTTGTCCATCTTGGTCACTTTCCATATCTAATGACGGCGTCGACGCCAAACTGCTAAATAAATTACTTTTAATGAACAAAACAATAACGGCAGGATTTTGACAAACGACAAAGACTACAAAGTTTTAGTAGTAAAAAAAAGTGAAGGCAAAGCAAAAATTAATTTAAAGTGAAAGAGGGCGGTTACCTGTTGAAAGAAAGAACGGCAGGCATTTGAATTGGCGGTAAAAGAGATCCTCTGCTTTGGGAGCTGTAAGGCGATCATCATTAAACAAACACAAAAAGCGCGACAATTAAAGTAATTCAGTGTTCCTCAACCTGGTCCGGCAAGCGAAAACTAGAAATTTGGACTTTCGCGGGGAAGTAGACGTTAACGAAAAGAAAATTAAAAAGTAAATTTTTGTTTTTCCGAAAATAAACTAAAATTGATAAATAAATTAGCGTTTCGCACGTTTAAAATAATAAAAGTTGAAAAACACTGTCATAGTTACTTATAAGCTGAAAGTGAAAGGTAAAATCTTAAGCTTCCATTTAAAAAATAAAAATTAAGATAGCACCTCACCAAGAATACTTAAAAATCCAATCATCACTGCCTACAAAAGGAACTAAACTGTGAAGTATCATGTTGACATTTGCACAAAACACATACAATGACAGAAACATGAGAGACACTTTGTGTTAGAAATAGAACACATTTATCACATTTTCCTATTTCCTAGCCATATCAATTAAAAATAAAACCACACAATGTGATTATTACTTACTCGAGATCTGGCGTCGTCGGCGTTTGATTAGGGGCGCTCGAATGTCCTGGAAGACGATTGTTTAGGCGATCTGCTGGCACAGAAACGCTTCTATTAAATTCTGTGTTTAAACGGACGCTCTTTTTACGTTCACCTGCATTATTTACCACATTTAAAATTGAATAACAACACAAAATAGTGATATTTTCTAACCTAGGAAAGGATCGTCTAGTAGTTGTTGAGCTGTGGCTCGACTATCGGGATCGGGTTCAAAACAGCGTAATATAAACGTGCTTGCTCTGTCCGAAAGTTCTTCTGGAACTCGTGGATGCGCTTTGTAGTAGCCAACCCTGAAAACGGCAGCTTGAGGCGATCCCAGTTCGATGAAAGGCGGTTTTCCTGTTGACAGAAATATTCTCAGAATTCCTTAATGAGATGCTGGGGAATTTCACAATCTCCACTTTGGAAAATCCAAGCAGATTCTCTGTATCTTTGCTTATTTGATAGAGAAAAATAAAAAAAGAATCAACAAGTTCCAAGTTGGCCTTGTATTGGTTTACTAACACCATTCCTGTCTGGAATCGGCAATTTAAATTTATTTATCGGGTAAGAATAATTAAGAAATATATAATGTTAAACATTCTAACAGAATTACCTTTCTAAAGCTTATTTAAAAAAAAATATTAAACGCTTACCAGTAGCCATTTCAACGACGGTACAACCCAAAGACCAAATGTCAGCCGGTGCTCCATAACCCCTCTGTCCTTTATCAATCACTTCTGGCGCCATGTATTGCAGAGTACCTGCAAAAGTTTCGGTACTTGGACACAGTCCAGCAAGTCTTTTAGACGTTCCAAAATCTGATATCTTCACCACACCACTGTAGGTGTTCACCAAAACATTGTCGCCTTTAATATCCCTATGTACGATTTTCTGATCGTGCAAATATTTGAGTCCCTCCAAAATCTGCTTGGTGTAATACGCCATTGTGTGTTCGTTTTCTTTCAAGGGGCCCCACTTGGAACGCAAAAGAGCACTTAGAGAACCTCCAGGCACCTGTTCCATAAATATTTTAAAATAATTATTTTCCGACAACGAGCCCAAATATTGGACAATATTACGATGACGCAACTGCGAGTGGAGGCGGATTTCTTCGTGCAAGGGCTGAACTGCCCCCAAATTTTTCTCAGGTACTTCCTTAACTGCGATTCGTACTTGGGTGTTAAGGTCACGTGCGGCATAAACAACGCCGTATGTTCCTTTACCAAGAATGAGACGTTTGCCGTTTTCGTCAAGTTCGTACTCGTAACGTATTTCGCGAGGGGGTTCCATTTCAATTAAACCTTCTTGGTCGACCGTAAGCTCTAAAATTAAGCCATGGACACGTTCTCTGTAAATTAAGCAAGTAAATACTATCTATAAGTTTGAAAGAATCCATACCTGCAAGCTTCCGACGGAAAATAAATTTGAAAATCGTCAGAATTTTTATTAACATAAAGGAAGAGACAACGATCGTCTCTTTTGTAAATGCTTACGCTACGAATCATAGGTGCCGTAAACTCAAAGTCATGAATTTGGGTGCAGGTTCCACGCAAGCTTTTTAAACATAGATTTGTTACCTAAAAAATTTAAATAACATTTAAATATCATTTGATTATCTCTGAAACTAAAGATGTGGTTTACGGTAGGCTTCAAAGGACTGATGAAGTTTTATAAACAAATTACCTGCAAGGATTGCTGTTCGGCACCTAGATTGATGCAAACATAGGAAGGCATCAATTCCTTGCTAGCTTCCAGAACTAGTGCAGGAAATCGAATGCTGTCTTCTGCCAAGTCTCGAGTGGCTTCCAAAAAAAATTCCATCCAAAAATGAAAAATCTAAAGTAGATAATAAATTACGAGAGGTTAAAACGATAAAAAGATATTACTTGTTCTTCAGGCGCTTTCTCTTCTTCTTTTCGACGACGAAACCGATCAATCAGTTGAATGTTTCCGACAGTCGACTTGAGGTACCAATCGGGCGGTTTTAATTTAAACATACACTCTGCCGCTTGTATCGCATTTGTGTAATGCTGAACCAAAACTGATATTTCGAAAAATGTGGCAACGTCCCAGTAATCTCGCAGCGAGTCTAAACTCCCTTTCTTTCCGATTAGATTATTTAAAACCATCCCGATGTGCTGTAGCTCTTCAGATTTTCCTATTTCTGCCCCTGCAATCACTAATAAAGTGGCCAAGTTGATACCTAAGGAAAGGGAGTGTAAAATTCATTTTAAAATGTGGTAGTTTGAATAATACCTGCGTATTCGTTGGGTTGCACTTCAAAACCTTTACGATACCAATAGATAGCTTGGTTTAAGCTGTCTTGATCCGTATGATTCGATTCTATGAATTTATCCTTATAAATACGACCACACAGGCAAAGCATGTCAGGAAAGTGGTTTTCTTTCTACAAAAAAAATATCATCACATACCGAATGGTCACACTAACATTTTTACCTTTTTTAGTGCCCGAACGCAAACTTGCAACGCCTTTTCCGGATCGCCGTCCATTTTTCTACGATTTAGAGCAAATGCGTACCAAAACCAAATGTATGAGTTCAAATAGTTTCGTGAGGAGGGCAAGGTACGAAGATCGTCAACCAGCTGAACCATTGATTCGTAATCTTGTATGTCTCGGAAGCAGAACAGCATATTAAGAACAACTTCACCTGACAAGACGTGCGGATCGTCTAGTCTCTTCCGAAACGCCTGCAGAGCATCGCTCAGTTCTGGCCCCGATAATTGTTCTTTGAGTTTTTTTAAATCCGTTAAAAATTTCTCTTTCATGTGAGCCCTAAAATTTAAAGATTTTCTTTATTGCAGAATAGTTCGATCATATTATATAAACTCAGTTTGGCATTAGCAGACTTACTTGCTTTGCACTTCAACATCTTGTAAAATTTTCCGTAGGCGTTGGTGAAGGGGTTCTCCCGCTTCTTCTGTTCGGGATCCAGCAGTGGTCGTAAAACATGCAAGACCCGAATCCAAAAGACTGTATGAAATAAACGAATAATTACCGCAAGACAACTAAAAAAAAACACTTAAAACAAACATTGTTCCGAACATTTTATAACCTACCTTGAGACGTAAAGTCGCCTCCGAATCGGTGTCGTTGTAAAGCAAAATGTTTTGTTTCATGTTGAAACTTTCGCGTACGCCTAAGTGGTAGAATAAAGTGCTCTGTTGAACCGGTATGGATAAATCTACAACAGCGACGTCTGCATTGTAAAAACTTCCAACAACGTTCGCCTCTCCGAAATCGAGCTTTTCAAACTGAAATAAATGGTTGTTTAAATGAACTTTTCTTGTTGTAAGTAAAATACTTGAATGTGGTTGTGATTGGCACCGACGTGAACGCATGCTGTTCGGACATCCTCCAAGGCTTTCTTACGTTGTGCTAAATTATCCGACTGACAGATATCGAGTACACAAACAACGTCCATGTGAGTTCTAGCACCGATGCTGCTACCAGAACTGGCAACTTGAACTGTGTTTGCGGACAAGTCCGAATGAGAACCAACACTGTCGGTCATACTTCGACACTCTACAACAAAAAGTTGCCTGTTGATTCAAAAATGACTCGACGCACAATTTTACACCAAAATCTAAATATTTACCTGGATCTGGTTCGACAGGCAAAGGCAGCGGAGGCAACATAATTCCAAAATGGATATTTTCAAACTTAAAGTAACACTTGTTTTGAGCAACCACCAAGTATATGCAATATTTGTTGCATAATTCACGAAACCCTTTCTATGGCATACTTCTGGCCCTAACATCGGTTTAATTAAACTTAATACGAGTAACTTACATTAAAATATTTACAAAATAAGAAATTTTGGTGCAAAATTTCACTTTAAAAATGTTTTTTGACTTTTCATTTTGACAGATTTGACATTTGTTCATCATCTGTTTGAAAGGAAAATTTTACGACGGCCCCGCCATCTCTCGGTTAATTCGTGATATTCATCAGAAAATTTCGAAAACTTCGAAATTCCAAAATTATGAATTGATTTGTGGAAAATTAACTTTGTAAGAGCTGTTTAACAAAGGATCCCCAAATTTAAATATGTTGGTAGAGATGATTTAAAGAAGCATTTAAATAATAGAATAATAAATAAAATTTTAAATTAACTTTTCTTTTAATTTTAAAACCGATGCAGAGGCGTAACGAAAGTATGTAGCCCTGAAAGGTAATATTTAAAAGAATATTTAGCTTAATAAATAATATATTATTTATATTTTATATCAATAATATATTTGTAAATATTTAAAAATTAATATAAATTCACAAAATTAATATTCTATCTGTTTTCATTAACATAAATGCAATAACATTAACAGATAAAATTAATATATTAAGAATAAATTAAATTAATTAAAGAATATAAGCCTTTTCCCAATTAGGAAATTAATTATCTATTTTTCTTCCTTTCATTACTGCAAATTTGATATGAATATTAAAAATTTTTCTCAAATACATTTAAAAAATATAGTTTTTGATTTAATCTGAAATATATGCTCTACTTAAATAAATCGTATCTCCGGTTCCATATATCCTCGAGGATTCATTAAAAAATCATTTTGAAGCTAATTTAACATTAACGAAAAATTCTATTTCTTATAAACAATTTAATTATTTAGGAGTGATTTTCGAGATGAGATTCCCTTCGGAAAATAATAATTCCCTTCGACTCATATAATATTAAAAAAATTAAACGCAATCACAACTAAACGATTTATCACATAACACATCTTCTTCTTATTATAATCGTCATCATAACAAATTATATAACATATAACAAATAAAAATTTAAAAAAATCTCGAAATCTAGAAACTAATAAATCGCTGAAATCTCTAATACCTGGGTCGTTCATCTTTTTGGCTTCCCACGTAATGGTTTATACTTCCTTCCATAGATAATATTGTTGATTCTAATCTTGAAATGTTGATAAAATATTTTGCAATTTCGGAAGCTTTGCAGATTGTCAAGATATTAACGATTATTATTTAATAGAATTGGACTAAACTAGATTTTTTGATGAGGGACTGAGTGAGATTTTGCCCCCCCCCTTTTTATATATCTTTCGATAAGACTTCAGAACTAAAATATAAAAATTCACAGGTAAAACCTGGAAGTAAACCCAGTGATTGGAGATAAACATAATAATATTATGATAACTTTATGCTTCCTATACTGCAATTTTTTTTCAAAATTTCAAGATAATAAACAATATAATCAATGGGCGGAAGTGTAGACCATTACGTAGGAAGCTGAAAGGATGAATGAACCAGGTAGAGATGCAATTTTTAGATTTCCAATATTTTTAATTTAATGCAATCTTTTAAAACTAAAAGGTTAGAAATGGCAATTAGTTACCACTTACCATCATATTAATATCTTCATAATATTTTAAAACCAAGTATTAATTGAAATATTAAACAAAGTTATATCTTTATCCTTTCGATTTATCTAATATTTATTTAAATACAGACGACAAAAATGATTTAGAAAAAAAGCAGTTCCTACAATAAATGCAAAATTCAAATGTATTGTTTTTTAATAAATCCACCCTTCAAAAGTTTTATGCTTAGGTCCCACTAAGTTATCGAGCATACAGCGAGATGTGAAATAAAGGTACAACTTTAAACAAATGATCTTAAAACACTACTTCGGAAATTCTACCTTTCGAGGACTGTTCTTGGTATAAAAATCGCTTTTATAGCAATACTTCTCAGACATTTTTTGTAGGAAATTTCATTCCCTTCATTTTTGTTTATGTACATTTTTCTATTTGGTCGCACCGTTTCCGAGATACACTGACTTAAAAAAGATTTGGTAAAAATTACCCTGTAGGAGAAATGTCACTGTATCTCGGAAACGGTGCGACGAAATGAAAAAATTTATATAAACAAAAATGAAGGCAATGTAATTTGCAACATAAAAGTTCGAAGAAGTATTGCTGTAAAAGCGGTTTTTATATGACAAAAAGTCTTCGAAGGGTACAATTTGCATTGCTAACGTAGGTGTCCAATTTATAAATAGCGCCGCCGGCGATTTTTTGAAAATAGCATCTTATTAGAGACGAAAACGCAGAAACTCAATTATTAAAATTATTCGACTTAATTACCACCGTAATTGAGTCCACGATTATGAAAGTGGTCTGTCACTGTTTTTTTTTCACAAAAGTAAAAATTTTTTATTAAAATTAATGCAAAGTGCATGATTTTCTCTACATTTCAATTTTTGTGACTTGACGACTTTCATAATCACAGACACAAGAATTATAGAAGAGAATGCTGGTTTTGTACGTTAATAGAACTAAACTAAAATTGACCTCCTCTCGGGCGGGATTTTTCCAGATTTTCTGCTTAGCCGGTCCGCCCCAGTTGGCAATTTGCAGAATTCTTGAACAAGAAGATGCAACATGAAAACGAGGTTAATATTGTGCGATTCCTTCGGCAAGGTTGCTCTCTTTTGACCGATTGCACACACATAAGTGTATTTTTATGGTTTCGAAGTTTTCCATATTTCCTAATGCGCTAAAGTAATTCGGGTTATTTGCGAATCGAAAAATAATTAAATTTTTTTAAATTATGCAAACTTGTTTAACATCTCGAGAAAACCTTCGGCAAATTAATTTTGCTTATGAATCGTTTGCCAAGTCTAGCGAATGTAGTCTCAATTAAGAATAAAAAAAACCATTGAAATTAATGAGAGGTGAAAAAAAATGACAATAATCCATAACCTAATTATGAACCAAGGTAGTTCGGATAATAATTAGTTCCTATTGTGGGAAACACTTTTCCGGAAGGAAAGCACCTGGTGATGTTCATCATCTCGAGTGTTCCAATTTGGTGATGCTCTGGGATGAGGAGAGAGAATCGATCTCATCGAGTATAGGGTGATTGGTCATTTGGGTAGGCACGTGGGGTAATGGAGGCCTTCGCCGGCCGGTCAATGCAAGATCGCTCTTCCGCAGAGCGACCTCGCGTTCCGAGGCTGCTCTTGGATATATAACTAAGTGAGCCCGCGCGCCCCGTTCAACAAACTTCTTCAACTATCGCGGGTTACGTGCCTCTTGTGTTCACCAACATGAAATTTTCATTAGTAAGTGAATTATTTTATTTTTTATAAAAATTTTCCGATCTGCAGTAAAAGTAGTTTCTAAATTTATTTATTTAAATAAAAAACGAGAGTTTGTCGTTCATACATAAATAATTCGAAATTCTCGCGGCGGTTTTTAATTTTCCAAGTGTATTTAACAAGTTTTTCCGACTCCAATTTAATTTTAATTGTTCTCAACTGACACTCGAATGTTAAACGTAAAAGGCGACAAAAAATTACGAATTAGGGCTCAAGTGGAATTAATATTTTTAATTAATTCCTTTGCAATTAAGCGATTTCTAAATTAGAAAATTATCGCCTCGTTACAAAATTGTTTTAATATTTTTCGCGTTTAATAACCGTGACATTTTTGGCGCATTTTTTTGTTTAAAACATTTGGTGCTGCATAAAAATGCATTAATAATAATTATTATTATTATTACTCATTTTAAATGTACCTAATCATATCGACGAAGGTTTTATTACTTTTTGATTTGTGTTAGCAGTTCAAGGAATTTTTTAATATTTAGACAGATAATTGACGTTGTCACAATAAAATTTTTATAAGTTTTTCTATTATCTTGTTGTGTGGGATTTATTTCATAATCGTTTCCTTTTCACATTTCTGACACATTCTTTGTTCCACCTTCCATTCCACAAGTCACTTTTGATTTGACTTCTCGCGCAACTTTTATTAGCCACTCAATTTGTTCCTTTTATGTTTGTGTTGGGTAATTTTGAAATTAATACCTTTATTAGTGTAATTTTATGAAATTTACATAACTAATTACTTGATATATTTCATTATTTCGTTTATTTAACTAGCAATTTATTTCAAAATTCAACGCTACAGCTGACCTGCGTTCTAAATTCAAAATTATATTCGGAACCATCTCAAATTTTTTTGAAATTTTTAAAAATTTTATTTATATTATTATTTATGATTAACATCTTTGTTGTGCTTGTTTCGTCAGAAAAAGAAATTATTTATAGTCTGTTTTGCGTATTTAATATTTTACATTTAAATAAATTCAAAATTTTTTGTTTTAATTTGGTCTGGAATTATTCTTAATGGAATTTTTTTCTTCATTGTCTACACGAATATTCTTGAAGCAATGAACCGATTGATTAAACCTTTTTTTTTCTTCTTGAAGTACACAATTTTAATTGAAAGATGAATCTACGATTTTTCCTAGCACAGTAAACTTTAAACGCGATTTTTCCAAAATTAAATTTTAATTAATAAATTATAAAATTTTTAAATTCATTTGTTTTGGATTAGTTTACAAAACCTGCACATCTTATGCAGTTCAAGCAGCAGTACACTTTTGGTTCCTGATACCAAAAATTTAAAAAATTACAGGGGTAATCCCCCTGGAACGAAGGACTGGGAAGCAGTCTCAAAAGTTTATCTTCCAAAAATTGGGGCAAAATAGGCACAAAAACCGGAAAATATTGAATGCGGCTACTGCATTGGCTGTTTCCATGAAGTGAGCTCCGCCCAAAGGGTGTTTTTATGTTATACAAGTATTTTTGGCCATAGATCGCACTCGAAAATGTCATAGTGAATCTCTAAACCTCTAAGACTCCTTAAAAACATCCTGGAAGCAGCTGCAACTCGAAAATTGCAAATTTATAAAGGCGTGGAAATTAGCCCAACTAATTTTCGCTCCAGTTCGAAAAAATCGGTATCTATCAGAAGTTCTTCCGTAGTTTAATCTTTTCATTTTAGTGTTATCTCCTGGATTCCCTCATATTTTTGAAAAAATGTATAAAATCTTCGGATAATTGAACCTTCGGTTCATGCTTGAAAATGGACATTGAAAGATCGGAAGTTTCTGTGTATATTAAGTGCTAATAATTATTAAACAGGAATCTTCATTCTTTCAGAAGATCCGGGGTGTCTGGGAGAGGTAAATTGCCCGAATTTATTTGCCCAAAACTTATTAATTTAAAACAGGAATTAAAATCTAGACCATTCACGTTCAGTCAATTAAAATTGGATGGTACGGGCAGAGCGATTAAATTCTCCCTTTCTAAATTTTAAGAAACGGAATTTGCTTTAAAAATTACAATTTTTAAATTCTCCAATTGGTTAATTATTGCCAACCAAACAAATTCAGCTTCAGGCATCATAAAATTAAATATGAAAATTATTGTTAAAGTTGCTAATTTCCCCCCCCCCACCCCTCCTGGAAAAGATTTTATTGACTACAATATCATTTTTATTTAAGTTTCGAACTGAAAAAAAACTGAAAAACATAAAAATTAAAAAAAAAATTTCCAGTGATGTATTTTCTTTACATTAAAGTCTCGTTCTCATCGAATTAACGTTACGTAAATTAGCACAACATAATGAAGTTAAAATACATTGAAACTTATGTGTGGATTCAGAATGATAATTAAGTTTTTTGAACCCACACTTACGTTTCAATGTCCTTTAACATTTCCTCCTCATGTTCTTGCGCTAATTTACGTAATTTCCGTTAATTAGATGAGAATGGCACTTAACTGTGAATATTAATTTTAGTGCTTCATTTTAAGGTTATGAATGCAATTATATAATCCGATTACTTTAGTAGGAGCCATCGAGCCCTGAAGGAATTTCTAAGGTGCGACTGATAATTAATTTTCTCTTATCAAGGTAATCTCGTTCAACAATTACCTCGTCATTCGACTCAAAAAAATCAAACAATTTTGAATTCTTGCAAGCTTTTGCCTCAATGGTTGGAGAGTCCAGTAGGTTTTCCTTCTTGGTCTTGAATTGCTTTTCTTCCAAATTGAGTTTTGTTAATTCGTTCTTGAACTTCCAAAACCTTACAATTCTCAAGGAAGTTGCAATATCTTTTCACTCGGTCATTGTGATAGAATTGTGTTGCAAATTCGAAATTTCTCCCGAATTAATGAAGTGTCTACAATTTTGTTGTTGAAAAAAAGCACTTTTAGTGTAAATAACAAATCTGACAGGGATGATGGAAGATTTTTCCAGCTATTAAATTCTTGTAGGAAGGAATATCTAAAAATCCGCGCTTATTTTTCTATGATTATGTAAATTCGGTAAAGTTAACGCTTTTTCAATATTTATTATTTTCTCGTCGATCGTAAAATCGAAAGGCGAGATTTTATTGTTGCGATTACACGTTTCAAAACAAGTTGAATTATTTGCAATAATAAAATTACAACAAAAATTGAATCATCTTAATAAATTCTTAGCACGTTCTTGCGCTGATCTGGTTTTGATGAACCAATTTCTCCACCCGAAGAGAATTAATTAGTCGGAAGATTTAAATTCGAAAATAATCGAGAGTTTTCCTGGTTGTATAACAGCAATGATTTGTTAAATCATCCCAAGCTTTTATGATTACGAAAGATTAATAAAAAAAAATTAATTAAGAAAAGTTGCAATAGTAACCTTGATGCTACTTAAATTATCGAGTCAATGTTAAAACGGGCAACATCCTGATTATGTTTAGCTAATTGCTTTTGGAAACTTTCACTATTTGTGTGAAACGTGCATTTAAAAAACATGCCTGCATTTCAAAATAATAGGAAAACCAAGTTAAAAAATGGCGCGTTAAAAATTGGCCACTGTGCCAACCATAATTAGAAAAGCGAAATTCGATCACCTTACAATATTATAATAATTATATATTATCGAATATAAAATTAGGTAATAACAGATTCTATTAACAATTAAAAAGTGAATAAGTAAAAGGCAATAAAATGTAAATAAATGGTAATTCCATAATTTTTAATGCTTCTTTTTCTACCAATATTACGACAAGTTATTACTACACCACGTGTCGATAGCAACAAAGGGAGCAAATTATTATTAACGGCAATAAATGGTTTACGCAAGAAGGCGTGTATGGACATGGTCGTTGAACACACCGTATTTTAGAATTTGTATTGAAAAATCCAAAAAAAATTGTTACGATTTCCTTTCCAAAGCAATGTAACTCTTGGGAAGTGAGCGAAAAAAGCCATTCGGATCTCGTCATCAGAAGAATTGGATTGCAAAATTTTCAACCTTACCATTAGTAACCCAAAGTGAGTGCATTAATTGATAAACTTGTATCATTTACCTACTTTTCTAACCCAAAAATCCAATGTCAATTTCAATATTTCGGTGTAAATTATGAAAATTCGTATAAAAATGTAAATGGGTAGCCTTTCAAAATAACACATTCGTTAGGAAACGGCGATCGATTGATTAATCTGAATTCTTCATTTAAAAATCTTACTTAACACAATGTAATGTTTGTCTTTCAATTTATGCGTGCGAGAGCTGCTCGCCCATGGTAAATATGCCCATCAACCACCTGACGCGCGTTTTCTCTTAAACTCAATCTGGAGAAGAAGTTAAACGAACTAAAATTTTTAAAAATGAAAGCGAATTTATGTAATTGTGTTCATTGTTGAAGAAGTTTCTTATAATTCCATTTTTTAAATCGCACAAACAAAGCCGAGAGAGATCGGCAGCCAAAAAGTTTAAAAAGAATACAAAGAACTTCCAAAAACTTTAAAAATCGGTTTAATTAAAAGAATATAATCGCAAAAAAGGAATTAGAAATTATTACTTAAATTAAACTTCTTTTGTTTGTTAAAAATACCAGCAATTAAATAAACCAGGAAGGAAGCAGAATTATTTGTAAACTTAAAAAACCTGCGATTTTCTTTATTGTAATGTAAAAGTAAAATGAGTTTTTATTTTTTTAAATTACTGGTTCTCAACGTGAAAGTCATCATCAAGCTAAATGTACTCTTAAAACTTCCTTTGTAAATGTAAGAAAATCAAGCATACAAAATTCGAAACTTGATCGATCGTTCAGGAAGTCTGCAACTTAACCAATTTGGACGATTCTTCCTGAGGTAAAAATAAACTGTTAACCGCCCTTTCAAAACGAAATTCATTATTATTGGCAACCCTGAATTAAATAATAATAATAATAATAATAATATCTTTATTAACGGATAAAACCTTTTTACAACATAATATACATAAAATATACATAAAAATCGTATCTTTGCATCTAAAGTGCATAAACACCTGTCGACGGAATATCTAAGTGTGACAGAATGTTCTTAAACTTGGTCAATGATTGATTGAATAGGTCTAAGGAAACCTTTTCGTTAACACAATTGGCAAATCGAGTCATCCGAGCCACAGGACTGAATAAGCCATAATTGCTAGAATGGTGTTTCTCTTCCAAAATCTTCTTTGATCTGGTAAATCTTACTTGCTTCCTAATCCTAAAATGATCAAGCAATGATTTGCAATCAATTCTTCCACTGAACAGGCCATGAACAAAGCATAGGTCAGCAACAAGTCTTCTATCCTCCAGCGACTTTGTTTTACAAAATGTAAGGTAATCATCATCTGAAAAGTCCTCCACTGGAATTCCACGCTTGTAATTCAAGTATTTGAAGAACTTGTGTTGAACCCTCTCAAGTTGTTTTATATAAACTTGATAATGCGGAGACCAGACACAAGACCCATACTCAAGATGAGACCGCACAAGAGCAAAGTACAGAAGCTTAATTGTACCTGCAGAGAAATACATGGACTGACGTCGAATAAGCCCAAGCTTTTGAAGAGCTTTGTTACATGTCTTAACAATATGATTTTTAAATGTAAGAGCAACATCTAAATGTACGCCGAGGTCATCAATTTCGGTGACACGTTTTAATAACATACCATTAATATTGTAGTTGAAGTATGTGCAATGACCTCTTGTAAAGGTGATAACCGAACACTTATCAAAATTTAACTCGAGATTATTTAAAGCACACCATTTGTTTAAATTATTAAGATCTTCTTGCAAAAGTAAACAATCTTTTAGGGAACCAATAGCTTTGAAAATCCTCAGGTCATCAGCAAACAGTAAGAAATGAGAACTGACCAGAAACTTCTCTATATCATTTATAAATAATAAGAACAGAATCGGACCGCAATGAGAACCTTGCGGTACGCCAGATGATACTTGAATAGCCGAAGATAAAAAGTCATCGATTCTGACCTTCTGTGTTCTACCAATCAAAAAGCTGCTAAACCATTTTAACACGGTTGAGTTGAAGCCAAGAGAGAAGAGTTTCGCCAAAAGCGCCACATGAGAAACTCGGTCGAAAGCTTTAGCAAAGTCGGTGTAAATGGTATCCACCTGTTTATGATCTTCAAATGCCTCTATAGTATACGAAACGAATGATAGTAAGTTAGACGATGTCGAACGACCTGAGATGAAACCATGTTGCTGCTCTATAATAAGAGGCTTACAGGCTTCTCTCAATTGACAGGATACCAATTTGTCAAGCATTTTAGGAATAGCTGATTGAATCGATACCCCTCTGTAATTAGAAATATTGCTTCTATCTCCTTTTTTGAAAATTGGATTAATGAAATTTTCTTTCCAAATTTGAGGGACGCAACCACTATCTAGAGATAACTTAAATAACTTGAATATAGGTATACAGAGAGAAAGTAAACAATTTTTGATAAAATGAGGCGGAATGCCATCAGGTCCAGAATTCAAGCTATCGGGCAATTCGCAAATAGCATCGAAGACCATGCTTTTGGTTATATTAACAAAATCGAACTCTATTTTCTTCTCAGAATTGTATGTGTGGTTCGATTGAACACTATCGCTATATACATTCGAGAAATATTCTGCAAATAGATCCACACAGTGCTGACCTGAGTTGGATATTAGTGTTGTACTGGGGGGTATTCAGACCCCCAAGTTTTAAACAACACAGCTTTGATATTCTGTGGTTAATCTTGTTAAATGGAAACCTGCCACTCCTTCAGGACAAATACATCTACTTATATTTCGGGGCAATAAATGCCTTTGGGGGGCTGGGAGTATAGATAACCCCAGTATCTCACATTTCTAGTTGACGCCCAAACTATAAATTTAGAAAAACTTATAAAAGAAATCCGCAATTAAATTAACGTGGGACGAACAGAGAAACAAGAAAGAAACTTATTTAAATTTGTATACAGCGCCATACTTTAGCGTCGTCCATCTACGGTACTACAGCAAAACAAAAGTCAACGATTTCTGACGTTGCAGAACAGCCATCTTTTATTCTACTACTAACACGCATATTATACCGGAAAAGTCTTACTTTTCATCCTTATAATACAATATACTATTACGTTTATTAAATTAGCGATATTTACGTATAAACCCGGTCTTTAACATTAGCAAAGTTCAAATTATTGTTCGACCTTATATTCCATTGTCCTCGACTATTATTCGGACACTAACATCATTTTCCATGTCAGACAGCAAATTTACTTGTTTGCTTGCACTGACTTTTCATGGCTTTGAGCTGTCAATGTTTTTTTATCCTTCCTTTATGTTTTTTTAGCCTTCGCTCATCAAAGCAAGTCTTGATCAGTTTTAGTGTTTTTTTGGGTTTCACGTCATCAGTTTTTACTTTCTTTCCAATTTATTCGTGCAAGAACACACGGCACAATCTCCATGCCACTTGTAGCCAAGGATGGAAATTAATGACTGCAGTTAAGTACAATTTTTACGAAGGTTGCATTCAAGTACAAAGTCGTTTCCACTTTGAAACTCTCACACCAATTAAAGGTTTAATGACATTTTACATATTTTCCCATTCTCGGAGGCGGTTTTCTTCCCAAAGCGGTGACTCATAAGCAGTACAAGGCGGAAAATCACACGTTTAACTATGTCAACTTGAAATATTGCAAATTCCAAGTAAATAAATTTGGGCTGATTAGAAGCACATAAAAATCGAACGGTTCAAGCCCCGGAACGACTACAATACTGTAATTAGCAAATTTTCGACATTTAGAATAGGTAATAATAACTTTTCTAGAGAATGCGTCCACTAATGATAGCAATTCGCTGGTTTTCTATAATTAGCAAGCATATAAGGAATTCACACGGAGCAGATATGCAATTTAGCCACTTCCCGTGTGAAAGCAGCCATATGAACCAATATGTCAAAAATTGAAGTAATATTGTTAAACAATAAATTAGCAAACAATCGTTTTTATTTAATTGTAGCTTATAAATCAATTTGCAAGTTTGCAGCAATCTTCTATCTATGACCACATAATCCATTCAAGCGCAATCCGTGTGTGGTTCGATATGGTCTGTTTGCAACGACGAATGTTCTATAAAATTGTGTGCACATATTCGTAACCTTTTTTTTATGCAAATCTACAGATTAGATATTATGAAACTATTACGAGTGCACTGTAAGCCGATATTTTGAGGACCTTGAGCTTTCACGACCTTGAAAGCTTCAATCGCATCGTTTGCTTGCTTCAATCTAGCAGCACGTGAATGATTTTTTCTTCTTTTTTCTTCAGTTTTAATCCTCAAGGGTAAACAGATTAAAAACTCGCGATTACGAGTCTAGAGATATTCTCAAGGTCGCAACTTTGCAACCATTACCTACTCTTGAGGATTGGGTGTGCACGTTACGTAACCACCTTGACCTCCAATTTCTTTTATTCGTTTCCGGATACACCCTCGGTGGTTTGATTAAATTTGTTACGATTTAATTTTCTGTTACAGGCAATTTCCACATTCTTCCTCCTAGTCCTTACGCTAGTCAAAGGACAAGGCTATGCCGGGTTCGGATTTCCAGGAGCGTTCGGTCTCGGCTTGGACGGTCCAGCCGGACTTAGGGATCCAAGACAAAACACAGGCCCAGTCGTCTTTCCACCAGCACCCCCAGATAACGGACAAACAAGCGGAGTGGTTCCCGGAGCCTCTGGTTACGGCTTCGTTCCATCAAATCAAGGAAGTCAGTATCTCGACCGCCCGCTCGCTTTATTATAACTTGAATAAATTGCCTTCATTTAATAACGTTTAACAAAACAAATTCTTAATTAGAATTATTATCTTGCGCGACATTGTTCAAAGGCGGTCATTCGATATGCGATTGGAGAACAATGGGGACTTGGTCTTTGCACGAAGTTTGAATTAATTCGCAAGTTTCTAACGGCCTGATTAACCACGGTGACAAACAAAGCTTTGCTACTTATTATAAGTTATAAGGACAAACCTCAAACTACCTTATCAAGTACAAAGCAACCCCTAGCTTTCCAATCCATCATTCTTAAATGAATTTCGTGTTGCGGTGAGTGTTCGTGCGTCTTTCAATCCGACACGTGTCACGATATTGACAAATTGAACATCAAAGAAAATTACTTAACAATTAAAAGAAAAATTAACGCAGAACCGGATTCCAACTATGCTGCAAATTTAAATTAGCATATTTTTTTACCAAATGTATCGCACTCCATTTAACGAAACGTTAAATTTAACCGCGAGGGTGAATTTTGCATAGCCAAATTTCACCATCGTTTGAGATGTTAATAGCCGCCTTTCATTTAAATTCAAATTGACATTCAATTCTAACACTTCGGGCGTATTAAAATTAATCATAAGTTGCAATTACTGCAATCAAGCGCGGAATAAATAAGGAGCGCCGCAGGAGATTTCACTGAGATCACAAAAAATTCCTTACCCCCAGACCCCCCGGACTGACACCTCTAAAACACCCAGACTTCTGCTGGTTCGGTTGTAGAGGTAGAATTTTGCTAACAGAAAACTTCTTTTGTTTCAGGTGGAAGGTCGGGAGGTCTCCAATCGTTTTTCTAAAACATAGTCACGAGTTCGAAGCAAAAGTGCAATAAAAATGATCTTCAGGTGCTGTCCAAAACTACTAGCGATCTTCGTTAATATTTCAGTTATCTTAACTGAAACTCCAATAACTCCAAATATTTAGTTGTTATTGTTGTTGTATAGTATTCGTGTAAGTTAATTAGGTTAATGTTTAATTATTGTAAATATAAATTTTAAAAATTAATGCAAATAAATTAATTTATTATAATTATAAAAAGTTTGTAATTTTATTTATTGCCAGTCGTAAATTAAATTATGCTGTGATTTATGACAAATATTTCTTAATTTATGAAAATTTAATTATTGTATAATTTTTGTACAGGGTGTCGCGATATGTTGGTTAAAAAATGAGCACATTTTTAGGTTGATGCGTAAAACGAAAGTATTTTATTCTACGATGCTGCAAGTTAAGAAATTTCAATGCTAGAATGCGATAGAAAATTTCGAAAGCAGTTTTTTTTATGGTCATCTCGGGTACCTTAACCTTCATTATCGCTAAAAAAAAGCACTTAACACTTTCACTTAATTGTTAATGAAATTATCAATCAGTGCCACCCGATGCATCCATTTAGTATTGTATTGTCGAGTTGCCTTGTTAAATCAATTAGATATTTATATAATTTTCGATTTTTTCGAAAACCGCATTGGTTTAAAATTCCAATGTCACTTAATTTAGGTTTTATGGTAATTAAGATTTTTTCAAATAAAATTATTAAGCGTCGAGTGATAAATGCACCTCGATGTTATTTGAAGCATGAAACTTGAAAGTAACGAGTTTATTGAAAGTTAATGTTAATATTATGCTTATGTAAATGTAAAGATGATGAAACTTCGATATATGCACTTCTAACGCATTAGCGAAGTTTTCGATTCGACGCCCTTATTTCGTCAATCCATAATGACGGACATGGGCGTCGCCCTAACCAGTCTTTCGGGCATCTCGCCACCCCCGATAAAAATCTTCATATTTGATATTAAAATTCGTTCTCCAAGGTTATCATATTTACCTGACGACAACATTGTAGTATACAGGATATCATATCCTTTGTCTCTCGTTATGGTGGTTATTAAATTCCAATCAAATCGGCACGACTTGTGCAAGCACTATTTTTTCTCTAAACGCTTTAATCCAATGTCATTTCTTAACCAAGAGCAAAATCACCTAATTAGAAGAAACAAACAATTCCAATAAAAATACTTATAACTTTCTAAGTCTAAAAACGTGATCGCAATTACGGCGAGTGTAAATTTGTCGGAAAAGAGATATTTCAAACAGATAACGTGATAAGAAACAATTACCTCAATAAGTGTATCGTTATATAATTTTTTATAACAATTTACCAATAAATTTGCACTTGCGGTTGCAACAGTCAGTGTTGTCAATCGCTTTTGCTCAACAGTCGTGCAATTTTTGCTAATCAATGCATTAGACGTTAAAAGATTAATTTTTCCGTTTCTTAATTAAAGAGCTTCAATTAGTGGCGCAAAAGATGTCAAAGCGATTACGATTATCTAATTGGTTCACGGAGAAAAACAAATTAAAAATTTTCGCAAGCCGTGCAAAATTAAATAACTTCTTCGTCTATTAAAAAAAGACGTTCTGGCTTCTAAATTCAGGCGAATGAAAGTCTTAATGTATCCCCCTGGCGCCCTGCCCCTAAAATGGTAGTTTTAACTAAAAAATCAATCATTTGTTTTCTAACAGAGCACTAGCAGTCGGCAACCCAATTAGCAATAAATAAAGTGCGTTTCTACCAGTGGCGACTGGTACGGGAAGGGCGATGGGATGGCGCCGCCCTCTCCAAACAGAATATTACATACTGTGTACCGTTATTTTTCGATCACCCTTTGTATCCGTTGTCTAGAACCTAATAAATCATAAGAATCGAAATAAATAATGCGAAATAGCTTTTGATGTTTGCCAAAAAAATGCGATATAATAGAAAAGAAATTCATGAATAAGTTAATGAATCATAAAAATTTGAAATGCAATAAATGAGTTTATAACAAAGCAAGGCTTCCTCCGGTTTATTTTGTATAAATTACGGATTATTTTGATTCACAATAGTTCTGTTGTTCTCAAAATGTAATAAACGTACACCTATTATTCAAATAAGACCCCTGCCATAATTTTTTAATGGCAGAATCTAACGAACGCTGTTCGAGTTTTAGTAACAGTAAAGTGCAGAACGAACGGCCCAAGACATTTATGTTACAATAAGTTATCATCCCGTGCTTTGTCCACGAATCATGAGGGAAGCTCGTCAAACTTTTAATGATGTCGTAAAACTTGCCCTGGTCACTGTCTCGCCCAAAATTGGTTACCCAACTTCGCAATCCCCTTGAAGCGATTTTCCAATAGCCGCAAATTTAGGCAATTCCATTAGAATTGCGCTCTACGAAAATATTAATTTAGTCCAAAACTTATTCGAAATAAAATATCTTTTGATGTATCAGAGACTTTTTAATATCGAAAAGCTTCTTTTTGCTCTGACGAATTGCAGATATGTTTGTTGCGATTTTCAATTTACTTGTAGTTTAGCCTTTCATCTTCCTAAATTAAAATCGGAAGCATGCGAAATGTATAAAATAATATTTTTAAATGGAATAACAGACAACAGACACAAAATTAAATTGTGTCTTTTTATTTTAAATTCCTTCGTCGCCCAAAGCTCCTCCTTACTTTATGCAACCAAAACCACAAGTTTAAGTGTCGGATTTCGACTCTGCATCATCGCCTACTTTCCAGTTGTTGTTTTTTCAATTAAATTAAAATTGCCTTTAACTTTTATATCGCAAAAGAGATGTGTATGTGGAAGATAGGATGGAGAATGGCCCTTGAATCTATTAAAGTGTATAACATTTGGGAGGATCGTAAAAAGAGGAGAATTTCATGTGCTAACTATAAATCTTTTACAGCAAGTTTATGCACATAAAGCTCTTCCTTTCGCATTATCCTTCCGCGGAATTGTAAAGATTTTAAAACTAAATTAAATCGCAAAAAAACTAACCGAGTAATTATTTTTACTAATTAAAAGTTTCTACTTCGGAGTACCCACCTGCCAGTAGTAAACAGGATAATTGGATTAAATTTCGAAATTTTTAGTTTGTTCCAACAATTTTCTCGAGTTATCGATAAAAGTATTCAGAAGTTGAAGAGTAATGAAATTCGTAAACTTTACTTTCTTCAAGTACCACTAAAAATAATTCAACTTTAATGAAAGAAGTCTTTTCCACAAAATCTTAAATATTAAATATTTTAATTAAATTTAAACAAATTTTCCAACAATTTTATTTTAAAAAATTTATTTTTCATGAAAAAGTTTCCAGAAAAGCTCCGCACAACCACTCGCAAGTTATAATGAGAAAAATAAAACTTTTTTGTCAATTAGATCTTATACTTATTAATGTATTACCATGCTTTCTTCGTCTAACCTACTCTGACCTGATGGAAGTTTCAAAATTAATATAAATTAATATAATATTCGGTCAAACCCTAAAAATTTCTTATTGCGTTAATTGAGCTTCTTTTCATCAAAATCATACCGAAACACGTAATTATTGTGTTTCTACCCTAAAACACGCCAAATTTAAACCGAGATAAGGAAAACACGATAATTTGTGTTTTGGAAGATTTAAAACCAAAAATTTATAGTTTCTCGTGTTTTAAATTATTTCCTGCAAGTATAATAATTGCGTGACTGTCTTATTTCTTAGTCTGGTGCACATAATTGCAAACACAATGCAGCAACTATGCAGTTATATAAATTAAGCAGCTTTTTGGGGATCGACACAAGGAGATCGTAGATAATGGGTCGCAATTTTTACGTTTCCTGTGCTTAATTTTAGTTTTAATTACCGATTAAAGTCGATAAATAAAAGATGAAGTTTGATCGTGCAGCAAAATTGATATTTTGATTGATTTCCTCGACAAATTTCCTGCTGCTCCAGTTTTGGATTGGGGTTGCAATTTTGAATAAGGCTAACTTCGTTTAGTTTCTTTAATAATGGGGATGAGGGCTGCACAGGAAGCGGTGGTCACGGTGGCAGATGTAGTTTCGGAAGCGCCACGTCCACATCCTGTTTGTCCACTAGCATACAAGAACAAACGACGCATCAGCCCAAACGTAATCGAATGAAAAAGTTTGGATTTACACTTCAACTGTAATTTCATCATACACAAAGAGGTGAAATGGCAATATTAAACGAGCGAATAATTAAGATGGCTTCGAGCATAAGCCAAGTAGGTCATCCTTGGGGAATAGGCAATACCTAAATTATCTAATATGGGAAACCCTTCAAATACGAAGTGCTGCGTAAATTCGGCGAAGCTTTATAAAATAGAACAGGTATTGGGGTGGTGACAGTGCGTGTGCGTTGTTAATTAAACCTATATCGATTAACTCTAGAGGGACTATGCACCACTGCAACGTCTAATATTAACTAACATCCCCTATTTCACTAACAAAAATATCATTAAATCTGCCCTCACTATTATACCTTATTTTCTACTACAGCTTTTCGTCATTTAATAAAGTTCCTGCAAATTAATTTTATTTTCATCGTTTTTATCGAATCAGTCTCAAAATGTTCGAAAATTTGAAGGGCGAATCAACCGTCTGACACATTTAATTTTCAATGCTTTGTAGGCACCCACGTTTTGAATTTAAAAAAATTGGTCGTAATTGACCTTATAGGGGAACGAAGCGATCTAATTTTGTGCCAAAATATCGCACATATAAAATATCAAAAAGTTTGTATTTTAAAATTAGAATTAAAATTTTTATAGTTCACTTCCGTTCGGTTTGACAGAAATACTACAAGTTTTGCGTAATTGAGATAGCACAAGCGGAATATTCCTCATGTTCTATATGGATGGTCCGGTCTAGCATAAATTGGAGTAGGGTCAATTAATGAATTAATTTTCAAAATAATTTGATATAGGTCATATCTAACCAATCCATTTTAAACCATGGGGCTGACTTCCAAGATACCGAAAATAAATAATCGAAGTGTTCCTTGCAATTATAGAAGTAAAGCGAAATGTAAACAGAGTGTAATCTACACCAGAAACTCATAATAATTATTATTGTGACGTAGCTAGCATATAGTACGTACAAATATATTGCTCAAGATTTCGAGATAAACATACACGAAACCGGTAATTAATTATTGATTCAACCTGTAATATAATGACAATTAAGTAATGAGACGTTTGTTTAACGTGGATACGAACCGCATAATAAATAATTAAATAGGACCCGAGTGGAATTTTCCGTCATTTTTCACCGATAGAAGCCCACTTAATAATAGGTTATGGGCCCAGGTATATAACTACTGGAATTGCTACGTAGAGATAATTCTGTCCACCAGGAAAAGTCCGAAAACCTTCTATCCTATAGAAGATAGGTACACTCCAGTACACTCTTCTGTCTTTATTCTTACCAAAACGTAATAGTTATTCAGTTGCAACCACATCAGTAGTCGACTATAAGGTCAAGGCGGCCAAAGGCCACCCAGAAAATCTAAACCTAAACATCTCATGATATGGTAACCAAATTTCGCGTGGGATGAAATTTAAATCATAATGAAAGTTTTTACCAGAACCTAAATTTTTCTTTACGAGACGCTCCGGCAGCAGAGCTCCCTCCCCCCATCCTGTTGCCTTTAGACGATTCGGGGGTTGCAAACGAGGTGGTGAAAGCGCTTCTGACAGACAGAGGCGGACATAAAGTGGATAAAACCCGCGTGAAAACGGCAGACTCCCCCCCCCCCCCATTGTGAAGCCGCGAGGGAAGACAAAAAAGAAGCTATCGAAGAAAAGTGAAAACTGCAGCGTAGGAGGACGAAGCGCAAATTGCACCGGGGATGGGCTGGAAATCTGAGGAAATTAGAAAAATCGGCATTTAAGTGCACGTTGGTAGTTTCATGGTCGTTTGGAATAATAAGAAGTTTAATTGCCAGTACAAATCTAAGGAGATCAATGTCAGAGATAAATCATATAATTCGTTAAGGCTTTTTTTTAGAAATTTATCTACTTAAGATTCATAGGAAATTCTAGAAAATTTGGGAAATGCAAGGAAATCTTAGGAAAACTCTAAAAATGAAGTATTCATTTCTGACTCGCCCCTTGCCCAGTATCAACCCATTTTTAATCCAATAAGAGTGGCAAAAACCTGAGTTAATCCTGGAAATTCCCCAAGGAAAGGCGAAAAGTTGATATTTTCCTTCAGGATAATTTTAAAATTTTCAAAGCATATTTGCGGATTAGCGTTCTTTTTGAATTGAATTAAAAGTAAAGAATAATTTAGTTAATTAAATTTTGCAATAATCGAATTTGTGTAAGTGCGACTTCCATTCTGATTAAAAATTTCCCATGTTATTAGTGTTAAGCGCCCTTAACGTGATTGTCTTGCATTTATCCGATTACTAATTGCATTATTGCATTGGGATTTGCAGAAATCAATATTGAAGCTTTGGACGAGTGATGCGAAATGCTTAAATATTTTGCGATGTTGGTATTATATCCGGCACCTCATTTTTCAAAACCAAATGACGAATGAAACGATTGCAATAAAAATGCAGCACTAACTGTTGTGATAGCGAGTGAGTTTACGACACCCTTAGTACATTTTATTGTTCTTTTCCTTGGTTTTTACTTTCGACTACGGACCTTTTATGAGCGACTTCCACTAAAATACAAATAAAACGCTAAGCATCTTCAATCTCTTTTGAAAGCTGGAATTGAGGCGGCTGGACCACCTCTCTACGTGTTATTTGATTTATTGGGTGCGGCTTCTGACCCCCTATATCTTAATAGAAAACCTCCACCCTCAAACAGCAATGAACTCTTCTAGCATTCGTGCAGCAAACATTACACGTTTAAGTTTACATCAAAAGCGCCCATGGTTATTCACTTTCAGATAATTTATTTACTAAACTCAATTTTCAGTTGGTAGTTAATTTCGCTTCACAAAATGTTCATTCGATTATAAAAGGTTACCTTACAAAAAACTCATCGAAAAATGCACTGCACAAAACTTTCGCTCGCAAAAAATTTTAATTGCCAAAGTTAATCACAAATTGTTTAAAAATTCGATTTCAAAGAGCGCTCGAATGTGTGAAATATTCAGAGCTATGCGCTGTGTCCTCATGAAAACTATAAAGCGTCCGCTATAAAATGCGATAATAGAAATTATGTTCATTTAATTACGAGAACATTTTGGCCGCAGTCTCAACTCGTAAAATATTTTCCTTATGACTACTAAACCACCTAAAACCGCGATATTGCATTCATGTTCTAAATACAACTCAACCCCTTTTACTTATTTTCGATCGTAAAATGTCCAAAATGCATAGTAAAATTATTACGGTACCGTAGGGCGCTCTCCCACATCTTAAGTTTCATTTTTAGAAAGAACAGAACACCAGCCCTTAGCAAATTCTACTATTTGATACCAAAAATATGTTATAAGGACGAATTTAAATGTAAAGCGCCGTAGGGGATTTTTTAAATCCAAACGTTAAGTATACGATTATACCGCAACTTTTAAGACTCTTTTATTATTTTTAAATTCGAACCGCAGAGAAACAGAAGTTTGCTATGTATCTACGTATTAATTAATTCATAAGGGTAATTCGAGTTTATAATAATTTAATCTGAATTTTAAAAATTGCGGTTAATTAATAAAAATAAAGAGTTCAATAACATACATGCATAATATGAGAAACACGATATCGATATTTGAAGCTTGTCTGGGTTGACAAATTATATGAACCTTTTTTACGAAAATAATATAATGTTTTTTATAATAAAAAATGTTAAAGATCAAGTATAATAAAAAATGTAAACCCCCGGCGAGGCAATGCGTTTTTGATTTTTTCGACACCAAGAAATTATTCAAAAATAAGCGAAGAAAAGGCAAAAACCGAATACGAGCATTCGATTGGCTGTTTCTTTTCCATAATATGCGCAAGATGATTAGTAAAAAAACAAAAGACACCGATAGCCAATTGTTTTTTTTTTTAATATCTTAATCTATTTAAAAATAAATAGACCATCTCGTGCGAAGCTGGTTAAATCGATTTATAAAATAAAATGTATCGATTTAAAACTTGGAGAAAAGAACGAATCCATGATAAATGTGTATTCTTTGCTCCTTGCTGCGTGGTTTCCCGTTTGATATAATAATGGTCTTTGCAAACAATACTTCTTCCTACAAGCTATTCGTCAACAATGTCCAACTACGGACACGTGTTTACGTTTACCATTCAACACCGGATGCTCTTTTATGAGCAGCATCAAAAAAACTCGTGAATTATTTTCGCCCCAGCGGCTTTAACGCATTTCGGTAGCACGAGACGTTTGGTTATGGTTAAGCTCAACTTCTTCGGCATTTTCGGCTATCGCGAAACAAATATATCGACTGTTAAAGAAAGCGCAATATTTTTGTGCCAAAAAATAAAAAATACATCACGATTTAAGATTTACAGTCCTGTAATAATACATGTTTATGTTGTATGCTTTTTATGAATATGGGGGACTTGGACGAATGGAACGACGCTTAAGATACCATCGATCTAATGTTTATGGCCGAATAAATTCCAATGTTTTCGACAAAATGCGATAAAACAACAAAGTTTCAAGCATATTTTACAATGTCATTTTTAAGTACATATTTCGGAAATCGCTCTTCGGAGCGGTGGTTTAGCGCCAAAATTCGCGAAGCTAATTTGTTCAACAGTTGTTGTTTTAATTACCCTGACACTTGACTTATTTTAAAACTATTCCTAGAGAATCGTGCGGCACCTCGAGAGCTAACTCATAATTTCCCTAACACGAGTAAGTACCGAAATGGGACACGTAAAATTAATCTTGATTATAAAGGAGGCAGGAGGAAGAGGGATGATATTTATATGCCATGAAAATTGTAATGAAATTCTGTTGTTTCTAGTAGACTGGGAGTTTCACTTGATTTAAAATGAACATAATTGTACCGTCTCGTGTTTCCTTATTCACTTTACTATAAACATAGAAAGTTGAAGTTAGCTTTCCAGTCCCACCTGTGTCAAATTAAGAATAAGATAAAACTGTCCCGACGGCTGCCGTCGTAAGCCATAAACAAATTTTCTTTTCTTATACCATGTTTTTAATTATTTGTCTGTTCGTCTTTTTAATTTGTTTCGGTCCTAAGCTGCTCGGAAAATCTCTAAAAAGCGGTCGAGGTATCCAGAATTTTGTACCACATTTTTGGTTTTCAGCTCAATAAATTTTTACCATCAATTTTACGGATACATTTTGTATAGCCGGACTTGGAGACAAAGAAAATTTATAAATATATTGCTGATTCATGATAGGGTACTTCATACCCCCCCCCCCAGACCCCCCTGATTACACCTACGTTTAGTGTCTTTAAGGGTCAACTTAGGACGTTAAATGTCCCCACAGAAAACAAGGAAAACAGAAATAAGGATCCGGTTTTTCTAGATTTGTAATTTTCGAGTTCAAGAGGCTTCAGGGATGTTTTCCATATTTTAAAAAATATAGGTATCTACTATCTATATTTTTAAAATTTCAATAAAATTTTGTGAAGTTTCTTGGTTTTCGATGGGTCCTAAAAACACTAAAAATAATCAAGTTTGGGGGCCGGTCCAAGTTCTACGCTTCCGAATTTCGCCGAAATTTTTGCACTGGGTGGTAGGTAATGGTCTATATAGTAGATATAAATAATAAAATTTGCGGATGGTCCAGTTGTTTTTCCAAAATTAACAAAAATCCTGGATGCGAGATTTTCCGTGGTTGCGCTTGTCAAAACTGACTCTCCGTCAACTCTTGCTCGGCTCACCGTTTTGACACGCGCTAAACTCATTAAAAACATCCCCCGGAGAGCACGGACCTCGAAAAATGACGAAATTCGAAGGCTCGGATCCGAGGTTTGCCAATGTCAGAAGCAGGGAAAACATACCCCTGTATATATTGTTACAAACGCCGGATGGCAAATGCACTCGAAAATGTAGAAACTTCAACGGCATGCACTTGAATGAACATGCTCTCTCCCCCACCTAAATCCGGTTGCTATGACCCAAGTAGAGCACACGTACCGGCAATAGAATATCTTTTTCATGCTAACATGAAGGTAAACTTGTAAAATTTCCATAAAAAGTCGATTTTCAAAATTAAATTGTGAAGTAACCGTTGGACCGATTTTATTTATCCTCACCTCATAAGAAAGCTTAAAATTTGCTCTTTCAGAATATTTAAGGGTTTTCTATCGTACTTTTGAAGGAAAGAAGCGTAGAAGTTGGACCGTAACCCAAGTTTGCACTGGAGCTCTTCAGATGAACTTAGTTGAAGTCGTTATTACAAAAAGAGTTCCCAAATACACAAAACAGGTGTAATCCGGGACAACCTCTGCTCTTTGTTCTCTCGTTAATAACCTCCCAAACCCCCAAACCTAAAAGCTCGCGGGGTTAAATAAAAAACATATTCGTAAAATTTCAGACACAAACAAAAGTTTTGAAATCAGTTCTCGAAGTACTACTAATGGCCGGACAACCACCTCAATCGCAGAAGGGATTGAAGGTTCCAGCGATCGAAGCAGCGCAGGTGGTCAAAACAGTGCCAAAATATAGAAGTGTTACTTTTGCTGGGTGCAAAGTATAGACTCAATTTTTAAGGGATGGACATCCCGACTGAAATATATTTAAATAAGATGGTATTTATTATTTAAATTTTAGCAATAATTACTAGGTAGAAGGAAGTTGTGTTTTCTAAAAATAAACTAATTCATGAAATTTCCATAAATACATAAAAAAAAAAAAATCATAAAAACAATGAAAACTTCTTAAATATCATGAAATTCATAGTATACTGCGAAAAAGGATTTGTTGCCCTAACAAAGTTGTTAGTAGTTTATAGGCTCAACAGAGTTTATTTGCTGTTACAACAAATTTTATGCTGCCATAACAAAGTTATTTCTGCTCACAAAAGAAAAATTGTTGAATAGTTTAATTTGAAAATTTGAAAAATTGTTGAACGTAGTAATAAACTTTGTTAGACAGCTTAAATTTGTTGTAAGAACAAAACAGCTTTGTTGGGACTACAAATTATTTTTCAGTGTATGAAATTTTCATAAATATAGTAAATTTTAGTTCATTCCATTGAATTTTCTTGTTTTTAATTCAGTGCACTCAACCTGATTGTAATTTTTAATTGATATTGAGAATATGCGACGTTACGGAAATGTAAGCAATAAGCTTACAATGTAAGCAATCCATTCGTATTCTTTTCTCAATTCGCCCTCGCATATCGAACTAATTTTGTGATAATTTGATGTTTTATCAATACTACATTGTTTGTACTGCAGTTGCGAGTTCAACATTGCATACTGGAAAGCCTTGACTGGATTCTGTGTTTTGAAACAATTAATATTTTAATTTAGATAATTCGGATTTTAAATTAAATTTCTCATCCGGATCAGATAAACTTAAAATCAAATTGTTTTAATTTGTGTATTTAACAAAAATTACGAAACGATTTGCAAATATTTTGCAAAAATGTTTAAACAGCAGGCGTCGTCGTAACGAAAATTTTATCGATTATACTTTTTTTTATACCGCGAAGAGATGGGGCAATTGGAAAAATGTAGTAGACCGAATAATTTATTTCGACACGCTTTTTGGTATCAAGTTAAAGCAAATATTATTTATTACGTAAACGCTCACATCGGTGTTTCTTCCCCAGGCAACTGTGAAAATTATTTCAACACGAAAGACCCTCGCATATTAATTTTGCTAAGATTATGAAAATTTTTAATTTTTAAAAATTTGGGTGCCACGTACAGTTTAACCCTGCAGTTTCATAGCAACTTAGGGTCGATTTCATCAACTTCATTTAAATATTTAACATTATATTTAAATTAAGTGGACTTTTAAAACATATTAATAATTCTATGATCGTCATAAAAGAATATGATAAGAATAGTTGGAAGCTGGAGAAAAAATTTCGTATACTGGATAACATAAACATTTTAGCTTAATAAGTTTACTGGCGGTGTTTTCTTGTGTCCCTCTGTTGATAAAAATGTTTTGAGTTTATGAATTCTGTTTGAAAGTTAATAAAAAATTTCCACACCATTATGATTATCATTACTTTTTACTATATTACTTTTATTTTTATTTTCGTACATAAAAGTCGAGATATACAAAAAGTAGCTAAGAAATGTGCCAGGTCGAGCTTATTAATAAAGATCAAGTAGTTAAAAGTAATAGTATATTACGTAGCGAGCTATCAAAGCAAATTTACTGAATAATTAAAAATTAAAATCAAATTTCCACATCCTTGAAATAATTACCATACCTCCCAGACTTTTTTTCAGTGACCCAATGAAACATTGTGACCCCGATCTTCAGCTGATAATTTAGTTCAAGGATATACCGAGTAAAGAATACAATCGGGAGGTCTGGGGGTATGGAATAACTCCCAGCTTAAGAGTTGATTATATTTATTTTGAATTTGAACAAATATTAAGTTACTATTTTTGTTTAGTTGAATTTTGGTGAAACAAAAGGCAAAGGGTTAGTTTTGACTGGCACATTATGTTATTAAACTGATGAGGTTTCCGTGTGTAGCTTTTCATACACAAATTTGTTGGGCATATCGTGCTTCCCTTGATGCACCTCGGGGGATGCTGCGGTATAACGTCACTACTCAAACAACGACGTTGTTGTTTCAAGTTACTGCTATTTTTTCTGAAAGCGACTGCTAATTGACGGTTTTAGTTGAATTTTGAGATGAGAAAAAGTGGAATGGACACGAATGTGTGTTACGAATGTTCTAGGTCCGTAATTCGATGTTACAAAGAGTAACGGAATTCTGTTAAGTGGAGTTGTCAGCGGATTTGCATACAATGGTCATAAATTCATTGCACCTAATTGAATACGACAGGGGTGGCACCGCGGGTGCGGTTGGTCGATGAAATTGATATATGCAAAATCTATCGGAAACAGGGCAGCCATAAATGTATGTTATTAGAGCTTTGAGCTGAAAAAAGTTTAAATAAATTGAACCAATATTCTAAATCAAGTTAACGTCGAATGTCAAAAACAGAAACGCAGACCCACGTAACAATCAAGTAAATTTTCTCAAATCTGTGAAACGTGCTTTTCTTTTTCCTCAGTTGACCGTTGACTACTTGACAATTCTTTCCACATGTCACTTTGTATTCCATGCCCTTAGAAAGCAATTCGCTCCCTCGTACCGCCAGAACTACGCAGTTGAAATCGCGTTCTAAATTTAAAACAAAAGAAATATTTGAATTCGGTTTGGACGGAGAAGCCGCACTAACAAAGCGTTCGGAGGTTGTTGAATATTTCCACTAGAAATCTTGGACGTGATAAAGTAAAACAAATATCTGGACTGCAAGGGTGCAAGCCAAATGAGTCAACATTAGACTTTTTTCGTATTCTTGCCCATAGAAGACCGGGAATCAAAAATTTAAAGTATTGTAAGCACCTCTTTGCCGCTTATTAAAATTATTCGCTCCGAAGAGCGCGGAACAAAGGGCCAACTTGTTTAATCATCGGAATGCGGCCTTTGTTTTTTGCTTCATCAAAACAATCTTTTATTTCGTTTTAAACATCAGGTATTTTGTTACTTTGTGCTTTTCAAAGTGAGGGCGTATGAAGCGTCCCTAAAATTTCCAATGCGGGATTCGAAACAGGAAATGTATCGTCTAGCCCGACCGACTGCGAGCTTTCTGTGGTTTTTTCTAATCTTTTTATCAGTTAAGCCACTGTTTATTAGTGAAAAGAAACAAATGGACGTGTTTTTAGAATTTTTCAAGTTACTTAGTCGCATAATTTAGGAATCTTATCTAAACTCTAAAAATAGTTGAACATATTTAAAAGCTTCTGGCTACAGACTAAATAAATCGACTTTATAATTTAACACAAGAACAACATTTCGTGAAAAATAAAATGAAATTTTTATGCAGCTTAATTCTCGTGTGCTTGATAATTTCGAGTTAGTCAAATAGAGAGAGGAGAGGGCCCCGCCGCCGCGCCGCGGCTTTTAATATTCATATCCGTCTAATTAACTTGGCCGCTAATTTAGTTAAGTTGATTAGTGAAAATCGTGTTTTAAAAATTTTGATCACGATTAAAAGTTTTTAATCAAATCGGTCTGATGTACAAGGTACTTGCTTATTCATTCCAGGACTTTATCAAGAATAAAATTAAGAGAGATTTCTTAACGACGTTACTTTTGTTTAAAGAGAAGTAAACAAGACCGGATTTCAATTGCATTATATTGAAAATTTTCTTTTTAAACTTCTATTGGAAGTGAAAACTTAAAAGTAATTTTACATTAAAATTTTGTTTGGAAAATCCTTGCAGCTACACACATGGTCGTACACACGACTCTTCTTGTAATCTTTATGGAATAAGAATGTTACGAAATAGGGCGACTTGAAACACGCACGAAACTTTTTAAATTTGAATACTTGCTTTATATTTTTTTGAAAACAACTTGGAATAAACACGATCCATATCATTCGGATGAACGATTTTTAAAATACCTATCTCCTTTTAAAGTGCATTCGTTTCGTATTTCAAAAACTAATATAAAATTTTAAAAATTGTTCAATTTCTTTACACATTGCTCGAACCTTTCTTTTGTCGCTTCACACCCTCCCCTACCGAGATGTAATTAGTTTACAACTTCAAAACAAAATTTTATAGCAATAGTGAAAATTTGATTTTGTATTGATTTTACTTTAATATCAACACTTTGTTTATTATCTTTTCTATTTGTGCCGTTTTGAATAACTAACAGTGGCGCCCTTCTTTCCATATTCCATACCCCCCAGACCCCCCGGACTGAATCCTAGATTGTATGTCTTTTATTTACAATTTAAAATAGGAATAACAGTAATTTAGAGTACTCAAACTGTTGTTATCAATTATTAACGTATTAATGATCTCGGGGACATAACCTGTTATTATTTGGACTTATATGCATAAAAATTGTTCTATTAACGTTCCACTTTGTAACAACAGATCTACACTGAAGGCAATTCATCACTTTTGAGCCGATGAATAAAATTGATCATATTGATATACAAATTCATAAATACAATGATTTTTTTCATGAATACTATGAATATTTCATCAATATGATGAATTTTGTTCATCGGTGCAAAACTGATGAATCATTCATCAACTATTTTTTTCAGTGATACAATCTGATACATTTTTTTTATATTTTTATAAATTAAACAAAAAACAAATGTACATATTGCTATTTAAAGTAGATCAACTTCAATAATTAATCTGAATACAAATAACAGCTTAAATTTTTAAAGCTAAAATATTTAAAAATACAATAAAATCGTGGAAAAACTTTACGATTTTGAAAAAAAATCAATTATTTTTATTCAGATTATTAAATAGGTCAACTATAATTATTATTATCTACTTATTAATAATTAATATTTAATTTTCTAAAATTTAATGGACTTCAGCGCACGAATACCAAGCAACCCTGACAAAATTTATCATAATAATTGTATAATTTATTATTATAAATAAATTACTTATAAAAAATTTTTTGCTGGAAAAGAGCGCGCTGAACCTCCCATTCCCCGGATTGACTCTTATATTTTCAATTTGCAATTTAAAATAGATAAAAAACTTCAAAGGTACTCAAACTGTTTATATTTTACTCATCTTTGGGCCCGTAACCTGTCATGATTTATCAAATTTTATTGATTCAATTTATTTTTAACTGGAGAAGCATTATGAATATTTAACCATTGTTTAATTGCTTTCTTCAGCTTTCAGATCGACTTTTATCCACTTTTGCGGTTATATGAATAACTAGCAGTGGCGCCCTTCCTCAATTTTTATAAATTTTTACATTTAAACTTGTCCTAATGACATCATACATAGTTTTGCGACCGGGGGGGGGGGGGGGGGTCTGGAGGTTTATATTTCTACTTTAGTTATTTTTTGTTGGAATCAAAAAATTGTAACATTTCTGTCTCTTTCTATTGCATTGAAATATTATATCTATCTTTGTCGGTGAGATCCCAACCTTAAGTTGTCATAAATTTTATATTAAATTGTCATAAATCCATAAATTAATTTTAATTTTAACTGGTGGCCGCTCTGAGACTGGAAAAGAATATAGCTGTGGAAACCGGATGGTCTGGAAAATTTAGAATAATTTCCAAAAATAATTTTTAAAAAAATATTTACATTCTGATGCCTTTCATTTTTACCAGGAATAGATTTTCAGCACGTCTGTGCTGTGTTACTAACTAGTAATGTACTTCTGATTGGTTCATTTCACGTTACCAACCTAAACAAAATTAGAAATTACGGGAGAACGATCAGTCATTGCGGCCTTCAGGCCGCACAACCTGGGCAGTTTAATGTGTTAAGAATTGTTGAATGTGACGTCACGATAGTACATATTTTAGCAGGGGGTAAATATTCAGAACAATTTGTGTACGCAAGAGTCGGGATTCCTAAGATTTCAAAGAATTGCAATGATTTCCACAAATTTCAATGATTTCCAAAGATTTCCAAGGAATTTCAAATATTTCCAACGAATTCCAGCGATTTCCAAAGATTTCCAATTTTATATTAGTGACTTTTTAATGGTGAATAATATTTACTTAGAAATAACTGTTTATCGTATTCAAAGGTACCGAAACTGTTGTTTTAAATTTTTAACGTATCACTGACCTCTGGGCTCATAACCTAAAAATACATTTAAACCAGTAAAAGTTTTGTTCTGCAAAGATAATTAAAAAGGAAATCTTCTGAAGACCTGTGCAGATGCAGAATGTGCATTTTAAACTGAATATTAATTGGTAAATTCGTTTCTCAGCTATTTATTAATTTATGAATACCAAAAACATTGTAAAATTATCTTTAAAAAGGCCGAAAAAGCTGTAAATATAAAAATATCCGGGACGCATTTACATAACTAACAATAAGACAAATCTTTACTTTTTTTCGCTCATTTGGGTCCCAAACGTATACTTTGAAACGACCACAAACAATTTACAAAGTGCGATTTTCCCACAGTGCAGAGATAAGTAATGTGTGTCCGAGAAGTTGTACACGATTGTCTCGCAGGATAACGTAGAAGTCCAGGAATAGTAGTCAGTCCTGAGGGAGTACACGAACCAATTTCCGTCTGGTTCTACTTGATGAGGGTTTATATCTCTCTTGTACAAATGCTATTGTTGATAGTACAATTTCTACATTAGTATTTATTGCAAATACATATGGCCGTGCATAGATAATTAATTGAATTTCCTAAATTTTCACTATTTACTACTTAGAATTAAAATTTCTATTATGTAAAGCAATCACAGTGAAATGTTCTGAAATAACTCCAAATTATACAAATTCTCGAATTGCTAATGCATTTTGGGGATAATAACAATAATGGCTAAAGTGCAATTTATCGATTACTAAATGGAGTGCATAATTTTCCAATATACCTACCTAACTCGATTCAATAGTAATAAATTCCCCTGGGAGCGCCATGTTTTAAAAATAAATACATTATTAATCCGTAATGTTAACCACCGCCATAACATCGTAAAAACGTTATTAGACCAATTACGGCACAGACAAAACACGAAAGAAGGTCTGCAGCAGCCACTTTTTTAAATTAAAAAAAACTTTCTTGTTTGTTCTATGTAATTTGGTGGCAATTTTAGAATGTCAATGTTTTTAGGAAAGACACAAACAGAAATTAAAATTTTTATTTTTAATTAGTAATTATATAATTTTGTTTAAAAGTGGCGCAGCCTCCGCATTGTTTATCTACTTATAATCGAGAGCAGAGACAGCGATAGGCCTAGTAGTCAGCATGATCAACTGCTAATGCTCAGGAAGAAATCATTGGCAAAGCAAGATCTACTTTTTTTTCTCAGACAGTAATGTTCACAAAAATCAATCACTTTCTTGTGAAAAACGAAAAGCGTACAAAGCTCGACTTGGAAATTTGAATAGAAAAATTAAAAAAATTTAATTTTTACCTCGTCAATTTTCCTTTAAGCTTTTTTCCAAAGTCTCGTATTTTGTCAAGCACTTAAAATATTTTATGCTTTTAGTTTTTAAATTAATTTTCCTCAAAAAGTATAGTAGTACACCTACTGTCTGGTTTAGATATAAAAATGAAAGAAAATTTTCTAATTTCAATAAGAATGTGCGGCTTCTTTCGATACGTCGATAGCGGATTTTTATGGAAATTATAAAATACATATTTTTCGTACTTTTCCATGCGACAGCCAGCTTTTCTACGTCCCCTGGGGGCAAGGTTCCGGTATCATTCTACACTTGAGGGTTCTAATATATTTTATAATATAAATATAAATTAATGACGTTAATAAAAAAAATAGAAGACCCCAAAACAGTTAATGGAAGCCCCTTAAGGCTACCTAATTGATTTTTGTAAGTATTCCCTAAATGCTGCAAATCTATCGCTCTAGCCTATATCGATCATGCTGCTTAGCGATAAATATATAAATTCCCGACTTTTCATTGTGCAAAAATTCCTTTTGTTAGAAAACAGAAATGAAGTTGTAGTTTATCCGTGCAGACAAAAAATTGAACGGGCACGTAAATAACTTAGAAGTATTGATTTCGTATTTTAATAACTGTAATGCGTCCATAAAGTAACAAAGTATGTACAAAATTTGTCTAAACCGTGTGATAAACTTGACCCAAGCATAATAAATACCAAACTCAAGTCGCAATTCGGAGACCGGAGTTTAATAATCCAGTACTATTTTGTTTTACTGCTGCGGGGAACCGCAGCCGGACTCTCGCTTCGATGACTCCCTTGCCTTTCTATTTTACAGAGCTTTTAATTGTGATCCCCATGCCACAGGTTATTGGACGTCCAAAAATATAACTCAGAGTCCTGAGGGACACACAAAACTCCTATCTAATCAACAGTAAAAAACTAAACGCCCCCAGAAAAAATAAACTACGATTTTATTATTATATCGTTAATGAAATTTAAATTTATGCACCAATAATTTTTACACTCCAGCTTCCTTTTTGTTTTAATTTTTAAATGTACTCAATTTCGCGGTACAAAAACAAAAGTTGTCCGAAGTAGATTAAACTTCATGTTTTAAATAATAAATATTTGAATTATGCAAATTAGCTCACCACCGCTCAACAATATGCGGACGGTCCTGCTTAAGTAATTTTTCTTTTGTTTCTAATAAAATGCGAATTTATGCACCTACTTCAGTCTGCAACTGCCATTAGATTTTATTTGTAAATAGACAATGACGTAGTGGGGAGGTAGATGTAATTATTAATAATATCCGAGACGGTGCTATGAACCGACTGCCAAATGAGACACATCAAATTTTAGCTTTTATGGTAATAGTCGCATCATATCGCGGTCGTCTTCCGTTATTAGATACTGACCGCAATCTACAGCTTCGAGCTATGTTCTTCATCAACCATATAATGTCACTCGCAATATTAAAGACAAAGTTAACTAACCGCACACCACCTTTTAAGCAACATCTTGAGTCTTGAGATGACATAAAATAAACAACAACTAAACGTTTCCTCCTGAGAGCTTCCATTATTACAAAATGCTTCCATACGAGAAAATGCCGAAATTTAATTATCTAACCGATGAAAATGCAAACAATACGGGAAATTGATCAAGCTGCTCTCGGCACGCGACTGCCACATACGCCACACGTACGTACGTACTTCAGAAACTTGCAATTTTAAAAAGTTAGAGAGGAAGTTTGAAGTCCCCCAAAAGTATTGACAAGCAGACTCCGCCGTGAATGCAAATCTCTCCAAGTTTTCCAACTGAAATGTTTGAGTTGATGGTTAAATTTACAGCTTTACGTGAAAAGCAAACGCTCCCGAGAACTGTGAGTTATTCTTAAAGCTAGCTGACGGTAGATTAATAGTGGAAGAATTCCAGAATTCCCAGGTTAAGGTTATCTCTGTGCAAACAGACCATTCGTCCTGATAGACCTATTGCACCAACAATTGCACATAATCAATAATTTTCGTAGTAATCAAATTTAATATCTGACCCAGTTTGGTCATTGCATGACCTAGGTTTTCCTAAATTTTTCCACTTAGAAATAATCAATTTGTATTCTGAAAGGTACTGATGAGTCATAACGATGACGAAGACGTGTAATTTTTCAATCGTTCGCAACATTGTGCAAAAGCGCAATGTAATTTGTTTTCCAGTAACAATGTTTTCTAATAAGTGTCAACCTGCCATGTTTAATGGTCAATGTGCTTACTGATAACTACCCCTCATGTTTGCATAATCTTCGAGAACTCAATAACTGCCCTTATCTAAATACGCAAGTACACCATTCTAGTTAAACATACCAGAAGCTGGAGGCGGTTTCTCAAATTAGTTGCATTTTATTAAGGACCAAATTATTGCATGAAGCTGTTTCCTTCCGGAAAAACTATTTCCTCCTCCTTTTTGTTTCAAATAAATTATAATTTAAAATTCAAGAAAAGATATTATTGCATCTTCATTATTGAGACGTAAATTCAGCACGACTTCATAAAACTTCTAAAAATGAACGAAAGATTTGATACAAAAGAATTAAGATTGATGAGTTCGGCTTTTCCACTACTTGTTGAGTCTGTCAATTAAAAAGTAATAAATTAAGTTTGCAAAAATCAAACCATAATCCCTTAAATCCCTCAGTTTTACTTCGAAAACTTTTCCTGTGGTCAGCACGCGGCAGGACTCGCGAGCTCTTGGTCTACACATTTTTAGAATACCGAAAACAAGCTTAATGAAAATGAGCAGTAGTACCTACGTTATTAATTAATTTCAAAAAATACCACAGACGCCATAAAAAATAAATTAAACGCTTAAACAAAAATTTTCATTAATATGAATGGAAAGGTTGTTTTTTTGTGTGAGAGTCTGTGAGCGAAAACAAAATATTTCTATATTAAAGTTTTGAACAAAATATACTGGACAACCGAAACAATTATTTTATTATATTTGCTATTTTATTATTAGGGGAGAGTGGAGTAAATTCAAACTGCTACTATCATCCTAATGTTTTTTCAAATTACTCAAAAATGGTGGATTTACCATGGTTGCGCCCTATACAACCTCGCTACGCTCAGGCGTTTTGTTTCTGACCGGGGGAGGTCAAACGATTTCACGATATTGAGCTTATGTCTACCTTCTGCCCCCTCTCCACACTGCAAAGCAGGGAGAAGTTTCGCTCTATGCTCTCAAAAACTGTGTTTTAAATAAATAATCCATCCCTCTGAATGATTTTATATCAAAATACATATCTAAGTAAATTAAAAATATTTCATTGTAGCCCTCAAAAAGTTTCCAATTTTATTGCCAACCCAGGAATTAAATAACTGTAACTTTTCAAATAATGGATAAAAATGTTGGTTTTTATTTGAAATGCAATGAAAAAATTTAATTGCAATCGACCCTTATTCATTCCGTCGAGAATATTCGAAACGAATTCTAATAATTCGCCACAATTGTAAATATTTCAAACTCATTCGAATCCAATCGCGATTTTCCCCTTGCAGTGCGCGTAAGATGATTCCAGAGCCCCTCGACTCGTTTGTATTCATCGGACATGTGTAATTAGGCTTGGATAACTCTCGTCTTCGGAGACATGCCTTCTGCTATCCTACCTTTTGCTCACAAGCTACCTAATTTGGAAGCACTGCGATGAGTAAATTAAAAGGCTTGTAGGATATTAAGGGCAGATTGCTCGAGGGAGTTTTCTCTTGTTTAGATAACGAGATAAGAGGTGACACCCGAGCTTCTCATTATAGTGGTTTTGACCATCCAAGTGGAGTGTCTTCTAATTTTATTGGGACGCAAATTCGTTCCCCCTAATTGTATACTGAAAAATAATCTTCTTATTTTTTAATTAATTTTTGTTACTTTTAATTCTAAAAAAACTTAGGTGAGATGTTAAAATTTCAGTTGTGTTTACTTTTGAGATTTCGCGGCTTTTCATATTGAAATTTAAGGAAAAAATTATAAAATAACATGGCTTTGGTGGCGGATTTAGTGAGGTGTAAAAAAGCTGCAACCTGAAATTTTTTCTGATGAAATGTAGAGCTTTAAGTCAACAAAAACATAAATCTTGTCTCGACGAAAAGATTTAGGTACAAACGCCGATATATTTAAGGTGACAACTTTACACCGGGGTTCCCCTCTGGATTTATAAAAAGCACAGATCAAATAATACGAGGTGCAGGCAAAAAATAGCACTTTTCGGTGAGCTTCAATTACATTTCATTGAATTTAAATGTGGAAAGGAGGAAAACGATGAGCGAATGGGGATATCGCGCACTATAAAATTTAAGTGACAAACTTTGCAAGTTTATGATTTAAAAATAAACCAAAATTTATTCCAAAAACTTTATAGTTTAATTTCATAATTCGTTTATTTCCATAATTTATTCGAAAATTATAATCCGAATTCCCTTATTACATTTAAAATTCATTGCTTTATTCGTACATAGGATTTCCTATTTGCACGAGACGAATATTTGATACTCAATACACAAAATATATTGCAAATGACGTGCCGACATGCCTCAAATTAGTTTAAGTTTCTCCAAATTTGTTTGACTTCCAAGTTCATTACAATTATTGCAATTGTGTTTTCCCAGTTTCGACGAGCAAATAAATGCGAATCGCTCGCAACGCAAAAAACTGGATCGCCTTAATTTTTTATCAACCTTAGGTATTTTGAATTTTTTCTCTTAACGGATTCCGTGCCCATAACTTACGACGCTTTCATTTTCAATTACAGACGACGATTTATTTCTACAAAATCCGAATAAAATGTCGAGCAATACAAAAACTATATTTTTTTAAATCTCCGGTTTAATTCCTCCGATATCAGCCACCAGTTTCCGAGTTAAATTTTTTCGGTGGCATTGTTTTATCAACAATCAGAGTAAAAAGTTTGGAAAGTTATGTAAATCTTATCACATTATTCCTCTTCCCTTCATCGGTTGGAGAAAGTGATAAGAAGATGTGACATTTGATCCGCAAAGTTATTCAAAGTTAGGCAAAAGCGATGGCAGATTGGCGAACGCATCCAATCCTGCATACCAACAACTTCGGACACTAACGAGAAACAAGGGGACTTGAGAAACAACTCGAAAATCTGTAAGTATTCAGTTAAATTAACACCGAATCGTAGATTCCTCCGAACAAAGTTACTCTGCTCTCGTTGGGTTATTAAATGAGCGACTTTGATCTCTAATAAAGGAAATAAAAGGAAAACAAAGTAAATCTCGATCGCCCATGAGAATATCTAAAAGGACGTAAATCGCGTGACTGGAAGATCAAGTGCTCACTCCAAGACATGTCTTTCAAAAGGGATGACAAACGAGGGCGCCAATATGCAGAGTGACCCCACGTACATGAATCGAATAACAAAACCAAAGTCAATTCTGCATTTTTAACTTTACATCACTCATCAGCTATGTATGCGCATGCATTACCCAAATTTTATTAAAATATTTCATTTGCAACTCGACCTGCTCAATAAGGTGGTTAAATCCACCTCACCGAAAATTCTTATTCAAATATCCCGACTCTTCAACATAAACATTTACTCGTATAACTTTTTAAATTAACTTTCCCTATCAATAAAATTTTACTTTTCAAGTTTTCCTATTTGAGTGCCTAACTTTTTGAAACAACTTACTCTAACATTTCGATATCAAATTTTAGTTACGAAAACGAATTACCTACATAAAAATATAAAATACAAAATGTAATAAATAGATGTTAACACAGTAAAGCAAGGCGGACACCGGCTAAACCAGGCTAAAACTACGCGATTATATCTTTTTATTATTAAATATCGCAAAAACAAGAGAACATCATCGAAAAGTAACGGAAAATCGCTGATCCATTCAAGCGCGTCATTTGTTTGTTTTAGAAAAGGTAAAAGAGCTGACCACAAGGTGGACATGTGTTTCACAAAAAACAGCGCTAATAAATGTTAATGAGCCCATTTAAAAAAAAAAATATTGCTGTAATATATTTAATTAAGCTCAATCTTCCAGTAAAATTATTAAACTTTCTTCAATTTAATTTTTCGAAAATAATCCGTTCCAAAAAGAATCTATTATTCAATTAATCAATTACAGTAAATTCCCGTTCAACCGGCACGGTCTGAACTGGAGACATACCGTGAGATTGAAGTTTTCCGGTTAATTAGGATTTAAGAAGTAGATATGCCTGTTTTTATATACTAAATAAGTAGCTAATGATATTTAATATGCCGATATCCGAAAATACCTAAAATTTAACTAAAATGTGAGAATTTATATTTATTACGACGATGGATTGTTAAAAATACTATATTTATTGTTATTATAAGTCTAGAGCTTGTGAGGATCTTGATGCCGGCAAATTGCATGGCGGATGAACGAGAATTGATAGTATATAATAGTAGATTAAAATAGAAAATAATTTTCCTTATATTAACTTTCAAGCACGAAAAAAAAATTGGTTGTCATAATAAAATAAAGCTTAGTCTGTCATTCCACATAACATCAAACTCATTCATTTGTTTGTTAATTTATTATGAAGCCAATCAGATGGCGGGCGGGCTTTATAACCTAAACAAGTAATGAAAAGATGCGTTTCGGTGGCATCCCACCATCTTCAAATCAATTTTAAAATACATAAAAATTGAAACATAATATATTGCAAAATAAACTATTGATAAACAAGACAAAAACAATTCCAACTACAAATCCGCTTATTTGGTGTTCGCAGTGTGATTTTTAGTTTTTCTAGGTTTTATCTTGTTTATCAATAATTTTATTATTCCACCAGTTTATCTTGTAATATAACACCGTTTTATTTGTATGCATTTAGATAGTACTGGCTCCAGTGATTTTCTTTATTTACCAAATAATAATTTACATAATATTTTATCCTTAAAATTGATATAATCGGGTATACCTACTCCTATTAATATAATAAATAAATTCCAGTGTAAGAAGACTTGTTGTGACTAACTGTTCATAATGTGAGACGTCAGCGTAAACGGTTTAAGCTGTAAGATCCGCTTTAGTTCTGGATAAAAAAAAAATCGAAAAACATTTGATTCAACCTTAAATTTTTGAACTGTCGACAGAAGACGATTTTCCTTCCGAATCGAGATTAATCCTTCCACTAGGAATTTATTTATGATATAATAAAATAAAGTTCTTACGCTTTTTGAAGTTTTCTCTCGATTTTCCCACCAAAGAATCGTCTCCGTTTCAAAAGTTTCCCGACTCACAAACAAAGGAAAGCCACATAACTTCAGTACACACACTAAAAGGAACCTCTGTTAACAAATGACGATGAGTGACTGATAAAATTTTGCTTTTCAAGCATTTACGTGATTCAAGGTGTTATTTAGTGATAACAAGTTTCTTCGCGTCAGTTATCACGACTTAAAAAATTCAACAAACTAAAATAATTTTTATCACGTCGCCGGACCCGATCACTTGAAATTAATTCGTTAGAAATTGGGACGGTTTTTGATTAGATCATAAATTAATTTCGGGGTGTATAATTCCGAAGGGCTAAAAAAATAAAGCTTTTTATGTGTGATTAAAATAATATTGATTTTATTTTATTTCGTAAATTGATTTTATTCATTCGTTGCGTACTATATAGGCTGATTCATATGGTGAGTCATTTATGTTGTACATCGAAAAGAAATGGGTCACTTGGTCTTGGCATACAAAGAGTATAACCGGCTAATTAAACTGCTAAAATCAAACAACTGGAAAACCAGGATTATGGTGATTATAGAAAAATAAACAAGTTACTTGCCTTAAAAGTTCTAAACACAGTTTACATTTAAAGAAAAATGTAGTTTTCACACTTTTCCACAATAATTCACTGCTACATCACGGGAAAAAATTTTTGACTAACCTCAATTGTTGATAAACCCACGTAGTGGACCCTACCTGTAAAAAAGACAATTTATTAATATTTATATTTCCCAATTCGTGTTTTCAATTTAACTTACCTTTATCACTGTAGTCCTGCCGCAATAGTGGTCGTCTTTCCTCCAATTCCATCCTTGGGCACAAAACACAAGTTCAAACACTAGTACAATTTTTAACGGCCACGAGAGAAAATTTTTTTAATGAACACTGATCACTAACTGATAAAACCAAAATTTAAATCAAAAGTGAATCGCGATTATTTAAAGCTTCCATCAAGCTTTCCCACAAATTCGTACTCGACACCAGGCACTCCCGACCACGAAGACCGACCGAAATGATCCCGAAAACTTATCTGTCTTTCAATTAATTGTATGTGGACTTGAGTGGATTCAAGTTAGTAGCGAAATCAATCAATTAGCTGAAGCCTGACCTGCAACAAAGAATACATCTAGTATTACTCCGTAGTTTAAACTAAGTTAAAGAAGAACATTAATCTCAATGGCTTGAGTTTTTGCACTTTAAATCGAAATAATTTCTATAATTTTATTATAACTTTAGTGCCTGCGAAGCTTAACGTCAATCTTGTTTGTTGTCGTTCGTTGACGTTGACAGAAAAACAAAAATTTGATTTTATCTCCTTCAATTATTTGTCAAACTTAAAGATTCATTTTTTTGTGAAAGCAATTGTTTTACATTACCGCTGGCGCTGCGGTGGGCGGTATAACAACAAAAAAATAAATATTTAATTTTCGTAAATAAAGTAAACAAGTTAACTTACCTTTTCCCGAGTCCAATGGCCTGGAAAAACTGAAATTTCCACTTGAGCGATTTGTTAAAATGTAAGCGATGACGTCACTACCATCTTTAATTTATTTTGTTCGATGAATTTATCACAACGGAGGAATTATCCCTGCAAAATATAAAAATTAAGACAAGGAAATAAAAGCAATGTCAAACTGGTGGTAATATAAAATTTGACTCAACCAAATACACTTTCGAAATGTAAATACAAATTTAACTTACTTTATTATTGTTCCATAAGTTTTCCGGAAAAATCCACCTTCCAATTTGTCGATGAAACGCACGTTAACTAAAGTGTTGCAATCAAGTGACATTAGTATCAAATTTGACAATCGAATGTTAAATGTTTACGTCATAAAGCCCGATGAAAACAATGACAAGATTGCAAACTGCAGGTAAATAAAAAACGTCAAATTTAAAAAATGAGAAAATTTTCTATGTTCTTCGAGCTTTTCGAATCTGCCAGTCGTTTCCATGCTGACTAAAATTATTTCTTCGAAATGACTGCAGTTTGGCAATAGCAAAGCCATAACTGCCTAAAACAACCACAGCCGTTTTGGTAAAAATCAACTTTGTCAAAAATGTCAAAAAGTTTGAACATGTAAAATTAATTTTGTCCAAAAGCTGAGTCATTTACAATACTTTCTTAATCAAAATAAAACATTTTGTTACTAACCCGCTTACAATTTGTTAATATTCACAAAAACCCATCTTCACTTTGATTTTAGAACAAAATACCACCAGTTGAATTCAACGCACCCTGACAGTTTCCAAAACACTCCGCCTTCACGACCGACACTAAACAAAATGTTAAAAAATGTTTTACGTCACAAAATTACCAAAATGTTCATTACCAATAATGCTATCGCACATGTGTTAAACCGGAAGTTAAAAAATTTAAAAAGATTTGAATTTTCTTGAACAACATTTAAACATCTACAAGGTGAAAAAGAAAATCAAATTAATTATTTTTACTGTTCAACCGTAGACTCACAATATATGGGTTTTTCCTCGTAAGTCAAATAAAAATATTAAATCAGCGTTGAGGTGCCCAAAACTTTTCATGCGGACTTGACCAATCTTGATCCTCACATTATTGACAGTTGAAAAGTGAAAATTATTAATTAAATTTTCACTTTTACCCTGTACACGTTTAAATTAATGTACTTCTAGTAAATTCAAATCATTTTAATTTTTTTCACTTCCGGCTTACATGTGCGAAAGTCTTATCAGTGACGTAAATTTTTAGAAACAAAAATTTACTTTCAAATGGTTGCTGACTCAGCAAGCACTTTTGGCCTAACCGTTGGCTTTGTCGGGATAGTACGTGGTTTCAAAAATGTATTTCTAACAGCAAGAGGTTTTGGGTATAAAAAAATATTAATTATGTATTTGTGAAACTTGCCTTGGTGCGGCACTGCCAACCCCGACAAGCCGGCACTGATTTACGGTGAGTTTATTATTCCACTTGTGTGAACATTTTTGGGTCTGCGATATAAGAAATTTGTGACGAATTTTGGGACCTAGAACATCTAACATTTTGTTTAGTGACAGTCGCGAAGGCGGTCTCTTGGAAACTTACTGTCAAAGTGCGCTGGATTCAACTGGTGGTAGTTTTTCTTCTTAATCAAGGTATAAATGGGATTTTTTGAATATCAGCAAATTGTAAGCGGGTTAGTTACAAAATGTTTTATTTTGATTAAGAAAGTATGTGAATGACTCAGCTTTTGTACAAAATTAATTTTACATGTTCAAACTTTTTGACATTTTTGACAAAGTTGATTTTTACCAAAACGACTGTGGTTGTTTTAGGCCGTTATGGCTTTGCTATTGCCAAACTGCAGTCATTTCGAAGAAATAATTTTAGTCAGCATGGAAACGACTGGCAGATTCGAAAAGCTCGAAGAACATAGAAAATTTTCTCATTTTTTAAATTTGACGTTTTTTATTTACCTGCAGTTTGCAATCTTGTCATTGTTTTCATCGGGCTTTATGACGTCAACATTTAACATTCGATTGTCAAATTTGATACTAACGTCACTTGATTGCAACACTTTAGTTAACGTGCGTTTCATCGACAAATTGGAAGGTGGATTTTTCCGGAAAACTTATGGAACAACAAGAAAGTAAGTTAAAATTTTTATTTGAACATTCAAAGTGTATTTGGTTGAGTCAACTTTTGTATTACCAACAGTTTGACATTGTTTTCATTCCCATGCCTTAAATTTTGTATTTTGCAGGGATAATTATTCTTCTATTGTGGTAAATTCATCGAAATAAATAAGTTAAAGATGGAATAATGACGTCACGGTTTACATTTTCATAAATCGCTCAAGTGGAAATTTCAGTTTTTCCAGGACATTGGACTCGGGAAAAAGTAAGTTCATTTGTTTACTTGGTTTTTATGTGTAATTGCTCACACTTTTGTTTTTCTGTCAACGTCAACAAAAGTCAAATATTGGAAAATTCATTAAACAAGACTGCGATGTTTTACTTTTCGTGAAAACAATCAGTGGCGGTTTGTCATAATGGGCACAGGGGCACGTGCCCTCCCATTCCAAAACCAATAGAAGGATAGATTTTCATTTTAAATAAATATTTTAAAAGCAATTTTTTTTTATTTTGTGCCCTCCCACTCAAAATGTCACGAGCCGCCACTGAAAACAATAATTGTTTTACTTAAGCTTCGTAAGCACTAAAATTTCTTTCTACTGCTGTTACAATAAAATTATAATAATTATTTCGATTTAAAGTGTAAAAACTCAAATAAAGCCATAATGTCAAACTTTTATTTAATGTTTGTATGAACAACTTCTTTGTAAACGTACAAATACTAAATGATGTATTCTTTTGTTGCAGGTCAGGCTTCAGCTAATTAGTTGATTTTGCTCTATCTCAAATAACCCAACCGAAGTTCCATAATAGTATTTTTTGCCAATTTTGAGCAGACTTTGTTTTTGTGGCAATGAATCATAATCATTTCGGTCGCGAGTGCGGTGTCTAGTACGAATTTGTGAAAAAGCTTGATGGAAGCTTTAAATAATCGCGATTCATTTTTGATTTAAATCTTGGTTTTAATGGTAGTGATCAGTGTTCATTAAAAAATTTCTTTCGTGGCCGTTAAAAAATGTGCGAGTGTTTGAACTTGTGTTTTGTGCCATAGGATGGATTTGGAAGAAAGACGACCACCATTGCGGCAGGACTACAGTGTGAAAGGTAAGTTTAATAAACATGAATTGGGAAAAATATATATTAATAAATTTCTTCTTCTTTTTATAGGTAAGGTCCCCTTCGTGGGTTTATCAATAATTTATTTCGAGCGGTTTTCGCGGTCGGTAGTGCTGTGTCGAGTACGAACTTGTGGAAAAGCTTGATGGAAGCTTTAAAAAATCGCGATTCATTTTTGATTTAAATCTTCGTGTTAGTAGTAGTGATCAGTGTTCATTAAAAATTTGTTTTTTCGTGGACATTAAAAAATGGTGCCAGTGCTTGGAGTCCTAGGATGGAATTGGAGGAAAGACGACGACAGGATTGCTGTGTTCAAGGTAAGTTTGATTGAAAACATAAATTTTGAATTATTATTCACTTATATTTCCAACTTTTTCTCACGAATGAGAAAAATTAATCTTAATTAATTCCTTGGCTTTAGCGCGTGAATCCAGAGAAATATAGTAGCATTCCAATTTTTATGAACTTACCCAAATTAATTTTTGCTTTAAAAAGGCACACTCTATGATGTGTCAAGTTTCAAATTATTTCTTCTCAAGCTTTTTAATATTACCTTACCTTACCTTATCAGATTGTAGGTCTTAAAAAAATTACTTTAGGGGAGGGGGATAGTTAATCACCTTTCAGCGTTTTAGATGACTTCTTAGCGTTACTCACCTTCCAGCATTTGGCAACTTACTTTTATAAACTTATATCTCTTGGGTTTTCGTTCGGTTTTTATTTTTTATACATTTCCCAGGGGCGGCCCCCGGGTTTGGCCCTGGCGAAAAAAAAATCAAACACAGGTAATACAGTAGTGGTTATATTTTATTATACTCTTAAAAATCTGTATCTCCTTTATTATTATTACTTTACATATAAAAAAGCTGTTAAAAGCTCGTTCAATTTATACCATAATATATTATATTATATATAATGATAGTTTCAATTTGCACGCGTATTAAAATGTAAAAAACATCACTCATACTTTTTAAAGCCTCACATGACATTGCCCTTCCAGCACGTACAAGTATAAAAAAATTTTTGTTATAATTTTATTCCTATTTAAACATTAACTTACAGCTAAACAATAATAATAATAATAAAGTAAAAAATATTATTATAGTATATAAATAAATAACATTTCCTAAATTAATCATGACTCTCGCACCTTAAACGTTAAAGCTCGACAAATTTATTAAAAATTGTTTATAATAAAAACGTGGTGGTCTCGCAATGTCTTGCCAAGCAAGAATTTGTTTTTCATAGCCTAACAATATTTATTAATAAGGTAATTTTTTTTACAGTGCACCGAAGAAAGTTCCATGTTCTCATCAGCACTCCAGCAACACACAAATAGGTACTCTAGTAGTAGTTATATAATAATAAATTATATGATTTATAATATTTTTTGCGTTACAAACAATTTACGTTACTAAATTTGGAAATAATTATCGCTCGGGAAAATTTTGAAAAAAATTTAGTAACGCACAAATTTGCACGTTTTATTACACACGTCCTGTTATTTTTTAAAAAAGAAAAAATCTACAGTCGAACCCGCTCGCAACGAACAAACGCATTCGACTGTACGTTCTTTAATAATTAATACGAGAAATCTAAGTACAAAAAAAGTTGTTGCTTAAACCTCTGATATTGCTTGCATAAATATTTGATAATAGGTGATTTTTACAATAATAATAATAATAATAAAATGAGCGGATCAGAATGGGGCGGCAACTTTTTGTACTCATTCAGATATCACCAAAAATTTGTAACATTCAAATGATTATTGCGCAATATTTTTGTTATTATTAGACGACCGGTTCTTTGTTGCACGAACAAATCAATTTTACAAGTTTAAAACAAAAATATTAAAGCAGTTTATATTATAATATTATTTTGACAACAGCCATAATCGAGGTACTTCGTTTTTTAAACATGGCACGATAATTACAATCGTCTATTTTCTTTCATAAATATACATTTTTAGATTTATCTTTTTAAATAAAATATTTGCTGTGATAGAAAATTTTGTATGTATTTGGAAATTTATTTATCCGTGCAACAAATCCGGGTCGCGGGTGAACGAGTCCGGAATACGCTGCCCGCCGGGGAACTTAAGGTGAGGGCAGCTCATTTTAGTTCCCGACGAGTGCGTGTTGTTAGGGTGGCACGCGCGTCGTCGCGAAGACGACGCACGGGCGGCCCAAGCGAGAAGACCCTTCACCGTTGTACATTTTAAGAACCCCTGATATAAACGATGCGCTATTTTGTAGATAAATAATCGTCCACCGCTCGAATGTAAGCAATAACAACGCGGCGCCAGCGACGCTCTGCTAAGGTAATGTCGTCCGGTTTCTAAAGTGGATTTGCAAAGTGGGACGACAATGCAGATCGGCGTCCGCGCCAAAACCGCCCCAATCTTACACCCTACTACAGTACACTATAAACAGACATCATAAACTACCCTCAACGCTCAACACTTTCCAATAATAGGTATAATAATATATGTGTAATAATTGAAAACAGCGAGGGAGCCATTCGGCGGCCACATTTTATTTTATAACCGCGGCCACTATCGGAACGGCGCCCGACAAAAAAACTACAACACCAAAACGTCGTTATCCAGCACTGTTAAAGGTAAATTTGTACTTCCGACATGGGAGAAACGAAAAGTACCATCGAGCGACCGGCTATGAATTAACATCGCAAGACGGAAGACTTTTCGACGAAACGCAAAAGCGGGGGAACGATCTCGTCACCCAACCATGAGCCAACAAATACACGAATTTTTTTTCTTAATCCTCTAAAATCACTAAAAACAGTATAAAACATTAATTTTTTCTTGTTGCAAAATCTTTACTATTCTACTAATCGTATCACTCGAGATATTTTATTACTATTTTTAAAATCACACTTTTTACATGGAACTAATTTTTTTTTAGAATTACACGAGCGCCCTAAATTTTAGTCAATCCGAGAATAAAATGTGAAACAGCCTCATTTTGATAAACAAAGATAACAAACTATCGACGCGCGTTCCGTCGCGTTCGCAAATCTCCCACCGCCGCAAACGCGAAGAACGTAGACGTTCGTTTAAATTGGACGCTAATGAAAAGAGTGGCGAACGAGCCAAATTCGAATCGGCGAAGAAAACTTACTTTACGTTTAGTTCCATATTTTTTTTTAATAATAAACGCGTTATCCTTATTATGCCGACCATACAAAAATATATTACTCCAAAAATAGGGGTTATACAATAATGCACTTTTGCCACGTACTGCGCAATATTAAGTATAGCCAATAGTTTACATGCGTTTTCCTTACATCTAAAGGATTGTTTCCTCATGGTTGGTGATGAAGCACTAATTACAACTAGAGACAAAGCAACAAACACATATTGGATTATACACATCATATCTACTCGGGAGCGAAGCTACACAGAGTTACGAACGATAGTGGTGCTCTAAATTACGACCCTTACCCTGATTACGTCAAAGTTTAATATTGTGCAACGACAGCCTTATCAAAATGACGAAGACACAACCGGTCGGACTGAAAAACGTCTTCGATCCATTCGATAACTAAAATTGAATGGATTCAAATGAAACAAACAAAAATTTCGAGAAAGGTTCCGCACCGGGCTGTGTCTTAAAAAGTGAGGACGCTGCGCCCACCGCGACTTATCGACTTATATGTTATCAATAATAATGTTAACAACTGAAGAAGAGAATTTTTAACGAACGAGTCGAGCTCTGGCAGCCACCGGATTGGTCCTCGCACCAGCTGTGGTGCCCGCACTTCCTCCACAAAAATGACTACGCTTATAATTCGTATTTTTAGATTTATGTAAAAAACGACTACAACTAGACTTACGAGATAATTAATCGCCACATATAATACCAATTTGGAAATTTTTATATCGAATTCGTTTATTTACAAATTTTTGTTTGAAATATAAAAAACAGTCAATCGATCGACAAAAACGTTTTAGACCGCGAAATATAGGCCTCGATAACAAGAAACAAAACGGGAAGACCTACCGATCTTTCTTATATCACTAAGCGGGTGCATGCACATATAAAAACTACAGTTACGTTCTAATTTACTAAACTAGGATGTCGAGGTCTCTCTCTCTCAGGGTAATCGAGAAGAAATCATCTCTCCACACGCATAACAAATCTAACCGGTCGATGTGTCGTACGAAGCAACAAAAGCCAGGCAGAAAGTGAAATAGTCTGTCAACTTTTAACAATTGGTTTATTAAAATGTATATTATAAAATTTGCAAAAGTAACGAACCGTTTGTACTCGAAGCAATTTCAACTAGTTAAGGTCAATGATGGAGGTGCAGCGGGACGAACTCGGGGAATAACCGACCGTTGTCCCGCCGTTGTTTAGGAAACCGACCGTCCCTACTACTTCACTAAGAACCCGCCATTTTATAATGGCACTCATTTGTTCATGATGCATGCACTCCGCGGGACATCTCCTGTCCCAAAATATTACGTTCACACTTATTACTAATTATTGGGACACAGCAACACTATGACTTATCTTATGACTTACAAGTTATTATTAAGTAGTAAGCAAATCGTATCAAAAAATCGTGGTGCGCATCATCCGCAGTAGCAATGGATGGCGCGATACGCGTCAGACACTGTTCCAACTTAATAATAATACAAAGTTATCCATATGAAACATCAAAAAAAAACGTATATTGACCCATCGTCCAAACTGGACATTGTACTAAATCACAAACTTTTTAACTAATAAAACATTTAAGTAAACACTAAATACTAATAAAACATAATAGATTTATAATAAGAACAGATAACTAAAAATCTAATATTTTTCCGCGTTCCCACGCTCGGGTCGCTCAGTTAAAAGCTAAAAAATTCAATTTAAAGTGAGTCGAGGAAGCGGTAAAAATACACAACATAAACATCTTAAATGCGATATAAAATGCAATAACAACATAATAACAAATAAGAGAACTAAATGGTCTAGCGCGCGCGAGTGAGTTGCAAGCGGCAAAATTCGTCCAAACGCAGGCCCGCCAACTCTCGCCACAGCAGCCCCAAATCCAAGGACGAATCCTCGGACGAGGGCGGCGTGGAGGAGCGGTGTTCGGCCTTGCGGGAAACCGCGGGCTATGGCCACATTTGTAGAGATCGCACCACTTGGCGGACATAACAAAATCCCAAAGGTTTCACGAAATGCGTGTCCAGCGTGCGGCAATGCGGACACGGTACCATATGGCTATAGTCGCTGAAGAAATTTAGACGCTGCGTCGGGTACAAGACGGGCTTGTAGCACGCGTTACACTGCAACAAAAGTGACAAGTCAGTAAGAGGTTTGTTTTACGCACAACGCCGCCGTTGAAAGCCAACGTGCATGCCGACGCGACGACGCGGCGCTGTGCATAAAATCGAGAAATTAAAAAGCCTTACCTTGATCCGTTCCGTGCAGCATGGCATGGCGGCGAAGATATCGTACGAGTACATGGTGCCCAACACCAACGACGAGCCGTCCCATTGCTGATTGCAGTAGCGACACTTGATTCCGCGTCCGGGTGCGCCCTCCAAACATGCCATACAAACGACGGTCAAAAACTGTGTGCGTCCTTCGACTTTTACTTCGAGACAGCTTTTCGCGTGCTGTCGAGGACTCAAAAAGAAGGTGCCGTCCACGAGCGGATACCTGTCGAAGACCAGCATCTGCTCTTCGCACAGCACGCAACGCACCCTGGAGCGGCCTTGCGAGGCCAACGTCGATAATATGAAACAACGCGTGTCGTCGTTTCCGTGATTTCCTTCATCTTCGGTCTGAAATGCAAGAAAATTGTTTGGATTAGACAAATGAAACTTTGTAAGGTGAAATGTTGTGGTTGCCAGATGCTTTGATCTGTTTGCTTTAAAGCATAATATCCGATTTGGAGAGAATGCGACCGGACGTAATATCCCAACTACTCAAATAGTTTCGGGGGATGAAACAAATACAGTCGTTGTCCAAGAATCAATCGCAAAGTTCGTAAGTTAAAACGTCCGGATAAAAATAAATATTGTCCGACAGAGTAAACAAATGGAGGGGGGAGGTAGTTTGCCAAACAAAGCTCGAGGTATAACAATAGTTTACATTAAAATAAGTTAGGTAGTTGCGAAACTAACGGACATTTAACTTAATTAACTAATAACAGCACGAAGTATGTGTAATATAATTGTTTAAAATTTGATTAAGGAAATGGAACGAGCTCGACTGGGTACGGGGGTTTTTAGTGGTCCATTTGTTAATGAGACGTCTCGTAAATAACGTATTGGCGCAGTCGAAGCAGATTGAACTAAAATTTTCAAAATACATCAACGTCATAAACATTATTACCGCAGTCGACATTGCATTTCCACTCGTTGAACTTGCGGGTATCATCTCATCTACAATGAAAACATGACAAAAGAGAAGTCTCAGATTTGTGTTCTTAAAAACGAATAAAAATATTTTTGATAAATATAAACCCAACTTACTCTGGCGGTTTATAAAATAAATTTGTCTACCGAAAATAAATAAAAAATCTTAAAACAACCGCAAGCAAAATTTATCACGAAATACGTTTCTATTTGCCGAATGCTTTCGATTTTTGTTTTGCCGTTCAAAATCCTTAACGTTGAGAAACACAGGATGTGTGTCATTAGAAAAATTTCACCGATTTTCACGGAAATATTGCGAGTCGGTTAATTTACCTTTGGCCGACAGGTTTTTGCCTATAACTCGCGAACGGTGACAGACAGCCAAAAAAGTTGTGGATGAAAAATGAACGGAACGAAAATACGAGTAGTTTTTGTCAGAGGTGTTTTACGTAAAAACCCCACCGTCGGGGAGTTACGAGGCGTCGAAATTCCAAAATGATGAAAATCCGAAAATGCAATTTTGGAAGATTTCGAATAAATTATTTATAAAATTTAATCGCATTAAAATAAATTTGATAGCTCCGGTTGGTTTGATAGAAAGAAGTGAACTTTTGTGTCCGGCAGAATGCACGGGCATTAGCATATTAGTTTATTGAATGCAAACATGCGAAGGGAGAGATGTGCTCTCATTTTAATCCCGAGATTGATGTATTTTAAGTCCGGCTCTAGCGATAGGTCAGCCGGTGGTATTTTTGCCGTTGCAAATCGCGATAAATATCCTTCTTTGGCTTTCATATATCAGGATGGTCTTTGAAGGCGGCGGCAATCCTGTTTGCTCAGTTTATATACGGGCGGTTTTCTTAAAATTGCAAGCGTTTTTCATCACCACCGGCAGCAGGGCAAACGAGAGGAGTAATTTAAGCAGTTTGTGCTTTTAACCATTTTAGGAAATCAGGGTTGGTACGTCCCATCGTTATCATTTATACAGATAAACGAGCTCGTTTTAATAGAGAGCTCACTCATCTGATAAAATGTTCGTGTAACTCATCGCGTGTTCACGCAAGCGTTATTTCATTTTACGATATTAAACTTTTGCTGGTTTTTATTAGTTTGTAAAAAAGCAGACGAGTGAAGTGTTTGCTTAAGCTGGAGGCTGCACAAAACAATTCGTTCCCTCATCGACGGTTCCAGAGACAATATTGATAAATCGTCATTGTTCGACGATCATAACTTTTTTTGGAAACTTTCAAATTAAAATTTTCGGGCAGATTTCGGCCCGAACGTTTTTTCGCTAATTCCCCAATAGGAAGTGTTACATCCTGGAAGCTCATCAGCGTGAAGTCAGGCTTTGTCTCTAATCAAATATTAAAGGCATCGTTAATCCCACGCTACAATCCTGTTAAACGCTTTAGGACTTTGTTAAGCGTCAGGAGGTGGACTGTGAAATTCAAATTATACTTCTTTTTAAGCCTCTTACTCCACTATCTTGGAAAGTATTTATTTGTAGATTATCCTTTTGAGAAAAACTTCCTATAAATTATTTATATGGTGTCATAAGTAAGCAACTCTTGTCTTCTCAAAAGGTTTAATGATGTAGCACGTTGTACGAGCAACATTTCGTAGAGAAAAACGATCGTGTTTAGACGTCTCCGAGCAAATTTATTAGACCTTCCTTTCTTTCTTATGGTTATTTTTCTGATATTAATTTATTTAATTAAAATTTATTAATTCAATTTTGTATTATCCGAAAATGAGATTCTGTTCGTGACAGCATTCGAAACTTATTGATCATAAATTACCAAACTCCAAAGTTCTGGTTCGTCTTGAAAATTTTTCATTGTTTTCCCCATCTAATTGATTTTTTGTTACAACTTTTGATTAAATTAGAAAACAAATAATACAGGATGCTTTGCCGGTTGGTCGACACGAATTCTGATGCCAATCAATGCCCTAATAAGATACAACAATTCCGGATATAGAAATATTGACAATCGGATATCCGGTACGATTGGAAAAGCTACATTTCGTGCTGATCGTTTCTGACGCGAGATTAATTGAAAGATATATTAATAAAACCAGTCGATGCTACAATTGAAACTGCTCGATATTGGTTTGCAAATTGCAAAACTCACATCGGTTTCTCTTCATTGTTCCAACTTTTGCTCTGACAGGCATCGTTCCTTATACTGTATCGCAAAAAGTCAACTAAAACGGAAGAAAAAAATTCGAAAGTGAATCGGACATCTTTACAAATCGAAATTTCCTGATTTACGCTCTTCGCAAGTTTATTTTTACTCTTTTCGGCATTTGTCTCGCTCGTCATATTTTGCGAAAACGAGAAAAACGATATGAAAATTGTGTAAATATCTCGATTATTTCCCTTAGCAGCGAACAAGTCTCTCGGTGGATGTGTAATTGACGGACTGACGGAGAAATATAAACAGACGTTTTGTTACAATTTCGAGTTCCAGACGATGTAATCGATTAGTATCGTAGATTTCCAATTACCTGTTCAGTCATTTTGAATAGCGTCAAACCAAACCCCTTGATGGAAACAAAGTTTAAAGTTGGACTAATAAATACATCAGGTAACAGATGGTCAATCGATCATAGCAGAATTACTTCTCCCAGGACTTATTATTCATAGTATTTGTTGTTTTTCCTTCCGGATGACGAAACGGAAAATTAACTGCCAAGTCAAGAAAATTTGTTAGTAATTTTAGAACGGGAGCATTTTCCAAGGATCAAATTATTATCCTTCTTATTCCTTTCGCTCCGAGCTATTTACTTTATCTTAACAGTAATCCTAATCGCCTTTATAAAAATTTTCATTATTTTTATTTCACTAGCTTTTACAATATCTTGAAGTACGAGACAAGCAAAAAAAAGGGTCCTTAAGATTGCATTAACCGAAAATGATCCGTCCTTGCGACAATTTCGGGTGTAACTCGTGAACCGTGCCCGATAGAAACCAAAGTTTTGAAACAAAAATGAAGAGAATTGAAAAACCTGCACTTTTTATGTCGTGTATTTTTGTCGTAAACGTAACTGTTTCGGAGTAATCGGCAGTTTAAAACCAAGGGTTTTTGTCGAAATATTCTTACACAGTGAGGTGTCAGATAGGCAACCAATCAAACATGATTTTAGTGATTTATCGAAGCTGCGTTTTACAAATCGAACAAGGACCGATAAAAATTGAAAATAAAACTAGCAATTCCAAATTTTAAAGCCACTAAAATCGTGTAGACACAACCGTTTATTTCAATAACTGCTAATAAACCTTAAAAAACATTTCCTATTTTCATAGCATTCAATTTTAACTTACAAACAAAACCTTTTAAGCAATAAATTTGAAATTTTAGTGCGCAGACTTTATGTGGAAAATAAAATATTTTAAAATTAAAAAATATAAAATTTTTATGCGATGTATTTAAATAAAATCGGTAATAGTTGTTGCTCGTGCCCACTTCTCCACCTTCGCGTTTGGAAAAATGGAGACAAATTTCGATGGATAGTCGTACTAAAATGTCGAAATGTAATTTTGGATTAAACTACCGCGGATATGTTAAACACCACTATAAAAGTTATTTCAAAGTTTATGTATCCAGACGAGTTATATTACGATTGTTGGTTTATGAGCTTTTCACACTTGTTTCCATAGCGGAATTATAATCCGTAGGGGGTGTGAATTTTTAAAAAATAAATTTATAGGTGTAAAGAGGAACGGGCCATAAATTCAAATCCAAAATAAACAATACCCTCATCGCTCAAAGACCCACCACCATCATCATCTTACGATGTAATTTACTTCGGTTTTTTGGTTTTTAAAAGAGAGAAATAAATGAATGATGTGGTATATCGAAAATACCTTCGAGTGCGATTAAATTGGAAAATGTCAGGACAATTGTTAAACAATTAAAATTTCGAGGTAAAATTCCGCTTCGTTCCGAATAACAAAGGCAGGATAGCGGGGGTTGTTTTTTGCCCTTTTATCAATAGATCAATGCAAAACAATGGCTTATGTAAAAATATTTCCGAGTCGAGCCAGACCAATCCCCGAAGGACCCTCGAAGTCTACTTATTTATGTTCATAGACGACGACATCTCAAACTAATAAAAGGTGAGTTTCACGTGTTTACGAGCAAACCAGGCTAGCACATATCATGACGTAGAAGCTTATCGTTGTCGCATCTGACAAAATAAATAAAAACATAGAGAAAATACGACAGTCAACAATGTCTATATCGGAAAATTTCAGGACGCTGCTGCTGAAAAACCGACCAAATCAACCAGTCAAAGTTATTCGTCGCATCCGATAAATAGTTTCTTCTATCGACGACGAACAAACCGCAACCAAGACGGACGATTTGAGGAATTTATTTTCGTCCATCGGAAATTCTCGATGGCATAAGCGAATATTTGAAATAATTCGATAATTCCGAGTCGAAAGCACACCACGAAATGATACCGTCGTTCTGCCTCCCAAATTAAGATTCGATTATTACATGGAACTTCTTTCGCGATTAATCAATGCGGAGATGCACTTTCCGCAGAGAAAACTAATAAAATGAATTTATGGAGACAAATCTGGAAAATTGAGCAAGTTTGCGACGTTTCGTTTACATAGGACATTCGTTTTCCATAAGGAAAGCTCAAAGTTAAATGATACTGAAAGAAATAAATCTGCAACAAAAACAGTTGTTACAAAGAGAAATGACGACCCTCTCCAGTCAACTAATGGCAATTCAACTGCATTCACGCCAACAGCATATTTCTATGACCTGCCATGAACTCGGCGCATATCATTAACAACTACTTGGTTCGTTGTTTAATACAAGGACATTTATTTTAAAACTTAATATGCCACACTTTGCACTAACACTACAAAACTACATACGCAAACTCATACGAGAGGCTAATAATAACGACAGCTTTAATGCGCTTTGCTTTCCCAATTCAAATGTTTCTCCCGACCGCCGCCGCCAGCAAACAAAAACAAAATTAGCGACGCTTTAATTACTTCCAAAAAAGTTAAATGATAAAATAAACGATTGATCTGATAGCAAATTGCCCCCAGTTGAAGGATGATACGGAATCGGTGGAATCCTTAAAACTTCCATTCGGAATTTGAAAGGAAAAACAGACAAAAACCCGATCGGAAAATTTTGCGAAAAATATACTCGAAGCTTAAATGTTTTGTTAACGAGTCGTTAAAAAAAGACCTGGGCTAACGAATAGGTAAATGGAAAGGAACTTCGAAGTGTTTAAAGCTCGCATTACGAGCTTAATTTCTTTGAGTGGCTACGCGATACAAATATTGAAGCTCGTAATACCAAATTAAGAGACCCTTAAAACTTTCATTGGATTTTGCTACAACTTTCAAAAAGAATAAAACTAAAATCTTCCTCTTCCTCCAGAAATGCCTTCCTTCGGAATGTAACATGTAAATATAGAAAACTACTGGAATGGCAGTTGTTCAGCAACTTTCTGTAAATATTCCATGTTTATTGATGCTGCGAGTACATTGATTATAAATTTAGAATGTTTTATCTAAAAGGCACCCAGCAGCTACGACGTCCCACGAGAGGTCTTCTTAATATTATTCCAAGACTTTATTGGTAAAATCGACGAGATAAATTGGTGACCCCGACAAATGCAATCTTTCCCCTAAACAACAGCTCATTTCCTCCTGGATCTTATCTATTCAATCATTAAGAGCCGCAATATCTAAACAAAGCCTTTGCCAGGACGAGTCCGTTTCCTCTATAAGCCTGGATATAAACATGATAGTAGAGAGATTAAGCCGGTTCCCAACACTCGCAAGTCCGAATTTAATTAATCGAAATTTAGATTTTCCTATCACTAAGAAAGTTTATCCAACGACAATAAAAAATGGATCGATCTCGCCCAATAAATTCAAAATTAACAAACTTTCAATAATTTGATTTGTGACAAACCAAAAACGCTATAATTCATAACTTGTCACTCTATTTCACCAATTTGCCATGTAAAAGCCCGGTGATAAGCTTAATTTTTTGTACTCTCTGTGACAAATCTGTCAATATCGATAATGAAACAAACTTTGACCGGGCAAAAAATAAACAAAAAACATTAAAAGGAAAGTTGGGAAGTTGACATGTCGATTTTCAAGACGTATTCCAGTCCTGTTGTGTCCTTTATGTGAAACAACAGAAGGGAGAAATCAAAAAAAACTTAGTGGTCGGACAATTTATCAATATCGTAGCTTTTATTGCGAAAGTAATGTCCATTAAAACATTTATAGATATTCAATTTAAATTACTGAAAAAAAAAATTTCAGGACGATTGCGAGAACAAACGAGTCTGGAAGTTTGTTTTTATCTGTTTGGACAAAATTTTGGCGTGAAAAGTGGCATTATTGTTAAATCAGGAATCCGAACGAACCCATCATTCAAATTTCATGAGCGCAAAAAAATATGTAGCTTAATACAATCGATTAGAGCTATTACAATCATAGATGAAAATAATAAAAAAGTGAATTGAATGCAACGAATTATTCAAGTCGTTTTCACTTTGCGTTTGATATTCAATTTAATGAAATGGAGTTACGAAGCAACTTTGGTCTGAAAACTCAAGTTTATTTTTTTTAACGAAGCAATTAACACGATTAAATTTACAATTTATTGATTCCATACAAATTAGTGAAGTCTTACCGGGGAACGGAACATTTTTTAATTAAAATCGCGTAATTTATTTTGTCGGTATAACAATTTAGTATTTTTTATAACAAAACGTGCGGAGGTTGGAACGGGTGGTGGTGGATGGAGGAACACAAGAGTATGATAAAGTGGAGGATTCGTTGGCGATAAACCGGTGCTATTAATCTGAATTGAATGATATTGCATTTGAATAATGAACCGGCAATTTCTCTAATAATTGGCGTAAGTGTTGCAGCAGGGCGTGTGCAATGTGCAGCTTATGGTCGGCGTGCCTAGCCCATGAAACTAGACATTGAAGCACCGACATACATTGACGACGAGGGCCATCGACCTCGACAATCTGCCAACTAGATTTGCCATTTTTAGCACCACACAATCTTCTTGGTCATTGAATTGCAAGACTGTGACACATTCGATATATTTTTTAATCTCTAATGCAAAAATATCCGCCTCTTCTACACCGCACGATTATCCATTTTTAGTTACTACTTCCACGTGATTCACTTTCACGGTCAAAAAGTTATAACTTTTTACAGCTTTCCAAATTAGATACAATAAAAATTGTTTGCTCTATTCAAAATCTCTCCAATAATTGGGCTAATTTAAAGGAACCCAGGTGCGTAAGGACGAAAACCCAGCGCTGGGAACTTGAAAAGCTGTTGAAATATTTAGCATTCCGGATTACATGATGGGCTGAATGTCTGGGATTTCAGATTTTCTCAAATTTCCCTTCACTTGTACTGCAGATTTCCTCGGCAATCCCCTCGGTCCGAAATGAAGGTACACGTAGTTGGGAGCTTACGGTCGTCATGGCAACGATGATACAAACCAAAATGATTGGTCTAAAAGATGAGCAATTTATTGCAGAATCGTGAAAATACTGAAGCCTTCGAAAATCTTAGTTTCGCGATTTTAAATCCGGTTATAATGAACTTTTTTAATGAAAGATAACAATAGAGATAATTAAAATTATTTGTCGGGGGTAGGTTAATTTTAGTTAAATTTTGAAGATAGAATTTCAGTCGATCTAAGAGGCTGTAGGACTTGGATGTGGACAATTTTTAAATGTTTCTTATTAATTCGTCAACATTCGGTTGCGATGTCTTGCAGATAAGTAATAAATTAAATTATCTTAGGACATTTTCACCTATCGTAAAAGTTTTTATAGTATTCGGGTCTCCCGCACGGTATTGAGTGTAGATCAATAAACTCAAGGCGTCTGCACTTACTTTACACTGCATTGGTTAATTAACAAAAAAAATTGGCATTGAATTTTAAAATTGCAAATTAATTCTCACACCCTAACTAACGGGAATTCCACAGAATTTGTCCTGTAAGGACTGAGATGAAAGGTTAAATCCAAATTATTATGCTATATTTCATCGATTATGTCGGACCCCCGGTCCCATAACATCTAAGCTTTCGACTTTCCCTGATTTGCGTTCATTTTTAGGCCTCCTTAAATGGAGGGTTTCCGGGTTCAGTTGTTAATTTTTTTGTTAATAAAATGGAAAGTATTAACAAAATGAAGAATGGCAAGGCACCAGGCAGAGACGGCGTACGAAAATGGTGAAAACGGCGGTGAACACCTTCAACTAAAACCTACGAATTCATAAAAGCAATATGGAAACTATCAACAATATGGAGAGAAAAGTGAAAAAATCCTAGGAGAGTATCAATGGGGGCATTCAGGGAAGGAAGATAACGGGGTGGTGGAGCTGCACATGTTGTTTATAGACTTCCTACAGCTCTTCGATACTGTAAGAAGAGAACAGCTGATCAGAATAATGGAAGAACTCGAAATCCCGGAAAAGCTGATAAAATTGGTAATCATGACACTAGAAAATCAAAAAGTACAGTCCGAATTAGGGAAGGAGAGACTGAAGAATTTGATATAAATGCAGGAGTGAGAAGATGCCTTGTCAGCAATCTTATTCAACCTGATGATAGAGGATGTAATCAGAAAAACGAATTGCACGGGTACGATAGTCAACAAAGTGGCGCAGATGATGGCTTATGCGGATGATGTGGTGATATTATCTAGAACAGAGAAGAAATTGAGAGAAACATACGAGAGAATGAACCATCAAGCGACAAAAATGGGAATGGGGAATTTTTTGAATTAGAATTCCCAGAATTGGGATATTTTAACAGAGCTCAACTGAACTTGGTAAATGTAGGTGTTAATCCGGGGGATCTGGAATACCCCCCCCCCCCTACCTCGGTAATACTGTTCAAACGAAGAGTTAATTTGGAAATTTAATTTTTGCTCACAAGTTTTTAAGCAATTTTTAATAACTCAATCACTGAATATGCATCAGAAAACCTTCAATTTTCAAACCGGGGGGTCTGGGGGGTATGGAATACCCTCCAGTACATCAGTAATTGTGTTAAAAAAAAAGTTTTATTTCCAGTTCATCAAAAAAAAATATTGTACGCCGAAAATTCCCATTTACAACGTTACAAAATAAAAGTTATTTCCACTATTGAAAGACTTGAAAAGAGCAAATTGATAATCTCAATTCCCATTTATTCGAACACGTTTTTCTCATAGGTTTGGTTAACCAATTCAGAGTCCGTGCATAATTTATTGTTGGGGAGCAAGTATCGCAGGTCCCGCAGGAACAGTTCCGGTCACCTCCATTCATTTTTAACGGGCGAAGATAATCTGAAAGCATCACGTTTGGAGTTTTTTTAGTACAAAAGTTGATAAACATTGCAGGATTAGCAACCATAAATTTCGTAGTAATTAACAACGGCGATTCCCAATAAACTAAATGTTGATAAAATCGTAAAAAGCAAGGCTAGCAAGATTTTGCCCTCGATATGTCGGTTTACCCTATTTATATGCTCAAGCAACAACGTTTTACTTGTTCTATACATAAAATTTAAAATCGATTGTTTACAATACACATAAAATCCTCACTTTAAATTATTGAGTTATTTGTAGTGTTAGTTTCGTAACAAACAAACAAACAAACCATCCTGTCGAAATTATCATACTAATTTTTGATAAGAGTGACAATAACGGACCGTTTTATGAAATGCAAACATCGACGACGATGTTTGTACATCTGCACTATAAGATTTGGATTATAAACACAATTTTCTCTTAAAACGCGGGCAATTGATTTTGTAACTAAAGGGAAATGACGATGGAGAAAGATGGCGAGGAGGGAGGAGGTAGAGTAAATTACATTTGTGATGCGAAAATTCGTTAAATCGAATAAATATTAAATTGAGGTTGAGTGAATGTCTGCCCTTCGACAATAATAAATTTACGAAGTAGTTTGGCTGTTGCTCGCTTTTTGACATTGGCCCAAAACGAAATAGACATCGATGAATACCAGAAAAACCATTCATATTTCACAATATATACAACACAATCCCATAATTTAGTAATACTGTCCATTAACTATGTATCACCAGTCTGCGCTTTTCGCTGTCTGCGTCCTACTTAATCAAAATCCTCTTATTTACATTTCCATCCATCAGAAAGAGAAGAATCGGCAAACTACTTATGTAAGAAATCGCACAGCCGATCGATGAACCGTTTTCATAATTTATCTGTATCCATTTTTGGATCCGACGACGTGCGGTGTGTGTTTCAATTTTTATTTCGCCCATTTTCGAAAAGGTAGTTCGTCGACTTGGAAGCACAAAAGAATTTTGTCCAAACTTTACAGGACAAATGTAATAAAATTTACGTTAGTTTTCAGTAGTGTGTATCTAAATTTATCTTTTTGCGAATTTCACAAACTTCCATTTCAATTCAAAAAATAAAGTAAAATACTTAAGAGAAAAACTTGGAAGCTGGAAAAGGAAGCAAAAAACGTAGAATTCTTAATGTACTTACTTAAGTATAAAAAAGCTTCGAGCACAAATTATGGAAATAATTCGAAATGTAAACCCTAAGAGTTGAAATCAATTCAATTTTTATGTTTCATTAAGTTTCGTCCTTAGTTTTTAAATTGCTTCCAATTAAGCATGCATTTTTTCAATTTTGACTAAATGGAGCGATCATCACCACATTAGTCTCTCATATTCGCCCGTCTAAGCCATAAGCCGTGCTTTACAAAGAGTTAATTAAATTGTCGCTTATAAGCTCGTACATGTTGCTCCACTATAATGAGTTAGTGGAGACAATTTTAAATTAAAAATGATAAATTGTTTTATATTTAACAGCACTGCGTTACATGAAGCAGCTGTCACCGTTTCTTTTTGGCCTTTTTTCGTTTCATAATCAAATTATTCAATTGCTCACGTAAAAGCTACATACACGCCTGATCTTAATCGATACCACCGAGCACCAAACTTAACTGTTTATGACAGCCAATGCAATAACAATGGATGAGATTTCAAAAAAAAAGAATCTGTAGGTGGTACTCGAAAAGTTGATCAAGTTTGATTGTCGTTTCGAAATCAGATTGCAGTAACTCGAACTGTTAATAAAATTGGATTTTAGGTACTTCTCGTCACGATTGATTTCTAGGGGAAAGGGTTACACAAACAGATGTACACGTGAACGTTACGCTGTGACACTGAACTTGAAGCCAACAGAAAGCGCCAGACGAAACTCCTTTTCTTGTTGGCACGCGATTACTAATCGACGATTATTAGACCTCAAGATTACACACAGACGTTCAGGTTTCGTAATGTTTGTAATAGTGTTTCACACTAAACAAATGGAAAATATAAACAACCCCCCCCCCACCGTTCTGAACGACGTTTGAAATAACTCCCAAAGGGATCATTTTTCAACAAAAACTCTTATAACAAAAAATGTGTAGCTTTAAATTCTCTACATTTTATATTCGGAAATTATTTGTCTAACTAACACGGTTTTAGAGTTATGTGTAAATATGTCCGAATCGATCGTAGGTACAACGCCGAAACGTCAAGGATTTAAAATTAATTACTCGATTAGTGTCTGAAGATACTTAAATGCAGCGAAAAACTAATCACGAAAGCAATGTAAAACGTACATACATATTCGAAATGTTTTGAACTTCATCGCGTTTCAATGACCAATAACCATAAAACCGGTAATTTAATGACAAAAATGTAACGAGAAATATTTAATTTTGTTCATTTCTAAAACATTATTTCTTATTATATCCGGCATACCGCCGTAATTACTTACGATGTTTTTAAAAAATGAGAAATCAAAATTTCTCTGAACGGTTAGTATTAGTCGCGTTTAAATCAGCCATAACTCCAAAACCGATCATTGTTCAGTATTTAATTGTATTTAAATGTTCAGTATTTAATTTTCTACATTATACAATTTAAAATTTTTTCTCTATCTTGTATGGTTTAAGAGTTATGTCCAAAAATATATTATTTCATTTGAATTTGATTCCGAAAAGTGTAGAAAACAATTGCTACGACAAAAGTTCAATTTTGTATGTTGACTAAAAATAAAATAAATTAGTAATAATTTAAAAAACCGCAGCCGTCTAGAAATGAATTCTGTTGTAAAATAGTAACAAATGTTGACCGCTAGATCCGGTCCTCAATTTGATAAAATCCCCAAGCAATGTACTAATTGGTTATTACTTATTATTGTTGAAGGTTCTCTATTTTTGATTATATGCGCTGGAGGGTATTCCATACCCCCCCAGACCCCCCGGATTGACACCTACGTTTTCGGTACCAACTTTTAAAATTTTTCAAAATCAAGTTCAGTTGAGCTCAGATTAAACTTTTATAGTAAAACCTGTTCACGAGTTCCCAATTTCGTAATTAAATTTCTTTTAGAGAAAGATACGAAAGATACCTAGTGTTAATTAATATGTTTAGCTTCAGGAATAGAAAAAAGCGCGTCACTGCCTACACAAATTTTTAAAATCTCATTAACTACGGATATTAAAGACTGAACCTATTTTTAATAAGGTCTAAAAAGAATGCAGATTAAAAAGAGTAGAAAGCTTAAATGTTATAGACCGGGGGGTCTGGGGGTATTCCAAACGAGATTCTTAATTAATTCCTACTCTAAACTCTTCCAGAACAGTTTGACAATTGAACGACATAAAGTCAGGTGTCTTAACTTCTGAAGGCTGAGACAGCTTTTATTAGTTACCTGTTCGGTAACTAAATTATTACCAGTTCGGACCTAATGGTCTGTAACTTCAAAACCATTAAGTTTACGGCAAAGAAGCTTAGAATAAATTAGGTATCATATTTAATTCTCTAACAGTTTTTCGGTGAAACTTTTTTCATAACTCACACGGTTCTACGGTTTATGTTCATAAATGTGACCATCAATCACCAGTTTAAAATGACCATAGCCTACGTCGGAATTCAGAAAACTTCAATTGTTTTATTTACTACCATCCCGAAAAGTTGACTTTCAACCGGAATAAGATAATAAAATGTCAATTTAAACTTCGACTTGGCCGACGCCTCGTGGTGTAATGTGCAAAAATTTTTTTGATTCTCGCAGGGTTTACGAGATCGATCCGAAAATGAATACGAGTAGAAGTTTCGCATGATGCTTTTGTTTTTTTTCAATGTAGAGTGACTTTAAGCTGGCGTAGATATCAGTTTCAGGAAAACCGATGTCATTTTATACATTGGGTAAAGTGTTGGTTTAGAACAATAGGATGCTGTGCCCGTAAAAGGAGGTTCCATAGAGCATTGTGTAAGCGCCAGACCGTGTCGGTTATAGATAAGTTGGTACTACCGTCACAACACTTCTTAATATCAGATCGTGGCACGCTCAACTTAACAATGCGGTACACAAACCCTCAAATATCTTCAAAAATCCAATAATGCTGCACTTGTTTTTAGTTTATGAAATAAAAATTGTACACCATCCACCTGTCTACTCAAAATAACGCAATAAGTTTCGTGTTACAGCGAAAATTACTTGCTGGAAGCAGCCGTATCATAATTTCCAGACATCACGTGTCCAACATTTTCCGACATAAAACATAATGCAATTGTAAAATAAGTGTACAAACTAAATTTTCATGACAGTAACATCCAGTTAGTTTGTGAGTTTTAAAAAATGCCATCCTGGAACATCAAATCTAAAATTATGAAAGAAAATTCGCTCGTTCCAACGAAGAAGCTTTTTAATTACGATTTTCATTAACATCTTGTCACATGGATGCTTTAATTTAATTGTAATTTTAAAGAGTTCGTTTTAAGGAAATTAATGAAGTTTTCTTACTTCGGCCGAAACAATAGCTTCTTTTGTTTTTCTCCGGTTGATTTTTCCCGAACGGTGTTTATCCTCGAGTTACTTCGATATCTTCCAATTCGAATTTGTACCTTGTAATTTTCCTACCAACTTCATGCTTCTTAGCCACGCGCTCTCCAGTTTCGATGTGAAAATTGGTGACCCGGAATAAATTTACCTTGAATTTAAAGTAACTCAAAAAGGCGCCAAAATTAATTTGTCAGTTTCAGCCAATTATGAAACAAAATATAAATGACAAAAGCACTTAAACTTTTAGGGTCCAAACAAGACGAGCCCTTGTAATATAACGAAGTAACGTATTCTGATGTTGTATCTTGTATCTCGTTACACGGTTACAGTGGCTGATTCCGGTACACAACTTTGCTCTTACACAATACGACGGGTATTGTTAAACCCTCACTTTCGGATTGCAACAGCCGTATTGAAATGCGCACAAAAATGGACAAATCATTTACAATTAAAAAATTTGTCCTCCTCCCGGATTTCCCAGCAACTTCTCCGTGCCGGGCCGAATTAATTAATTAATCGAACTGGACGTCGATGCATTTAATTGATTAAGTCATGAACTAACTGCTGGTAAGTGCAAGTAAACGTATCGTCTGGACGATGGAAGTGATTTCAGGAACTAATTATATCGCGATTGATATAAGACTGGAGTATAAAACCGCAGAGCCTTCTCCGTCTCGCTCCTTTCTATTAGGTAAAATCTCGAAGAGACGAAAATTTAGATATTATAATGATAATAAATGTAATTATTCACTTGCGAAATTATTACTAAATTCATTAAATATTCAAGTAAGCGTATGTGATTCATTATAAAGCACCTAATCCTTGCACGCTACAAGGATTATAAAACAAATTTAATAATACTTGTTATAATTCGAAGATTTTGGTCGAATTATTACTGCACGAGACTCGGATTAAATTTCAAATTTCACTTTTTCCATAATTCATCGTCATTGAAAAAATTACAAGTCGGGCATTGGACTAGTAGTTGGCGCGATCAATTGCCGACGACTTGCGTCGTTGTAACTAGGATGCTTTTGTTTTCGATTCGATTGATTGTTTATATCGCCGAGATACGCAACCCAAAAGCAAAACGATGTGTGCTAACTGTACTTTTGCTTGAACAGTTCAGGTTAATCAAGTTTCACTATTTAAATTTGAATACAAATTTTTCCAGTAACGTTTGGTTATTGTACAATGATTTATGTCAACCAATAACAAAAGTCAATTACACATGTGATGTGGTGGGTATGCATAACTCGAACGTGACATATTGGGGAGTAGCCATATTAACTCAGAATGTATGTAAACGACAGCTAATTATAAAACTTAATTTGAATATTATACAAATTTTATGAGCCACGTTGTAGTATTAACGTAACATTAAAATATTCGCTAAGATAGCGACAGTTACGACATCCAAAAATAGCATAGGTAACTGGCTTCTGTTAGTAGAATCAATTATACTCACAAAAAACGAGGCATCTTAGGGATTACCTAATGATTGTAAACAAACATCGCGTCTACGTGATGTTAAACATGACGTTACATAAATAAATTTAAATCGCATAGCTCCACCGGCGCCTAAAACACCACCGCAGCCTATTCGAGGGTAGGTTTCCGAAAACTCTACCCGAAGTGGGGGAAATAATCCAAATTTCTGCCAAGTGTGATGTGGATGTTATGTAACAGAAATAATAAAAGTGAAGTAGTAGTTGAAATATTACAACACACTAACACTAGGTCAGTAACCTTGCCATTATGTTAACTACATACATCGTACTGTTATGTCTACCAAACACACACAGCAGCTTTGCAGTTATTTGTTGAATTTTACAAATATCTAGACGACGTTATCGAAGTTATACAATACAACTCCATTGTAGTCGAGTGTTTCAAAATGGAACACACAGCGTACACCTCTCTTCTTAAAGGCTTGTCGGTTGCACAAGAGTGCAAATCCAACACGAAATCCAAACTCGTTTTAAATAAATGCAATTTCTCTTTGCAAAATAAATCTTTTGATTGACAAGCAAGTGGGCATGAAGGTGAGGTGGTTCGAAACCGCCAAACCAGAAACAATTCCAAAAATCCCCAAATTTGTTTAATCATCGTCCGTGGCAAAAACCACTAATAAAGACACTCGTTTGAGAGTTTAATTTAAAGCCGGGCTAGATGAAAGTTTTTAGGCTATAAAAGCAAATCTAACGATGAAGCACATCGTGAAACCACCGGAAACCAAATCAAGAGTCGTAATTAAAGCCAAGTTGAATCGAGAAAATTTGCATAGGAACGACAGTAAGTCTTAACAGTCATACTCTTGCCAAGACGTGATATAACATTTTTATGTGTTATTTCGTCTTGTTAATGCGATGACCCCTTCTACTCCCTCACTAAATTAACGGGCTTTACAGAAGGGTTTACAGCATCATTTCTCTTAAGATTTATTAACACGAGAGAAAGTCTTTGCCCGTAAGTTTTATAAATTATTCTATGGCTTACGTGCGGACGCTAAAAAATTTTAATCGATCAAATTTTAAAACAACAAAGTTTTCGCAGCAGCCTGACGTCGCGCACATTTGTGGCGTCCTCTAATAGAGACATTAAGACATTAATTACAATTTAATCGTCTTAATCGGGAAGTTCTCTTAATCGAGAACTTAAACCGTAACTTGAGGACAAAATCTACTAACATATTTCGTTGTATTATTCGCTCGAATAAACACAGACTTTCCAAAAAGCGAAGGGAAGCATGATAAAAACAATCTCGATGACAGTAAGATATCCAGACAAAACTTCTTGCGGGATCTATTCTGATGTTCCCACAATGCATCAAAAACCACAATAGCCGATTTATTTCAACGAAACAATTTTTAGTTCGGTAAACGAAAACAATTGCATCCTGCTGAGGAAATCTCGTTGATCCAGGAAGGATCGTCACTTACCGAGACGTTCGCCCGGAATCGAACCGACGACCTTACCCTAAAATCGTTTGCATACGAGGTGTGTTCATAAAAATCATCGACATAGAAATGGAAGCTTGTGCAATGGCAGCATGGATTTGGTATTGCAATTTCCACTTTCTAGAAACTGAAATATTGCGTTTAATAAATTTGTAATTAATAGAAACGTAAATGTAATAAGAAAATGTTAACGAAACACGTTTTACTTGTAAAATATGGTAGTTTATAGCATCAAGAGATGACAAATTACAGAAGAAACAGGATAAGTAAATTTAACGGTTACAAAACTTCGCAAAGCGTTCAACAATTGGAAATTACTAACTCGACATAAATTTATCTTCCTGCAAATTTGTAATTGTAGTTGTAAGACAGTCGGCAAAAAAACATTTTGTTTTTGATAAAAAAAAACAAGCCAAAATTTGCAATACGAAACGAATTTCATTAAAAACGAAAATTAATTAGATTTTCCAACTACTCGAAATAATTGGTAAAATTTGCTACTAACAAATAATTACTATTTTCACGTTTAATTGTTTTTATATAATGTAGAATCAGCTTCGCAAAGATATTTTACCTTGTAATTCGTAAGATCTACTCTTTTGTAGACCTTTTTCTTTTATACTTATTAAATATCACCGTGAAGAAAACTCGGATAAAACAAGAACTGACATTAACTTGTAATATTCTCTTGTAGCTTCACAAAGTAATATTAAATGTAAAATATTTGTATACAAAAGTATAGTAAAATAAAATCAAAATATTAAATTTCTTGCTATATCTACGTGCATTTAAAATGAGAAATGATGTAAAAAATTACAACACCAAAATACAGAAATCAGAATTGGATCTTTTCTCAAAAAAGAAGAAGCTACTTACAAAACCAAAAGCTGGGTTCAACAAAGCGAGAAATCATAGCAATATATATGAAAGCTGTTGATATTCAAACAAAAGCGAAAATTAAAATTTGAAAAATTAATTCAAATTCCGACAAATGCAAATTATATTTGGCAACTTTGATCCGTCAAAGGAAGTTTTTACTTATACATATAATATATAATGCAATTAAACTAAAAGGTATTCGTTGAACCTAGTAAATGCAAAAGTCATGTCGTGTTGTCACAGGTAATTGACATTAGTTTTTGTGTAACCAATTTTGTTTTGTAGCATTATTAATTTGTCGAAAGAAACGTACGCGAAGCAGAAACCTGTCATTTGTTTTATGTCTGTGGGTAAACTGTACCACTTACATTGTAAGTACGATTTTTTACAACTATTTAAATTTTAAAACGATGATTTATGCTTTTCCGAATCATTCAAACCGTTTTGGTTCAATATGTTTGCCTTCGGCTTACAACGCAATTTAAATGTTCAATATTTATGTATTTCGGTTGTTGAAAATGTCCCCCCCCCCCCGGTTTTAAATCTCCACTTAAATAATTCCCTAACCTTTGAGAGTTAGGAGCAGACCTCATCGATTACCTTTACGATTCCTATTCTGTAATTTCTAATCTATTTTTGTATTTTGAACTAAATTGTCCGGGTTTCCCATTTCTATTCGATTAGTTACTTAAAATGAATCAATCAGAGATATGTTACGTAATAAAAGGGAGTTTTGATAGATGGCGCCCGTATCACGTTTTTAGAAATCTTTAATTTCATTTCAGAAACCTAAATGGAATCAATGTTATTTCCGACAAAAGGATTCGAAACACGATTATAAGGCACCTACGGCCGACTCCGCGCACTAAAACGCATTCTTGTACCTATTTACGTTGCGTACACGTACCGTCAACAGAATGACCAAATTACAGACTTCTATGTGAAAATTTAAACAAGCAAAGTGAAAGAATTTAAAACAATTGCTGGAACAAAAGGCGAACGTCTAAGTTTTAAAAAACAAAAGAAAATCGAACCTAATTCGAATTATATTTAGCAAGATAATTTCTTCCTTATTATTTTTTTTTTTTTGGGAACTTAACAAACCAATTGGGTTGCCAAGACAACGCGATTCATTCGGATAGCTATTATTGAATGATTCGGGTTAAAATTGCCACTACCTTTCGTTGGTGAACGAAACTAAATATAAAAACTGTGGCAAGTTTAGAATTGCGACACGATTTCCCCTACACTTAGTTACAATTTTTAAATGGATATTAGTGACGGTACTTAAAACGTTTATTGTTAAATTGCAAAATTTTACATAATGTGAAATTTCTGTTGTAATAAATTATGATTTAATGGTCTCGTTTTATAAATAGCCCAAAAGTGACACTGGTCATCAACCTTAAACATTAGAGAAAAACTTAAAAACAATGGGGAAAGTGGTAAAAAAATTTGTAGTAATTTAGCCGGTACGGTAACGATTTTTAGAAGTCCCATTTCATTGCAAGGTAAATTTAGTAACGACGTGTTGGGTCACGATAAAATCGTCAGAAAACAAAAGCGAAAATTTCAATTTCTTGTTACAATTTTTGAGATACCAATCTCCATAATTAAAATTGAAATACCAAGTGCTTCAATTAAGCCGGTTACCAGTGCATCGAGAAACCGGGCCTTACGGTACTTCGTTAGGAATATGAGTAAATTCGAGGATAATGGCGCTAATAAACGTCGGGAAAATGTAACGAATGTATGAACTGGGGATTTTTTGAAGTATTACTTTACGTTTTGCTTGGCGAAATGTATGCGTCTTGACGGGTGCCGTCAACTTTGCTCTTCAAGCAGAAAACGAAAAGTGGATATCAAATATCAAAAAAACTTGGTAGTTGTGGCCCTCGGGCAACATTTGCTTGAGACTTGTTAATTATTATGCTAAAAACTAGCCAGTCTAACATTTTTGTAAAATAAAATTCGCAGGTCGTTTAGAAACGAGTGGCATAATTTTCAGTGTACCGTTAATTACGTTAACTAATTGGGAAGCGGTCGATACATTTTTTGGAAGCGCATAATTTGTGTTACACCTAAAATATTCACCTGGCAAGCGTCAACTTTTCAAAATAATAAACCAAACTTCTAATTTTTTAGGTTGCCCAATTATAGCAATTGCTATAAATAAGTAGTCAATGACCGCATACTTGAAAGTTACTGATAAACAACATTCGATAGCAGAACCCAGGCCAAGATTTTTAAAAATTTCATCTTTTCGCCAATAGCAAGCACAAGCTATAATTATACTTTTTAAATCATTTGTATGCAACTCGAAAAAAACTCCAATTGGTGTATACAAACAAGATTTCTGCTGCAGAGTATAAGCATTACGTAAGTGAAACAGTAAAACGATTTTGCTTGATGGTAGTAATCATGCAATTCTGAATCACTCTGTAATTACCAATTTAATTTATTCATAGATGTGATTCATAAATTGAATTGTTTAACACGTTTGATTAAAAATACATAGCAATTGACACACAAAAATATTAAATTGACAAAAAAAATGGCGCGGATCGAAACGGGGCCATGTTTGTTTTGTTTTTGAACATTCGGGAACCCCCGCGGGGGGGCGCTGGCAAGTTTTTGTCTTTTCGCGAATTAATTGAATTATGCAGTATTATTTATGGCACCATTCCTCCCGATACGAGCACTTTAAATCTTACCCCTTCTATCTCTCCCCTAAAATTATGCGTCTTTCCTCCTGTTGATATTAAGTTCGGCTTTTGTTTCATAACAATTGCATTTACATAGTCTCCATTATTTAATATTCGAATTTGGCATTTGTGGTGCACAGTTGGACAAACGGAATAAATGAAATTAAGTTGGTTATAAAATGCTCCTTGAAGTTCGATAGGTACAAATTGAAAACTTCAGTGTGTACTTTCTTTTTACCTGATTAAATGTCCACTCTGTCGATGTTACTATAAGAACTCTCTCTCGAATTGAACGATAACCTCATTTAACGCCTTTTCTATGTGGTTAAAGAAATAGTACAGACATGGTCTTTTGATAAAACACTTTTAAAGTAAACGATAATAGAAGAAAAGAAACGAGATTATCGACTGTGTTCGCTCGTCTCTGCTATTACATTAAAATTTACAAATTGTGATTGCGATATCATAGCCGGATTGCGATCTTAATTTGCAGGTGTCGTAAGACGAAATCTTATTAGCGAGTAATAAGATGTAAAAGCGAAACGTTGTAAATCTTTTCACGTACCAAAATTTATTCGGATGGAAGCTTCCGAAACGACTTCGCGTCTGCACCGCTCTATTACAATAACCAACTGCAATGTAAGAAGTATGTGTAATGGGCAAAACATGAATACCATTGTCTGCTCACGATTCGTTCAAAAATCGTGTTCCCTTTTTTTAACTTGTTTATAAATTACCGACGAAAGCGAACTTTAGAAAAAGCATCCCGATGTCTGCAGGTCTGCAATATTTTGCTTTATGACGAATTAATTAAAATTGCGCTCAATTGATAAAATCCAAACTACTTCGCGATAACGCTTTACAGTAATAAGCTTTCAATTCCGAGCGATTTTAGTTTAATCACAACTTGAACACAGCTTTAGCACTTTTGTTATATTTGACGAGATCAGTTTTAATTACAAGCTTTACATACATTTTAACCATCTCACAGTTAAACCTTAATTTACAATTAGCATATACCGGAGTCGAGTTGTCAGTCGCGCCATTATCGCACTTAACGGGGACGATAAAAATTAACTCGACAACTTTCTGCTTCGATTTTTAAAAGAAAAAGAGGATGGTAAGTGGCGCGCTTTTACATGTCATATCGTATTGCGATTAATCGTAATCATTTCCAACATTTGATTTATGATCCTGTGACATTTCGGTGCAATGATTTATTGCGCACGGACGCCGATTTATCTTGCATATTGGTTTAACAATTAAAATTTAGCCACTGGCTTTCGACGATTAGTATTACAGTCATGTTAACGACCGAAAACATTTCAGGATTTTTCAAAAATCCCGCCACGAGCGTTCGTTTTCGAAAAATTAAGAGTCGAAACTCAAAGTTAACAGAAGATACCCCCCAAACCCCCCGGACTCAAACACGGAAGTTCTGTGTGCAATTGACTTGTTTAACCCAGTAAATGTGTGTAATCAAGATTTTTAACAGAGCTCAATTTCAAAATTTTTCCAGCTCTTTTCCATGCCTAATTCAAAAATTTCGCAGGCTTTTCAAGCCTTGGTAAATTTACTTTTTGAATTAAAATTTCAAGATAATCTCTTATTTTCTTCGGCTACTGTACTGATCCGGTTCATGACACTAACTGGGATAGCCAAAATTTGGATTATAGAAATTCTTGCAACATTCCAGTATTTGCAGGAATTAAAATGTGAAGATTAAATTTGTAATTTTTAATAGGATCCTACTAAATTTTCCCAAATATATTTTCCAAGCTTTTTTTTAGCTTTTTTCCGAAATTGATTTAAAAAATTTGATACGTTGTAAATTGTAATAGAGGGTTCCCACTTTTCAGGTTTTCCATGACTAAAATTCAAGATTTTCCCTGACTTTCAAACTTTGATAAAATTTAGAAATTGTAATTTTTAATAATTTACAGAAATAACACAAGTAATTTTTACAATTAATTTTGTGTTTTTCAAGTTTCCCAAAAATTCCAAGACAGTATTCCAAGAGGTATTTCAGACGAGTGGGAACCCTGTAATAATTTTAAATAAATTAAATAAGTACGTGATCTTGAAGATTTCTTTCATATTTTACATAATTAAGAATTCGGGAAACCCGCGAGGAAATCCAGGTAGATTTGAACAAAACTTAACCTTCGTTAGAGGAAATCCAGAGTAGAAAAATTTGCCTTCTGCCTCTCATTTGTAGAAATTTGTTTTGAAAGAGCGAGAGATTCTTATTTAATATCAATCACAGATCATAGTCCACAAATCTTCCTTCTTTCAATCCGGGGGATCCCCCCCAGTACACCTGTAATATTGTTTCAGTTCATAGTGTCAAGTAGGCCTATATAATCTCCGCCTCCCCCAAAAAAATAATTAAATGATTCTTTCGAAAATCAAAAACTCCTGTTGCCCCTAGTAATTCACCAGAAGCAAGGAAGGAGAAGCTCGTAAATTGCAGTAACAAATTTGTTGTAGAATTTGCAGTAAGAAAGTTGTAAGTGCCTAATCCGGAAACTTGAGTAGTAGTTTTGAGCTCAGGTGTTTCTCTTGGATATTATTACAATAAAGTACATGGCTTTAGTTCAAAGACAGATATAGTAAACTTTATTACTGGCTCGTATCCGAACTGTATTAAATTGCTGTTGGAAAGAAAACCCAAATATTCATTTGATCCAAACAAATGAATAGAACATTTAATAAAGCCAAAATAGGACGATTATGGCAGCACGTAACGAATTTAGGAAGCTGATATAACACGATAGACTCTCATAATCATAACGGAACAGGTTGCGATAATGTGGTGCTTTTGCGGAAGTGAAAGGAGATGAGGGAATGAATATAATGTTGAGATTTTTATCACCACCACTTTCTGCAAATATTGGACCGATTCGCGTTTTGCAAGTTATTTTCGAGAGCGAATGGGTCAATTTTAAACCAAGTGTAGTGTTCTTGAATTAGTCACTTTTTAAATTGACTACAAGCGAGGCCAATTTAAATTGTCAAATAAAAATAATAGAATAATAACCAGTGGCTTCAATTGCATATTGCAAAAACGGAGTTTGGTACAATAAACAAAAATTATCTTCATTAAAAAATAGAGCTTTCAGTGGCTCGCCAATTAAGATTTATTTGATTTAATGGGAGGCAAAGTTTATTTATCAAAATTTTAATTAAAATCTGCACTATAACTAGTTCAAGCTCACGAAAAAAACAAATCGTGTCGCCGACCAATCACAAGTGGAGAATATGTATTGCACCGAAATATTGGTCGATGCAACGAATTAGGCCACGCCCACGCAAAAACGATGTACCTTCTTCCGCAAATCTTGTCCTTATAGGTTTCGCGATTACGAAGTCTTTTTGAATAAAATTAACTATGAAGTAATTCGACTTGATATAGCATCGAGCTAATTAACTAATTACAATATTACACAGCAATTGTATGCTCGAAAACAAGCAATTAAGTTTTGTCGACCATACAAGGAGACGTTGTTTATTATTATGAACTTACCCAAGAAGAGATTGGTTTGAAGTAAATGAAAACTCACCTGAAACAAAAATTTTCAATTAGAATTGCAAATCAAAATTGCCCCAAGCGATGGTTCTCAAACGTTTTGGCAGACGACGACCTGTTGAGAACCACTTGTTTAGAGCGATTTGTAAAGTATGTCAGAATGGCATTTTAGTATTGCAAAACATTTCACGTAATTATTACGATTAACTGCATAATATTGGCAATATCCTAAAGGCGGTCATTCACACGTAAATTTGAAATTCTCGAAAGATTAATCAAAATGTCGTGGGTGACGAGATAATCTTCTAAACTTAGAACGACGATTTGAAGGTCCGAGAGGAGTGAAGGAGGTGGATTCGTTCGTAGCAGTAGAGAATGGTAGCAATGTGGAGCAGTGTGTCTGTGGTTAGGGCCCCGTTTGGGGCTCGCAGATCAATACTGCACGCACGCACATTTCCCCATGCGTCACCTCATCCTAAAGCATCGCCCGACCTACCAGAGAGCGAGCTGATTCATCGTGCACCCTCTCAATTATTTTCTCCACGTTGAAACCGAAAATTAAATTTGAAAACGTTTAAAACGTTGGTCATGCGTGCATTTCATTAAATTGATAATACACAATTGCAGATAGCAACAAGTTTAACATATAACAACAATTCCAGCCTTCTGACAAAAAGCGTCGTAAACCAACAAAGTACTTCGTGCTACATTGACAATGCAGTAAAACTTGGATTTTTATTTTCAACGCAAAAAACACTTTCAAGTTTCGAGCGTTCCGTTTATTCAAAAGAAAAAAACAAGTTGGAGCCAAGATCGCTCCCCTGTGGGGCGTACTTCCATTTAAATAAATACTGGGACACCGAAACTAAAATTTAATGGTTAAATTAAAAACAATATCTATTATATTCGCCGGCTCCGACTTCGGAAAGACAAAACCTGAAAAAGCTGCAAGGTTTCCATTACGAGATTGATATTTCGCTTTTAGTGTTCCATTCATATCAATCATTGCATAAAAGTTGCATTTGTCTGAAATTGTTTCTGTTCAAAATCTTGAGAAACCCGCATGGAAACAATTACAAAGCGATAAACCAACAAAAGGAACAAAACAACAAGTTTGTGTTTCATGTCATCTGTCAAATAAGTTGTATACACAGACTCGCAGCAATGTATATGTACGGTGAATGTGTAAGAAATGAAATAAACCGCATGGTTGGCATGATGAATTGCTTTCTATGCTGCAGCACGTACACCACCGCAGGATGAACCAAAATAAATTGACGATGGATTGCCTCGAAAAAAATCCAGTGGTATTTTTGGGGACTTACTGAACTGAACAGAATTCAGTAATTATAGGAGCAAAAAACTACTTTGCTCATCCAGTTCATGGTGTAAAGTCAAAGGCTATCTACCAATGATGACAGCTTTTCATAGATCCAGTTTGTATGAATGTCCAGTGAATAAAATTTATCTAAGGAGAATTTAACTCCCTTTTCCCTCCCAATTTGACTGGTACCTACAGTGAGTGTAAAAAGTATTCGTACACTCCTGTCTTGGCAATGCAAAATGAACATTTCAATTTTTTTTATATACAATTTTCTATTTTGTCGCACCGTTTCTGACCGACAGAGACTTAACTGACCTTAGGCTTTACTTTAAGTCGCTGTCAGTCAAAAACGGTGCGACAAAATAGAAAATTGTATATAAACAAAATTGAAGACGATGAAATTTGCAACAAGAAATGTCTAAAAAGTTTTGCTCTAAAATAGATTTTTATATGACAAAAATCGGCTTAAAAATGTTCATTTTGCATTGCCAACATAGGAGTGTACGAATACTTTTTATACTCACTGTAATTAAATTCGAAAAACGGTAAACAAATGTGAAATGTTTTGTTTATTTGGGTCCGCAAGATAATGCGCAAGGTGCTACGTATTGGCTTCCGTCTTCTTTAATTATAATTTTAAATTGAAAAAAATTATAAAAAATAAATAAAACATTTTCCATTTTCAATAATTCGGAATTTAACCTGGATAACCTACATTTTAAATTTTGAATAATTTACAATCTTGTTAATTCTTAAGGAAGTCTAAAACAGGCGTATTTCGTACATTAATAAAATTTCTTGAACACTGGGGCTGCCTTTTCTCTAGTTTACGTACCCTCCGAAGCACGAAGACGTTATACGAAAGGTTCGACTCTTTCAAGAGTGCTTCTTGGGAGAACAAATATATTGTTCTTCCATTCCATACCCCCCAGTTTGATGATCAATTCATAGTATTCACGAAAAACATCATTGTATTTATGAATTTGTTCATCAATATAATTAATTTTGTACTTCAGTGCAAAAATGATGAATTTTTCATTTCAACTCCGTTTTCTTGCTACAACTCAAAAACGGAGCACGATATCAAAAATATTGAAGGGATCGAAAATGATCGGCGGAAAAGGACGAACACTTTTTGCGTAACAATAATTTTTGATAACTGGCACGGTTTACGAGTTATAAGCAAACAACTGGAACTTTCGTGGTTTTATCGCCTTTTTTAGAACTTGAGCAATTTATTCGATAAGCATTGACGTTTTAAAATGAACAGCGCAGCTTTCGGTAAATAATTTGACGGTACGTGAAGGAATACCAACAAAAACAATAAAATATGTACGGTCCGTCCATACATTCGTTCATTTGCACGTATTTCCAATTCCTCATCCATTCCTTGCATTTTACATTGCACAGCACCTCACGTTGAAATATTTCTTCATTTATATGCAACGATCTGCTGAATTAACCAATAAACTAAAGAAACCAACAATAATGAATCGTAACTTTCGGAGTAAACAAAATTTTGCTAGTATTATTTAGATGGAGTTGTAAAATATGTACAAAAATGTTGCGAAAACAAACAGACAATGAAGAAAAATTTATGAGAGCAGCTGCCATTTTGTTAGAATTCACATATGCGAGAATTATTAAAATATCCATTTTTTTATGGCACAGTTAACTTTTATAGCTTTAGTTTCTCGTAGTTCTGTGAGCAATGGCCCGTTTCGTTTTCAAATTATTATACTGTTTCGTGTGATGTAAATTCGAAACACTCACTAAACTTGGAAACAATGGGCGACCGAATATATTTCTAACTAACCTTCCGAATTTGTCAATAGCTATAATAAAAAGGTCGGCATTTGCGTAATAGGACAATTAAACAATTAAATTAAATTGCGATAATTGGTTTCACGAATTAGCCGAGGAGTAGATTAGGATTTATGGTGGAAGCCGAAAATTTTGTTTTTCCAATTAAAGGCGAACGTGTTAATTCGGCATAAATAACTATGTTTATATAAATTTTGTTTATCACAATCTAAATTTAAAGTGACAACCCATTTGAAATTCAAATGCTATTCAAATTTATCATTTTTACCTTCGTCGCATTGCGAACGCTTTTCGAGAATGCATAAACCAAAATCTCTCATTGAATTAGCAAAATATCGTCGTTATGACGCACAAATTTGCATGCGAGACATATAAATTCATTACAAACAATAAAACCTCTTCACTGGACGAGAATGATACCTACACGCCGGTTCGTGCCCCAACCTCCAGGACCAAGAGCCAAGAACAGGGCAGGGCTCTCGTTAAACGAAATGCATTTTTTAATCGGGCCTTTTGTTCGAAAACGCCGTTACCAAATAATAATAACGGAAACGACACGATGCATAATAACAAAGTTGTTACATTGTTATCGCATGTGATGTTGCCAAATATTGTATAAGTTTAAGCATAATTAATAAGTTGACATATACTTTACAAGTATAATGTCTGTAAACTACGTAATTTTGGTCTAAGAAAATTACGACTCGGTTAAAATAATTTTACCCTTCACAACACACGAAATGTTCGTCGTTAAGAATTACCTCGACGAAGCCATCTGCGAGGGTGCTGCACGAAACACTAATATTGCTCCTTGGAAAAAGGAAAAATTAATTTCGAAACAAAAAATCGAGTTAAGTTCTTGTAAATCAATTTATCCTGTTAAGCAGATGGTTAGTTAGTATTTATCGTTGTAAGTCCTTTAGAACACGAGTATGCAAATGAATCTGAGAACTGGACTCGCCAAATCCCTAGCCTAACGCGCCGTTTAAGGATTACAGGATAAGAAAGCCCCGAACGTGCTAAAATGTTCACCACATAAACCGACACTTTGGCGCAGGCGAAAAATTCCCCAAGGTACATAATTATTTTTATTAATAAATAAAGTCGATATTAAAATTTGGAAAATACGTCAGTCGCTTTCAGCATCGAATAAAAGCGAAGCGAAACGCCTTTTATGTTTTAATAGAAAACTTTTTCAGAGTCTGAACGATGACTTTTACGGATCTCATTTCCTATCGATGATTACTAATATCTGCATCCGACCCGGAGGGAATATTGTTGAGTCTCAAATATTATTTTGCTACGAAGCACATGCAACTTAGCGAAAATGACTTTATAACAATTCGTTTTAAAGGGGCGATTTAAAAAAGGAGAAACTTCCCTCTGCCATTCTGTTTCAAATTACAATTAGAAAATAACCTGCAGGTGCCGCCTTAATTTCGTTTAATTTTGTTGCCACGATCATTGGGCGGGTAAGTAGCAGTGGCATTGCAGGTGAATTTAAAATAAAAAGTTGGCAGTTAGCAGGTTGTACAATTATGTTTAATGTCCCAGAGGTTGGCTAGCATGTTTCTCCTAGCAATTACGATAAAGCAACTCTTATCCGTGCGTTTAATTCCGATGCGACCCAAAGCCCATTTGGAAATGAACCGCGGCTAAATCCTAAAGCTCCCTCGATCTACCCACAAGAAATACTTTGACGTATCAACCAAATTAAGTAATTACTTTGATTGTGCAACTAAAAGTAATTAAACCATCCTCGTTGCTTAAAAACTACTTAATCCCTAGTGAAAGTGTCCGATTTAATTCTTTGTCACGGCGAGACGTACGTAGGGGTTGTACATACAATACAGGGCGATCCAACTTCCTTTTTCTTTTTTAAACAAACAATATTTTGACCATACGAAGAGTGCAGAATGCCATTCGAAGCTGGAAAGCACTCAACAACTGGTAGACCGATTGCTGCAAGGGGTTGGTGCAGGTGTAGCCGGGTAAATTCCAATCTACCCTTGATCAACCGACAAAAACAACAGGCTCACCTAGCCCTGATTGCCACGTCAAAGACCAGATGTGAAAATTAATTAAAAATTCAAAAAAAACTTTAGAAAATAAAAATTTACTCGACCTGCGGAAATTTTCGTTTCCAAATCCTTTTATATCTTCAGGTTTTTATCTTTTGCGTTTTTTCCCCTAATACTCATTCACGGCCCATAATTTTCTCGCTCGGATGTTCTCATTTTCTGTGTTAACTCCAATTAAAAAATCGCATCTAAATTCGTTGAAAAAGAGTAATTTCGAATCAAATAATTTCATTTTTAATTGCCCGGTTGCAAGTTGTTTAATTTAAGCCATGTAAAAGCGCAAATTGCATGCACCCAGAATGCGAATAAGTTGGCGTAGAAAAAGTTTATAAATAAATAAATAGTTGGGAGATTAAAATGTGCAAATTTCTTCTGTTCGGTGGTAAAAGAAGCCGAAAGATTAAGCTTAATTGTAAGCTAAATTTGCGATTAATAATCCACGACTCTCATCTACTACAAATCTAGGCACAAAATAAACTCGAGAGAGAGAATTGGAAGAAAAAGTTTCCAGCCAAGATTAAGCTCGTAACTTGCAAATTACTGCGACTGTTCGAGATTATCTCTTATTTATATGTCGAATGCCACTTAGTCGTGCTTATTCTTTGTAAAGCTTTTATGCAAATAACGAATATAGAAACAAGCAAGACAAAAACCTGGCATGGCTTGCGTTTCAATACCGAGCACACAAATTTCATCAACATTTTTCAAGATTCTTCAATTAAAAGAATCAAACTCAAAAAGAATTTATAATTGGTACTAAGTGAGCTTTTAAATAATTAATTCAAACAAGAACATGGGGGATTTTATTAATACGGACACGCCGGAACAATAATTCGACTTGGCAAAATTTTAAATTTATTATTTTGCGCCAATTACACCAACACACCGCAATTTATCAATTTTTAAACGGCTCTTCGATGGAAAGTTGTTCAACAAAAGAAAACAAAACGCGTTCTTTAGGGAAACTCATAACTTGCTCTCGGTCGCCGTTCCAAAGAATTATGCGACAAAATAATTCTCAGACACCCAAAATTAATGGAAAGCACTCGATACGAGGGCATTTTTCCAGATCGTTCTGCTGCGAATTGGCGGGTTAAAGCAACTATTACTAAACGCCGAGTACGAAATCTGGAGATAGGAACATTTAATCCAGGAAACATCGAGTATACAATTCCACGATAGGAACAAACAAACTTGCAAACTTAATTATTTCTAAATTTGAAGACTACAAAACATTAATATTTGCAATAGAACTGAAAGTCTTGGTTTAAATAATTAATTGCACCGTTTAGTAGGATGAAAATATAATTTTTCCGAGTGTAGCCAATTTGGATTTTCATTTGCATTGGGAGATAATTAAATTAGGGTCAACAATTCTGGTTTTGCTAGCATCCCATTCATTACCCCTTTATACAAGCACTGGTTGCATAAATAACTAATTAGGGAAAAAATGTTAAATTGAAACGGTGCTCGCGAGCTTTTCATAGAAGAACCCTTCCGCTTTCAAAGGACGTTTTCGAGATCCTCGTGTTTTGATGAACTTCAAACGATAATTTTTCGAGTTTGCTGACGTATGCAGATATCGAGAGGGAGACTTTAAGTGTCAAAAATTAAATTTGTACTTATCGAGCATCGGCAGTTTTCCTTAATCCGGTATTAATGGAAGAGAACTTTCGACGAAGAAGCTGGGAAAACGGAAACAAGCGCTTCATTGTTAAAGGAATTGTGCCAACAGCAATATCAGCGGAGCAGTCGCCCATTCTTGTATTAAATATTGAGTTTAGCGAAAAGCCAAGTCTCGATTGTGCAGACTTTGATCGAACAATGAACACGTCCATAAATTTTGCATCAAGCCCATAAGTGAAATGTTAATAATTGAAAGTCAGCTAAGGTACGAAACTAATTAATTAACCATAGGAACGTGCAGCTCTGGTGGAAAATGGAAAATGTAATAAAATAATATCAAACGGCTGATTGCTTCCAATTGAAAATCGATAGAAAAAATGAGACGTGCGTTTCCAATTTTAGCTTTATTGTGATCCCATTAGGACGAAAACAAATGTTTCCGATTCGATTGGGGATCGATAGCTTAATTATTTCTGTGATTTGTTTATTTTATTCAAAATTTTATATAAAATTAAACGTAGATTTCGTGGCAGAAGATAAAAGGCAGCACGCAATAGAAACAAGCTTAGGGTTGCACGAAAATGTGCGAGGGTGAAACGTGAAATGCGTTACGCGCACAAGCACGATGGGTTTAGAGTGCGTACCTAACACGCAGTAGGATGGGGTAGGCCATTGCTAGCGAATTTCACCCTGCAGGAAAAAATTGCGTTCGCATCCATCATTTCGAGGGTGTTGCATTAAAAAACTGTTCTGTTGCTATGTGGATCCTGCATTTGCATGGATTTCCATAAAGAGAATCAGGGTTAATGTATTGATTAGTACAAGGGGGGAGATACGTTAATACTCCAGCGTGGGCTTTATTTACAAGGTGGGGTTGTGTAACAGCATTCTACAACTGCAATCGTCCAATATAAAACGAACTAAAAACATTTAATAGTTGTCCAATCGAATCGTGAAAAACTTGATTTCTTCGCGTATGAAAACGTAACTGGATATCGCCATCCGACTAATGGGTTATAGCAACCCTCTGGGTGAGCAGTTACGTAGGTCAAGGTCGGCAGGATTGGCGATGCTCAAAGAAAACTGGTTTCTAAAGAACCACTTCTTCGGATGCAAACAACTGCCTTCTTCAGAAAAGCACACACGTTTAAAAATCCGGTACGACGTTTTCGAGATCCGCACAAAATTAAGCGACGGAGTGCGATCAATCTTTCGGCAAGAAAATCGCCAGCCGACCAACCAACCCTTATTACACGTACACACACACACAAGTGACCAGGTGCAATAATTTTAAATTAGCAGCAGTGGAATGGAATCAAAATTAATATTTATGTTCGTGATTAAAAGTTTCACCATTTGCGTGTGCTTTATATATTATTTACTAAACTAAAGTAACGAGTTTGCCAGACATTATCGAATGATATTTATAGTAGCAAGGGTAGGTCAGTCCACCCCGACCTCACCAAGCATATAAAAATAACCGGATACGCTGCGCTGATGTTGGCACCGCATTGACACACCAGCCGACGTCGACGTCGTTTGTTTGTAAATCGAAAACCCAAAAAACCCGATAACAAACATCCATTATTTATTCAAAATATTTATGAAAACGCCAGTAAAACGAAGAAAAAAAATTAGAGGGAGAAAATCGTCAAACGATTTGCAGGAAAACCTCGGGTGGTTTTAAAATGAATTTATTTAAGGATTTTCAAGATTCTTCCAGTTGTTCTGATAGTCACGTATCTTTTCATCACGCGACAGCTAAAAGACAATCCCGAACACGGGGATTCGGATTGGATCACGTTTAAGAAATCTAGGCACGTTTAAAACAGATATCTGTTGCAAGGGTTCGTCTGTGGTTTATTTTTGGCTTAACCGTTCTATTAATTTAACAAAAATAAACAAATTCACATAATTGCGAGCTGAAAGTTTCAATTTTTCGCGGCACTGCCTTCCACCCACCAAGTGGAACGGGCAACCCCCAACTAATTTAATATAATATATTATTTTAAATATTAATTTTTTGAAATTTCGCAAAACCAAACTCTGAAAAGCGACCTTTGAATTTTCATTAATTTTATCTCCGCCTTTTTCATTCCGATTTTCCACCATTTGAAATATCTCTTAATTGTGTTTTGATTAAAATTTATATGCATTTAAAGTTACAATTTAAATTCATTTATAATTTTTAATGGGTTTCCACAAAAACTATCCCACTTTCTTCCCCTGTGACAATTTTGCTGGAGGTTTTCATTGCAAATTTGCAAAAAAATATCAGGAATTGAAACGGTGCAACTGTCGGTTTGTATCGTTGAATTCTGCAGGATGAGCAGGTAAAATATGTATAGTCCAGGAAATTTTCCATTACGTGGATTTTCACAACAAACGTTCGAGTGACCTCAGAACAGGAGATAATTCGGGAAGTTTAATACTTGAAGCTTGCTCATCGTATTTCGTAATCTGGCAAATGATACGTGATTCAGCTCACGCTACAAAAATACGATGTTTACAAAATATTGCGGTTTTTCACAAAAATATTAAAAAGAAGTGGTAACTCAGCCAGCCAGTTTCGAAAGTTCTAAAATTGATGTACAATTCGAAAGATAACGAAACTACTATGTAATTTCTTTATTAAATTTTATTAACTTTCATAAACCCAAGGTAATAAAAAGTGTAATTCTGGAATAGTTGAACGAGTGTACCTGTTTAATTTCACATAATAAAAAGTTTGAAATTAAAATTTGTTTCCGAACTGCAAAGTATTTAATTAAAATATCGATCAAATTAATCCCCCCGTGCAGAAAATTCCTAGTTAATATAATAAAAATAAATAGTAAATCCGAAACGTAAAAAACCTGCAGACAGGGGAAATGGCAAAAACAGAGAAAAGCATAATTACGACAAAAAGTTGTACTTGGATACAAAAATTATAAATTACAGTAGGAATTATAATGATATAAATGGGTAAGGTAGCGGAGTTTATGAGCAATAAAAAGAGAGCAAAACGCTAAATTGATTATTAATTTAAGAAAAAAAGAATAAACATGTTGGGTACCGTTTAGACGTGGCTAATAATGGATGCAATAAGGAATTCTTTGAATGAAAAAACAAGAGGCCCGGCTATCGACCATATAAGAAGTGAAAACCGACAGCAAACTTGAAGACCAACTTACGACTACTGTCCATTAAAAGTGTACAGTTAAGAACTGGAATTGCAGTATCTCGAGTCAACATAATAAATTGTTTCGATTGTTTAACCGTAGATTAAAATGCTCCACAAGATGATTAACTCGAAGAAAAGATAAAAATAAATAATCCGACATCGCCACCAACATTTAGCTATGCTCGTTTAAATAATCTAGATGCACGATGATCCATCCGAAGATCTAAACCATACCCTTCAAATTTGAACCGTGGATAAGATTCCACGTCGTTAGAGACGACTCGTACGTGAAAAATTTGTGGAAAGCCCTCGGTAAAACTATAGTTCGTACAATTGAGGTTCAATTTTGGCGAGGACATAATGGACAAAAGAAACCATTTTGGAAGAGAAATTGAGTTTTGTCGTTTAGTAAATAAAAAATTTAAAGCTTCCTTTCAGTCGGTAGGGGCTGAAAAAAGGTTGAAACCTTAAACAAATAAAGCCGAAATAAAATTGCGAGTGGAAATCAATAACTTGTTCTGTCGATTAAAGAAATTCAAACTAAAATCAAAATCCATAGGACATCTAATAAATTGCATTTGATCAACTGTCAGTATAACACTTCCAAGTGAGATAAGCAGCTCGGTAAGAAAATCTACTGTTCAGCCAAAGGCTGCGTTCAAACTGAATCCACTCAGGACGGTCGCGCAAAAACCTTTCTCAAGCGAAACTATGAAAATTCATACTGTACATCTAAATACGTAACAGCTCGAATATAAATATTAAACATTTGCACTCCTTATCTACCAAAAAAACAAGTTGTTTGTTTGTTCAACGTAAAATAAAGTGGGAGAGCAAAATTTATTTAAAAAAAAACATTTAACGAAAATAAAAAGCAATTTGCGTTAATTTAAAAGCCGTCGAGCAATAATTTCATAAATTAAAAATAATTCGACGAATTTATTAGTTAAAAATTTGTCAAAGACATTGCAAAAATACTTCAAGGATTCGACAGCTTGGAGAGTCCTTACATTGTAATTTTTACAAATAGAAAAGTGATTCGAATAGTAATAACTCTTGGAATATAATGAAAGAATACAAAGTGCTTCATTATTAAAATTTTTGCTAGTTATTGATTGAAAATTTTAATGCTAGTTGGCCAACCGATAAATATTAAACTCCTGACAAAGGAATCTTAAACTTTTCAAAATCATAAATAAATGTTGCAATCGCACTCCTATTGTGTACCGGGTCAATTATCGAGTCGTAAACACACTAATTATCATTTTGACATTTAAATCTTAAGTAGGTAAACTTGAGCTAAGAATAAAATTTGTTTTCGAATTAAAAAAGAAGCCTCGACATTTAACACCTAAATCGATGAGACATGGATTGGAGGATTTGGAATCGTCTCCTCGGGCTATCGTTTAAAATTTTAAATAACAAAATTGACATCGACTTTTTTTTTCAAATTTTGTTTATTTCGCATAAATTAACCAAATGAAGCTTACCTTGATTTGGTACGAATTGAGCCTATTCAATGGTAACGAGTTGAAAGAACTGAAGTCCAACCTCCGCGTAAATATCCCATTTGCACCTCCTCCAATACTGAAACAAAAAAACCAGTTAGTATTTTCGAAATAAAAATAAATACTCTCAATTGCAGCTCAATTGCTCAAATACAGCAGCGGCCATATCTCAAATTTTTAAAGGGGGGGGGCGAGGAAGAAGTAAAATACTTGGAGGGGAGGTAACGGCCACCCGATGCGAATAATGCAGTTCAAGTACCAGTACTTCCTCTCTTCCTGATGACACCAAGGTAATCATGGTTTTTGCTAGCAAAAAACGTAAACAGTTGTAGCGTACTTTTTTTTTCCAAATTAATTATTAGGTATGGTATCCTTTTTTACCCGGTCGGCTTAATGTGGTTTTATGTAGGTGACCTTCATAATGCAACTAATTTTTTAGAAAACCCGCTGAAGCTTAACCGAGTCTTGCTGACCTTGGCTTCTCCACGATGATGTATACTTGAGTTTTAAACGAAATTTTAGTTTAGGCTTGGTTGACTGTATTTTTAAGCTGGTGAATCATTTGACGAATTGGCAATTTACGAAAACCATTTGAATTTGTTGTCGAAGGAAGCACAATAGAAAAATGTTTGGAATTTTTATGCAAATACGGAATGGAACAACTTTTTTGCGAGCACAATGTAAACGAGTAACTGAAAATATAAACATTTTGTGCATGTCAAAACACAATGGACAGCACAAACGACAAATATTTTGAATTTCAATTTACAAGCTTCGACTATGAGTTGTGCAAGATGCGAAGTTGACATTTGACAACGATCAATGTAAATTCAATCGGCGGATTTCTACATGAAGCAGTCGTTCAGAAAAGCGGATGATATAATTTAAATTGCAAGCGAGGTGAACTTTGCATTGTACCACCATGCTCACGAATATTTGGGAAACGCAACTATAATGGAAAATGCAAGATATTACGTTTTCAATATCTCCCTCGTTTCAGCTAATGTGAACGAGAAGTCACTTGAGAAAAAAAATCGTAATTACTTTTTAATGCCGTAATATATCACTTGGTTTTTAAAAAATCACAAACCTCATTATAAAATAACATTTTAATTGGCAAACATTCGGCTATATTTAGTGTTTTCGTAAACAAAAATTTAGTTCATTGAACGTTTAAATACTTCCCCATAATTTATTTTGGCGGTAGTGGACGTAAGTGATGCAGTCCGCAACAACATTTTCGTTGCCCACCAAAATATCAATTTACCACCCCCGGCAAACGAATCGAAAATTAAATTAATGTTTTGACTAGTCGTAGACATTTCAATTAATGAAGGTTTAATTACATTTTATCGGTTAATTGCGTTTTGTTTAGTAAATTGGGGTCATTATTTCAAATCAAACAAAATTGAACATTTTGGTGGGACTACGTTTAATTTTGAAGTCCCCAGAGAAAATCTTTCGTCCTGCTGGTTTTTTTATATCTTCGACCAAAAACCTGTGAAAAAAAAATTGCGAAATGGACGTCCCCCTTAAGCGTGTGAATAAATTGCCTTAAATGGTATAGTATTTATAAAATTCCTCGCGTCGATAGGCAACAGGTTTTGCCGAGAAAATAGAATCAATAAAATAATTAAGGATTTCGTCCGGAGGAAAATGATAAACCTATTGGTCCTGGAAGAAGGTCTCGATTAATTCACAGTTATCGTAATTGGTTATTTAACGTTTTAAAATTGTTTGTCCAAATTTGTGCAGGCGTAGTTATAATTATAGAATTGTCCTTGGCCTTGGTTATATTCCGATGCCACGGTAAGTTAGCAAAACGAACATCAACGCTTAGTTCCCCTACGTGACCTTTACGAATTTTATATACAAGAATCGCTATGCCGTTCCGAAGGATTGAAGCAATGTCAAGGTTGAGAAAGTTTAAATTAATAAGTAGGTGTACTTAAATAGTACAGGATTGCCATTCGGTTACGTTTTAGACAGAGAACACATTTACGATAAAGTCTATTCATGACATAATTAAAACCTATAAATAGAAAATAACATGTAAACAAACACATAGATAAATATTTCCTGTTTTTGGAGAAGGGCGATTCAAGAACTCGATTTTTATTTGTGCAAAACAACTAATTTAGATTTAAAAATATTTTCAAGTTCAAAACAATTTTAACAAGAATTCGGTTTCTTTAGGCAAAGAAAGGAATTAGTGTGTGGCGCCTGAGAAGCCATATTATACAACTTAAATAAACTAGGTGCAGTAATAAAGATAATTCGAATCATGAACATTGATTTTCCGAGGGCGAAATGGTAGACGGCGAAATGTCCCATTCTGCCTCTCTGTTTACTGCGCTGCGCTTCCCAGTCTTCTTGCCTTAATATTTGAATTGGGTCGCGGCCTGTGAGAGCAACTCGAAAAAAAAAAATTAATTGCCTCCTCCCCCGGCCGGTTTTTCCTGTATTTGTCGGAAAAATTTTTATTTTAAAATTCAATGGGCTAGCTACGCTCGCCACGACTAAATAATCATAACTCACTTGATGTGCGCCGTATAATTGACCAAATATTTTCGTGTTTACATATAATTACATTTAAGTTTTTTGTTTATTCTAATTAAAAAAATTCTTTTAAACTAATAAATTACTGTTGTTGTTTTGACATAATGTCAATTTAAGATAAAATATTAAAAGCTGACCTACGTGTATTAAAATTTTCAACGAAAAAATTTAATTCCGATACAATTATAGCAATCTTAAAGATTATTGCAAATTATCATTCCAGTAGCATAACATAAACTTGGTATGACCTAACCGATGACGTCAGGATCATCTTTCGTGATTACAACTGTATATAGGCACATTCGGCATTGTCGAAATCGTATTGATCAAGGATATTGACCTTAAACAACGATCAAGTCAGAATTTGTCTTTTTCAAATTGAAAAAATATAAAAGAAACTACTTTGAAAGCTGAATAAAAATTGGATGCTTATAAAAAGCGACCTGTCACGTTGGCACTTTAAAGGTGCCCGCCACTAAGTACGGCAAGACCATATGATTTTCTGGGAATCTGGTGATATGGAATATCCCAGATGAAACATTCATCCTTCAGGTATACTGGAGGGTATTCCATACCCCCCAGACCCCCCGGTTTCCATGAAAATTTTGATTTTGTGTTGGTATTTATTAGATGTCCCTACTGGAAGCTTCTTTTTGATGAGGTCTTGCACATTCGACGTCACCGTTTCTATGCAATCGATTCGAACCGTGGATTATAAACCGGGGGGGTCTGGGGGGACTTAGAAGAAAGAACTGTTCAGGGTTGGTTTTGTTCCTCTGGAATAATTGGTAAACAAACAGAAAAACTACAATAACTTCACAAAGTACCAGACCACTGAAACTTGGGAATAATAATAATAATAACTCTGAATAATAATTCAAATTATGCATTACACTCAGAGCACAAGACGGATCCACCAGCGCAAACATAGTCACCGAACTGTTATTTGGAAAATTACATGGCAGTTAGGTAAAAATTCTTTTAATGTGGTTAAAAATAATTAACCTCGTCTTCCCTTGAGGATTTGGCAAAAACAAAGGTTTTGCGCAGTTCACATCGTATGACCTTTTGATAAGAAACCAATCTGCATAACACATAAAAATTAGAGAGATAATTTTCAGACTGTTACTTGTAAACAAAACCAAAATAGATGTTATTATTCAAAAATTTTATTTTTAAACCAGATAAAAATATGGGCAAAATCTAAAAGAGTTCAAAACATAAAACAGGAGTGGTTAAAAAAAACGGTATGTTTATAAAGTTTTTATTTTTATCTTGTAGGTATGTACTCGCCTGTGTGGTCCAATTCTTAATTTTAAGTTACTCGAAAGTGTTCACTCGGAGAGAAAAAATTGACGTCGACACAATCAATAAACACTTGCGGGGTTTACAATAGATAATACTATTCAATTATTCCTCCTACATAATATTTGAATTCATGGCATGTTTACCTGTTTATACATCTACTACAAGGATTTATCGAAATGAGACTGGGAATGAATATGAAAATAGAAACGAGAACCACAACAATGTCTGTTAAAATTCAAATTTGACAAGTTATTCGTATTAATTAATGAGAGAACCTGAGCTGCTGCGCTCTCCAATTAACTTATTCAAAAGGAAAAGTTTGTGGATCAGCAGGATTCTGTTGAAAATTTTTACAAAGGACGACGAGTAATTGAATATTTCAAAGATACTTTTATTGGAGGAGTTTCTTACAAGATTTTAGAACCAAATACAAAACAAGTATGTGTTTTTAACCCTTCATCGTCCGCCAAATTTAAAAAACAAATAGAAGAAATTACGCAATTTTGTGCAGAAAATCTCAACGATTTCCACAAAGGAAATAACATCAGCGTGTGTGGTTTAATTATTACTGTTTATTTTAAATTCCGAAGTTACCCCTTTTTCAAAGCCGTATCCATTACGTACTTTCTTTAATAAGGTTTTTTACGCTCCGCGTAACGCGTTAATGAAACCGAGTTGTGCAATTTTGTTATTTTAAAGTGCGTTTAACAAAGTTAATCTCCATTTTGCGCCATTTTATGTTACTCAAGCGCTAAAAACACCACCAAACTGAAATTTTACCCAAATTTAATTAGATAGAATGCTACACTTATTTTTAAAGCACGCAATACGACGCGATTGGTCGGAATGGGGGGGGGGGAGTTGTTTACATACGAGTTTCGAAAATTACTCGTCAGGAAACTAAGGAATTCCTAGTTTGTCTAGCGAGCAAAATAATAAAAACACCTCTAAAAGTCAAAGAAAGTGTTGATATCTAATCTGGTGATGCGATAAAAATAACTACGTCTATTCAATTTTACGCTCGTTCACCATAATATATCTTTAGTCAAGTAAGCATTTGTTAAAGTAACTTTACGCGAACACTTCAAAAAATCACTAACTTTTACTTACCAATAAATTGGAGTCGACGAAAGAAAAACAAAGAGCCGAATGGAATTTTTAATAATTAATTTATTTTGTTTATTACGAAAAGTTATCTCATTTTGTCAAATCCAGGGCAAGGTTTATGAATTTGCAGTTATTTATAATTTTTATCACTGCTGATAAGCCTATCTTAATCGAAAGCGAGAGAGCCCTGTTTACCGAAAATATAAATAAATTTGATGAATTATTAATAACCTTTTTTTTCATTACCATTGAATAATCGCTCAGACGAAATCGATCAATACCAAAGTGGAATTATGAACAGGATTGGATTAAATAAAATTGTAGTTAAAAACATTTGAAAACAACATCTACGCAGATGAGCCTGCATGTAAGGGTAAGAGACTGCAACATCTCGCTTACAGGGGAATTATCGATAATGCCCGATTGTTCTTTGTTTTTCCCGATGGGACTGCCCATTGCAATATTATATTGGAGAGGTCAAGTCGAATAAGCATTGCGAGATTCAAAGGGTAGAAAAAAATTTTGGCACTGAAAATGCGCATAATAATCAACAAAAATTTGTTATCTAAGGTTGTTATAAAAATATCACGAGACGTAAACATGCAATGACCTTATGACGTTCTAACACGGATGACAGTGATCAATTATTGTGTGTAAATAATTTACATACATTTAATGTAAACCGCACTCGAAATCGGAAGTGAAATAAATTGCGAAACAATGTCCTCCATGGACGGAATTGATAAGACAACCGTGATAACCACAGCACAACCTACCACAACAGCGTTCCCCTTAGTTCGAACTTATGACACTTTTTTGCCATTGAAAAATGATATTGTGTACAAAAGTGGTTAATAAACTCGATTAATTCAAGGTTTGTGTACGTTCCTTCCAGATACGATGGAAAAATGCGCGTTATTTTATTAATGGGCGAGAAGTTAGATCGCACCAATCAGGAGTGGGATGATGCGCGGCAAATTTAAAAAGAGAAAAACAAAATATCCAGTTTTGTTAATATCTGAAAGTTTTCGACACCCTCGGTCGGTTTATAGGTTTGTTTCCGAAGTGACAAAGTTACGACGAGCAAGTTTATATACTTGGAGTAACTTCAAAAGGAATGTACGCTACACACCTTTTCTTTTATTTTCAATTCACAAGTTGAATAACAATAAGTCGTTCCACCTCGTCCATTCATCAAAACTTTTAATAACCATTCGGTTTTTTGTGTGGAAAGAACTTGCCATATCTATATTTGCTTTGTTCTTTCCAACAGGATGCACGCGAATAAATCGGTCAAAGCCTGAATTCTACTCCCCCCCCCCCCCCGTGAATTGAAACTGCAAGGAGGCGTGTCAGGGATTAATAATAAAAATAATCTAAATAATTATTTAATATCATAAAATTGGAATGGCATCCTCGAATTATCACAACAATGTTTACTCACTCATATTTTGCTATCGTATTTTTGGGCGAATAAAAATAAGCCTTGTGTAATATTTGCTTATTAACTTGAATGTTATCAAACCAGATAAACGCAGTAAACACATTTACAGTGCATTGACTGTAGATTAAAAGGATATTATTTGCAAGTGAAGGAGAAATTTTGCAATATTGTTTACTTTTATAGCGCTTATATAAAAACTTTATAATTTTTAAATATTTTCAGCTTGATAGGAAAAGGAACAACCAAGGATTCGTTTACCTGAACCCGTTTATTAGCTCAAAAATAGATATATTTTTAAAATATGCTACGTATTTTTATGTTGTTTTCGCAGCAAAATAAAAAACTTCACCTTCAGAAAAACATTTCATTTGTTTAGATAAAGTGATATCATCGGTTTATGTAATTGAACGAGCAAATAGTCGAAATTGTTATTGCATTTTTGGTAAAAAGTTTAACATAAAAATAATCTCGAGTATTTGCCGATAAGGCTGGTGTGCGGGGCATCTTAATCGGAATAAAATTGACGAAAATGAAAATATTTTGAAGGAAGCAAAACCCACACAAAAATATAATTTTATGTTTTATCAACAACACAAAAACGAGAGCCCAAATAAAATTAAATTGTTTTACAATTCCTGCTTGTTAGTTGCTACTTTGCATCCGATAGCAACTTAAAAAGAAGATGGGCTATCATTTTGAATTCTACGAGACGGAATTATTCGATTTACCTTCACTTTATTTGTTTTTCCAAAGTTGTCTCCTGTATAAAAACTCTCTTACATAGGAGTAGCTGCACAAATAACTTTCCAACTTGCCTGATAACAGAAAACTTGATAGGAACAACTACAGAACTATTAACATTTTTATTAATCACATTGTTGCTATTTGCAGTTCGAAAATCCGAGCGACTTCTTTAAAAATTGAACGAAACGTCGCGCAACTAAAAATCCAAAAATATTGCAAATAAAAATAGAACGAAAAGGGGAAGAATTTCTCCCTGCGGAACCAGACGCATGAGTTACAAACGACTTGGAATAATAATTCAGTAAAATTTACCAACGTTAAATTTTCGCTTACAAACGAGCAAATTGATAATAAATAAGGGTGCAGGTAAATTTTCAATCTGCATGTATGAACTGGCTAGCGACGTTTGTCCCTACAAATAGAAGAAAATTTTTTCTCGTTTGGCCAGAAAAACTACACCCAAGTGAATTCGAAAGTTAAATATTCAGTCACCTTAATCATGCAACCCGGCAGTTTTCACGTTTGGATCCGCACGTGAAATGAAAACCTGAAATGTATACGAGGGGCAGTACCTAATAAATTAGGGGAAATCTACTTTACTAAACACCATTATTGCTGTAATAGTGGTTTAACAATCAAGCCACTATTATTGTTCTGCAATTACGACTCACCAGCTGTACTGAATATTTTAGATCAGCACCAATTCGAGAATAAAAATCACGAAATTTAATCTGGGATTAAAAATGTTGAAAAATTTTAATCCTGGATTAAATACCTTTGTGAAACCGGAACAGAACCAAAGAAGAAATTTATATTGTTAAAACGGAAAAAAAAAGTTGGACAAAATTTTATATTGAATAAAATAAAATACGAAGGTATTGTAACGTTGCTGTGGTGATAATCAGGATGCGTTCAAATTTTAATGCACGAAGTTAAAATAAAAAAATTATTTGTGAACAATGGAAGAATTTATAAAAGTATCCTATCTCTAATTCAGAAAGTCATTGCTTTTCAATAGATTCCGACAGAAAATCTATCCATTCCCTGCAGACTTCAAACTCAAAATAAAAGAGCAACTCAAGACACCCCCCCGCCTCGATCAATCATTCAGGTCTTCAGGAAGACTTCCTTAACTAAACTAGAAATTGAAACATGTAATAAAGGGATCGCATAACTCAAATTTTTTTAGGTTGGTAAATTAAAATGGACCAATCGGGGAGGTCTTACGGAAGAAATGAGAAACTAGATTTCCTTTTACGTAATTTTTGAGATTTTCCCGAATTTCCATAAGATTTCCTCTCGAAAATGTTGATGAAACAAAAACTCATTTGTGGTATTTTGAGATTGTTTCGGACGTTTTCTCAAATTTCCCATCACCAGATTGTTTTGTTATCAGGAAACTGTTTTAAACGGCTTAGCCAACATTAAAAGAAGCCGACTTACGCAATTGTTTTCTTTGTGTTAAATTAAAGCGAAGTAAAAACAGCTATGTTACTTTTTGTAGACTGAAGGGTCAGGGGGGGGGGGCTACAGAGAATCGCAAAAGTTCTCGGACACTCTTGAACATTTTGAATTCGTTTTTTGACATATAAAATTCGATTTTACACCAAAATTTTTCAGACATTTTTTGTTGAAAATTTCATTGCCTTTAATTTTATTTCTATAAATTATTCTATTTTGTCCTGCCGTTTTTGACTGCCAGCGACTTAAACAAGACTCAAAAAATACAAACAATATTTTCGTCTATATCTCGAAAACGGTGAGACAAAATCGAAAAATATATATGAACAAAAATGTAGAGAATGAAATTTACAAGAATAAAATACCTATTCATTTTTTTATTTCGTTTCACCATTTTCGAGATATAAACGAAAATACTGTTTGTATTTTACAGAGTCTTGTTTAAGTCGCTGTCAGTCAGAAACGGTGAGACGAACTATAAAATTGTATATAAACAAAATTGAAGACAATGAAATTTTCAACAAAAAATGTCTACAAAGTTTTGCTATAAAATCGACTTTGATGACAAAAAAACGGCTTCAAAATACATTGTTAACATAGGAGCGTCAGAGAAATTCTGTAAGTTACCGGAGTTATAACCATCAGGTGCAAAGCTCAATGCTTAAACGGGGGGTCTGGGGGGTATCAAATTATTTCATTTTAAAGAAACTTGGCCGACTGAACCCGGTATACATATAAAATTTAGGTTAACTTTGAGCGGTTAGATATTTAATGCCTAGTTTAATCCCTCGTAATCGTTTATGTGAACAAGAAGATTTTAAGAGCACTTAAAGCGAAATTCTTGGATGGGATAATATAAATAATCAAACGTAATGTTTAATAGTAAAACAAAACATAAATGTAAGATTATCTAATCTATTGGAAAGTTTCAGTTTACAAGCTACAAAAGCAACATTTATTAAATCCCCTAAGTTTCTGTAGTGCAGCCGTTTAAGGAGAACGTTTTGGTCGTTTTCTGATGGTGATATTATCTATATAAAACCCCGATACTTGGCACTCTCAGGAGGTATCATCTTTTGTTTTTACAATACACCTGAGAGTCTGGCACCATCGATGCTGCTTCTGTTTTTGATAATAATGCAGATACAAACGAAAAACGAGCACTTTTTTTTGTTGGCAAGTTAAAATTAACGCGAACGAGGAAAATGTCGCAGGTTGACATTTATAAGACACGCCACAGAATAAGTTGGGAGTAATTTTCGAGACTAACGGCGGCTGAGGTTTTAAGTTGCAAGAAGTTATTTAAACAGACACGTCTAAAACCTGAAGTTTGAAACATGTTAGTTTGGGGTAAAAAAAATGCCTCGCAATGCAAGATCCCGGTCCTGGCTGGAGGAAGCTTTCAACGAAGCTTTCAGCGACTCCATCGACTCCGAACAGCAAAACTCAATTTAGACCGGATCAAGAGGAATTAACAATCGCATTGAAATTGCATATAAATGGAAAAGTAGAAACTGACGGCTAAATAATGATCGTGTTCTATTCATTATCTAACAAGGCCAAATTTACAACCAGTAGTAATCATTTGTAAGCTTCAATTACGAGATATTATTACAATTTGCTATAAAAATGGTTATTAAAAAGATATCAATTCCTGACCACTCCAACATGCAGTCGAGCTAATAACAATAAAATTAAATCATTAATTATGTACACGCACGTAGGTTGGCACCGTCTTTGTCTTGAAACAGGAAATTTATAAACGAATCTCTGGTGTGGATACAAATTGGGATCGACAGACCATAGAAATTTCTCATTGTGTTGTTCACTTTACTACTTGCAAAATATTAATGCAACATTTCTTATACGCCTATGAATTATTAATGCAAAAAATAAAAAATTCAATAATGTAGACTCGTAATGCTTCATAATTTTCTCTATACAAGTAGAATAATAAATTATACTCCAAGAAGAGATAACAAAAATAATATTATAATGTCGATGTTACCATTTTATAAAAAATCTGATTTATAGACGCACGATGTCGAAGAAAATTTAAATAATGTAAAAGTTGTACAAGGCTATGGCAATAAAATTGTTTATCTTGCTCAAACTGTTCATGTTTGGGTCATCCACTACAAGTGTGCTTTTCGTTCGAGGTTACCAGGGGGGACTGGTCACCTACGCAATCCCAATTATCCTTATTGTCGGCACCAACTTTTTGGCAATATATTGCTCTAATCCTCGATTGTCTAAAGTCAACAGCTTTCAAGTTATGTGGAAATTTGCTGTCCACAAAAGAGCGGAGTTTAAAAAAATTCTTTTGTTTTACCTAATTTAAAACTCGAAAGCCGATGATTTAGATAATAAAAACAGGGTTATAATGTAATTAATTTGCTTTGTTTACCCGTTGGAGTATTATTTGATGTGTAATTGTTTTTTTATTACACCAGATAATATAGTACCCGGCTTAGCCGCACTCAAAAATACTCATCTCGAACGTATCCTACACTTTAAATCACCGTATCTCGGAAACGGTGCGTCGAAACAGAAAAATTTATATAAACAAAAATGAAGGGAATGAAATTTACAACAAAAAATGTCAGAAGTATTGCTGTAGAGATAGTTTTTAGTTTAGATGGAATTGTTGATGACCTCAAGGTGCACTCGAAAATATTAATTTTTAAATTTTAGTTCACCGGGAAAGCTACAATTTTGTACGAGCACGTGTATGGATACGGTGACTGTTTATTGAAAATGAAAACCTTTTTTTATAATAATTACAATAGTTGACGTTATCAGAGCGGAAAGTCATACTTTGCCGCACGGTGCGTTTGGATTGCTGACCTTAGTTCCCTCGGTAGGCAATAACGCGAGGACTATTAATTAAAATAAATTAATTTCCAACAGATAAAAAATGGAACTTTTCCATCTTGTGATAAAAATGATCCGTTTTCCATTTATTTTATTAAAATTTCTACCCATTGTATCTCGGAAACGGTGCGACCAAGTAGAAAAATTTATATAAACTAAAATGAAGAGAATGAAATTTTTAACAAAAAATGTCTAATAAGTATTACTGTAAATGGAGAAATAACAGCTACAGTGACTAACAAAAATATTCGGATACTCCTATGTTACCAATGTAAATTGAACATTTTGAAGCAAAACTTTCGTGACAATTTTTGGTGAAAATTCCATTGCCTTCAATTTTGTTTCTATGCATTTTTCTATTTTGTGGCGCCGTTATTCTGACTGACGGCGACTTAAACAATATTCTGTAAAATACAAACAATATTTTCGTCTATATCTCGAAAACGGTGCTACAAATTTAAAAAATATAGAAGAACAAAAATGTAGAGAATAAAATTTATGAGAAAAACATGCCTATTCATTTTTTTATTCCGTTGCACCGTTTCCGAGATATAGACGACAATATATTTTTGTATTTTACAGAGTCATGTTTAAGTCGCCGTCAGTCAGAAATGACGTGACAAAATTGAAAAATGTATAGAAACAAAATTGAAGGCAATGAAATTTGCAACCAAATATACATATCTAAAAAGTTTTTTTGTAAAACTGATTTTTATATGACAAAAAACGGATTCAAAATGTTCAATTTACATTGGTAACATAGGAGTGTCCGAATATTTTTGTTACTCAAAATTAAAGTAAGTAAATAATACAGCGTAATTTTTAACTGTCGTCCTTCAACCCTGCATTTAAAATTTGAATGAATATGATCCTTTGCAAAATTTCTTCGGCGCAATTATCCTGTTTGTAATAGTCAATTTTGAAGTCGCGATTGCAGTAATGAAGTGACAAGGAATTATTGTTCATTTCGACAGATTTCAAGGAATCAACTAAGGAGGTGCAGCATCCTTTAATTAATCTTTAATATTAGGTTAAATTTAATCGTTCTAGAAGGAAAAAATAACAAATTGCCGATTGGCATTTTGTAAACTAATATGGAAAAATTTATTACCAATTATTTATTTACATCAATTTGAATAAATAACTGGAATTTATAGCTTTAGAAATTTTTTGAAAAATCGCCCAAGGAGGCTTTTGTATTTCCACACAAATAAATAAGAACTACATCAGATCGGGGAAAAGACAAGTAGAAAAATGAACTTTTCCGAAAGACAACAAGCGTTAATGGTTCTAAATGGATTTTTTGCTAATTGTTTTTCCGACTTTTCGCAAAACGTATTCTAAACACCGAAGCTATTTATTAGTTGTCAGAGGGCATTTCCGAGCTTTTCTCGGTCCAATTTTTTGTCCCGAACGAAACCACTTCCAGATACCGAAAAAGACGACTTTTGGCACTTTATAAATGACCCTAGTGAAAATAAGACATAAATCTTTGATTGTAATAAACAAGGTGTGCAGAAGTGCGTGGGCCGACTGGTCTTATGATGTATAATCGTGTTACAACCAAAATCTTGTCATATAAAAAAAATTGATGTGGGCGCGTTACGTGACCACAACTGCGATTTAATCGCTTTTGGAAAATGACTACGAAAGACTTTTAGAAAAAATGTAACGTCGCAGCATCAACCTACGTGCTAAAATGCATTATAAGTCGAGATGGAAAAACAATATGGAATGAAAGTGTTCAAGTTACCGGGTTTTAAAAACAATCCTTGGAGAGGTCAGCAAAAATTCGATTTTATTTTTAGTACTACTGCATTCCATTAAATTTTCCCCTCAGAAAATTGGAACTGAAAACGAAAATTTCGCCCGCTCGCCGTAAATTGATTCAATTTTATAATTCCAACGACGTCCAGAACAAATCCAAGTTTTTCTTGATTAGAAATCCGTTTTTGGAAAGTTGCCACATGTGAGTGAACGATGGGTTACTGGCAATGCCAGAAAAATACTTTCGTAAAATATTTGGAAGAAAACAACATAATATGTGTGTGATAAAAAATTAAGTAAGGATTACACAATGTAATCTACAGATTACGGTGCAATTACGAAATTGCAAAAAAATAACACTTTAATTGAATTATCTGAGAGAGACATAAGGACTCGAACAATAAGTTCAATAAATTTTGAACAAGTTGACTAAGCTCTAAGTAACTGTAATTATAGCAGTCTGGTAATTACGAGGTAAATCACAAGATTTACTCTCGGAGTAAATAAACGTCTCCCCATATTCCACTATCTCCGAATTAATTGCAGCGACTTAAATAATAATTATGACAAAAATTGCGTTTGGAAAATCAGGCTCGTTTGTCCAAGATGGACACTTGATTAAGTTTAGTCGAGCCTCCCTCGGCAGTAATTAAGGGTTGATGTTGCTGGAAGCACAAACCACATAACTCCGTTGTGGAAGATACACGTTAGTGTCGTTGCAAAGTAGATTTACGAACCTAATCAGCGGGAATTCCCTCGCCAAGTTACCGAATTACTTGCTGATAGGATTTACCCTCGTTAATTACTCCAGATGCTACCGTTTACTAACGGGTCACCGGGCCGACAAGTCGTCGATTTCAAAAATTTCAACACTTCTCGCGAAGGGATGAACGACGCGACGTAAGGGTTGAAAATTCTAGTCGGCCTCATGGAAATCGATAGGCGCGTTTATCGCGTCTTTCTTTACCTTGACCTACGAGATTCAACCATGACTCGGCCGTTTTGCCTTTACTACGAAACTACGAACTTTCATTGATAATTTATTTCTTGAATGCGGGTACGTTTTCGGCGGTGGACAATTTCTGAGCGTCGATAATAGTAAAATTAGGGACTTACCGGAACTTTTCAGCGAACTCGAAGCCCAATTTCTTTTTCGACGATGCGTGTACTGGCGAGACGCTGGGCTCGCTGAGGGTGGCCGGTGGCGAAGAGGAACCTGTGCTGGAGGACAGGCTGCCGGCACGACCGCGCGTTTCGGTTATGATAGTGGGGTGGTATGTGTTGATGGCTAAAGATGGTCTGACGTTGCGATTTCTGCGTTTTTTCTTCTTGCTGGATTCGATCTCTTCTATGCGGCCGAAGATGTTGCTGGTAGGTGGTGGCGGCATCCAGTCGAGATCTTTCTTAAGATGGCCACGATTACACTTGCAACCGCAGGCCTTATATGCTAAATCGTATCCTTTTTTGGTCCACAGGTTTTGATGCCTCTGGCGTTCGCTCCACGAACGCGCCCTGCCACAGGTCTTGAGGTAGGCCAAGACCGTCTGCTCCCAGGCGTCAAAACACTCGCGGTGCATGTAGCGTCCTGTGGTGCACGCTTCGTTGTTACAGGTGACCCTCACGGTATCCCTCAGGTCGTCTAAAGAAATTAACATTGGGTCGTTATTGTTGGGGTTCATCTGGTTCTGTTGGACGCGCAGACACTCCCCCATGGGTACGCAGCAACGCGTCACGCCGCTTTCCTCGAGATCGATACCGATTAGGCCTTGAACTTGGCCGTTATGCCGGCGCGGGGCCATGCCGGTTGGTAAACTAATGGTCGCTTCTTCGGAGCGCGGTAATAAATAATTAATATTGACGAAAAAAATTACGATAAAATGCAAAAAATGTCTCAAAAAAGTAGCGAAACGACTGCGGTCTTTTCGAAAAAGTATTGTTGACCTTGGTATACGCGTCTTCCGAGCAGCTCTCTCGGTAACCTACTGCATGTGTTGTTCACAACACGCACCGCCGGGGAAAGTGCTCAGGGGGGGAGTCCCGAAAGCGAAAGGTAGGGGCAGGAGTGGGGATCCGCAGCTTTTCACTTTCCGTTTCCGTAGCCGACGCAAGCGCCGGTTTCGCTCTCGACAGCCCTGACCGGCGTCGGTGCTACCACTTTCGTTGTTTGTCGTTACATCATTATTGTTGCAACCGGTAAAACATGTTGCCATTAAATAAATATTTACTTATCAGGTTGCACCGCACCAAACTTTTATATTTCATTCAAAAAGCGCAACAACTTTAATTTTTAATTTCCAATTGCCACTTGAAAAAGTTGAATTGGTTTTTGTGCTGCGCTGGAAAGGGGGTGTTAACACAAGAACTTAATTATAAGATAAGAACACATCGTCCTTAATCTTCTCTTCTTAACACAAAACCTGTACGTCGTTGAAGTACATTAGTCCGCTATTTACGACTATTAGAATACAAAGACATCCTCGGCTCCTACTTCCATGACCTTACAGATATACGACCCTTATTTATTATGGAGACCCAACTTGTTTGTACTCGCAAGATAAAACGGTGTCACTTAAATTAGCTTCACGATTATCTTGTTAATTGTACACAATTTATTTAGGAAATTGTCTTCGAGTTGCATGCGGTGATTTAAACTGGACCGCCACTTATCACGACGGTCGCTGTTTTGGTTACGTGAATATTTATTGTTCCATATTTGGAAGTTTCACTACTTCGCTCTGACAGCTTGAAATATTTTCGGTAATTATAGAAATATTATTCATGAACCTTTCTTTGCGTAACCAACACTTTCAAGCTGAAATTGCATCAGAGTTCGTTCGCTTTACCATCTCGTCCATGCGAATCCAACTGAATAAACCACCATCGACGATCACCCTAAAATCGCAGATAGCATGGAAATTTACAGAAGCTGTGATTGGCTTTGAAATTTATTGAAAAATCGCCTGTGGTTATCTCGCTAATTCTTTAATATCTTCATATCTAGAAGAGGAGGGGAAGGGATATCCAAGGAGTAGCATCAAAATTTATTGTTAAACTTTCAAAAATATTTTTTTATGTTTTATAATTTAAATCCGGGGGGTCTGGGGGGTATGGAATATGGAAATTCGGTCACAGATTTGGTTTTTGCGGAAAAATTTTCAAGCCGAGTAGTTCATTTAAAGAAAAGTTACGTTGGGAAAACTCCACAACTGGCAACATCTCCTGTATCTCAAAAAATGAATTGTAATATTTCCTGAGATGCAAGAAAATTTAAATTAAAAAAAAATTGACGAAGGATCGATTGAAGCTGTCAGGATATTAGCTCCCTTTTATAACTAAATTATTCACCTATGAAGGAGAAAATTGGTCACTTTAATGGAAAATTCGGTCAATTGAGAAATCAAAATCTTTCATGTCCAATAATTTTCTCCCCGGTTTATGTAAATACCGGAATGTGTTCCTTGTCTTTCAGTTTTCACCTGTCATTTCCCTGCTTCTAAAAACTCTTTTGTTCGAAGTCAATTCAAAAACATTTTCTTGCAAAAAATCTTAGCGAATCAACAGTGCGAATTTAAATTAAAAAATTGTTTTGCAGCCTAAAATAGTTACCGGGCTTGAACGTCAGAAATTAATGAACAAAGGTCAAAGTTGACTTTAAAATTAAATTTAAAGTAAGGAAGCTGTGATAGACTGATTCAAAGATCCCATCCTTGACCGTAAGATTTTGCAATACCAAAGGAAGTAAACAGGACTGAAATTAAAAGTTGTAAGGAAAATAAAAGCCATTAAAATTTGACTTCCTGCTTATTTGATTATCGCGATGAGTCATATGGAGTCAGTTAATATTCACAGTAAAAAAAAATCAACAAAAATTCATAACGGTACACCAGAGCCCAACAATTCAAGGACAAAGGACAGGTGCGGGAAGTGCGACTTACTTAACTACTCTTGTACAGGGCGTCGTGTCACCTTCCAGGTACGGGAATTTCAAATTACCTGGAGCTTCCGTTAGATCAAGTGACCTCGATTTACACACCAAAGAATTTGATGGATTCATCGAAAATTAAAAACGAATAGGAGATTATGAAATTTTTGACTTATTTTGAGATACCAATTAATTTGGTGTGGGTAAATTTAAAATTGCTGTATGTTATTTTTGGTTTTCTTTATTGTTTTTAGACAAACTTGTACAAGTGTCTTCTGGAGAACATCTGTAGGATATTTGACTAACATTAATAGATTTTTTCCAAGTCGAAACTACGTAACAAACTCAAAAAAAAACACTTGAAATGAAAAGCGAGTAAATAAACTAGGAGTTCAAACAAATGTCTTATCGCAATTATTTAATTAATTAATTGAACCGTTAATTTAATTCTCTCCATAGGGATATCCAAGGCAACAATATGAATCATAACTATTCCTAGAATTTCTTGTTCAATTCCGAGTATATTGATTATATTCACGTGAAAATGTTTAAAACGCTAATTAAATATTTTATTGAACTTTGGAATGACAAACAAAAATAAGCTACGATCGTATTATAAAAGTGCAATTAAATTGTTAACAGAAGTATAAATAACTTGGCTGATGCCCTTTTTTTCAGAACGTTCCATAAATAATATTTTTTGAAACTAATTATAAAATTACCTAATTAAAACAGTTTAAAATTTTTGCATTAATTAAACTTTGATCTTCAATGCGGAAAGTAAACACGAAAATGCAAATCATAGTTATTATGTATTTCAACTATTGCATAAAATAACCGGCGGAAAAACTTTCGAGTGAATTAGAAATTTTGAGAATTTTTCAGCAAAACCCTAAAATTAAGTTATAACTTCGCAAATTATCTCACCTGCTTACAAATTGTTCGAAATTAATTTAGCCTTTAAAATTTTATCCGTTGCTTTTTAATTTGTTTACAAAGTTGGAAACTTTTTTAATGCTACAAGATATAATTTTTCAATTTTCTTTTGTCGCCTCATTTTCGAAAAATAGTATAGAAAATAACATCGGGTTATCTCTTCGCTTGTTTGCCGTTAATAATGTTCTAATTTTGTAATAAACAAACCTATTATCCAATTATCATTATCGGTATTTCAAATTTTCATTCAAGAAAATATAATTTGGTTTGGTTTTTATTTCCTTGCGATCCTTTGCGGACGATTAATAAATACTGAAGGATTTCGAAAACGTTTGTTTGTGAGGTTCTTGAAATCTAAAATGGACGAATGAAACAGAAGATTAAAAACATCACACAAACGGCGACAAAAGAACATAACCGCCCGACACGGAAGTTATGCCTAACGGCGGATCGTCATAGTCGATGGCAGAGTAGAGGGAAGGTTCACTCAGTGCAAGTCTGACACTACCTGTAGTCTGACACTAAATCGTAGATAGCGATGGTGTATCGTACGAGATTTTCTCCTCGCCGAGAAATGCTAAAAAAAAGGTTAGGTTAGGTTCAGCCTAGGTTAGGTTAGGCTCAGCCTAGGTTAGGTTAGGCTCAGCTTAGGTTAAGTTGAGCCTAGGTTAGGTTCAGGTTAGGTTCAACCTAGGTTAGGTTAGGTTCAGGTTAGGTTCAACCTAGGTTAGGTTAGGTTCAGCCTAGGTTAAGTTGAGCCTAGGCTAGGTTCAGCCTAGGTTAGGTTGAGCCTAGGTTAGGTTGAGCCTAGGTTAGGTTCAGCCTAGGTTAAGTTGAGCCTAGGTTAGGTTCAGCCTAGGTTAGGTTCAGCCTAGGTTAAGTTGAGCTTAGGTTAGGTTCAACCTAGGTTAGGTTCAGCCTAGGTTAGGTTCAGCCTAGGTTAGGTTCAGGTTAGGTTCAACCTAGGTTAGCTTAGGTTCAGCCTAGGTTAAGTTGAGCCTAGGCTAGGTTCAGCCTAGGTTAGGTTGAGCCTAGGTTAGGTTCAGCCTAGGTTAAGTTGAGCCTAGGTTAGGTTCAGCCTAGGTTAGGTTCAGCCTAGGTTAAGTTGAGCCTAGGTTAGGTTCAACCTAGGTTAGGTTTAGCCTAGGTTAGGTTTAGCCTAGGTTAGGTTCAGCCTAGGTTAAGTTCAGCCTAGGTTAAGTTCAGCCTAGGTTCAGGTTCAACCTAGGCTAGGTTTAGCCTAGGTTAGTTTAGGTTCAGCTTAGGTTATGTGTAATCTAGGGTAGGTTAGGTAAAAAAAAGGTTCTTCAAAAAAAAAGTCAATTGTGGCAGCTCCTGAAACAAAAGTAACCGGCCATCTTTAGCAGGCAGTTGATCGCGCTAACTACTAGGCCGATGGCTATCGTATTAAAAGAAGTCAAAGTCAAACGTCGTTGATTTTTAGCTAGATGCTTTCATTCCATCTTGCTAGTCATTGCTATTTGACCCAACAGGGTGACTTTGCTTTTTCACAACAACCGTGGCAATTTGAAATCAAAAGTTAAATAGTTCTTCTAGTGAAAACAATGTAAAAAGTAACAATAAAATTATCAAGCGGAAATTCTTGGTCTTCCGGTGAAGTAGCGGCACTCTATGGATTGTATGACCAATTGACGAGAAGTCAAGGCTGAAAGTAACAACCAAGTCATATTTAATGAAAATCAACAGTTTGCAGTAAAAAAGACAAAATACCCCGAGAGGTATTTTAGCAATTTTTGAAGGTAGTTTGCTGCGAAAATTCCCGGCATTCCAATTTGCAAGTCGAAAACAGAGTTATACATTAATTTTATTTGCTTTCAAAATAAAAAAACATTCCCACAATTTTGGAATGAGTACAAAATCGAAGTCATTACACTTTTTACAAATGAAATCTTAAATAAAGCAAGTACATCTGCACTTTTAGTCATCGTCCGAAATATCATAACAAATAAAATTAAAAAAATTAGACAGCAAATGTTATTTTGGTTGTTTACCGAGTTATTCAATTACAGAAAGCTCTTGGTTAAAAATTTATCGTTCTATTTTTCCGATCAGTGACTCAGGATTGTTTTTTTCGGTAATTAATTTAAAAAATTAATATTTAGTTTTAAAAACATTCGTTTACGAGGGGGCCACGTTTAGGTGGACTATCTTAAATGTGTTGATATGATTCTCGATCCCAGTTGTTTGTTGAGTTTGTTTAAAAAAGGGTCATACAACTGGAAAGTGCAATAATTTAGCCAAGTTTTGGTCGATAAAATGTTGGAATGAGACAATAATCTAAATTAAAAGTCATAAATAATTTTTTATTCAAATTTAGTTATCTAAGTGGATTTAAAATGTGTAATAATAAATAACATGACCAGAGTCAACAATAAAAATAACATAATATAATTATGTTTATGTATTGCGCAATAAGTTCACCGCAATTTATCGGGAATAGTTTATTAGCCAAAAATAAACCGAACAACTGATTAATTTCTATTATGCTAGACAAACCTGTAATAATTGCTATTTAAGCTAGATAATGTTGTTTACCAATTACAAATCGCAACGGCCTTAAGTTACGTAAATCTTAAGTAACCAAAACATGAATGTTTGGGTGTTTCTTTGTTTTCGACTTGCGGATAAATGGCTTTAAATTTTAATGCGATTTAGCAGTAAACAAATTTTAGACCGTCCCTATTTTGCTAATTATAGTCAAGGTCAAGGTTAAATTTTTATGAAAACAATTATCGCATTTATTTTTTCCAACTGTCGAGATTACGGTGCAAAATTGCTATTTTATAATCAATTGCTTGTTGTTTTGCTGGTTAAACGTTCCAAATTATATTTTTTTTATTGTTTTTGGATTCCTATTTCGCGAACTTGTTTGAAAATAAGTTTTGAATTCGTTCGGGTTGCTGATAAAAAGCGACCTGTGTGTGCGTGAGACCCATGTTTTTGTCATTGTTTCTGCAGTAGCGGCTCGTAATTTGCTCTACTCGAGGGGCGGTGACTGGAAATGTGAGGTGGCAGCACAACGTAAATTTTTTCGTTTTTTTTTCTTATTTACATTGATCACCTGGCGCCCGTCATAAATTTTTCTCAGCTCAAAATAAAAAATTATAATTTAAAAAAAATGGCGCTTATTTGCACCGCACCATAACGGTGAACTGGAACCAAAGTTAACTTGAAAATTATTCAAGGTTAATTAATTTGAAATAAACTAAATATTTGTTAATATGTAAATTAGTTATTTTGTTATTGTACGCTTTGAATAAATAAGTATAAAAGTAAAATTTAAATTGTAAATTAAACAGTTAATTTTTAAATTATTTAAAATACTCGAGACGAAGACTTCGAATTAACTAATATTATTTGTAGCATTGAACATTGCAAAAAATTTAGTATTTGATATTAATATTAACTTTTTTATTTGCTTTTTGTTCTGGATTAATTATTCGAATCCAATTCATCATTTAGAAAAAAAATCCTATTGTCTTGGTAATTATAGAATTTTAATGTGGTTAAAAATTAAAAAAACAGGCGTGAGTCGATCAAGCGAATTTGAATGATTTAAATTGCAAGATAGTAAACAAAAGATTTATAATTTACGATTATAAACAAAATACAATTAAAAAATAAATTATAATGTTTTAACCCATTTATTAACTTGTTGATTTTTAAATTTTAAGTGTTTGTTGCGCCTTAATTCTTCCGGTTGGCTTCCTGTGACATCGACGAGCGCGAATCAACATATTATTTTAATTGCGGTTTTTATATTAAAAAATAAAAATATATGTTTAGATTGTCATAGAAATTAATTTAATTGCCTCCATACTTCCCAAGGAAGTTTTCGGTAATAAACCCAAAAGAATTCGGAATTTGTAAATAAAAATATCCTGTTCAATGGAAGAAGACATGTTTTGCGCGATTATCGGAAAACTAAATAAATATGAAAGGAAATTCATGGGCAGCGGTATGAAATATGAGGTCGGAAAATCTACGAAGGGAAAACCAATGTTCTTAAACTCGAATTTTGAATTTAAAATCGTATTATTGAGATCAATCATTGAATAAAGTCGGATTTGGTGCAGATATTGAACAATACGTTATACAAATATCCTGTCAAATTTAACAACACAAATTTTTCATGTTCGTCTGAAATATCTTCTTCCTATTTCCTATTGCACGAACTCCACCACTATTTGAAATTTCTAAAGAAAAATTGCGCGTACTTTTGAAAGAAAGCCTTAATTATTCAAACTACAATAAACGGGAATATAAAAGGAAGTAAGCATCTTATAATTTGAATAAGAATTACGACACCTGGTAAGATTTCTATGGGTGCAATTTGGATGACTGAATGGACATGTTAAATTGAATCGCACAATAAAATTGCCAAATCCAAGGACATCGTCTTAATAACAATATGGGTCACGTTTTGTCAGTTTCATCGGTACGCAATTTAATTTTGCCCCCGAAAAAAAGACACGGCGCTCTGGGGAAGTCCCCGCAGGCCTGTCGATACAATTCGGTTAATATTTATACACTCTGTATATGGAAACATTTGAATCATAGCTGCTCTTTATAAGGTGATTAATATTACGTATTTAACGTAATTGCTTATATTATGTGGAATTATGTCATTATTATGTATGTATATGGAGAATCATAACAAATTGGCAATTCAATTTATTTATACGTGTGTGTATGGTCTAACCAGACAGACAAATTGCAAATTAAAATTTGGGATAATGCAACTAGGAACTATTTTTGGTCAACGTTCCGAAAACAACCAAAATTATAATAATAACATATTATTATACGTAATTTTTTTTTTCCAAAAATGGACCGATTGCATAATTGGGTTATGCAAGCAGGTGAGATGTCGGATACCTTTGCTGATGACGGAAAAATAAAGATTATTGTAAACATATGGTTGCATGGACTGGTAAACCGCTGATCGAGATCGTTGAACCAAATCTATTCCTGGTGGCAGTTGCAATAAAAATTGCAATTTGTCTACCTGTTCTTGTTACAGTAAAAGCAAAACCAAATAAATGCCAGGGCTGACCATTAATCTACGTCTTCCGTGACCAAAAAAAGAGATGGGCAACTGCATCGTCCTTGAAGAAACCCAAAGGAACGTTTCCAAAAAATATTCGGTTCCTTCATACCTGTTGATCTGCTGAAATCCGACAGGAAGTTCGTAAGATCGTAAATATATTGTTAAGCTTATTGAATATCACTTCTGCGGTTCTGGTTTCAAATTTGTCGGTCCAATTAGCAATTTCAATGAGGAACCAGTTAACAACAACAATTCGTAGTTTATTTGCAGTATTTTGCAATGGTTCATTGTCCCAACTTAAATTGCGTAGTACTTTTCTATTCAAGGCCAAATTACTCAAGCGCTTTAAATTTGGCCACAAGTGAAATCATAGTCAACCTACCAACAATAAAAATCTTGGACGGTTTATGCCAATATGTATTATATCATCGAATACGCGATGGGATCATTCATCGGCACCATATCGAACGATTGACTTATTAATTTGTTTGTAAAATTCAAGAATAAAAGTCGTTTATCCAGTTTCTGCATCGCCATTTGTATCTGCAAAAACAAGTTCGTATGAACTCACGTCTCGTCTGCTACAGCTGAATACATTCATGTTTCTTCTATCGAAGAAATTTTATTTAATTCATAATTAAGTACAAAAGTTTTTTCTTCCAGTTTATGGCCCAAAACAATTTAGAACCTGCAAATTATGCAACGCAGGTAGGCTGTCCATCATCTATAATTAGATTATCTCAGCCAAGAATGAAAACAAGAGCAAAAAAATTGCAAACTAAAGCACAAAAAAGTAAGAAACTAGTTAACCTTGAATTCGTCCTTTTTACATAACAGGACCCTGTGCACACCTCTAAACTTAGTATACGTAAACAATAAGTTTATCTCAACTTGACTCACAATCGACAGACTGGAACGCCAATTGATAAAAACCGCGAATGCAATAAAAACATAATCTTCCAAATTTGATGAAATAGTGCAGTTTTTGATAAGGAACGCTCTAATGCTTCCATTAATCTTATCGTAAATATTCTGAATGGGCAATAAGAAATCAAAATGTTTCAACATGGTAATCATTTAATCGTCTGCCCATAAATCATTATAATGGATCAACAAGCTAAGCAGTTTAGTTCTAGCGCAGTACAGCTAAGCTACTATTCTTTTGTATATAGAAAAACTTGTTTTTATTCTCAACAAGATACCACACCCAGTTAAGCCACGATTTTTGTAAAGGAAAAATCAATAATATGTTAAATCGAAAAATGTCATCATAGGTTTTAAGTTAAATTCAGCTGTGATGTTTGTTGCTAGCAGTAGTATGGCTAGAAGTCAACTGTGGGCGGCCCCGCCCATTAAAACAAGTGTACACGCACCGTCAATAGAATGAGCAACGCACCGACTCTTATGTGAGAAATTGATTTTTCAAATTATTCATAAGGAAAACAACCACATTAATTTTACAAAATAGAACAAATCAATAATTTGTTTTTAGTTAAATTTTTTAATACGATTGAATCGTATTGCCTGGAGGGTATTCCATACCCCCCAGACCCCCCGGTGAGGAGTATCATGATTTAATATTATATGGTTTTGATTCCGACATAGGAGCCATGCGGAGGCGTCGGACACGGTTAATTTGGCGACCAATCAACTCAGCGACGCCGGAAAAATTCGGAATTTTCTAAGTTGCTTTCCAAACTCCAAATTGCTCTCCGAGCAAAAGGTTACCACTAATCATACGATTCGTCCTTCTAGTGGACGAGTATGTGTTCGCAGAGACCCTGTTTTCCTAGATCTGTAATTTTTGAGTTTAGTTGTCTTTCAGGGATGTTAACCGGAGGCCCGTTTATAGACGAAGAACCAGTAGCAGTGGGAGAAAAAATAGGGTGCTAACCTACCTCTTCTTCTGGTGTTGAAGGTTTCTTTTTTAACAAAATTTCTTCCTTTGGAGGGGGGGGATTTATTCCTTTGTTCTCTATTTTACTTTACGGCTGGTAGGTTTAAGAGGATTCTACTTCTATGTTTACGCCACTGTTCCGGGGATAAGGGCCGCATGCCAAAATTTTTCGAATTATTTATTTGAAATTTAGAAGGGTGCGGGCGGGTCAAATATAGTAAATGCTGTGATGTATAATAGTTAATGATGGTTAACAGTGCTGTAAGTGCTTAAATTGTGTTATATGGTGTTTTCATAATTAAAACCTTTAAAGTGGTACAAACCGGGGGGTCTGGGGGGTATGGAATACCCTCCAGTCTGTCTCAATGTAATTGTTGTAGATAGAATTATGCTTGGAAATTTATTCTTATTGTAGTTAAGGACAACTAGGGGTCCTTAGATCCTCTAGTGGTTCTTTTAATTTGAAAAGTTCTTAAGGAAAACTTTTTCATTTTATTTTATTAATTTGTTAAAATTCTTGAATTCAACCTGTTTACTATCGCTTGGTTAATAGTCTGGATTTGTTATTCTAAATTTTAAGTGACTAATTACCGTGATGTGATTTAATTAATAATAATAATTAAGTTTTAAATACTGTTTTAAACATTACAAAATAATTAAGTGAATTACCGAATCAAACTTTGTTTATACTAATTGGTAACACAAATCGATATAACATAATAATGTGCACAAATGGTAGGTTGCTCTTTTCAAAGTAAACAATGCTCACAAACATAAGTAAACAAACAAAAATAAGACAAAATAAAATCATTAATAAATATATAAAAAGTTTTACTAATTTTATTCTGCTAGATATTTATTTATTGTTTCTTTTTATTTATAGAAAAGTTTTTAATTGCCTTATTTACTTTTGTTTTCTTGTATTATTACAGTTTTTGTCATTTATACGTTTAAAAGTCCTAGAATGAATTAATGGCGAATGATTTGGAGTTAGTTGCAAAAATTGTTACATTTAAATTCCAGTTATGAGACGACACAAAACTGGAGATGTTTGCCCTTGGGATTTAAAAAAATGTATATTCCAGTACTGCATGATGTACAAAACAAATGCAGTTCCTTCCTGGTTCTCACACTCTTAACGCCTTGCTAATTCTATTGTTTTGCAAAGAATGAATATTAGATACATAAATCTCGCTTTACACCAAAAACTAAAGTTTTCTTTGTTATGTTAATAGTTTTCCGGACTACAATGATAATTAAAAGCCGCCTATACTGTTTATAGATAAGATACATATAATTTGGTTAACTCTTCCAGGGCCAAGTTCACCTCGCCGTTCAGGAAGAGCTAAACGGATTTTTGAAAGATATTGGAAAACTATTGGATTGTATAGGGCAGATGTTGTGGCGTGCGGTAAATGTTACGCAAGTGCATAAAATTAATTTTGTCAATAATAAACAGCTCGGAAATGTTATTAAACATAATAATTAAAAATTCCGGTTTGCTCCTGAGCATAACAGATTTTTCCCGATTCAGTCTAGTACAATCGAACTAAGACAGGTAGACAAGTAATTAAAATGACAATCAAAGTATGTAGGTACGTAAACACTGGACCGTGTGATTTAATTAACATTAAAAAAGAAATGCACTAACCAGATTTATATTAATTAGAAACATTACATCGTTCTAATTGCGTTTGACGTGGAAAGGCAAATCGACAAACGGAGCATTAACATAATTATTTTTAACGCATGCAAATGACAGGTCAGGAATATATCCGTTAATGATAGGCCTTAACACCACTTTTTTAGAGAGAACAAATTGATGAATATAAAGCGTTGCACGCACCGTATAATTATCGACGAAGGTGTTGGGCGACCTTAATAAAATAATTGCTCGTTTTAATCTTTTTAATGAAACCAAATCACCACCACGTAAAATTGCAATTAGCAAAATTAATAAACATCTTGTTGGACAAAATAATCGATTTCCAACTCAAAACTCTGCTCCAAACAAATATCTTTTCATTTTATAAATTCCAAAACAAATAAAGGCAAGCTCGCTTATATATTTTTAAATTATTTACAAAGCGCATTTACTCACGGAGCGATCATTCAATCCACCCTCTTTCTGGGGAGGTACGATATTTGTTCCCATCAAGTATAGGGGTCTGTTTGCGCGGGGAATTTAAAAAGAAAAGCTCATTTCCATACACTGCCAGGTAGTTTTTAGTCACTTGTTCTATTTCGAGTGGTCGTTATGAAAGAAAGCCTGCCTACCTAATTTAAATACTTTAACAAATAACGAGTGCCGCAATTTATCAAATGGAAGAAGAGCAGTGGGCCCGATGATATCCCCCAAGGAGCGCCGCGCGATATATTGCGTTCATTAAATCATTTTTTGTGCGATTACGACAACTCGATTACTTCCAGACCGAGTAAACAAAAACCCTATTAAAAACCAATATTGATACATTAAAATTTATAAATTTCGAACAATGTAAAATCAGATAATACCAAAAAATCCATTAACAATTCACACCTCAATAACCACGTTCGATGCAATTTAAGAAGTAAAGAGTTAAAATTAATGAGATTTTCTATTAAGCGTGTAATTTTTAAATTATAACGGGCATCCCTTTTACCTATTAGTCGCAATTTCGACTCGAAATTATCAAAGATTGATAGCTTTTCTCTTAAAATTTTTATAATTTAGCGACGATACCATTTAAGTGATATTAAAAAATTCTACCCAGCATTCGGACACTTGAAAGGGAAGTAATCAGTTTTAATTATTTCGAAATTATTCATCCGCTCGTTTTTAGATAAATTAAGTGGATCGACTAATTCGAGAAGGGACAAATTAAATTTTTTTATTAAAAATCGTTAAAATGTTTAATGTATTCTATCTCGAAACTTTACACAAATAACTTAACTTTTTTTTTAACCTGCATGATTTTTTCTAGCCGTTCTTTCACGAGGTGGCGGGGTAATAGGAAAATTATCAGCAGTTGATCGCGTTAACTGGACGACGGCCGTTTCATGGTCGTTTAATGTTCAGCTTATTGAAAAGGCATTGCATAGGGGTCTCCCCGTCCAATGGATATTTTATGAATGATTTTCAAAAACGAAGCAGTAAGAGAAATCAGTTGGTTATCTGAAAACGCGATTTTAAAGTTTTGAAATGATATAAGGCCGTAATATTAACGTATTTTCGCGTTAAAATTGGAATCTGATATTTTTGTAAGTCGATCACAAATTTATGACCGTGGCGCGCATTTAAAATCATATCGTAAATTTTTCAAATGCACCGCTGGCTGTGGAAAATAAAGCAAAAAAGGAAACTTGTTTTCGTGTACTCTCAAACTCGCTGTATTGTTAAAATCTGATTTATTTTTTTGTTTAACTTTTAGAACCGACAAGTAAATAAAGAATTTTAAAATCTATATTGCCGGTAGTTAAAATGAAAAATTTCGGTAACAATAAAAATTCGCGTTAGTGTATCCAACACGAATAGTCGAACACAAAGCAATATATTTCAAGAAATAGCAGGAGTTGGAAGATTTAAACAGCTTTTCTATTTTAAAAACAAAATTCTGGCTTTACGATACGGATAAAATCGGGAGCGATGCATTGCGATATATTTTAATTCGTTTTTAAAGTTTTGCTAAAAAATTCAATTCGATTTTGTATTGGGAAGATTTAAAATGGAATAAGCTGGAAAATTCGTTCAAGCGCAAGAAGATATCACGCTGAGTGTATGGGTCAAAGTTTGAGAGTTTTGTATACGTTTGGCTTTTATTCGCGCAAAGGGGAGAAATTTCCTAAGGGACATATCATATTGTAAGGTCCCGATTATTCATCTTACGCATACCATCTGCCAAAAGAGTGATCAAAAAGAAAAACGGAATCTCAATAGGAAGCAACAGGCTCGACGAGAAACTTCTAAATTGTCTCGTAAGTCATCCACTTTGTTCACTCCGCATCTCTCGAAATTCAATTTTCTCTGTCTAAAAAACTAGGAGATGTAAATAAAAATGACAAAATGCTTATAAAACTATTTCTTTTGTCAGCTACGAATGATATCATTCGAGTTTGTCAGCTGCAGTTTTAAAAGACAGACTTTCTTAGAAGTGCTGCTTGACACAAATATAAACTTTACGGGGATCCAAATAGCATGAAGAGTTTCTGCAATTGGAGCTTTTATTATTAGCTTCTACGCTCTCGTGAGTCATCTAAAGCCAGGCGGACACAGGATTTACAGTAAATTTTAGTTGCTATAGCATTCTTGGCTGTTTGTGTCGAGTTTGGTGATGAACGATGTGTTGAAATGAACGATGTATTGTCAATAAAGCGTAGATTGGCTTAGGGACACCGGTAACTGGTGTCCGCTGAGCTTTAAAGTTGTGAAACTTCTTTGTGGTGGTAACTAAATTACAAAATTTTGCAGTGTAAAAGAAATTAAAACGCTTTTAAATTTCATCATCTAAAAGCTTCCATATTTACCAAAATCCTCAACGGTCTGTCGGATTTCTGCTTTTAATACAAAAATATGGCTTTATTGTCCTTCCATATCGTGTACGAGTGAGAAACGCAGAATACAAAAGAACCTTTGGTTAATATTTTTAAAAGCCCTCCAAAATTACCTTAATTAGAGTTTTGCGCGTTCAAATTGGCGATGGAACGCTAAAATATATTTTTGGTTTTATCGAAAGTTTGGATGAGGTTAAAAAGTAAATCATATATTGCAAAGAGGGTAAAACAGAGAGGGATTAAAATGGCTTAAAAGAACACTCGGTTGTTACGTCGTCGTTGAAAGAAGAGACTCTGCTAGGGGAGTCCGAGGGCGTTGAAAAAGTAGGGCAGTAGGTGGGTACATGTCGAAAGCAACAGGGGTGAGCGATGCTTTGAATAAAAGTGCTATTACTATTATGACAAATTTTTTATGTTTGTTAAATTTAAAAGTACCAACGGCACCGCACGTAGCGATAAAAATTATTATTATTTTATTTTTAACCCCTAAACTTTCATCAGGCTCATGAAATATTTTCCTGATGCAAATCTGGACAAGTAAAACTATTATGCCCTCTTTATGGTGCACCGACAACCCTTTCACTTTCAGCACGCAGTCCCGGACTGGCGTAACGTGCCAGTAACACGCGAACTCCGGAAAACTTTTAAGAAACAAATATTCCAGAAATGCCATAAACGCTCGCCCATCAATTTTTTTTCATTCGGTGGGTATTATTTAACAATTACTTCAATAATAATAATAATTTTGTTCGCACGATACATTTTTAATTTTTAGAAAAAAAAAGAAAAGTTCGAACTTTACAATGTGGGTTGGTTGGATGAGATATTATGGTCTTGCAGGTATCGACATAAGAGTGCACGCAATATCTGGGTGTAAAGCTAAGACAAAAAACCAATCGGTGCTGAAACAAAGTAAGTCAAGGACTAAACGGCAGCATTCTTGTGGTGCAAAGAAGACAAAAAACCGCATGAACCTACAAGGCAAGTTAAAAATAACGTTTTCACATAATTACCACTTACAAGTATTGCACTGGTAAATTAATAAGATCTCAGTTTCTCTTTTTGACTTCCGGTGAGGGAATTGTGCTGCTTAAAATAATTTATAATGGTTTCGTCACGCAAATTATTATTACGAAGAGCCACATGCAAAAACCATCACAAGCAAATAACACAGTTCATAAAATTTATCTGACCACTCAGGATTAATAGACATTTCAAAGGCATTCCTAATTCTCGAACTCATTTTGGGTGACTGAAAAAGTTTCAAGTGGAAACGTTTTGAATTTTAGCAATTCAATGAGTTCTTTGTTGCATGCTTACAATTTGCGCATATTTTTAATTTTTACAATCAACAGGAGGTTCCACGGTGAAGCCTGGCACGTAATTTAAAACACCCTGTGTATTCCAATACCAAAATGAGTTTTAGTTTAGATTTCCTCTCGTACCACCCTGTACTCTCAGTTTTCAACAAAAATTGGTAGTGTAGCTGGAGAGGAGCGACCAAAAATTCCACGACGTTTCTATTTTTTTGTACACCAATTTCCAGTCGCGATTTAGCTCTCGACGAATTTTTATTATTATTACTTTTGTAGTTTTTCTAAGAGCTCTTGGAGGAGCTTACATAACTTATGGTTTTCTTGCATTTTCTATTTGCTTTGGGTGCTTAAAATTTAGTATTTGTGTATTTGTCTTGTAGACATCCTAACCACTTCACCTAGAAACATTTAAAATGCCGTATAAGGCGAAGGTAAAATAAGAATAAATAATCAACAATCAAGCCCAGAATGGTAGGAAATAATTTATTTACTGATCAACTTTTTTGAGTGGCGTCAAACTTCAAGATTTTTTGCACAGAAAATTAAGCAGGTACAAAATATGTACAAGGACTTCTGATTATTCAGAATCATGATCAGCTGTGTTTGACTGTCTCAGAGAAACTGAATAGTGTTGGCTAATTGAGTGAGCTAATTCTGCATCGGGAGAAATCATCTTCAATGGCAAGAAGACCTAGAAGTGGGTCAGTAGGGGTCAAGAAGTGAGTGATGGTATTGGAGTTGGGATCTTGGAAGGTGAAACCGTCTAGCTGTTGCTGAAGGGCTTTCTCTCTGAAGGAAAGGCTCATTTAATACCTGGGGATGGAGATCATGTGCTTCCCTCAGGTAACGAATGGTCTCTATCGTTGGCTATCTGAGGCAGAGCCAGAGCCAGAGCCAGAGCAAGGTGCAGTCATCCTATTGTTCATGAGCGAAGCACCATTGGCTGTCGACAGACTTAACGGCTTCCTGTTCGTGCAAGAGATGGTTAAATCTGATGAATGCAGGTGTGGGGAAGGTGAGGAGGGCTGGAAGATCTGAAAACTCATATTGACCTAAGAAGGGACAGGACAGATAATCTAAACTGAAGTGAAGGTGTGAACAGGTGGGTAACACCGCTGTTGATAGCCTTAACCCAGCTTACTTGCTGGGTGTAGTGATTTCGTAAAACCTAAGAATTAGGTGAATCCATGGATGCACATGACTCGTAGGTGACCTACTCATATTGGTTAATTTTTAAATGCCCTGTGTGTTAAAAATTTGTAAATGTACTTTAAATATTTAAGTTGGCGGTATGATGATTTAGGTATCCTGCTCCCAACATATCAAAAAACGAGGCTTTTTCACCAGCCCTGCTTGCGGTGAGTGGCTCTCAAATGGCTAAAAAGATGTGAATTTATTATTTGGAATTTTGGAATGAAATGAACGTGCAAAAGAGTCCATGCTCATAAAAAAATGAATGTTGCCGGAAGCAACATTATTAAAATTATAGGTAATATTTTGGTCCTTAAACTTATAGTTCACATATTTAAAAAATTACAATTCTTCCTTTAAAATTTTAATGCTAAATTAAATTTTTTCTCCATTGTACAAATTTCTATAAAAAGTTATTTGCAATGCAATCTCTTTCATTACAACAAATTTGTATGTAAGAAAAGGGATTATACATAATTGGAATAAAATTTGCAAAGCACTGGTGTAAAAAACAAGATTCGCATCAAAGCCAATTATTTTATAAAGATTTGTTTGAACTTGCACTCATTCTTCTTCGGGCAGTATTTCGTCGATAGTAAATAATACATTATGTATCTTAAAGAGAAAAATTTATTGAGATAATCATAAATAATTTAAATAAATTCAATTTTATTTTAATAATAAGCTGAACTTGTCCAGTCAAGTGTTTGGCTCATTGAAAAAAACACCACAATAATATCATATTGCGGAAAAATTATTTTTCAAATTTAATAATAAAATTTGGTGTTGCAAAAACTGCTTTTGATAAATATGAGACTGAGACACAACATAGAGCAACAGCCCAGAAAAGTCAAAATAAGTTGGCTAACACGAGATAACGACGTCTAAGTTACTCATATTGTAATCAGTTCCTTTTTTGACGCTCTATTAATAATGCTTTCTGATAAAAGAAGTTAAAGTAGACATTATGTAATCACTAATTAGTTGATGCAAAAAATTGCACCGGGATGAACGTTTTGACGCGACAATTTATGTACATATTTCAAAATTTCCCAGCGACGAGAATACTCAAGTTTTTTATACACAAAATTTTCGACAACGCTAAAACGAACCCCAGATGTTAAAATGTGCGTTTGAAAGTAAAATCTCTTTGTAAAAACCAAATCTTACCTGCAAACAGAATATTTAACTTTTAGTAACAACGTTAATACATATTTAACGCTCAAATTACCTTGAATCCATCACAGATTCATTATTATATTTTTTAGAAAAGAAACATAAATTCGGGTCCCGATCGGCCAGTCCATGTTACCAATAACACCAAAATGTTCAATATTAATTACCTACAGCTGCAAGCATAACAAATTTGGTAATTAGAAGAGTCATAATTTTTTGACTGTCGTAAAATATATTTTTGAGGGCCATAAAATAAAATTTTAAGACTCGTAAAAATTTAAAAATTAATTAATGCAAATGATGGTTTTTGTATATTAAATTAAATTAATTAAGGGCAATTGCGAGGCTCTCAAGTAAGTAAACAAATTATTTGAGCTTTTAAATAATGAAAATTTGGCGAAGGTTTTCGCTTGCATTTCGTGTCGGAGGAAAAGCGAAAATATTTCAATTTATGTAATGGTGGTCAATGGTCATCCATTCCCTTTTACGCGTTTGCAATAAAATTGTAGTGTTATTGAAATATGCATATTATATAAAGCCGACGTCCACTGCATGATTACGATTTGGAAGGAAAATATAAATTTTGAACGAAATTTTTATACAAACACACAATATGGACCAAATCGATCAATGTTTGCTGAATACAACGTTATATTTTTAACACACCCCTCTTTAAATGACCTCATCAGTTTTCAACCCGTTGGTTCTGATTGAAGTGCATGAATCAACTCTCATTGTTGATGGCCTCTGTGCCATTGGTGAGTTTCATCGACCCCCCTGAAAGCAATCACTGCTTCACAAAGATACGACCATTTTGTTGCTGCAATTTGTTAATTTACGGGAATCGATAAGATAAAATTATGGGCAACAGCTTTAATTAATTTATTCGTTTATATTTACCATGCCTTTTGGATCCACTCGAAAAACTTTCCTTCATGATATTTTTGAATAATCCCAGCTTATCAATTAGTACAACTCGGAATTGAAAACAAAATAATTTCAGTTTTGCAATTTTGATAAGAATTGCAGTAAACAATATTTTTAAAATTGGAAGACGAGAATTTTTGCTTTTGGGCCGGAGCGTAGCATAGACTTTTTTACGAACGGGTAATAGGTAAAATTATCATGAAGATTCATCGAAGCTAACTTTGATGTTGAAAATAATTCTCCTCTATTTTTAGGTTTCTTATTTTTTTTAGTAATAAGCAATAATGATAATAAATGCGATATAACGGCTGTTATTATAATAACAATGTATTTAATTTATTATATTATGTAGAAAGATGGATACAAATTAATTAAGTAAGATATCAAAATTTTTAAATGTTATTAATTAATTTATTTGTGCTCGTTATATTTTCAACAATGTAATATTATTATATAATTTTTCTGAAAACGATGTAAACACTTTATAAATAATCGAAAAAATGAAATTTTCCAACAAAAAGTCCGTGACAGCATACAGTTTAGACGCGAGAGTCTGAATTTTGAATGTCTTCCACGCTGTAATTATTAATAATTCTTCCATTTATTTTATTTTATATTTCAAAATTCATCAAAAGAAATAATATTAATTTATTTTTTTTGCTTTTATTTTTATTTTTAGTTGCTTTACTTCAATTTTTATTTTTTATGTGACGATCAGTCTAATTAAAGTGTAGTTTATTTTTAATTTTGCATTTTTGCTTATCAGTTTCGTCTTCATTAGTTCTCAGTTAGTAAAATATGCGCGATATCCAGTTTATACTTAGCTAACAATTTATTATAATCCATATTTAAATTTTAAAGGAATTTAAATTTTGAACTAAAATCTCCAAAGAATAATTTAAATCTCTGTCTAAAAATCTTTTAATAGATTCGAAAGATTTTGAGAACCACTGGTATATCGTATAATAATGAAATAATTAAAATGAATTTAAATTTCGAAAAAATTTAAATATTAATTTAATTTGGGAAAATATTAATTTCAAGAGAATTAAATTCTTGATGGAATTTAAACTTCCAGAGAATTTAAATATCGAAAAAATCTTGAAAGAATTAAAATTTTGAAAATCTGAAATTTTAAAAAATTCGAAATCTCCGAAAAGTAATTTCGAACTGTAAATTTAAATTATATCTTTTTTAAACTTTAGTGCAGGGCACCACGGAAAAACTTTAGTTCAAAAAGGGCGGGTGCCGTGACTCGAAAAAGTTTGGGAACCACTTAAATAATAATATAAAATTTAAAAAGAGTTTAAACTTCAAAGAATAAATCTTTTGAAAGAATTTAAAACTCAAAAAATTTATATTTATAATTTATAATCTTGAAATAATTTTAATATTGAAAGAATTTAATTCTTGAAAAAAGTTAAATTTTGAAAGATATATTATATTTCGAAAAAATTAAAATCTTAAAATTAATTAAATATCGAGAGAACTGTAATTTTGAAATAAATTCAAAATTGAAAGAATTGAAATCTCGAAAATGTAATTTAATAATATATAATTATATTTCACATTGCCGTTCTCGAGTATTTTGTAATAATTTAAATTTTGAAACTGCTTTATATTATGCATTTTCACTTTTTTTTTACTTGAAATATTGAAAAATAATTTGGAAATAAACATCAATAATATTAATTTATAAAAATTTCAGTTTACCAAACATGCATACCACAATGATGACCCCCCGGTGGGGGGGGGGTTGAAGAAAATTAGGTGTACCTACAAGAATTTCTTCTAACAATCAATGACATAATTCGGGAATTTCTAAAATGAATCCTGCTGATTTCGAAATCCCAGGTAAGCCAAATTAAAATTGAAACAAAAAATCCAAAGTACGCCCGCCGGCCGGCCGTAAGAATTAAGTCGTAGTTACATTTTTTTAGAGCTTTGAGATAAAATTACGTAAAACTCAAATTGCTCAATGTCTAATGTATATTGCTCTTACGTTGTTAAAATTAAAAATTAAAAAATTAACACTTTAATTAAACAATAAAAATTCAACAACATTAGATGATAGCAATAACCTATTGTGCCCATGAGAAAAGTTTGTTTTTGCAAAAATACTGGTAAACAAAAGCAGGACCTCCAGCTTGATAAACGGAAACGATTTGAAAAATTACAAATTCGTTAAAGTGTTATTTGAAAATCTTTGGATTGGCACAACAAAAGAAAGAGAATTTTTGTTTATTTGTCGCCACAAAAGAATTACTAATTTTCATAGCATCTGGCGAATTAACATGGGAGCTGGTTGGAACATAAATATGGCGTTCGTATATCGAATTGCGCAAATAAAAAAATTCAATGCAAACTTCCAAGGACATAGCATTATCCTAAGGTTAAGTGTACTCGAATGCGAAATTTAAGCAAATATTTGATTATTTAATTTATACAAAAACCATAAAGAACCAGTAGAACCGGCAGTTAATCACTCGCGCCATGTACGTCCTCAAGAAATTTTAGCTTCGGCAGGTCAACGAGGTAAGGTCATTTTATTTAAACTTTTGCAAATTAAAAAAAAAGAAAATGGAAGGAGCAGCCATCTCTGATGGAAAACGCAACTTAGTAGCAGATAACTTCTTAACTTATTATTTAACGTTAAGTGTGTTTAAGTTGATAAGGCTCGAAAAAACTTATTTTTGTACTCGTAAATAATTTTTAATGTGTCGTTAAAAATAAATTTGATATTTTCATCCAGAGATATTATGTACATCGAATAAATCATTTTGCAAGTTTCGCAATGGAATATAATGGCTCTTCTTCTTTTAGATTTATTTCCAGTTGCGTTACAATGTTTGCTTTATTTTTCAGTACTCTGATTATTCTATCCTATGTAGAGGTTGACCCCTTTGGCCTTAATCATTTTGTGCTACTAAAGGTTATCCGGAGGGTGCACATAATATCGATACATATTCAGAAGTGATGAATTTATGTAAATGCCAATTAGCGAATTTTTTAAAACTCAATTTGGATTAAAGAATAATAAAAATATTATATGGAAGATTGAGTAATAAATTCGCAGCCCACTTAAGTTTGAATTAAAAAAGTAGGTTAGTATTCTGCAAGTTTAATTTTAGGAAGAAAATTTATCTAGTAATAATAATTACTATACGTACATCCGGGGGGTCTGGGAGGTATGAAAGACCCATTTCATATCATTTAGGTTTATTTTTTGTTTTTAATGGTAGTTTCTTCCCGAATATGCCTTAAATCAACTTGAAAAGCTTAAATATTATAAATTTTTATTCAAATCAATTGGTTGAGGTCTAGGAGCGACAGATTGACAAGCACTTTAATCGGTGCTTAACCATACAAGCATACAACTAAAGGAGGCACTTAAAACTGTCAATCTGGTATTTTGCTTTTCACCCCTTATCTAGGTGTTTGTAAGGGCAGCACGGACGTCACGTCCGCATTATAAGAACAACCGGATTTTCTTTTAATTTGGAAACAACCAATTGGAAGGTTAAGAGACTTCAAATTTAGCATTCCGGCTAATTTAGGGCGCAAATGTATAAATTAAAAAGTGAAGTTCATATTTTAACCAAAGGAAAAAATTAATAACCGTTGATAAATTAAAATCCTGCCAGAAAGTGTTTCAATTTAAATTATTATTCGAGGAGGGTGTGCAACCCTTTAAAAATCGCACATAAATTATCCTTCCGACTTGGATAATTAAAAAAATTTAATTATTTCGAAAATTATTCCGATCGATTTATTTTTGGAAGAACCAAGTTGCAACAGCTTAGGCAACACTCGCACGCGTTTGCTGTGTGTGCAACATATTTCTGGGGAAAAATCAAGAAAGTTGCTCAGTTTTTGAATAAACAGTTGTTGAATTTTCCAGTAGAATTAAGTCGGCGAGTTAGGGGAATGTAACCCCTTTTTACAATTTCCTGCATGTCTCCAGCATCTAGGAGAAAATAGGACGAGGAATATTCTAAATACTACGTGAATGCGAATTACTTATGCAGGATTAGTCGTAGTTCTGGTTTTCAGGGAGGAAGCAGGATAGTTGTGTTATGAATGGATTCTCCATATGCATGATAAGCTCTACCGTAAAGACCTATTCAATCAAGTCCCGATGTTATTTGAGGTGTGGACGGGTAGGCGTCTTTGTTACTAGCAGCTCATAAAGCTGGTCGTGCTGAGATTTAAGAGGTCATCAAAGTTGTGTTATAGCTCAAGTAATCTCGAAAAAGCAAGTAATAAAATAAAAAATAACTTGTTAAGTTCTATTCCGACTATTGCAGCAAGCTTTTTAATATATCGTAACTGAATCTAGACGTGAGTTTTGGGATATTGACCAGATTTTCCTACCAGTCAAAAAATCATAACGAAAATCGTAAAACTTTTTGCCAGTAATGGAAATCAAAGTTACGACAACTTGTAGGGGTACGATAAGAAAACTATTATTATGACTAAGTTTAGCTTCCAACCCCGTGTTATTTTTCAATTTATTGCTTATAAAATTGAACGAAAGCGAAAATTGCTACCACCCCGCATGCTCGTTATCGACACGATTCAATATGATCTTCGACGCGTTACACACACTTATCTTATCTAAACGATTTTCATATGCACTTTCTAATCTCCATAATCCATTCCGTATCCAAAAATTTATCCCAGCTCTCAACTGCGCACTTGGAATGTATCCGAATGCCAGAACGGAAGATTTTAACGAAACCACTTATAATCTTTTCCTACTTTTATGAAAAGAATAAAGAAACTCAATTACGTCAATCAGCTTTTAGATTTTCCACCAATCAGTCCATCATAATTAGATACGTAACAATAGGGCATGTCCAGTGAATCCCATCTAATTGATGTGTATCTCCTCGCTTAGCAACGGTCACCTGCAGTCAAGAAGGATCAAAAGTTCCCCAAACACAATGCAATCATCGTAGGGGAAAGCCGAAAAGAAATTGAGATTTCCAATCGACAGCAATAACACATCAAAGCTCGCGGCTCGGATTTATTAAGGGAATATTTCGCGCTCCTTTGGATCTAATATTTCCGTCTTCACATTGTACGAATTAATATGCACGGATTAATCCTAGGAATTTTATATAACAGTCGAACAGTCGAAATCCTGGTACATTATTAACTAAAAAATTTTAAATATCAAAAATTCTTTACAGATTACAGACATTTTTTCAAATCAATGAACTTTTATTGAACTTCACATCGAAATCTTAATGGAGTTGTAATCTTTACATCGAGGATGTGACTTGTCTGCCTTAACGAATTGTTTTTGCTGCTACAACAAATTAAAAACAACAGCATAAAAAGCTTTGTTAGGGCGACAAATATCATTAGAGTGCTGGCAAAGAACTGATAGCCTAGGCTGCACTGTATGTTCGAGAAATATTCCAAAATAAAATATTATTTTAAAAGCACAATTCAATTTTTAATTAGGTATAAAAAATCCTCTGGAAAGCAATTACAAAGAGAATGAAATAAAAAGAAGAATTTTTCTATTAAATGAGAGAGCTATTAAATCAGATAAGTAGTAAATAAAAAATGTCACCTAAAATCGAGTACAATCTACGTTTTCAATCACATTCCTAACGTTCCTGGGAAACTTATTAAAAGATTGCTTTATCAGCAAGACAATACAGGAGCAACCCTATCTGAGAGGTCCTGCTGCGTCTTCTTAGTCATCTCCAGGCACATGACGGATGGTAGGACTTTAATTAAACGGGGAATTAATCGAGACTTGCCGTACTAATTAATAAACCAGAATCTTATTGCGATTTCGTATTGTGTGATTGCCTGTTCTACTACTTGCGGTTACCTTAAAAACTCATCTCTCGAGAACTAATTTAATTTATAGCCATGTGTTTGAAGTTTCGATTAGTTGATTTCAATTTGGGAATTGTGTGTGAAGCAAATAACTTAAATGCAATACTCCTAATTAAAACTTTCGCAATTTTTTTTTCGATCGGTCTAACAGGATGGCGGGCGCCCTGCTTCTTAAAGTTGAATAGGAAGTAAACGTAAATCTAACAATTTTTAGATCCACGTATCAGGTGTTAGTATGTTTTATCCACATCGGTTTACAACGAAATAAACACTTTACGACCAGAGGCAGGAGCGGTTAAACACCAGTGACGTGTCGCTATCTGCAATTAAACGCGAACTCCCTATTTATATTTATGTGAGCATTAATTTCACTACATGTTTCACCCGACGTGTAGGTCGCTATTAAATCTGCTATTTTGGAATTTTACTATTATAAATAAAAAGAGCCCCCTAATTTCGCCAAAATTAAAACAAGAACGCCGCATATTTTCGAAACAATTAACAAAAAAAAGCAATTAAAAATCAATTAATTGTTATTAGGAAAATGCCGCGTTTATCTGGGGAGTTTGTGTTCTGCAATAGCACAAAGCTCTCCGCTTCGTTAAATAAATAAAGTGGGTAGCGCGCTTTATAGCCGCAAATTTTCACTTTTCGGCCATTCGTCATTACCAGCATAAAATTTCCATATTTTCACTTACAACTTTATTGCGCCGTTACAATTGAGGTCTAAAAAATACGTTACGACCCAAAACATAATAATAATAATAACAACCTTGTTAGTTTTATTACGATAAACTTTATGCCCACGAAATCATAAAAAATATTTTTTGAGTCGTATTAAAAATATTTTAACGACGAGGGATGAAAAATGCAGGATAAACGCTTAGATAAATTGAGCGATATTGAATTTTTTAATAAAAAAATATTTATTTTCCCAGCCAGAACTATCTCATCAAATGTTTTGCGACTGCATGTTAAGGCCCCGCACACAGGAATCCTGTTTTATTACAGTAATTTCGAAAACGCCATCGCAACCATTGATGCTTCGTATATTATCGCAGGAAGTCTTTAAGGATAGGAGGAAACAGGACGTGTAGATTGCAAGACGTGCAGTAAGTTTTAAACAAACGGATTTGCAGATACGAATTTAAAGGCGCACTTAAATACAGAACATCAAACAAAGCTTTCGCTTAAACCGTATATGTGTGCACTTAGAGCGAATTCAATTTAAATCGCAGTAACAAACTCATAACCAGGTATCGGGGAGGAGGCTACGAACAAGCCACGTAATTTTCTTAAGTGGTAATAAAGTTATTTTAGATTAATAAGTCCTGCGTTACCTAAAGGGTTAACGTTTCCTTTAATTTTCGACAGGGCGAATTCTTGCGAGATTTCATTAGCGCACTAAATATTTTCTAAAACTTCGTTTACTCGAACGCTTAAATTTTCTCCTCCGTCACGAACGGTATTTCATCAACGAGCGAAAATGCAAAAACTTGAAAAAAACTCACCCGAAACTTTAGCACAAGCTGGAGCTGTACTTAATTAGCAAAACCTGCAACAAAAATAAAAGTTAGATAGTTTACAGCTAGTGGCTAACAAATTTGAATTTGCTGATAGTACCGGGTTCGATCAGAGAAAAACTGCATTACTGGCCGCAGTTGTCTTCTAGCCGTGCAACTGCTAACATCACATTAGATTAAGTTTGAACGATCAAAGTTGTCCCAAACTCAAATTGCTCTGCAAGTTGTGTTAGTTTATCATAAAACCATTTTATGCTTTTTGAATACGAAAATTGCGTTTTTAGAAAATTTATGCGGATGATTAGAGGAAAATAGAGGAAAGCCGCAAGTTGTGCATCTGTCAGAGGCTGATTAGATTCGTCGAGTCCACCTGCCGAGTCTTTGGAGACGTAATCTGATTGTTTATTCGCAATATGTGAAGGAGCCCGAAGGCTTTCAAAGGTTTATTCGACCGGAAGACATTGATAATACTACACAGTAGGGAAACGACCCGATATAGAAAATGTCCTTGTTGAAATGCAATCATATCGTTCGGACGTCCGTCCACTTCTTACTATACGGGAAAACTTTCTTTTGACAAAGAGCCGACCCCCTGGATTTGCTAAATTAAAAATACTCGTGTTGTCGTAAACAAACGATACGATATTATTTAGGCAATCGATACCGTAATTTATTATGCACAGAGCAAATGGATTTTGAGAATTTTTCTATACTAAATCCGCTTTCAAAACTCGCATTATGTTACATTTTTTATTAAGAGTGACAATGGAAGTCGTTGTTAAAAAATGCAGCTTTAGTAAAGTAATCACGAGTGACGATGCGACGAATTTAGTCGTTATTGTGCCCCCTAAAGATAAAATATCTGCAAACGCCTCCCATCGCAGGAAATAATTAAACTTTATTGGAATTGGAGCACTGGATCTGAGGGCTGCCATATCAATTCACATAATATGTGATTCGGATTCTTCGTCTTTTCGCACAAAAAATCCAAACTTTTAATTACGACGAAATTTTAGAAAGCTCCCCCTTCCCGTTAAAACGGAATTAATCGGACAAATCCGTGGTGCGAGGTAAAATTATAATAAATCTAAACAATCCTTCCATACTGTCACCCCATAATTACAACTGTTTGTAAAACTGGTAGGGCAAAAATAATATATGATGAAACAATGTCCAGAACAAAGAATGACGAGAGTGTAGGATTTCTGGCCCCAGAGTTCCGTAGATGGGGTGTCCTCATTAGGGCACGAGCGTTAAGCCGCTCACTAGGGCAGTCGTCCCTTTTCGACGTGGGGACCTCATACTTTGCATGTCATCGCAAAAAGCGTTTTACTACGTATTTAATTTTTGCATGATTTATTATTTCGCTTTTGAGTAGTTAATTAGAAAGAATGGTCGAGTTTTGCTCGATGCAAAGCTGTGTGCATTCATTGCTCCATCCATTTGACCAAATTGCGAAAATAATCCAAATAAATAAAAAACGAAGCCGAGTGGAGAGAAATTTTAAATAAATTATGGCCGAGGTGGCAGTGATATTTTAGCCAAATTAAATTAAGTTTTTCTTAAATTGGAATTTTCCTTTGTGATTTGGAAACTTTTTTGCCAACAAAAGCTTATCGAATCAATTTGGGTGTATAAAGCATACATTTTAAGTCAATCAAAATTCATGTTTTAGTCTAGAAATATCAAAATGGCATCACGAATACACCTAAATCAAATATTCAAAACGATTCGTATTGAATATTTGGATAATCTAAAATGCGAGGATCGCATGCTAAACGAGGATTGCTTACAATCGGTGTATAATGCAACGCCATTCTAGAATTTAAAATGCGCAAAAGGGGAGATAACTACCTATAATTCCATCATGGAACCAATTTTATACACGAAATTTCAAACTTTTTTGTGTCGAAAACGCAAATTGTATTTCACTCCGACCGCCAAATTTCTTCATTATCCTGCATGATTCTTATAGAAAATATGCCAAAATCAGTCTTCCAATATAATGAAAGGATAAATACAGGAATAAGTGCATTAACAGTGGACTACCCTCGTGAACCGGGTAAATAGAAGCCTGGCTCTCATTTAGCATCGCGCACGTCGGCGGCGGGTAATCTACATTTTAGCATAATAAAAAGAGAGGCAAGGTGGAACGAAGCTCGCAGAAAAGTAGTAAATCCAATAGAAGGACCCTTTCGAAAAGCAATAAATGTTTACATTTGAGCAGCAGTAGAATAACATAATAATAGCTTGTCGAACGATATGACCGATTTCAATACAACCCGCAGCGAAGCGCTGCATCGGACAGGACAGGAAATTCGTTTCTGATGTACGTCGTTCCATTCCCGAGAAGCTCCTTAATCTACAATTGGCCACTAAAAATTCACAATACATAGCAACCAGCATTTTATTATTTTGCAAAGCCGAACGCGCAATTTTAAAAACCTACCGGAGCCGCTAATTTGAGAGGATTACGCTTTGAGCCAGACAGTACAGATTTTGTAATTTCGATAATGACCTTGATAACAGCAAAATATGGCGTTTTTGCAAATCCTCAGGCATTTATTCCTCCAACGGGAATTAAACAAGGATTTAATCCGCATAGGGGACACGCAGATAAAGGGGTTCATTTTTCTCGTAATTTTATTATGCCAGCTCCACTCCATTCTAATTGTTCCTCTCATATTGTAAGTTAACATTCTCTCGACACAGTTTTGTTATTTGAAATTCATATTATACTACAAGCTGTTACACTATCCCCTTTGGATACGACGCATCTTGACATTTATTTCGAATTTGCATAGAATCAATTAAAACTCAAGAGTATTGGTATGTTCAAAGGGTTTCAATTCCAATTAAAAACATGGAACTTATGCGATGCACAGGGAATTCGGTTTCAGTTGGCCAAAAACAAGAGTTTTTAAATCCCCCCCCCTTTTCCCTCTCGGAACGTCCGATGGTCGCAAATAAATATATTCTGCAGGCGTGTTTTTCATGAGTTATCATTTTTCATAATTTTAAAATATTCCATACAATGATTGGAGTACTGAGGGGTATTCCATACCCCCCAGACCTCCCGGTGTGTAATAAAAAAATTAATAGATGAATTTATTTTGAAAGGAAACAAGGTTGGATCCATCCAGTGCTTCAGATATCTTAAAAAAGTGCTTCAAAATTTTTTTATTATTTTTTATTTTGTTTATTAGATCTCACAAAATATAAATAATAATGAATATGTGTGAATCCGGGGGGTCTGGGGGGTATGGAATACCCTTCAGTGCACTGTTCTGTTCCAAGCTCAGGAAAAGAATTTGAAAATAAATTATAACCCCCAGGACCCCCAGGTGCGGGTTATATTTTTCTCAAAATGTGTATACATCTTTAAAATGATATTCCCAAATTTATTTACATATCAAATTGCTCGTTTATACAATGCAGCGCGGCAGAACCTGTTCACTGTTCTGTTCAAGAAGATCACTGCATATTTTTTTCGTTTTACATTAAGTATAAGAGCGCTTAGCAGGGGTAGCGGTTAGTGGTTCCTATAATAAAGGGGGGAGAAATTAGAATTGCCCGCCCCTGCCAGCTGCCACTGGCCCAATATAGGTTTAATAAAGGTAAATGTTTTTAATTGCAATCAAAAATAATATTTACATGATCCTACTGCTCCTTACGTGTAAATTACGATTATTTTTGTTTATTTGCGTCGTTATCAATTTGATTTTTTAAGAAAATATTTTATTTTTCTAGTCGAAATTATATCGGTCTCGTTGTGTAATTTATTACAAATGAAATTTTTTGGATTTAAAAAATTAATTGAAAAATTTAAATTTAAGCATTGAAGCCGGACAAGGCAACACGGACGGACGTTCGATATTTTAGTCCGCTATTTGATTGAAAATTTGTATTATTATTTGAAATAAAATTAAAGATTTTGAGAATTAAAGGGTTTGCTTAATAGTTTGTTTGAGTGGAATTGCATCTTTTGGATTTGGATCCAATTTGAAATTATTGGAGTTTAGAAATAATTGGATACGAAATTTAAAAATTTAAAAGTAAAACGGTGGGAAAATTAAAATTAAAATTAAAATTGGTCTAAAAACTTTTATATTTCGTATTATAATAATTGTTGCAGAGTTCGACAGAGAAGTATAAATAATTGATAAAATCAGTGGCGGCTGGTACGTACAGAACGATGAGGCGCCGTCTCTCTAAAACACTGAATAAAATCAACTGCATTTGCATCGTCGCACCCAAAATTCAAGTATAAACGTTGTAACATATTATTTTGCTGCAGGCACCGACAAGATCCAGTATTATTGCTCTACTTTCGTGCAACAGCACAGGTGATCGAAATTTCTTCATATCTTTTATGATACCAAGGGGGCGTAGCTCAGATGGTAGAGCGCTCGCTTAGCATGCGAGAGGTACCGGGATCGATGCCCGGCGCCTCCAAATTTTTTAATTTAAAAATCCTGCAAAATTTCACAACTTAGTTTCTGATCTGCGATGCATCATTTTTTGTTATTCTAAACAGTTTACATCATAGGTCGCGACCCGCCGGAATGATAAATACAAAGTGAGTAAACACAGTAACCACAAATTTACAGTGCTCCGCAAAATTATGTCACATTGCTTTCTTTTGGCGATTATTTTAATTATTCCTGTTCTTCATGGTCGGCAGCCATCAAGTGAGTAATTCTAAAAAAAAATTAAATTTGAAAATTGTAATTTACTAGGACTTTCGACGTCGACGTCGTGCGTAACACCCAACAACGATACTGGAACTTGTGTGGAAATCAGAAAATGTACTAAATTTTTAAACTCGGTTGAGACAAATCGGGATTTCATAAATGACTCGTGGTGCGGTCCGATAACCCAAGATCACAATCAATTAAAAATATGTTGTGGAAAATACACAAATTATATAAAACAAGGTTGGTATCATTTAAATTAATGATCGTATGGAATTGTGGGGAAATTCAGCAATTTTTTTCTAGGTAACACTTCTGCCGATCGTTCTCAAAATGTTAAAATAAATCCGTTTCCGAAAACATGCGGTAATCAAACTTTTATGTTAGTGTCGCGAGTAATCGGTGGAACCGAATCAGCTTTAGGGGAATACCCATGGCTGGCGAGGCTGAAGCACAGAAGAAAAAGTGGAGTAGAAAACTTTGGCTGTGTAGGTTCTTTGGTTTCGGAGAAGTTTGTGTTAACAGCAGCGCATTGCGTTCGTTCCAAAACAATGGACTACTTGGGGCCGGTGTAAGTATTATCGAAACATTGGAAATCTGGGATTTAAGGGAATTTTCAGTTATCAGGTGCAGTTAGGAGAGCATGACGCCGAAAGAGACCCAGATTGTGTTTTTCTTGGGAAAAAGAAAATTTGTGCTGAAAGTCCACAACTTTTGAGAACGGCAAAACCGATTGTACATCCCGATTATGAGGAAGATAGCATTCAACATTACCACGATATTGCGGTTATACCGCTAAAGGAGGCGGCGCGGTTTACGCGTAAGCAAGAAAATTGCAGATAGGATGTGTAATAATAATAATAATAGGGGTTTTTTAGGATATGTGTTTCCCATCTGTTTGGCTGAAAGACATTTCGAAGAAACGGAATATTGGATTTCTGGATGGGGAAAAACAGAAACTAGTAGTTTATAGCTCTTTGTATATTCAATTTTTTTTTTAACTTGTTTTTCCTGTAGGAAGGAGCAGTCCAACGAAATTAAAGGTTTCGTTGCAGAAATCTGACAGAGGTCAGTGTATAGAAAACTATGAAAGAGTAGGAGTAAACGTTTTGGAGTCCCAAACGTGCGCTGGAGGAGAAGAAGGGCGCGATTCTTGTTCTGGTGATTCTGGGGGGCCTTTAATGGCACGAAATGGTTTGGACCCTTGGCATGCAGTTGGAGTTGTTAGTTTTGGTTTAGGTTGCGGTTTGGAAGGATGGCCTGGAATTTATACAGACGTGCCCTATTATTATCCCTGGATTAAGAAAGTCATGAAGCGTTACTTAAGAAAACACAGTAACAATTAATTCTTTTATAAAATATTTAAATGGATATAATATTAAAAATAAAAACCTTTTAACGTTCCTGATATTTTAGATATTAACAATCTTACTTCGAAGTAAGTGAAGTGCCAGCTAACCTCTGGCACTCATTCTATGTTCATCTTTCGTGAACTCGAGTTTTCATCACAGGCGGAATCGTTGGGCTGCCGGCAAGCCCTGTGCCACAGGTGAACTGGCCAGATATTCGGTTAACGATAAACAGAATCGCATGTTATACAATAAAAACTATGAGAAAAAATTCAAGCCTTTTATTTTATTGGAGTGGCACTCCAAATGAACCGAAATTCCCGATATTTCAAAATCTTTAAACAAATGAATTCTATTAAAAATGCCTGATTATGTTAATTCGATTTCGCAGCCGCCATAGTTCAAGATTGTAAATACATGGTATTTTTCGATTTGGTTTTCCAGTTATAGCCTCTCTCTTTATATAAAGAACTTCAAGAAGAACAAGTTTCAGTTGTAATCTGTTACTACAATACTCAAAACGATGCTTTACCTGGTTCTAACTTTCTTTGGATTAATATTTTCGAGTGCTAATGGACGTAAGTAAATTTTATTTTCAAATTTTCAAAATTAATTTTAGTAATTTTAATAATTTTTAATTCTAATAAGCAAAAACATGTTATCGGTTTTTTATTAATCAAGACTGGTTTTCCAAGTGTCGTCTGAACTGATCAAGGTTTAGGAGATTAAAAAATATATTATTGTTAGGAAGTTATTCAATTCATTGTTTACCTCCCAAAATCCTTCATCAAAATATCAAATTAAAATTAATTTTTAGAGAGCGGAAGAGCCTGCGTAACGCCAAACGGTGAAAATTCCCGATGCGTATCAATATACTCTTGCAGCCTGTTGTCCAGATTGATTAAAACTGGACATCCCCAAGACGTCCGGTTTTTACGAGAATCCCACTGCGGTTACTCCAATAAAACACCTTTAGTTTGTTGTGGAACTGCTGATGGTTATAGATCCGTGACACAAGCCCCTGCCAGAAGAGGCTCCGATACCCGAACGTCCAGACGAAACCCCTTACTACCCGATAGAGGTAGATGTGGATTTCAGGACCTTGACCGTGTCTTGGGAGGCGTCGAAACGGATTTGCTCGAATTTCCCTGGATGGCTCTCTTACAATACCGTAAAATTAGAGGCGGTTACACATTTTCATGTGGCGGGGCCCTTATCAATGAACGATACGTCCTAACAGCTGCTCATTGCGTTAAGGGTGCAATTACCGAAAATGTAGGAACACTGTAAGTTTTCATTTATACAATGCAGTGGACCAATTGAGAACATTTTTAACAAAACCACTTTTAGAGTGTCCGTTCGTTTAGGCGAATTTGACACGTCAACCGATATAGATTGCATACCAGAGGGAAGTTCTAATCCTGACAATTGCAACCGAGCGGCAGTAAATGTTGATGTTGAAGCAGCGTTTGCTCACGAAGATTATGACGATAATTCCAGGAGCAGGTACCACGATATTGCGTTGGTAAGGTTAGCGAAAAATGTGGGCTTTAATGGTGAGCATACCAGAGTCTCATAGTATTAACTCTAACTGTTATTTTTCTTTGCAGAACAAATCAAACCAATTTGCTTACCATTGTCGTCATCAGAGCGATCGGTGCCTGGAGATAGAGTATATGCTGCTGGTTGGGGTAGCACCGAAAGCGCAAATTATAGCCCGAAAAAACTCAAAGTAGATCTACCCGTAGTTTCAAATCGTGATTGTGCAGAAACATTCTTAAATGCTCAAGTCGACGTGGCCGAATCTCAGATGTGCGCCGGAGGAGAAGCCAAGCGCGATTCTTGCAAGGGAGATAGTGGAGGTCCTCTTATGATGACTGCCTCTAATGAAACTGCCCAATGGATCGCAGAAGGAGTTGTTTCCTTTGGCACAACCTGTGGCACGAAGTATTGGCCGGGAATTTACACCCGAGTATCGGAATATTTACCTTGGATTCACGACAACGTCAGAGCTTGAATAAAGAGCTTTCATCTACCATCCCCAATTTTTAATACATAGATAATAATTTTTATTTCAATTTTTATTTTCAAAAAGTACGCCACTGGCATTGAATTGACGTGTTGTGAAATTTAATGCTGGAAGCAGTTAATTAGTAAAAGTACATAACCAAACTACCCTCAATGATTATTGGTTGTAAACCCACCCCGAATTCCAATGTCTTCCAAAGGTAACAAAGACAAGGAACAAGAAATTACCAAATAAACCACCGGCAATATTTGTAGAGGGACTTGATTACATACAAATGATTGGTTAAACCATGAATATTCCATACAACAATGATGGCACCAGGGCCATTCCCAATGGAGGAGGAACTTTGAAAAATTTATTCCCAGTAGAAAAATAAAATAATTACCACGATTTTTAATGCCATTCTTAGATTGGTAACTGCTTCTCATCATCCCATATCTGGGCTCATCATCGTAGCTGGGCTTAAACCACCCCTCGTAATTAATACCCGGCCACCAGTTTCGATTTCGACAGGACCATTCTACAATTGAGCAAAATCAGGTGTTCCACAGGGGAGTGTGCTTGGTCCACTTTTATATCTGAAGTGCCAGATGACGTCTGGCACTCGTTCTATCTTCGTGAACGCGAGTTTTCACCACCAGCGGCGTCGATGCGCTGTCGGCAAGCCCTGTGCCACAGGAGAACTGGCCATTATTCAATAAAAATTATTTCTATTTTCTTTGAGCTGCATTCTTACAGTTAGTGGCTTTTCTAATACCTCTGAAAAGTGCTTCGTTTGGCAGTACCTACTCATTGTTGCCAATCCACATGAAGGTTAAACGGAAGGAGGCAGATTAGCATCTCCAATGTCACGGAAAAATTAAAAAATTATGAATAACTAATTAAATGCAGAAAATTGATACTCTCAGATAAATATTAGTGTAAAGTTCAAGAATTTGAATCGAAATTCCCGATATTTCAAAATCTTGGCTAGAATTAAATATTCACCAGAATTATAAAAAAATCAGATTAATTATCAAGACATAAATGCGTTACATTATAAGTGCATGACGTGTTAATCAAATTTCCCAGCACCGCCATAGTTCAAGATTATAAATATATGTAAGTTTTCGATACTGGCTTACCAGTTATTGGTTCTGTCTTTATATAAAGCTAGGAACTTCAAGAAGAACAAGTTTCAGTTGTAATCTGTTGTTGCTACATTATTCAAAACGATGCTTTACCTGGCTCTTACTTTGTTCGGATTAATAATTTCGGCTGCCAATGGACGTAAGTAAATTTTATTTTCAAATTTCAAAAAGTAATAGGAACTTATAAAAAATTAAATCAATTGAACGAACAATACGTTAATAAATCATGTTGTTGTTATTGCGTAACGAAGATAGGGCACGATGGTCATCGTAAAGTTCATAATGTCAAGAACATAAATTTGTGGTAAACACAAAATTTTACGTTTTTAAGAAAAACGAGTTATAATCAACTCGGTAGCGACCAAGGTCGCGAAAAATATTAATTTTCTCCAAACAAAGACTGGTTTTGCAAGTGTCATCTGATGTGACCAAGGTCTTGGGGATTAAAATTCCAATAAGCAAAAATAAGTTATCGGTTTATTATTAATTTTTCGATAATCAAAATGATGCGAAGGTTTACATCGTTAGGATGTTATTCATTTCAATTCATTGTTTACCACTCAAATACCTACATGAAAATTTCTAATTTAAATGTTAATTAAAAATTAATTTTTAGAGAGCGGAAGAGCTTGCGTAACGCCAAATGGTGAAAATGCCCGATGCGTTTCAATATACTCTTGCAGCTTGTTGTCCAGATTGGTTACAACTGGACAGCCCCAAGACGTCAGGTTTTTACGGGAATCCCAGTGCGGATATTATAACAATGCACCTTTAGTTTGTTGTGGAACTGCCGATGGTTACAGATCCGTCACACAAGTCCCCCCCAGAAGAGGTTCAGGTTCCCAAACTTTCAGACGAAACCCATTACTACCAGACAGAAGTAGATGTGGATTTGAGGTACTTTGTAAATTATACCAATAAAATTAGTTCTAATACAAACTTTTCAGGATGGTGACCGCGTCTTAGGAGGCGTCGAAACGGATTTGCTCGAATTTCCATGGATGGCTCTCTTGCAATACCGCAAAATTACAGGTGGTTACACATTTTCATGTGGTGGGGCCCTTATCAATGAACGATACGTTCTAACAGCTGCTCATTGCGTTAAGGGCGCAATTAACGAAAAAGTAGGAACACTGTAAGTTTAACAATAATCACATTAAATACTCAGTAATGCAATGCAGTCGAGAAATTGCAAAAAATTTAACAAAACCATTTTTAGAGTGTCCGTTCGTTTGGGTGAATTTGATACTTCAACCGATATAGATTGCATACCAGTGGGAAGTTCTAATCCTGACAATTGCAACCGAGCTCCAGTAGATGTTGATATTGAAGCAGCTTTTGCTCATGAAGACTATGACGACAATTCCAGGAGCAGATACCACGATATTGCGTTGATAAGATTAGCGGAAAATGTGCAAATTAATGGTGAGCATACCGGAGTCGCATGGTATTAACGTAAACTATTACTTTTTCCTTTCCAGAACAAATCAAACCAATTTGCTTACCATTATCGTCATCAGAGCGAACGGCGCCCGGAGTTAGAGCATATGCTGCTGGTTGGGGTCGCACCGAAAGCGCAAATTATAGCCCAAGAAAACTCAAAGTAGCACTACCCATAGTTTCAAATCGTGATTGTGCCGAAACATTCTTAAACGCCCAAGTTGAAGTGGCCGATTCTCAGATGTGTGCTGGAGGAGAAGCCAGGCGCGATTCATGCAATGGAGATAGTGGAGGTCCCCTTATGACGACTGCCTCTAATGAAACTGCCCAATGGATCGCAGAAGGAGTTGTTTCCTTTGGCACAACTTGTGGTACGAAATATTGGCCTGGAATTTACACTCGTGTATCGGAGTATTTACCTTGGATTCACGAAAACGTCAGAGCTTGAATATAAACTTTCGTCTACCATCCCGATTACCAATTAAATTTAATAGATATTAATTTTTATTTTCTATCTTCAAAAAACAATGTTATTTATTTAGTTCATATTTTTTGTTAGAATCTATTAATTTTTTATTGCAGCTGTGATTTTGTATAATTAGTCAACAATTTACAGATTTTTTGAAGTATTTAATATTTAAGATAAACATTCATCAAAAATTTTAGTTTCTTGCCCAATACCGATAAACCATGTTTGGGAGTCCGGATACAAACGGTTTTTGATAATTTCTAGTGTTGAGCCCCATTAAAAAGTTGCAATTTTCATTTTTACATCGTAAAAGCCATTGCACGTTTCATACATTTGCTGGGGTACTGTGGAGTACTCCAACATCCCATTTGGAAAAATATTGCAATTTCAAATTACTTAAAATTTATTTATTATTTCTATTTTTTGAACTTGCTTAAAAATAAATTTATTTACATGGATTTTTCACCCAACGCATCCCTAATAATTTATTATTGATGGTCAATATATAACTAATATGTTCTAATATATCTCATGGTGAAGACCCTACAAAATATTCGTGTAGGGGCTTAAAATTTGAAACTAAGCCACTCGATGTTTATTAGGTTTATTACTACGAAGCCAACAGGCAATGAGCAGCATAAATAAAAAAAATTTCAGGACCTTTAGGAAACATTAGGTAATATAAGATTATCTTATAGGAAATTCTAAAATTGTAGAACATCTTAGGAAATACAAAGAAATTATTAGAATAACAGGTATTTTTGTAAAAATTTTAGAGCTCTGTGCTAAAATTTTGTGCGGATTTTGTATACAAAACACGAAATCTATGGGTATTTTATTCCGTGTTTTTCCTTGGAAAAAAATTTGGTCTGGAAAATCGAATACCGTGCGCAGATTTTCCCTAACTGCGTTATTTTACATTTTATTTCGCTATTTAGTTTGTGAAGAGCAATTTCGGTTGCTCTTGCTAAATCCGCAATTTTACTTCGAATTGAACGCTTCCATCGAGCACAATCGTGTTTTTTCCTACTCTGCGCATCGGATTACGTCGATTTATGGAATAAAAGAGCCAATGAAAATTTTTAAGATTGTGATTGGTGTTTTTTGACCCCAAAAAATGAAAGTGCAAAATCTAAAGCTTTTTCTGACTTTTCTAGCGTAAATTGAGCGGGAAAATCGAATGCCGTGCGCAGATTTCGCCTAACTACGATATTTTAGATTTTATTTCGCCATTTACTTTGTGATGAGTAATTTCGGTTGCTCTTGCTAATTCCGCAATTTTACTTCGATTTGAACGTTTCCATCGAGCACAATCGTGTTTTTCCTACTCTGCGCATCGGATTACGACGATTAATGGAATAAAAGGGCCACTTAACCCTTTCGGTCTATTTGGACCCCAATAAACTAAAGTGGAACATCTAAATCTTTTCTATAAATAAAAATATATTCAAATAAATTTTAAGGTAGTGCGTCAATTATTATTAAAGCAAAATAAATCGATTTTAAAATTGAATATTGGATAAAATAAATAAGAAAATTTGGGCGTAATGAATAATAAAATGTAATACGCGCAATGGTTGAACCAAGACTGCGATTTGGAGACACAATAATGTGTTAAATTATTCTGTAAAATGAACGGAAATAACTGGTGATCATCAACCATGCAATTCGAATAAATTATAAAATAAAAATTAATATCCGTCCTCGTTGTCCTGTATGGGATCCTATTTCATACCGGAGTTACATTAGCTTCAAGGCAGATCAGCCGCTGGTTGTACGGTATAAATTGTATGACGTGTTTATCAAATTTCCCAGCAACCGACATCGGTCGAGTTTGTGATTACATGCACATGCATATATAAGTTACCGGCTGTGACTTACCAGTTATTGGTTTTGTTGTTACCAAATATAAAGTTCAAGATTGGATGAAAAAAAAGTTTTTTGCCTATCTCTTCTTAGTGTGAATTTCAAAATGACCTTCCGCTTCGTTTTCACTCTGTGTGGATTAATAGTTTCGAGCGCCAATGGACGTAAGACAAATTTTCATTTTTGCAAATAATAAATTTGAACAATACCTAAAAAATTTTAGTTAGAAACTTTACGTCACTCTGATACGACATTAATAATAAAATTTGACCTCGCTTGTAAAAAGTTAGGGTCGGGAAACTTATAATGGCGTTGTAATTTGTGCAATTAACAGGTTTTACAATTAAAGTGCGTCGTTGTAATTTTTGAATTCAATAGTTAGTTATATACCAAGTGGGAAAAGTAGTAGTTAACTGCACGGTCAATTGCTTGTGATCATTATCTTGTTGCGACTTAGATATAGTCATATTTTTTCTGTTCATATTTTAATATTAGAATTAATGCAAAAATCACTTTTAGAAGGAGGAAGAGACTGCGTAACACCAATTGAATACAATCAACGAGTTTCAATTAATGCTTGCGGCCTATTGTACAGGTTAACGACAATTCTGCAAGTTCAAGACGTACGAATTTTACGGGAATTCCAATGCGACAATACCAATGTACCCCTAATTTGTACTGAGGATCGTTTTGATACCCTCTCGGAAACCACAACTCAAGCTTCACAAATATTCACACGAAACCCTTTACTACCAGATAGAAGTTCATGTGGATTTCAGGTACCTATTGGCATGAACGAATTGCCGGAGCTAACGTAACATTTTTAGGATGATTTCCGTATCCTAGAGAGTATAGATACGGATTTGCTCGAATATCCGTGGATGGCTCTCTTGCAATACCGTAAAACTGATGGTAGTTACTCATTTTCTTGTGGTGGGGTCCTAATTAATGACCGGTACGTCTTAACAGCTGCTCACTGCGTCAACGGTGCCATGATCAAAAAAGTGGGTACCCTGTAAGTTTAATAGTTAAACCAAAACTTGACTTGGGAAAAATCTAATACAACCGTTTTTAGATTGGCCGTTCGTTTGGGCGAATATGACTCCACAACCGATATAGATTGCATACCACCGGAAAGTAAAATTGACTGCAATCGAGATGCCATTGATGTTAAAATTGAAAAAGCTTTTCTTCATCCCGGCTATGATGATAATTCTAGAAACAGATATAACGACATTGCTTTGCTAAGATTGGCAAAAAGAGTAGAACTTAATGGTGAGTATAAGTTTAATTGTATTGCACAGGTAAATGATTTGTGTTTTTACCATTTACAGAACAAGTAAAACCCATTTGTTTACCAGCATCGTCAACAGAACGGTCAGAATCCGGAGCTCCCGCATATGCTGCTGGTTGGGGTCATACGGAAAGCGTCGACTATGATAGACCCAGAAAATTGAAAGTAGGACTACCGGTAGTTTCCAATCTTGATTGTGCCAATACGTTAATAAACGTTAAAATTGAAGTGGCCGATACCCAGATGTGTGCCGGAGGACAGACCAACCGCGATTCGTGCAATGGAGATAGTGGAGGTGCTCTTATGGTAACGGCCGCAAACGATAGTGGCCAATGGATCGCAGAAGGAATAGCTTCTTTTGATACAACCTGTGGACCAAAATATTGGCCAGGAGTTTACACCCGAGTGTCAGAGTATTTACCTTGGATACATGAAAACGTCAGAGCTTGACCAGTGGTCACCCATGTACATACGTTATATAGTTTACAATAAATTATTTATAGCATTTTTCAAATTGAAGGATTATGATTTTTTTGATTCTGTATGGTGAGCTGATTCAGCGTGCACAACAGTATCGTCAGCGTAGCGAATACAATTTCTTAATTCCTTAGCGAACCACGACTCTCGCTTACCGTTGGAAGAACGAACGTTTTTGTTATTTCATTTCTGGCTGTTGATTTTAAAATCGTAATAAAAAGTGTAGTTTATCGTAATGTGTGATTATTTATAGAAAATTTGACCTAGAAGCGTTAGTTCTCGAACACATTCACAAAGTAATCATGTATTATGATGTATTAAAAATTTTAATAATATGTTCAACTTTTTTTAATTCCGAATGTCACAAATTACAACGTAAGAGGGAATTTTTATTATACTCAACTATTTTAAGAACAATTTCAGGTTTTTTCCAATGCATGGAAGGATTTACGTGCATTCCCTTATCGGAATGTTCCGAAATTGAAGCATTAGTGGAAGATGACAACATATTGGATTACGCCAAAACTTTATTGTGTGGATATTTTCACGAACCCTACGTTTGTTGCAATAGTAGGTTTCTGATATTCAAAAATGTCGATACAAATGTTTTTCTGACTTAGGAGATTGTTACACGCCAAATGGAAGTTATGGTAAAAAGATGCTTTTGGGAAACTGCAATTCTTTGGAATTCAATAAGTACAGCGACGATCCCAAGAAATTAAAGTTTCTTGCAGAGTCCTACCTTAACGACAGCCACGTTTGTTGTAATAGAAATGAAAACGAATACAAATTTGTACCCTCAGCTCCGACAAGTAAGACAACTCCACTTGTTGGAGTTGTTTATGGAACTGATGAAATTTAAAGATTTCAGTACGTCAACGAATGAACCAAAACCGTTAAACCTAACCTGCTTAACCCCCAATGGTTATACTGGACGATGTACGAATATCGACCAATGCGAAGCTTACCATATTGCGGAAACTGGAACCAATGAAGAATTCCGTTTTATAAACGATTCCTTTTGTGGTTACTGGACGGAACCGATGATTTGTTGTAGCGATGATGTCGGATACGACGAAAAATTTGCTCACAATGTTCCAAAACTGGAAACTTGCGGTGTTTGGAACGACACTTCCACTTTTCCACCTTGGTTGGCAGTTGTCGATTCCAAAAATAAATTGAGCTTCTGTCTCGGTGCTCTGATTAATGCAGAGTTTGTTTTAACCACTTCTCAATGTGCGGAGGATTTAGAAAATCTGTAAAAATACTGTTGTAGTAAACTTGCAGCATTGGAATATTTGTTTGGTTTTAGGTACGTGAAATTTGGTAGCTGCATACAGGAAGACAGCGAAAATTGTAAGTTCTGGGTTAGAGAATCCAAAGTGTTCCCGATTCATAATTATTTATTAACGGAAGATACCGGAATCGTCTTGTTGAGACTGAATCGTCCCACGTCAATGCAAAATGGTAAGAATGGAAAAAAGTAATTACCATTTTTTCTTGTTTTGCTTTCAGGCATTCGTCCGGTTTGTTTGCCTACCGAAGAGCTAGGGCAACCGGCTAACATCGATGTTGTGGGCTTAAGGAAAACTTACTTCGGAAATTTGAAAACCACTATATTTTCACATTATACCATTTTGAATGATGAGTGTCACGAAATTATGGGAACATTTTTGGAAAACATTGTTTGTATCAGGAACGAGTATTTCTGTAAAATCAGGAAAAACCTGCTTGAAAATTTTATACTTAAACTCGAAAAGGGAAAATGGTATATCCAGGGTCTGTTCCCAACGGAAACTTGTTATGGAGATTCAAGCGATTATACGATTGGCGTTTACGTTTATAAGTTTTTGAAGTGGATAAAAAGTAATATGGGATAATAAAAATTTGAGTCTCTCAAAGCAGTTTTAATATCACAAACGCTTGTTCTTAGGCAAGCAATTTTGGTTTTTGATTTTATTTTGTAGCCCACCCAATATAGCACAGGACGAGCCGCTACTGTTAATGTTTCTTATTATAATTTATAATGTTATGTTAAAATTAATGATTATTCATAAGTTCTAAATAAAATGTTGAAAGAATCTCGTCGGGTCGTCCAAGAAAACCAGTCTTTTTATCTAATCTTGAATTAATGACCAAAATTTAGTTATTTGATTGTAAATACCCAATTGCTTTACCGATGACATTAGGAATACGGGAAAAACCTTGTTTCTCGAGTTAACGCGAATTATAATTGGAAAGAAAATACCACCAAATCAATTTGCATCCTTTACATTGCTGATTGCTCGTGGTTGTCATTCATAACGAGTTTTTCGAGTTAAAATGATCGTCCCGTTGTTGTTATTGAGTGCGATTTTAGTGTTCCATGATTTGCCCTCGGTATATGCGCTAGGTAAATAAATAACAAAAAGTTATCTTGCCAATATAGTTGTATTGCTCAGAAAAAAAGTTCAAGTTCAGATTAAATTTAAATTTTGTATTATATCCAGTGGTGTGCGGTAGGAAGCTCGCGGGGGTTCACGTATTCACAAATACAAAAGAAATTTCATAATAATTAAAATTTTGTAATCTAGAACAGCGTGGGTCCAAAAACCCCAGCTGTCAGGACCGTCTTCACAATCGGCAACTATCTTTCGTTCCGAAGACGACCCTGACAATTTTGATACCGTTTTAAATTTTTATTCCAGGTGAAAATGAAAACTGCCTAACACCAAATAACGAGAGAGCAATATGTACAAAATTTAGTTTGTGTGGAACGCTGATAAAGGCACTTCAAAGTAACTCACCGGAAGCAATCCGCTTTGCTAGGCAATCGCAATGTGGATATTCCACCGAACCATTGGTTTGCTGTGGAAGTACGGGATTGTTCAATACAATGAATGTGGTGTTTCAACATCGGTTATTGCCCACACCAGATAAATGTGGAATAGAACGTACCAGTCCAAGAATACACAATGGAGAAGAAGCTGGATTAAGAGAATTCCCTTGGACAGCTTTATTCGGATATATATTGGATGGCGAAAATGAACTGACATTTGCATGCGGTGGATCTTTAATATCTGGAAGATACGTGTTGACTGCAGCACACTGTGTAAAAACTCGTGGTCGAACATTGTAATGCTCCCCATCTAACAAAATTTCAATTTGTAACATTGCATATTTTTAGGACGACAGTAAGATTGGGTGAACATAACACTGCAACAAATATCGACTGCGTTGGTTTGCAAAATTATGAAGTCTGTAATCCTGTCGCCGAGGACTTTGAAGTAGAAAATACAATTATGCATAACAGTTACACATTTAAGAAAAAAATTAGCGATATTGCACTTGTAAGATTGAAACGCAACGTCGAGTTTAAAGGTAAAATTAAGCTTTCTACAAGTGGAATTATTAAAATATCGGTTTCATATTTTTAGTACACATTCAACCAATATGCTTACCAGCACAACCGGCTCCACAGATGGCTGGTTCAATTGTCACGGTAGCCGGATGGGGAGAAACTGAAAAAGGTAAAATAAGAACAACACCAATACTTTTTTTCTAATTCACGTATTTCAGGAACTAACTCTTCCATAAAACTTAAGGCTAAACTGGCTGTTTTATCTCAATCTGAGTGCATAAATAAATTTAACGATCTCGCAGTCATCACCGATACGCAATATTGTGCATCGGGAATATGTGAAAACAAAAAATGTGCCGACACATGCAGAGGTGATTCGGGGGGTCCATCTATACGAGCAATTAAAATTAAGGATTCAACACAATTCCAATGGATACAAGAGGGAATTACATCTTTCGGAGTTCAAATTTGTGGTCAGGGCTATCCTGCAGTGTATACGCAAGTTTCCAAATATGTTCAATGGATTGTGGATAACATGAGAGATTAAATTAAGAAAAATCTAATTTCTGGTTATGTAGAATTGGGGATATCCAAGCATGAAAGTAAATAAAAGTTCTGAGTAAATATCCGTTTTTAACTAACAATCACCTAACTCCCACACCCCCCATTCTCCCATACTTGCTATAAAGTAATAATTTGCCATCCGTCATCCATACTCAAACCCAAACAAATAATTCGTGATGACCAAAGGAATAAAAGTCCTTTGTCATAAAACAAAGGAACCTCTACCCGATTTGTAGTTGTAGGATTCCCTCCCAGACCAGCCGATCAAAACAAAAAAACCTCGCATGCGCATGCTCTAAACTTTGATATTCCCGCCTCGTTGGCTCCTTGTTTGCACCACAGCCAATGTTTTGGTCTGATCACTGGTTGACTTAGGCGACAGTCCCACCGCAGCCACCATCGACCACCTATCAAAAATTCAACCAATAGGTTTATTTATTATTTGAACCAAGTGAAACAGCTGAATTTTAGTAGATGGTATCGGATGGCTGCAGTGGGACTGAAGCCTTACATGTTAGGTTCAAATGGAACTTTAAACCTTCAAAATTAAAAGAGAAAAAAAAAGACATGATAAACTAACATGTATTATGATAATGTAATTATTATGTTAATTCTTCCCACCTTACTTTGAATGCATTAAGAACCGCGACAAATAAAATATCAAGATTAGATTCCGTCAATATGATCACGAGAGTGGTTTTGTTACTGTGTCTCTTCTACGCCTACTTGGTTTCTTCTTTATCTTTGGGTAAATAAGAAGGTTTTGCTACCTTAAGAAATTTAATTTTGTGTTCAGATTTAGGATCACCATGTGCGACCCCTAATGGAGAACAAGCAACGTGTATTCCAGTAACTTTTTGTAATGTAATTAAAAATGCTATATTTGAACGAAACAAAACAGCTATACAATTTGCTCAATTATCTCAATGTGGTTACCATACCGACAAAGGTCCCCTAATTTGTTGTGGATCGACGGCTTTCTTCGAAACCCGCTTCGACGATTCGAACAACAATTCTGTGCTTCCTGATAGAAAATCGTGCGGTTACGAAGAAGAATCCGATCGAGTGTACGGTGGAGAGATAACCCAAATCGGCGAACATCCGTGGATTGTTCTGTTGGGTTATGTCGATGACGGAAATTCTAATTTAGATTTTAAATGTGGAGGAACTCTGATCAACAGAAGATACATTCTAACAGCAGCACATTGTGTTCTCGTTTCTTCACGATCAAAGTTGTAAGAAATTTTGTGTTTAAATCTAGAACAAATTTTAGAACTGCTCTTCTAGAGACATCGTTCGGTTGGGAGAGTGGCGTATTTCGACAAAAGATGATTGTGCCGATCCAAGATTGTGGAATCCTATTTGTGCAGATCCGGTTATGGATGTTAAAATTGAAAAATCAATCGTTCATCCTCTGTACGAAATATCGACAGCCAATAACGATATTGCTCTGTTGCGATTGGTCAGAAACGTCGAGTATTCCGGTAAAACTTTTGATTATATGTGTATATTTATAAAAAATTGTTTATATTTGCAGGTTACGTACGTCCCATTTGTTTACCTACTCCCGATGCCGAGGCACCAGCAGTAGGGGTTAATTTAATCGTTGCCGGATGGGGAGCCACCGAAAACAGCAGTAAGATTCTTTGATTTTATTTTGTATTTTTATTTTTATGTTGATTTCAGGTTCAAATTCGGATTACAAACTAAAAGTGAAGGTTCCCGTCGTTGATCATGAAGCTTGTACTTTGAAATTAGGGAGGAGGCGTTCGGTCACCGAAAGTCAACTGTGTGCCGGGGGAGTGAAAGATCGAGATTCTTGTGACGGAGATTCGGGCGGACCACTGATGGGAACTCTCAACAATACTATAAATTTTAAAAAGCAGTGGTATCAGGAAGGGATTGTATCTTGGGGAGTTGGATGTGGACATGAGGGATTTCCTGGAGTATACACGCGAGTTTCCAAGTATATTAACTGGATAACCGATAACATTGCGGAATAAATATCATGGTCATAATTACCTTTATAAAGAAAATCTAATAATAAACATATTTTTATGTGTTTTGTACAAATCCTTGATTATTTATACTGCAAAAATGCAAAATTACTGATTTTAATTTTACGAAAAATTATTTAAACCATCCCAATTCTGATGAATGCAAAAAAGGGATGACATCACTTGTTATTTCAATTGACCTGTATCTATCGAAAAATATTTTCGAAAACTATAAATAGGATTTTTTTCATTTTCTAAGTATTTGTTTATTTATTAGTAAATAATTTAAATATTTACGCGTTTTCACGTGAAATATTGACGCTATATGTTTTTTCAATCATTTCGTTGATTTTCTTAAAACTTTTGCGGCTCCCTGGTTTTCAGGATATTTGAAGCAGTGGCAGCTTGCGCTCAGGTTTGGAAAAAAATTGGCGGATAAATGTGACTTTTCCTCAATGAGTCCCTTTATGCACATAGTCATTGTTCCTTGAAAAATTAAGTATTTTTTTTAACTGGAGATCGTTGACCCAGTGACTTAGTTAAGGACGTCAACTGCCCCCAGTGTTTATTATAAAAAGAAATGAAAACATTCACTTTCATCTTCGTCTCTCGTGGAATCTCGCGATCTACAATATATTTTGCAACAGTAATATAAATTTCAAGGAATATCATTCTTTTCCCCTTCCATTGCATGCAGGAAAAAACTACAAGAATAAAATCAAGATTAGTATCGTTAATATGCTCAAGGTAGTAGTGTGCTTTGTATTTGCTTTTACCGGTTTAGCTAATTGTTTAGGTAAACAAAATAATTTGATTCCTTTAAAAAATTAAATTTTGCCTTTAGATTTAGGATCGGCATGTACTACTCCCAATGGAGAACGGGCAAAATGTATACTAGTGACTTCTTGCGACGTTATTAAATCTGCTTTATTTCTACGTAACGACACCGCTATAAAGTTTGCCCGATTATCCCAATGTGGCTACCTTACCGGCCAAGGTCCTCTAGTTTGTTGTGGTTCAACCGCTTTCTTCGAAACCAGATTCGATAATTCCAACGACAATAACATAAATTCTTTGCTTCCGGATAGACACTCGTGCGGTTATGAAGAAGAATCCGACCGAGTATATGGTGGAGAGATCACCCAAATTGGCGAACACCCATGGATAGTTCTATTGGGTTATATCAACGATGGCGGTTCCAATATTGGTTTTAAATGTGGAGGAACTTTGATTAACAGACGATACGTTTTGACAGCAGCACATTGTGTCGTTGTTTCAGCCGGATTAAATTTGTAAGAAAATATCTGCTGTGGAGCATTTCTTTCAATTGTTCTTTTAGAGACAACGTTCGATTGGGGGAGTGGCGTATTTCGACAGAAGACGATTGTGTCGAACCAAAATTGGTTAATCCCGTTTGTGCAGATCCAGTTATCGATGTTAAAATTGAGAAAACCGTTGTTCATCCTCAGTATCAAACATCCACAGCCAGTAACGATATTGCTTTATTGAGATTGGCAAGAAATATCGAGTTTTCGGGTAACACTACGACAAAACCAAGAGTTTGTTAAGGGTAAATTGATTATATTTACAGATTACGTACGTCCCATTTGTTTGCCGGTGCCGGATGCCGAATCACCGCCAGTGGGGGCTAATTTAACCGTGGTCGGATGGGGAGCCACTGAAAACAGTAAAATTATTTTATTTCAATACGCAAATTTTCTACTTTTCCCTTTCAGGCTCCAATTCAGATTATAAACTGAAGGTGAACGTTCCCGTCGTAGACCATACGGCTTGCACTTTCAAAATGCGGAAAAGGCGCCCGGTTAACCAAAATCAACTGTGCGCCGGTGGAGTCAGAAACAAAGATTCCTGCCAAGGAGATTCGGGTGGACCTCTTATGGGAGTTCTTGATAATAATAGAAATAACAAAAAACAGTGGTATCAAGAAGGTGTTGTATCTTGGGGAGTTGGATGTGGATATCAGGGATTTCCGGGAGTATATACCCGAGTTTCCAAGTATATTAAATGGATAACTGATAACATTGCGCAGTAAATATCATCAAAATTAAATATAGGTATAATTACTATATAAAAAAAAGTTATTATGTTTTGTACAAAAAAAAAATCAAAAACAAGTAAACAATAATTTTGTACAAGCATTTTTGGGTACGTACTTATTTTAATTTGCTTCTAGTAGTAGGTGAATATATTTATGATGATAGCAATGACCTGTACTGTTACAAAAAGATAAGATTGACACCGAGTTCGAGAAAATCGAAAAGCAAAACGGTTTAGTTATCTCATTTCAAGATTAAACTTTTGCAGATTTATATATTTAGTAGTTTTATTTCTTCGCTCTAGCTTCCGCTACAATTACAACTAACTTTTATGAAGATCAAGGGCTACACACAATTATATCTAACTACTTTCTTGATCAAAAAACTTGCATTTTTTAAATTTTAGGATTGAAGGACGATTCTTTTGCAAGGACGAGGACATTAAAAATTTCCTTGATAATAAATGCAAGTTTCCAAACGTATCAATTAACAGAGTAATTTCACGGTCTTAAAATACGAAAATATTATTTTAATTAATCAGTTTCTCGTTCATGTATTTTGAACTATTCCTTGGTAATATAAATAAGAAAATTGAACGCAATAGTTCAAAATTCCAAAATTAAATTGATTTCCTAAATCAGAGAAAACTCTTTGGTTTAGAAGAGTAAACATCATCCCTGAATTGGCAATCTGCGCATGGCAAGCTTTCCATTTTCCAGAAGTTAAGGCGACTTAAATGAGGCTTCGGTAGAGAAAATTTAAAATGAAAAGTGTGCTCGACAGAATTCGTTTCGTTCATTCAAATACATAAGAAACTGGTTTTCAATTAATTACAGTATTTATCGCTACAATCACGGTTTGGTAATATTTAGCTGACCTTAAGCCTTTAAATTCGAAGCGATAGTTTAATCAATCAGTAATGCGGTTAAACAACTCTCTTGTCTTTGCCCAAGTGTTTTTATTTACTGCTGTATTTTGCAATGGTAAGAATATTCCGTAATTTCTTAATTATTTCCTAAAATTATTAAAAAACTGTAAATACATTGGGTTTTCCAAATACGCAAAATAAATCCAAGATTAATAAATAATTGAGCGATAAATATTTTTGTGTAGCTATCATAATTTCGCAATTTTCATAAATATACTTAAAACTTAAGTGTCCCTGAAGTCTTATTCCAGCCAATACTGGGCAAATGGAGTAAGTGGCCCTATCTGATTTAGAGATCGCTTAAATTTTAAGTATATGCAATTTTTTTAGTTCAAAATACTCCATGTGTTACTCCAAATGGTGAAAACGCAACATGCGTGCCGATTCTGTCTTGCAAAGTCATACTCCAATCCATACTCAACTCCAGCAGCGATGTAAGAGCTTTTGCAAAACAATCCCAATGTGGTTACGGTAAAACTCCTTTAGTCTGCTGTGGTACAGCCGCCACTTTCATATATGAAATCAATCCGCCCGAAAGCAAATTCTTGCCTGACAAACAAAACTGCGGATACTTTTCTGATAGCGACCGGATAGTGGGAGGTGAATTGACCAGTTTGAATGAGTTTCCTTGGACAGTGCTACTAGGTTACGAGGACATCGAGAGCAACTCCTCCGCAGGATTTAAATGCGGAGGATCGTTGATCAGCAATCGTTACGTTTTGACCGCAGCTCACTGCCTTACCGTTGCGGCTTACACAGGATTGGCTGCGTAGGTGCATAAATCTGGACAAAATTGAATTTTGCTACAAGATTTCTTTCAGAAAATTCGTTCGTCTTGGAGAGTGGAAAATATCGACAGAAACTGACTGTAAGATGACTGGAATCGATTATTGTGCCGATCCAGTGATTGATTTGGGAATTGAGTCGACGGCGATTCATCCAAATTATTCCAGAAGATCTGGAGTAAACGACATAGCTTTGATTAAACTCAACCAAACGGTTGAATTCTCAGGTATAAAATGTTTTAAATTTCGAAACAAGACTACAGCGTTTTTTTGCAAGCCTTTCTTCAGCCAATTTGCTTGATATCCAGTAACGATCCAGGATTGAGACCTGGAACATTGTTGCATACAACTGGATGGGGGTTTACTGAAGACGGTAATGACGAGGATAACAGTTGTGGGTTGTTTTCACTTAAGAATTGATTATAGGTAGGACTTCCGACGTTAAGCTGAAAGTGAGGATTCCCGTTGTTGCTGAAGAGGAATGTCGCAAGAAGTATGCTGTTCATCAAACTGCTATTCTGGATACTCACATCTGTGCTGGTGGCGAACGTGGAAAGGATTCGTGTACTGGTGATTCTGGTGGTCCTCTAATGAAAAACGTTTACGATTCAATTAATGATAAATATCAATGGTTTCTAGAAGGTATTATCTCTTCTGGTATCAGTTGCGGGACCCAGGGAATACCTGGGATTTACACTAAAGTGTCCAAATATGCCGATTGGATTATCAGCAATTTGGAAGATTAACATTCTACTATGGAAGACCCTTTCTTCAAATCGCAGACAAATTTTCCAACCATCGAAGTAACTTATTCATATCGCGTTTGTAGTGGAATAGATAAAATAAACTTGGAAATGTTGTTGTTGTTTATTTTATTTTTTTATTGAAAGGTCAACAAAATTATGTCGAACTTGATATAAGTACCTAATTGTACCGCAATTCCATATAAAACTGTTTCAACTTATTATTGTCAAGTTTAAAAGTTGCAAGGACGTCAGATGGTTGAGATAAAATGAGTCCACTCGCACAATTTCTCATTCTAGCAGCGGGGGTGAAAATTATCTTCAGCAGTGGTAAGTAAATAAATTAAATTTTAGTTTTTTCTAATAGGAGTTTTTCCTAGATGTAGGTAGTCCCTGTGTAACTCCAAATGGAGAAAATGCCACGTGCGTCATTTTGGATTCTTGTGCTGTTATACTGGAAGCAATAAAAGGAGGAAACGAGACCGCTCTAAATTTTTACCATAGGTCAACGTGCAATTCCGCTAATATGGTATGTTGTGGATCTGTTGGTTTTTTAAACAGTGCAGAATCGAGTAACGTGTTGCCCAAAGAAGGAACGTGTGGTGTGAGATACGTGGATGACAGAATCACCCATGGAGAATTAACTCAACTTATGGAATTTCCATGGATGACACTTTTGGGATACGTCAACAGAGATGATTCAAAAATTGAATTTAATTGTGGCGGGACGTTGATTAACACCAGATATGTTCTGACAGCCGCTCATTGCATTCCAAACTCCAAGTCGCCAGCTCAAATATTGTAAAACGAAAAAAAAAAAAACATTTCGACAATGCAGTTAAATCGTCTATTTCAGGTCTATTGTTCGATTGGGCGAATGGAGAATTTCGACAGACACCGATTGCAAAAATGCGGGAAGGTTAAACGAAGTGTGTACTGATGGAATTTTGGATGTGGGCATCGAAACCCAAATTCGCCATCCCAGCTACAGCAAACGCACTCAAAATAATGATATTGGGTTGTTGCGCTTGGAAAAGAACGTGAAATACACCAGTAAGCTAATCTTTGCTTTATTAATTCAACTACATTTTGAATATTTCAGAATCGATCGTTCCAATTTGCTTACCGAATGCCGATAAACCCGGACTATCCGTTGGAAACTCTTTGGAAATAGCCGGTTGGGGAGCCTTGGAAAATGGTACACAATCTGATTATTTGTTGAAAGCAACTGTGGATATCGTGTCGACTGAGAACTGCCTGAAGAAGGTTCGGTTTGGTGGTGATGTGACCGAGAACCAAGTTTGCGCAGGAGGAAGAAATGGATTGGATTCCTGTAAAGGTGATTCCGGCGGACCGCTGATGAGACCGCTTGGAGAAGCAGAAATGCATTGGTATCAGGAAGGAATTGTTTCTTGGGGAGTTGGATGTGGAAGAGATAATGTTCCTGCAGTGTACACTCGAGTTTACAAGTATCACACGTGGATTTTAAATAATATTTTGTAACCAAGCAGTATTTTATGAACCCTTGCCATAATATGGACCTCTTTAATAAAAGATATTATTATATGATTTATTCTTCAGCCAGCTATGGTATAACTATATCCCCAACCATATTCTCTTTCCGGTAAGAGAAAAACACTAAGTTCCAGTTCAATTAATAATAAAAATCAATAGTTTCCAGAAGGTGATATTTCTGCTGGTGCTGGTTGCTCGATCCATCGATATCTGGAATTTACACTAAAGTGTTCAAGTATGCAGATTGGAAGATCAGTAATTTGAAATTAAATTAATTACCGTTAGTCCAGTTTAACTCAAACTCGTTTTGCTTTCGTCTGCTGAAACTGGTCTTCAATATTTTCATAATTTTAAAAGTTTCGTTCTCGAAAGTAATAAAAACAAATTTCCCAACCATCAAGGTAACAACATTCTGAGAACATAAAAATAATTTTTGATATTAAAAGTGTAGGACGATCGTAGTAAAATTCTCCGTTGCAAGAACTTCAAGGTAGTCCAATTAATCATTTGATTTATGTAACAAGATAAAATGAGTCTGCTCGTACATTCTCTTATGTTAGTAGTCTGGGTGAAAATAATCTTCGGCAATGGTAAGTACATAAATTAAATTATAATTTTTCCTAATAAGAGTTTTCCTAGATGTGGGTAGTCCCTGCGTAACTCCAAATGGCGAAAATGCCACTTGCGTCTTTTTGAAATCTTGTGCTGTCATAGTGGAAGCACTAAAAGTAGGAGACGAAACTGCTCTAAGCTTTTATTATCAATCATTATGTGATGCCGCTGATATGGTATGTTGTGGATCTGTTGGTTTTCTGGAGAGCGCAGAACCAAGCAACGTATTACCCAAAGGAGGAACGTGTGGTGTTGGTTTCATCGGGGACAGAATCACAAATGGAGAAATTTCCGAAATTCAAGAATTTCCATGGATGGCACTTTTGGGATACGTTAACGGAACTGATCCAAAAATTGAATTCAAATGTGGTGGAACGTTAATTAATACCAGATATGTTATGACAGCCGCCCATTGCATTCCAAAACACAAGTCACCAGATCAAACTTTGTAATGTTAAAAAAACACTTCTCAGACAATGCAGTTAATTCATAAATTTCAGATCTATAGTTCGATTGGGTGAATGGAGAATTTCGACAAAAATCGATTGCGACCACGTAGGAAGGCCAAACGAAGTATGTGTCGATAACGTTTTGGATATTGGAATAGAAACCCAAATTCCCCATCCCAGGTACAGCAGAAATTCAAAAAATAATGATATCGGATTGTTGCGGTTGGAAAAAAACGTTAAATACACCAGTAAGTTCTTCCTATAACATGCAATTATCTAAGCATCCATTTTGAAATTTCAGGCGCGATTGTGCCCATTTGTTTGCCAAGTGCCGATAATCCCAAACTATCCGTTGGCGATTCGTTGCAGATAACAGGTTGGGGAGCTATCCAAAATGGTAAGCAATGTCGCACTTTAATTTGACTTTTCTATAAATTTTGCTCTTAGGTTCCCAATCAGATTATTTGTTGAAAGCAAATGTGGATGTCGTCTCGACTGAAAATTGTCTGGAAAAAGTACGAATAGGTGGCGATGTTACCGAAAATCAAGTTTGCGCAGGAGGGAAAAATGGATTTGATTCTTGTAAAGGTGATTCCGGCGGCCCATTGATAAGACCGCTTGGAGAAGGCCAAAAGCATTGGTATCAGGAAGGAATTGTCTCTTGGGGAGTTGCATGCGGAAGAGCTAATGTTCCTGCAGTGTACACTCGAGTTTACAAGTATCATTCTTGGATTTTGAATAATATTTTTTAATAACCAAGCAGAATTTTTATCTATTCTGCCAAAATGTGAATTTTTTAAATAAAATATTTTAATAAATTGTGTATGTCCCTTCTGTGAAATTTTTCGGTATAATCGCTGTAATTTATTCTTGTACCTGTTCTTTAAGCTAAATGCAGCACTGAGAAAAGGGACATCGCATCGGGGCAGATTTATCCGTTCTGTACTTCTTTGGGTCATCTATGGATTATGTTAGACCTCAAACCTCGATTATACATTTTAATCTTGCTTTGCTTTAAAATTGTCAGATGTCGCCTGATATTTCAATAAACAGATAAAATAATTTCGTCAGAATCTCCGATGTTAAATAAGAAATAATTCAATGAGTTAGCAGACGTAACAATCCGGTTTGTTAATCTTGAAGGCCTTCACGGTTCAATATTATTATAATCACATTGAAAGAAGAAAATAAATGGAAATTTGACAACAATGCTTCGTCTGCTTAATATACTGCTCGTATTTTGTTTAGCCGGTCATTGTGCAGGTATGTAATTATATCTCATAATATTCCTTCAATTAATTGTTAATTTCAGAGAGAAACTCAATATGCGTAACGCCAAACAACGAAACTGCCAAATGTGTCTCATTTTATTCGTGTGCCATTATTCGTGACTCGCCCCATTACAGTAACCCAGATTTTCTCGAATTTACAAGAAAATCCCAATGTGGAATCGATGGTGTGGAGCCGTTAGTTTGTTGCGGGACCGAAGGATTTTCGCCAACGCCAGAGCCACCAAAGAAGAAAGTTGCAGTAAATCTCGATGTAGTTTCGATCAACACCTTACCAAACCGAACAGTCTGTGGGGTGGAACGAGAAAACCAAAGACTAAAGGGCGGAAGAGAAACCCACATCGATGAATTCCCGTGGATGGCACTCATCCGGTACAAGAACAGCAACGATGGAAGTGACGCCGGATTTCAATGTGGAGGAACTCTTATAAATAACAAATTCGTGCTGACAGCCGCCCATTGCATTTTAACTTCTCCGGAATACTTAACCCCGTAAAAAAAAATTTGGATTATCCCAGGCAAATAAAATTAATTTTTTTCATCTTCAGTTACATCGTCCGTTTGGGGGAGTGGCAAATTTCAACTGAAGAGGACTGCGTTAGGGATGTCGCGATTGAAAATTGTGCTGATCCAGTTGTGGACGTAGAAGTCAAACAGGCGATTCCGCATTCCTATTACGACAGCATCAATGGAAACAACGACATTGGGCTTCTTTTGCTGGATCGAGTTATTTCTTATAGCGGTAAATATTGATTCCGCAATAGTTTGTGTTCTGATGATTATTTAAAATTCAGGGTTTATTCGGCCAATTTGCCTCCCACCATTTGATTTACGACCACCAGAAGTGGGATCTGCAATGACCGTATGTGGATGGGGAGCAACCGAGAAGGGTAACTTTTTGGCATTATTTTGATTCCGTCTGAGCCTGTTGTAATATTTTAGGACAACCATCGGATAGAAAACTGAAAATATCAGTTCCAATCGTAGATAATACAGTTTGTCGCAGCTACATATCAAATTACACCAAAATTTCGGCAAATCAAATTTGTGCTGGGGGAGAACGTGGAGTTGACACGTGTCAAGGTGATTCGGGTGGCCCATTAATGAAAACATATTTCGATGAAACATCCCAATGGTATCAAGAAGGTATAGTTTCTCGAGGACTCGGATGCGGTAGAGAAGGAGTTCCTGGCATATACACGCGAGTTTCAAGATATAGTGTTTGGATTATCAACACCATTTCCGATTACGAATAAAAATTGTAATAAATTTTGGAAGTAAATTGTTATTAATTATTATCGAGTGGTGTCATTTACTTTTTAGTAACGTGAGTTCGAATAAATTATACGGTAGGGATTTTCCCATCAAGTGATTAACAACAGTCGAGCTCGTTATCGTCTACATCATCTTCGCATGGTAGTTGGTTTAAAAACCGGATTGTTAGTATTCTTGACCTTTTAGTAAGTTTGTAGATTATTTTGACTCTTCAATTACAATTATGTTGTTACAAATTGCGCACATTTTGTGCTTTCTCAGTTATTACTGTCAAGGTGAGTCGAAAATTTTTAATTAATTTGTGAATTTGCCAGTTGGCCAAATTTCGGGTGAATATTTAATTGATTTTCGAATTACGCAGAGTTTTCTATAAATTTGAATTTTAATTAGAATTTCAAGTATTTACTGATTTAAAAAAAATTTGTGTTAATTTTCTTCGCGTGAATTACGAAAAATATCTCGGAGAGGAGTCTTATTTTTTATCTTTTCTCTTGAATTTTCGCAACCGGGAAAGGTCTGGTGGTATGGGATATTCCCCACCATTTGCAACTGATTGACTCCTCCATTTTAGCGCCGAGGAGAGTAAAAGGTGCCCAAGGGGTATTCCATACCCCCAGACCCCCCGGATTGACATGTACGTTCGCCCATCACTGTGCATTTGAGGAAGAACAGTTATTCGAAATCTGTTAATAATTCAATAATATTTCCTGATTTCTATAGTACATGTATTGTAAAGGAAGTATCTGCTTTAGTTAGATCACACAACCGAAGTCATTTAATTTTATAAAATTCACGTTTATAACCCTTCGTTTTCAGGTCAGTCGTCAAATGAAATATTATATACAAGCAATCCAATAATTGAAACTGTGACAAATCCAACAACTACAAGAACAACAACAACAACAACGACGACGACGACGACGGCAGCGCCTGTGACGTATAACGAACAAAATTTATTTACAAGCAATCCAATCCTTGTGGAATCGAACGAATTACCCGATGTTGTTCCATTGCTAACCAACAACACTCTTTCAAACACGACGACTCAAATTACGACTACAGAGTTTGCATCAAATACCTTTCCTCCAGAAAACAACCTCTTAGCAACATCGTTTCCTTTGCCAACGGAACCAAGCACAGTGGACGATAGATTTCAACAATCTGTAACCGTTCCTCGTCCAGAACCGCCCGTAATCTTTTCTGAACCCCAACAACCGCCGACCGTTTCTCAACCAGAACCGCCAATAATTTTCTTTGAACCCCAACAACCGTCTACCGTTTCTCAACCAAACGCACCATCAACTTTTGCTCCAACCCAAAGACCTTCGGTTTCTCTCCCGCCCAAAGTAGAAAATGGAAATGATTTATTGCCTTCCCCTATTCTTCCTGCTGATACCATTCAACAACTGATTGAACTTGCGATATACAACATTTTACCCAGCAGATGTGGAGAACAAAACGAACACACAAATTGGTACTTCAGATCTCTTTCCAACATTGGCGAGTTTCCATGGTTGGCACTGCTCAAGTATAAGGACTACCAACATCCCAACACCAGATTTCTATGCACTGGAACCTTAATAAGCGACCGTTACGTGATTACGGCGGCAAATTGCGTGCTCAACAAAGGGAAACATACGGGACCGTAAGTACCTTTTCATAATTTAACCCAGATGTACAAAAATAAACTTATAGGATAACCGTAGTTTTGGGAGAACATCAAATTTCTTCGCCTGTGGACTGCACTTACAACTTTTACAGAGAAGAATGTGCCGACAAAGTCGTCGAAGTACCTGTCGAAAAGTATTTTTATCATCCGGAGTATAATGGTTCCAACAGGAACAACAATTTAGCGTTGTTACGTTTACAAACAAAAGTTTCTTTTTCAAGTAAGAACCTGTTGAATGTTCTAAAACATTTCTGTTTAAGTGTACAATTTAAATTTTTAGGGTTTATTGCACCACTTTGCCTTCCAATTAAAAACTTGATGCGCCCTATGGAAGGAGATATGCTGGTTACCGCTGGCTGGGGAGCTACCGAAGATGGTAAGGCTTAGCAGTGGTTGAGTTTGTACTAACACTGAATTTTCAGGTGTGGAATCCGACTTCAAGGCCAAGTCGGATATCCCAGTTCTTTCAGATTATCAATGTTCCAACAAGTTTTATCGTCGAAATTTCTTCCAACACCAAGTTTGCATAGGAACAGATTTCAAAAAGCATATCTGCAGAGCTGATTACGGAGGTCCAGTGATGTCTACCAATAAAAATGGAAAGCCCCAATGGTATTTGGAAGGCATTATTTCCAGTGGTTTTGGATTTGGAAGAAATGGCTTTCCAAACACCTACACCCGAATTTCTCCATACGATGATTGGATTTTAAGTACCATAGCTCTAGACACATATAGAGCAATCTAATTATTACTATTGTATTGTTTATTTTATACCAAAATTAATTATTACGTTAAAAATTATTTGTTTATTATCTATAAAACAGGAGGGGGGGCTATAATTAAATATTCAAATAAATAAAATATTATTGTTTATCAACAAAAGTTAGCATGATGGAAATTCATGTTAGAACGAAAACAACAGTGGCGAACTGGGAATTTTTCTACCGGGCAACCAGATGTTTAGGGCTCGAATTTTTTGTCATTAATTATGCGGTGCTGATCGTCCAATCATCTTTATGAGCAGTCCGTCCCTGGAATGGCAGCAAATATTTTAATTAACTTGACTTCTCGTGTTATTTTAACCTTGGCTTAAATACTTATCATAAATTATGTATTGTGGTTTTCCAAATGATAAAGGCAGCTTTAGGCGATTTGCATCCAAACTATCTTTGAATTTGTATAAAAAAATCCGGATTTCAAAAAAATTGTCTAGGTTCTTTTTTAATTTAATGTTAAACAAAGAAGCTATATAATGCGCGTCATTTAAATACAGGTTTGATTGAGAAGGTAACAAATTTATCCTCGAATAAATGTAACGTAAACATTTAACCGTCAGTGTTCTCCAGAGTAATGGGTGTTAATTATTGTGTTTTTCTTCTTTTGGCAGGTTTCGGTCTCGTTTTAGGAGGTATACTTGTGTAATTTAATTTTTACATTTAATAACTTACAAAAATTCCAGATATTAACGAAACCTGTGTGACCCCAACGCAAGAAACAGCAAAATGCGTTGAAATATCTTCATGTAAAGTTATATCAAGTGCAATCGAATATTTAGAAGAGGACGCATTGGAATTTGCCAAAATGTCATTTTGTGGATATTTGGAAGAACCATTAGTTTGTTGCGGTTCGGTTGGTCGCTTTCCCAAACCTCCCAAGCCAGCCGAAATCACGACAACGATTATACCACCATCCCAGATTGTCGAACCACTCAGCCATCCCAGTTTGCCCGACGCGACTTTGTGTGGAATTCAGAAAATCCGATACAGGATATATGGTGGGAAAAAAACTGAAATCGATGAATTTCCATGGATGGCGGCTTTGAAATATACAAGTTCCAACGGATCGTTTGACGGTTTTCGGTGTAGTGGCACTTTGATCTCTAAGAAATTCGTCTTAACTGCAGCACAATGTTTATTTATTCCAACTTTGAATTTGTAAGTAGAAAGTAGGATTAAAACTGTAATCGAGATCAAATTGTTCTTAGAACAGAAGTTCGTCTTGGAGAGTGGGACTTTCGCACCAATCCGGACTGCTTTGATGACAATAAAACGGACTGTTCCAGTTTCCTGGATGTGAAAATAGTGGAAGAAATTCCTCATAGTTTTTATAATCGAAGAAATGGCAATAACGATATTGCCTTGTTGCGTTTAGAGAAGAACGTCAAATATACCGGTGAGTTAACCATGACAGCTAAGTGATCGACTTTGATTTGAATCAATTTTAGATTTTATTCGTCCCATTTGTCTGCCACCTACGCAGCTTCCATTACCTGAGATTGGAAGTCGAATGTCAATCTGCGGATGGGGTGTAACGGAAACGCAGGAACTATCCAGCGTGAAACTGAAAGCAGAGGTGCCAGTTCTGAGTAATTCGGCCTGTTTTTTAATTTATCCCAATACGTCATACGTGAGCTTAAATCAGATTTGTGCCGGTGGTGAAGAGGGTGTGGATGCTTGTCGGGGTGATTCTGGTGGTCCTCTCATGCATCGGTACTTTTATAGCCAAGAAATTGAAGCACAGCAGTGGTATCAGGAAGGAATCATCTACAGGGGACTTGGCTGTGGTGGAAAAGATGTGCCTAGCCTTTACACGAGGGTTACAAGATACACTGCTTGGATTTTAAACCATCTCCAAGCTTCTTGAAAAGTAATATGTAAATAAAATGTAAATTAAAGCTATATATAGCGAATTTGAGTGTTCCATCGCAGAACAAAAACCAATTATACTACATTTACGTCAATAGCAACTTTTCTTTCGCAATAGAGCAAAAATTTTGTCTTATCCATATTTATAGAATTTGAAGAAGCATTTGAAATCCCCAGGTAAAAAAATAGGATATACCATTCCAATTAGAAAGTTTTGTTTTCGTGCCCGTTCGTAAAATATCAATATTTTATTCTTTTATTCGGGAATATCCCAAGCAAAGGAATTGTTGCATTGGATGTGTTTTTGTTAGGTATTCCCATTAAACCATAAATCTGTTTAAATCTTTTGACCTAAGAACTGACGTAAGCGGCCCAAACATGAGAATGTTTTTCACATTTTTGGATTGTGGGCCTTTTCAGAGACACCTGACTCCGGTAATTTAATTATTTTCTTTGCGGTTTTCGCGGGGTTTTTATTTATCCTTTATTTTAGGATTCTGATTACTCGCTGATTATCACCAACTTTTTAAAAATTGAAACGAAATCAAATCCGGAATATATTCCATTGTAAAGATTTCCGGTAAACTCCGTGTAGCGGATTTTAATTTGCCACAAATTCAATCATGCTCGAATGTGTATGGCCTCACTAGATTTACATTTTTTTCTATAATTATGTATGTATCATTTTGTAATAAATATAACCAGTTTTTTTTAAATAAACGTTATCGTAAGTGATATAATCCAGCACTTGGAATATTAATAATAATAATATTAAATAGGCAAAAAATCCCGTTGCAAAATCTCAATCCAATTATTGTTACAAAATTAGGTGTAACCCAAAGGATAAACTATTGAATTTTTTGTTAACCTTGAAATATTGAAATTTATGTTAGAAAAATTAATCAGTTTTTTGCAGTATTTCCATTCTTCATTTGGAAATTACATATTTTTTTATGAATCATATGGGAAATAAACTGTTTCAGTTCCATCAGATTGCTTTAAAGGAGTGTAAAAGAGAAAGAAACTGATTGGATTAAGAAAGACATCGAGTTAGCTTATGTTTATAAAAATTGTGTTAAAAGGATCAACATTTTCCGAGTTTGTTTAGTTGATCGCGTAACTCACAACGTTTGCGGTGTTCGGTGAAAACTGAAATGTTCAACATTGTATTTGTGTGTGGTTTGCTGTTCACCTTAAGTAAGTATTTAGGAAGTTAAAGGTTATCCAGATCTTAAAGTTTTTTTTAAGTATCAGAAAGTTCCGCATATGTAAAAGCTAATTCTTTCACACATCAGTGTGTTAATATACAAGACTGTCCCCAATTATATGGCTTGTTGACTGATCGGTCACAACGGGACAAGGCCGATGCCTTGATAAAACAGTCGATTTGTGGATCTAATGGACATATTCCCAAAGTTTGGTGTTTAAAACAGCAATGCCGTACTCCAGATGGACTTTCGGGTAAGCCAAAATTAATCGATACGCACCAAAGATGCGTTTTACATTTATTCTATTCCAGGTACTTGTATTCCACTTGGAACCTGTACGACAGTCTATAACATAGTAAATAATAGCACATTAGTGGAGATCGTCACTAAACAGTATCTGCAAGGATTACGATGTCCCAATACTGACCAACACTCGTCAAGTACTTCTCGAGAAAATTTTTCAATATGTTGTCCTTCAGACGAAAAGGAATTTCAGGCGCGCTTATTTCCAACAGCAAATTTATTACCAGATCCTGACAAAAATCAATGCGGTTTCAATGCAAATAATAAAATTACTGGTGGAAAACAAGCGGAGTTGGACGACTTTCCTTGGACAGCTCTACTCCACTTCGCCTCCACGCAAAGTAACAACGTCGTCCGATGCGCTGGGTCCTTAATCAACGAGCGATATATAATCACTGCAGCTCATTGCGTCGAAGACTCCGTAATTAGAAGAAACGGAAAATTGTAAGCAAACATTAAATACCTACAATATAACAATCCTTGCTTATCCGATCAGATAGATTTGGCCTTTTAGATTTTAATCTGGCTTATTTGTAGGGATCGTGTAACGCTTGGTGAATATAACATCCAAACTCCAAGGGATTGCATTGGAAATACCTGCGCAGAGCCTGTGGTTGTAGCCTATGTCGAAAGCGTTACCATTCATCCAGATTGGTACACCCAACCTCGTTCTCTAATTAACAATGATATTGCTCTCATACGGTTGACCAAACCAGTTCGCACCAGCGCATATGTCGCACCCATATGCCTTCCACAAGCAAATTCAGATATACCAGACAACTTGCAGTTAGAAATTACTGGATGGGGATTCACGGAAAAAGGTTAAAAATTACTAATAATTTACTCAATTATCATGGTCATTATTTTTTAGATGTCATCAGCGATGTTAAACGGAAAGCAATAGTTCGTTCATCAAATAAAAATAGTTGCAAGCAATTCTACAGAGATTATTTGCAACTCAATGTAGGAGATGGGATATTCTGTGCAACAGGAAAAGATGGCGCAGACAGCTGTGCAGGAGATTCCGGAGGACCAATAATGCTACGTAAAGCCAACGCCGACGGCTTACGAATTTCTTTCTTGGCAGGGCTAGTCTCTTTTGGATCCACAAACTGTGGCGCAGAAGATACTCCTGCTTTGTACACTCAAACGTCGAAATACATCAATTGGATAAAGAAGAGCATCCGACCTTGATGCTCGATAAGAAAAACTTAGTTACTTTTGAGGTCATGTAGATATTTATTTGTAAATCATATTTGGACTGTCGCTTTAAAAGAGAGATTTAACATTACACACATTAATAATTGATTAACGTTTTTTTTACACCACGAAACTTTTCTCTTCAAAATCGATATTTTGCAATGTAAGTCCTGTTATTTCTGGCCGTTATTTCAGCTGCATTGCTTATGTTCCTTGCCAATTGTCCTCTGGTTGTTCCCCACGAAGTATACGAATCGAGCTTTCTATTTATACCCGCCTCGCCCGATCGAATTCCTTCCAGTAGATCCGTAATTTCCGGACCTTTTTTCCGATCCGCATCTCCCATTCCTCTGTACTTATTTTGCAACACAAATTTTTTCTCATCTTGCGGCCGCAGAGCGCCGTTCTTTTTCAAGGAGAAATAAATTTGTTCGAATAACCCGCAGGTTCGAATCATGCACTCGCGTTGTGCCAGTCCTTGAAGTCTGTCTTTTTCCTCCGATTCAATTATCAGCTGTGGTTTGAACGAACTCGCAATCGCAAGCGGAATTGGAGGCAAAGAATGTCGCGTGATCGGTCGCGAAGGATCTGGTCTCTTAAGCAAAAGTGGTTTAAGAGGTGTGACCCTTTTGGCAGCTTCCATCTTAGCTCTCAGTATCATTTCGTCTCTGAGTGCGGTTTGCGCAGTTTCTCTAGCACGACTGCACGCCGTATCGCAATACAAAGAACCCTGACCTTGATGAAAGAATTTTGTATAATGATGCTCTGTATGTGGTATGGGGAAGACCAAGCGAAAATTTCCTTTATGAGCTACTTCGAACTTATAATAATCGGAAAAGCATTTGGGTTCCGAAGTAGATGGAAGATCCTTATTTGTTCCATGCAGTAATCTCTCGCGAATTCGTTTTTTATCCTCACGTATTATTTTTCTCTTATCGCACTTTTGTAAATTTATCATTCGAAACATATCTTCCAGCATGGCTTCCTTTACCGTGCAATCCAGTTCTGTGTCGGTGTGAAAACTAGGAGAATGGTTTACCTCCAAAACTTGGGGATTTAGGCGTTTGTCCAGAAGAATGTCGATTCCCAACAGCTCGCAACAAGCAGGAACGATGTCGTGGTTTGGGAAGCAAGCGATGTAGCTGTGTTTCAAAACCGGCCAAGAACTTAAAACGGTTTTTACTATGACGTCGTCGATTCGTCGCCAAAGTTTATCTACGTCGTGGCCCAAACTGCGCAAGTATCCGTACAACCAGGACAGTTTTCTCTTGCTACCTCCTTCGGAATCCAAATTATACGTACGACTATGTTTATTAACGGCATAGTTCGTCAGATGCATGAAGACATTGGTTATATTTACTCCGGTAGGTTCTTTATATCGGCTTGTAGCGAACCTGACCAGCCCTTCCCTGTACACGTACACTCTTAGGGGATCGCAAGACGTGATCAAGGTGTAAATTCGCAAATCAAATTTATATCCATCGATGAGAAATGGATGTGTGACGTACACCTGACAAACCATCCGATCGGAAGGCTTCACGTCTTTTAAACTCTTGGTGATATAAATACCTCTGCCTTGGCTTCCGGCATCCGGTTTCATAATGAAAGTTTTATTTTTTCTTAGCCGACCGTAGGATAGCGCTTCTCCAAGATCTGGCGGCAAACACCAGGTTTTCGGAAAGAAGGTGTAATCTTTTGGAAACAGACGCTGCATTCTGTTCAAATTTCTGGCCAACAAATCCTTGCGACAAATTTCTAACATTCCGGGAAAATGATTGATACGCTGAAAGCGTTTCATATCTTTACATCTTTCGATGGAAATCGACAAGTCGGTCCAATATAAATTCCAATTGTCGTTTTCGCCGACTTCTCTAAAACCAAATTTTGATGACGTCCTTCTAACGACATCGTAGCGGCAATTTGTGAGGCAAACTGATATAATTTTGCTTCTTTTTGGTTTGGGGGTCGGTTCGGCTTGCACAACGGTGCTAGCCGTCTCAGTTTTGAGACTTGTGGTTGCATTCGGAAACGCAATTTTAACAAGTTTTTCATCTTTTTCGTCGCTGTCGCTGCTAGAATCAGATGAATCGCTGCTTAACATAGCAGTACAATTGTTCCTTGAAGTTTCGCCCATCACCAATGCGACTTTGCAATTACAGCAGCCGCTACGTACATATCACGATATTTTTTAGAAAGATAAATAATAAATTTTGGTGTATTTTTGACAAGTACTAAAAGAAAAACCGTGACAGAATTGTAACGCACTTGTTTTATGTCACTGGGACAAAAATTGAATAATTCGGAAATAGAATAGCGTGCGGAATCTGAAAATTTTGAAAATTCAGAAATTTGATTTTATAAACAAAGTGGCCTCGGAGATGCCGTTTTGATGTTGCTTTGTAAAAGTAAAATAAGTATAACCTTCGGGTTTTTCTATTACTTTTGATTTATAATTGCCCGCAGGGCCGTCTTAAGATATTTGACGCCTAAGAAACTTTAAACACGCGCCACAGGGCTATAACCCATTTAGCCCTATGGCTTGTTCAAAACTAGGTGTTACAACGAAAAGCTTCACAATTACTAAACTGGGACCTTGACCTCGGATTTACAATACTGCGTGTATGTGTGTGATTTTCATCTTTATCACCAGTTTGATTTCGCGGGTTGACAACAATGTTTCGATGTGCACAATAATAGAATATTATTCTGGGAATGACCAATTAATTCACTAAATTAAACACAGTGAAATGCACCGGAATGACATTTAAGAGGGAATTTAAGAACAGCTTCTGAAGGTGAGCAAGGTGTTAATCTTGTAATTTATTTAAATGTACGGATAAACTAATTCTTTCTCGAATTAAATCATGTTGGAAACGTTTTTTGTATTCCTTCTGTGTTACATAGCGACGTCAAATTGTGGTAAGTGGCTGAAAATCTTCAAATATTTTTTAAACTTTGGGGTTCCGATTTTAGAAACGTGTGCCACTCCCAATTCCACCACTGGCACTTGCATCGATATTAACGATTGCCAACATTTGTTAGATTTGAAAAATGCACATCCAATCAGCAGAGAGAACGCAAAACTTCTTTTGGATTCTGAATGTGGAATTGAAGATGGGATAGCTAAGGTTTGCTGCCATGAAAGCAACGAAACCCGTGAATTCATAAAAGCTGAGAGAGGAAACAGAAAACCGTATTTTCCTGCCTTGAGCGGTAGATTTGGCGGAGAAGAAGAAGAAATGGATTGTGGAACTCAATATTCCGGCAATAGAATTGTTGACGGAGTGATAACTCAATTGGAAGAGTTTCCTTGGATGGCTCTACTTGCTTATCGATCACCAGGTAAAATTTTCTATTATATTGGTAACCATAATAATGTTTTCTTTTAGATGACGGTTCTCTGAAGGCCGCTTGCGGAGGTGTGCTCATAAATCAGCAATACGTCTTAACAGCCGCACATTGCATAATTGGAATACCCGAAAATTTAGGAATATTGTAAGTTTTTCCACAGACACGAGACGATATAGTCGAGTAAAGTTCTGTACTATGTATTATTTTAGGGAATTGGTGAGGTTTGGAGAATATAACACTCAAACCGAAATAGATTGCGATGTGCAGGACGATGATTATTGTGCTGATAAGCCTGTGAATATTCTTGTTGAGTCTTCGTATATCCATCCAGATTATCAAGTGGGCAACATAAATCGTTACCACGATATTGCTCTTATAAAACTTGAACATCCCGTCACTCTCTCAAGTATTCTGACGGCGTGGAGGTAAAAATTTTATTTACAGCTCACTTTGTTTTAGGGTTTATTCAACCAATTTGTCTACCGAGTCCAAAATTCGATGAAGAGGCTAGTCGACCGGGAACGCTTTTAACAGTAACTGGATGGGGAAAGACGTCAGAAACTACTGGTTAGTTTTGGATATTTTGGTAACAATTTCTTAAAAACAAAAATTTCAGCTAGTAGCGGTGTAAAGTTGAAAGCCAATGTGCCATCAGTGAGTGCACGTGATTGTAGAACTCCATATGAGGTCCTAGATGTGACCCTTAAGAACAGTCAACTGTGTGCAGGAGGTGGTAGAAAGGATTCGTGCGAAGGAGATTCTGGAGGGCCGTTGATGTGGGAAAATAAACACGAATCGAGATGGTACTCGATCGGCATTATTTCTTTTGGTTCCGTGCCCTGCGCAAAAGTGGGAATCCCAGCCGTGTACACGAGAGTGTCGTCCTATTTGAATTGGATCAACGGCATCATAAAGCCGTAACGATTTTCAATTTAAATTAGGAACAATTTTTGAATAGAATTTGGAATCTAAAATGTTTTAGGAAATATAAAAGCATGAATAAAGCAAGTCGTAAAGTAGTGACTGGTTTTAAGGGCGCATATTAAATACGGCACGGCTTCAATATTTTTACAGCCTATAAAGCGGTTCAAGCGGTAACTTCACAAAGACGTAATGTGACAAAGTGACATCGTAAAACTGTACGGAGAATAGCAAAACTTGCATAACAATCGTAACAGAGGAAACATAAACGCACTAATAGTAATAATTTCCTTTCATTTTCGATGAAATAAAAATTCAACCGTTTTCCACACCCTGAGAAAAATCAAAAGACTCACCTATCGCTGGAGCCACGAGGGTCGTCAAATCTGTAACAAAGAAAACTTTATTGGTTTTAATTAAAATTTTGAATAAATTTCAAAACCCTTTCACATTTGACCACTCGGCTCTCTTAAGGTACCATGGTTACCTATGAAGCGGTATCAAAAATCGTTCGGCCGTTGCTCAAACGCAATTAATATTTTGAAACTGTGGGTTACCTTTGACATAATTACAAAGCAAACTACATTTGTAATTTGGAGTTCCTCACAAAAGATCAGATATTAATTTATTCCCTCCCTCGTCCAGCTCACTTCCAACTCATCAGTTGGATGTAACTATCGTTCGAAAAAATTCGAAACGATTGAATTTTCATTTCAATTTGTAAAACGAAATAAATCAGGGTGAAAATTGTGTTTGCTCGTTTAAGAGTAATCGTTTCATCCCGTTGATTCGTCTTAATGAATAACTGACAATTTCAGTAAATCTTAATTCGAAAATAATTACGGATGATAATTTCATTGGAAAAGGTGTGTAAAAGACAGAATACTCGAATTCGCAAGCAAATAGCGAGTCCTTTTGGTGGTGAGTGCCCCTGACGTCTTTAGCTTTTCTACTAATTGCAGTCCGTGTCGCTGACAACTGCTAGGGTGCTAACTCTTAACTATTAAAACCTTCGAACTTGTTTGCCATTTCTTTCCAACAACTTCACACGAGAAAATCCATCTACTTACTTTGTAGTTTGTCGTCTTCCTTTTTTGTTATACTTTTTCCATTTTAAAAATGCTGACTCAAAAGTGTTTGCATACGAAACCGCTTACGGTTTTTCAATATTGAGCTAATTTTTGGGGCCAAACGCCTCCGAATCTTTTGATGTGGTTTTGTTAAAATTGCGTGTCGCTGTAAAGCTTTTAGTTTATGAAATATTAAAATTACGAAAAAAGCCAAAAGGCCGAAGATCTTTTTATAAAATTAATTCAAAAATAAAACATTTTAATTTCGATCACGCAATATCTGTATCTACCCCATGGGTCTAGTAACCAAGATGTTTCCATAATTAATATACCTAAGTGGCCAATCTTGCTGACCTCCTTATTAGAATTATTTGCATACGTCTGGCCAGTTCATAAAGTTAACAACGAAAACACAAGCAAAACAAATACAATACCCAATAGTTAAATTTTGTAATTAAACAATCAGAGTAAGGCAATTATTTTTTTTCAAACTATGCAGTCCGGTTTTTTGGCAGCAGTCGGAGTATTGATTTTTAACTTTTATTCTACATCTCAAATATTTTGCTTATGTTGATAACTTTCTGAAGTCTGAAGGGCAACCGAAAAACTTTTTCGTATACGAGTGAAAGTAGATTTATCCCCCCCCCCCCCCCCGGTTTAAGGGACAATTCAATAAAAACAAGTTGAGCTAAGTTCAATTGACCAAATTTTATGTGTCCAAATTTATAACCAAATATTAAACCTTAGGATAACTTCAGGCTTATATTTACAAGTTAATCTTACCGGTTCTCAAACTTATGATCTTGTTGACTAATTTGAAGTACTAACAAACTAATGAAATAATTTTATAGAATTTAATTTAATTTTTATAGATTTTAAATTAGTTCACCCAATTACTAATAATATTGGTTGGTATTCCATATCTTCCAGACCTCCCGGAAGAGATCGTGAATTTAAGAAACTTAGATCGATTTTTAAAAGTTGATTTTAATCAGAGACTTAGATCGTTCTTCTGCCGACCTCTTCAGATGTATTTGTTTTAAAATGGTGAAAAGTTCCCATTAAATAATTTCAATCTCAAAACTTGTACACAAGCACTCGATTTTTCAAACCGGGGGGTCTGGGGGGTATGGAATACCCTCCAGTACGTCACCAATTTTGTAAAAAACTCTAATTATGGTGGAAAATACTCAGGTTAACGCTTATTCAGATTTAACTCAATTTCTATCCAATCAGAGTGGCCGAAGACTGAATTAACCCTAGGGTAACCCTTCTAAAAATAGGTAAAAGGTAAATAGAAACTTTGCACATCGTAGAGCGTGCGGTGTAATTTATGATTTAGTTTTCGTGCGGAGCATAAAAATTTGTAATAAAAAGAAGCTAAAAGTTGTTGAATATTGAGATGGAGATAATTTGAAAAGAAGTTCCACGTGTATAACGGTTAATTTGAAGATTGAACCACGAAACTTGCCAAAAGCTTAAATAACGTTCGTAAATATGAATAGAAAAGTTATAATTTACCCTAATGCAAAAAAATATCATAAAGCCAAGATTAAAAGATATGAAAAGTACCGGTCTATGATATCTTGTCATATTTGGATTTATTTTTGACGAACCCTTCGTGACAGGATTAATTCAGGATTACTAGGTATGAAAGCGAGATCCTCAACATACTAAATGTAAATATTATTTTCCCTCCGTAATTAAAAAATATGAAATGATAATTTTTTTTGAGTTGAGATTTGTTGATATTAACAAAGAACCAACGAAGGGTTGCGGTGATTGTTATACTTGTTAGGGTTTGAATATCAATTTTTTCTTTGACCATTCTTCTGCAGGTGGACGCATACCTTCGATGTCCGAAATAGGTGCGTGTGTAATTGCCTAGATAAAATGCACGCATTTCGATGCTAATGTGAACTGTTTTGGGCAACTATTAAGGGGGTATTTAACGGTGCGTGAAGCTCTTTTGTCGATTGTCATTTATATGAGAAGACAATTTTGCATATAAATACATTTCCCTATACAACAGATGTATTCATGTGTCTTTTAAGATATTTCGCCTCGCTTAATTTATCTCTCCCGAGATTAATCATAATTAATAATTGGAAAATTTTGACTATTTTGCCCAAAATTTTCGATAAACGACAAAACCGTTTAATTGAGTTTTCCTCTGTTAGTTAGTTTGAAATTTTGCTTAACAACTTCCCAATTTAGATTAGTTTATCCCTTTGAGACGAAACGACTGCGTTTGATGTCAGCAGGAATGGATTGGCCAAGTGGAGAATACGAAAAATTCTACTCCAATTTTTTTTGCAGTTCTTACAAATTAAAATTCCCAGCTAGTTGATTTATTATTTTAAATATTAAAATTGCTGTGATCGAACTGCCTGTTTCGTCTTATCAACAAGCTAACGGTTACACTATCACTAAATTAGAAAATGTTGAAAAGGAAGCGAAAATATGTTGGATTAATTTTTGAAGAAGTGTAGAATCGATAATGCGATTAGGGCACGGAGGATTGGTCATTAACGTTTCTAGATGCGTCATTACTCTTGAGGACTCACTTCAATCTGCAATCATCGTTATCCGTATTGTTCTGTCAAAAGAGTGAGTCCCGCTGATTGAAGTTGGCAAACCACGACGGACAAAGAACAATGCTCAACATGTCAGCCAGAGCATTAGTTGCAGTTATAAATGTCAGATCGGGATGACATGTGACTTCTCTTATTGTTCCTGTCATTGCTCCAAATCTTGTGTATCTGGGATGATATTAATATATTTTTTTGTCTCCGGTATTCATATATAAATGTGAAAAATCCATTACTGTCAGTGGTTTGTTATAAAAATAGACGACGCTTCCTCTTCCCTTACCACTTCCGTTTGTTTGTTAATTGATCATTTGTCTTGCGTTTTTGGAAGAACGTATAATACTTATATGAATTACGAACCGAAATGACTGGGAGGGTTGTAGTCGAGAAAATATTATTTGTTCCAAGTTTCGCATTTATCCCACCCCTATTTTGTTCTTCGACAAGGCTCTTCACTATGTCACACTTAATCGAATTTTCTCCTTTTTATCTATTTCCCATTAGTGACCCGAAATAAGTCCCTCTCAACATCCGACACAATTCAGCCATCTACCAACTACTTTTAGTTTATCCCTTTGTTCCCGTTTCTATTTTTTAACGGCGAGAAAAATAAATAACCGATAATGAGACTTCGGACCGAAACCACACAATTATCTTAAGCGCATTTTTCATTAATCACGTTGTTAAATCTTACTCCAGCGTTGCCTTGTTACAACCTTAACCAAGATACATGATCTGTTCGGATTTTCACTATAACTTCCCCTTCATTAATTTTTATACATTATTTTCTAAACAGGAAGCGATGTTATTAAATTTTCTCGACTTATTATGAAAGCTCACCATAAATAACAATCCAATTGAAATCTCGAATTACATTTCAAATGAAACTTGTTCATTGCATTTGCTTGAAAAAAGAGAAATTTAGAAACTCATCAATAAGTAATAGAATGGAAGGTTCGCCCTAAACCGCAGACTAGTGCATTCTGGGAATTCGGAAACTTTGAAACTGCTGCAAGTAAAAACTTTAGAGCTTTAGCTGACCGTCGTCAATGTGGGTCCATCAAATTGCAAAGAGCACTAAAATTGTGATCGCGGAAACGAGAAGAAAAGATTTCTCTTTTCGCGGTACATCCCGACGGGTCAACTAGGAGGAATTCGGCCGTTGGGAAGTGGGTGCAAATAATTAATGATAATAGGCCGAAGGATCGACAATAATGCTGATATGAAATAGCAAACACTCGGAAGCTTTAGTGGCATAAGTTGTATATAACTTAAAAGCTAGGTAAGTGGATTTAGTGCAAAACTTTCAAGATCTATAAATTAATGCAAAACTAGAGCATTTACAAGGAAAGTTTTAACAATTATTCAGGCATGCAAATTTTGATAAAATACTTGAGTAAGCGAGTGCTTAAGAGCACCACGCTACATTTGCTTAAGAAGAGTCTTCTGCAAGGTGAGTTTGCATGGCTGATTCGATGTTGTATGCGTGTACGAATCTCTTATTCAAAACCCCACCCGAATTAATTGTCAAGAGTTCGTGCAAATCATTTCCGCAACACTTACTTTGCTAAATGGAAGTCATCGCAATATGTAGTTTATTATTGAATATATTGGATTTTTTCGAAATTCTCCTTATTATATCAGCGTCCTTTGCATCTTTTGCATTGTTACGAGAAAGTATTTGATTTGTAAACAAGGTATTCCGCGATATAACGACCAATTACGTGACGAGCTTGACGGGCTTATTGTTACGTCGATGAATATAGCGAATATCGAATTGCATAAAGTTTGGAGGGTTATTCAGTATATTTCTCGGTGCGGTCTAGTTGTTACAGTAACGAGCTTGATTATTTGCATTCGCGGTGTCCTAGCACAAAATAATAAGATGTAAGCCCACGAGGAGCGTGGAATTGAGGATAAAAATATCTAAAATGTAATATGAGGTAGATCAAAGGCGCCCGGACACAAAAGCGGCCTGTTCATATGTGCTGCTTTAGAAATAGGAAATGCCGCCCCTTACGTGGGGCACAGGTCATCCGTTAATATGCGGACTAGAATAATTGGTCCTCGTCACAAAGAGGTTTAAATTTTGTGCGGAAAGAGAAATTCGTATTGAAGAAAATATTTGCAAATCGAATCCGATTATTTATGTGCGACAGCATTTTCGATACAGTTTCGAGTGTTGATATTGAATAAGTTGGCACCATATCCTGCGCTCACGGTATCCTGCCCCTATTTTTAAAAATTTTCATTATAAATTTAAGTCCATCAAAAATCCCAAAGTGAAATCTATTTCGTTTCGAGAATAATATTAGGTATTCAAATGGAAAAATGTATGAACTTCTTTGCGTTTATAACCAAACGAGCGTTCACAAAACAAAGTTGATCTTGAATAAAAGGGCCATAGAAAGTGAACATTTCTACGATGAGCAAACTGTCATCACCCGACAGATCGTATAACTTTTTAGTAAATTTTGTCGACGTAAAAGATTTTGAATGCAAAATCTGGCGTCGTCAGCCTCAGCCGGCAGATATCATCATTCGTAAGCATTATTATTTAAATCTGAACTCGTTTATTTGGTTTCGTTTAAATTTAACATAATGTGTGTTTCAAATACTTTTTCATTTGTTAGATTACATCAATTTTTTACTTCGTACGCTTCGTTAAATTGCTCTTTGCAAAAGTTTGCTTATGATTTCTGATATCCAGATCATAAATTCATGCAAATTACGAATCGTAGTCATCTTTGCACTTGCGGTACTTAAAAGAAACGTCTTTAATACGTTTATTTCACGTGTTTAAAAACTTCAAGTTATCTTACAAATATATCAAAATAAAGTGCTATAAATGATTTACTTACTTACAACAAGATGATTTCGTTAAATTTTGAATAATTAACTACAGGAAATGAAGATATCAATAGCAACAATTCTGAAGATTATAAAGAAGAAGGGCTAATTCTAAAGATTTCAACGTGTAAAATAAAATTTCATTCGTCCTGTTCTATGCTGTTTTTTTGTGTTCTTGATTTTTTGGGATGTCCCTAACAAAATGACCAAACAAAACACTTTAGAGAAATCCAATTGTCTACCTTGCTGATTAAAGAAGTTAAAGTATCTTAAAATTATCGATCACCAATAAACCCAAACTATAATTCAGTTAAAGCGATTATATCGGGCTGGGGGGTATTCCATACCTCCCCGACCGCGAACCCCCCGGTTTAAAACAATTTAAACTGCAATGCTCGCTCTGACGTTTCTTCTTCATTCAGACCTCTTTAAACAAAAATAATTTATTTATTTACGTTCAATATCAATGAATTTTTACACATATTTTTATTAATTATTCTGAGACAGAGCAATAAACCTCCGACTTTGCTGCACACGTTATTCTAACTCAAGTACGTAATAATATGAAGCTGGAAAAGTTTGGATACTAAAATTGTATTATTAATACAAGCGGCATTTTTTGGTTAGCACAAAAGTTGAAAAAATAAGAAAATAAATGTTGAACTATTCCGCAAAATGAACATTAATTTGAATAATTTATGAATAATTAAAGTCTACTTATGCAAATACTTCAATATTTAATCTGGTAACGACGCCAGAGCATCCCAAAAGTACTTTTTACCTTTAACCGTTGGTCGCCATACGCTCAAATATAAAAAATTCATAAAATACTTTCGAAATCGATCCGTCTATTAAACTATTGAGTAAAACGGTGTTCGTAACTATTGTAAATGAGTGACCCGGTTAGTAAAAATCATTAAAAATCTTCAAAATAAAAAGAAAAACATTTAATTGGAGGGGATTGCAAGCGTTTAACTGAATTTACTATCAAAAATTGTTTTACTAAAACATAATTTAGCTTTTCATAATAACTTGTCGTAATAACCAATAAAGTAGCTGATGAAGCAAAACATCCCCTATTTAATAACTAATGTCGAACATCCCTTACAGCTCGCGTTATTGAAGTGGAAGCAGTGGGTATGGTAAAACAATAACTATACGGGGTAGTTTGAGATTATTAAAATGACTATTTAATTGGGTAGCTGCAGTTGTAGGTAATAAAACTTAATTTTAAAAATAAAATTTCCCTAATTCTTATCCTGTTTAATAGGAGAATTAAGTTTAAAATATTATAAAAGTTATTCTTTGGTAGCTGAGGATTAGTGAGGATATTACTAATTGGAGCTTATTATTTTTGCTTCTAATGACTGTCTTTCGTTTTAATTGCGTTGGTTTGGAGGAAAAGATAAAAATTTTATTGCGATAAATGATAAACGACGACTTACGATAACAAATTGTGACAATAACATTGCAAAATAAAAATTATGCCGTATAGCCAGAAGGTAATCTGAAGTTAATAAAACGAGCGTCCGGTTACGAGCAGATAGTAACATCGCTGATAGCGGAGTTAATAGTGAGTTAGGACCAGGACAACCCCCCACGAGCCTCGTTACGAGTTTTTAATTCCGTTCTCTTTATTACTGGTACAAAAATTCGTTTCGAACAATCATTAATACGTGTCACTAAACATTCCGTTTTTTCGTCCTGGCGAATTTTCCATCCTGCTCTGGCCGACCGAGCAAGCGGAGGAAAACCGAAAGGAAAATTTTGGCTTGTTTAATTTTTTTTTAAAAAGTCGTTATAAAGTAGAATCAAACGATTTCGGTTAATTTTGAGATTCTAAACGACCGAAAATTTCAATAACCATATAGGAGAGGATGTGGGCTGCAAGTTTATTACTTTTAAAATGAGTTTGCATTCATACATTTTAATTTGACTGCGCTCCGAAGTGATTAATAGGAAAAAACAATATAGGACGCGGTGACGTCCAATTTGAGGACCCTTCGCTCAAAAATTAAATATTAATAATTGAACATTTAACGCGAGAAAAAAAATGAGAAAAACGTAAAGTAGTCTTAATGAATGGCCATTTTATGTGTCTCATTAATAATTATTGTTGCTAAAAGCATCGGCGTTAAATCGGTTTAGTTCCATGCAATATTTATTTTATATGCCGAGGTCGTTCATTGTGACCCTATAGACTTCAACCCCAATGACGGAGCCCAGCTGAACAGTCAACTCCAGCTTCGGTAATAGTTCTACATGAAACACTGTGTTCGTGAGAGCTGCTGCACCATAATGGTGCAAAATGGAGCTCTCTAATTTACAATGAGATTCATGTTCGTAATTAGCTGGCCAGTATTATTAGTAATGGACATCGGATAGTGACCGTACATGCAGTTGCTTTATGGCTCTTCCATACCGAAAAACAACCAAGAGATATTGCTGATGGTGCTTTTTGCGCTTCATTTTTCGGAACTTGCTCGACGATTACGTTTGAAGTACCTCCGATATTAGTATTATATAGCCAAAAGCGTATTGTTCGCATTCGCACTCAAATTGAGCCGATGATACCATAATTCAAGGCTGTATTGTATGCAAATGAGTGAGGGTGGAAAACGTGAATTCTCCGCTATATCTATTAGCGTCCGACAAATCTCCCTCTTGTCCATCCATCTATCCCTTTTGATAGAGCATTTTAATCTAAACGAACGCGTATGTAGGTATAATTTTCCTCGGCCAAAGCTTTTCCTAATTACGTGACTGATTTGACAAAGATAACCGAGTAATGTCCTTCAACTCCATTAGACAATGTCGTCATTAAGCGACAAATAGTTTAAAGCTTATTAAAGTTGGAGAATCAGTCGTAATTAATTCGGCCATTGAAAACATGCTAAGCTGGACACGACACCGAATTGCTTTTAGATTATCTAACTGAATTCTCTATTCAAAATGTGATTTTCCTCGTGCCCTAGCGCTCATTGTAAATTTTCTCTAGGAAAACCTTTCGTCAAGTCCACGTAATTAAATTAAACTCAATTTTTGCAAAACGATCACAAAAGGGACGACATTAGTTAAGGAAATCGAATGAAAAGTAACCGGAAACCCTAAATTCAGATTAAATAATTCTAATTTAAATTTCAGAAAAGCTTCGAAAATAATCCTCCTGGAGTTTATTTATTCTTTACCTTTTATACATTTAACAACATCGGTCGTGTAGAAGCAGACTAAATTTTGTAATCTGCTTTAGAAAATTTTCAATTTGTCGAAGGCAAAGTTTGGAAAGTACCCATCCACGTTAGGAAGAGATTAGCAAAATTCCAAAATTAATTTCATATTTTTTAATGCGCACTAAGTTGTTATGGTGACGACCGGACCGCCCCCTATCCCGTCTTTGGACAATATACACGAGAAAAATACGAATCGAAACACAATAGCGAAAGTTCAATTTTATTTATTACATTTTTTTGATTTGTTATTCTATTTACTTCTAAAGATTTCCTACATCTTCTTTTAAAAGATAAATAAGCTCCGTTCCCTTTTTCATGCAAACGCAATTTTAAACAATAATTTTATTTTTGTACTTTACTTCGTACAACTTTTTAATTAAAACGAAAAAATATTGGTATAAAACGACGAGCATAATAGGTTTGTTTTAATAAATTTCAAAAACTAATTTAAATCACATTTCTTTGATGTGCACTGATGAGTGAATTACGTGCTTTTTATTGTTATTTATCATTCTGTTTACGCGCACAAAGGACTTCGAGATACATTTTTTTAATAAAAAATAATAAAAATCGCTGCTTTCGAAAACGTTTCGATAGGAAACATATTAAGGCTCGCGTTTGTTTATTTAATTATTTTCGCGCCCCCTAGGTGGCGCTCCCAAACTAAATTGATTCTTTCATCCCGAAAGTTAATTTTAGAGCAATTACCTTAAATAATAAAATCAGTTCATAAAGTATAATTCGTAATTAGGGGCGAACTAATAAAAAAGTAAATCAAGTTGAAAATCCTATTAAATCTACTTATTTAAACATTTAATTACATCTAAGAGCCCTGTTCCTTGGCTGCGGTTCTGAAAGTTGTTCGCGAATAAAATTAAAAGTTTTTCTGAATATTTAATTCGTTTAAACATTTTGATTACTTTTGCACCGGATCATTATTTTAGAAATGTTGTCTCAAGATTTGTAACAATTTGGGGCCGGCACACGTGTTTCGTGAAACGTCTGAGAAATTTAAAGGGGATGCGTGATGCATAGAAAAATTATAGAGAAATTTAACACCCTTTTAAGGAGCATTCATAAAATAATTTCTTGATTATTACATTTGAACGGTTCTATTTAACTCTACTAGAACCGCTCTATGCATAATTAAACCAGTTTTATTTAAAAAAAAAATTAATAAAAAGAATTGGTCATAAATAACTCACCGAAAGTCATTGTGTCCTAGCCAAACGAGGAGGAAAACCTGAAAAGAAGAAAAAATGTAATTTGAAATAATCTTTGTATTAACACAAACACAGGATATAATACTTCTTTACATTGCAAAGAATGGTTTTTATTCTCATATCAAAAAGAAGGAAGTACCTATGTTAACAGGGGGATAAGAATTTCAAGTCATTGCGGAAATACTGGCACAATGAAAGCGCCTCAAGCTTCAGGATAATCAACCCTAATGTCAAAACTTCAATAAACAAATATGCTACCAGCTATAATTTTTTTCATTTTCTAAAATTTACATTTTCTGTAATTTGGGTGATAAATTTTCGCGAGATATTTTAAAAGTAAGTCATAAAGAACCGGTCGTGATTTAAAAAATTTGCTCAACGATTACGAAAAATTATGTAATGCGGAAATGATGAATGTGGAAAGTTATTTTTTAACTTCAAATGTAATGAAAAATTTTCCCGAGACATTTGCATACCTTTGCAATTTTAGTTTTTTAAGTTCTCTTCTACTTCTACACTCCTGAAATTCACAGTTGCTACAGCAAAGATTGTTCACTCTTTAAACGACGTTTAGGACTTTTCAAGTTCAAAAAATAATAATAAATAAAATATCCCAAAAAGGCAGCAACTTATTTTTGCGAACAAAATTCATCGTATTATTGACCACCTCTTAAGTGGGTGACTCATCTTTCTTAAATTTATAATCAATGATATCAGTGAAAATCTTTAATTTTTCAAAAAAGAAGTTGAAAAATATTCCGGTCATGACAGTTAATCGATCGGATTGTAGTTTTCCCCTAATAAATGATGATCTGTCGTGTAATATTTGCACCCCTCATTATTAAACATTTAATTCGTTTTTTATTATTTTATTTCACAAATTGATATTTATTGGTTTAGCGGTAAGTAATTTTGTTAAAAGACAGCATCTTTATGTTCGGAGGTATGAAATATAATTTTCATGAAAAAGCCAGTAAAAGTTTCCCTTAAAAAGATCAAGTCCAGCTTAATCTTGTTTTTCTATCTTGGCAAATCCAATAAAATGCTTAACGCACTGAACTTTAACGAATATTAACGTTGTACAGGAGAAAATTATAATTTGAAAGGGGCAGACAGAGAAACCACCTTTGTTAATTCGGTAACTAAAAGTTTCTCCAAGTTTTATCAGACTAATTTGAAAGTAATAATTGGTGTTCGAATAATACAAATGAAATTTTAAAATTATTCCAATTCACGTCGGTCGTAACGGAATTTTTATATTTTACAATAAAGAATTAATAAATGCTAATGTTTAGGAAAATAAAGGGATAGAGTTTCATACTTCTATTCAGACGGGTTTTTATATTATGGAATATTAAAGAATTCAAAGCGCGAATGGATTCGCGCTACAACTTTTAATTAAAGCTGTAAAAAAACGACAATGCTACAGAAAACTACCAGCTAATATAAAAGTTGCATAAAATATTTGAGTAGTATTTTTCGTAAGATGAGTTGGTTGTTTTGTCAGTTTTGCACACGCAATTCAATGGGGTAATCTAATAATGCATTATAAATCTCCACATCTTAGTGGTTCCCTCAGGCAACCCCACAGAGAAAGCTGTTGTTTTAACATCTCGACTCGCTTCAACCACAGAATGATGAAGGTGTTTACACGAGTCCATCACCGAGGGGTCGATGATTAGTAAGTGGTTGATTATAATGAATGCCCTGGGCGTCCTCTTGGGACGCCCTGCCAGAGGAAAACCGCGAGTCCGACGCCGACTATGCTACGTTTAATTTCATAATTACGCCGCATTAATATCTTAAGATGTTACTTAGGATACGGTAATCTCGGGCTCAAAACTCAATTGCTATTGTCGAAAAGCTAAACTACGAGAGTGGGCTACGCTGGCGCTGGCTTGTATTTAATTAAGATTCAAGTGAGCCAAAATTTCGTAGATATTTGCATTAACGATGCTACTGTAACAAATTTGATCGAAGAGAAGAGATGATGGCTTTCTGAAGACGAGTACATTATCCCTACTTAATGAATCAAGGGCAGCACAAACGCGTATGGGGTTCCAAGAACCCTTTCAAGAGAATCTCATTTGGATTTACTAATTGTACATATAATTGGGAGATATTTCATTAATTGTAAAAACTCAACACGCCGCTTCGTACTTTTCCTAGGTGGTTTCATTAAAAATTATTAATATCATTGCGGTTTCGTGTCGTAGATTACAATAGAAAATTTAATAAAAGTTCAAATTACATTCGCATTGTTAACGTTGTCTATTTTCGTTCGTGGACGTCCGTCGTAAACAAAATAAAATTAAATGCGGCGCAACCACGAAAACGCGGTCATCTTGACGATCTGAATTAGTGCAAACAGCAGCGCTTGCACTGCATCGACAAATTTACTACGTTTAATTTTGGAAAGCTTTCGAATTGCTTTTGAACCGTATTGAATAAAGTGACGAACGATAAAAATATACAATTCATAACAGGAAAAAAGTATGTGGAGAGGAGACAATATGCGATGTATGATATTGAAAATATAAAATAGAGAAATAAAAAAAATCTCAATAAGAAACACTTGTAGGATGTTAAAACGGCAATAAAACTGATGCAGATGGGCCTATTGGGCTCGAGAAAGTGTGGATTGAATAATTTTGACAACGATATAGAATTGTCAGTGTCAGCAACCCCCGCGATTCCGTTCGGCCCCTTTAGCAGATGCAGCATCGCGACGCTTTACGTCATTGCACCACTGCAGCACTTTCACTGCAGAATCAACGGTAACTCTTAAGAATATTTCACTTTACTAACGTTCGAATGGCTTTCCTTACAATAACTTTAAATAGTGCTGCAATAAAATAAATTAGCATAATTTAATAGAATAACTTTCACTTTAAACGTGGAAAATTCATTATTGGTCAAAAAAGTATTGATACCGTGCAGCAGCTCAAATTAGTTGTGCTTTTGCGACAAAAAATATTTAAACTGGTTGGATATGTTATTTTCCCGGCTTCAATTTTTCCAATCGAATTTTCCGGAAAAACACAAATTCCTGAAAATATTGCCCGGCTCACTTGACTTTTAAATTCAATACTTTATTAAAATGGAAACGTTAAAATTTTATGCAGGCATGCAGCTGTCTTCCTATCAATTATATTCTGGTTGTTCCCTTAATTGTGATTTCAATTTCAATATAGTAAAAATCAAGCCAACTCTCAAGCACAAGTCCAAACTCTTATCCAGCTTCTTCTATAATCTTCAATTAACCGTTTCTAAAATCTCCAATTATTCTTCTTTTGTCGAAAACATCACATGATTCGGTTAAACACTGCTTATTTTTTTTTATTGTTCTGTTATTTGTTCGGTACTCTCCGAACCTCCAATTCGTTCATTTTAAATTTCCAATCTAAAGGAATTGGAAGATTACAGAAAAATGACGGGTCGTGCAATTTGACACCTGAAATATGACGTGTATACGACCAATGCTCAGAGACCTGGAGTTTGACAAATTCCAATGCGAAGAGCAAAATATGTGGGGGAAGGAGCATCCCAACTTAAATGGAATTGGACAGGACACATGGCCACAATAAAGGATGATGGTGGACAAGAAGGAAGCTGAAAGAGCACCGGACGTCCGAAAACAGCAGGAATGGATGGTTGAACGTTGCTGAAGAGAGAGAGATGGAATATTATATGAATATTATGTTTCTTATGAAAGAAACAGGCTAAGGGTCAAGTTTCATAGGCGAGCGGTTTACTCCTATTTTCAGTTCACTTACCGACCAATTAGCGTTCTAGTGGAACTGGAAATAATTTTATTCGATTTATTATATTATAGAATCTGAAAAAATCTGAAAAAATTATAGAGGCTTAATTGGACCAAAACACACATTTTTTGTGTCTTTGACTTTTCCCGTAAAATCAATGATTTTTAAGATAAAAATCGATAAATGGCAAAAAATGCCTACCTTTATGATTTTTTTCTCAGAAACCAATTGTCCAATCAGAATAAATAAAAAATAAAAATATTCAGCCAACCTTAAACTATCACGACATTTTTTTTCATTTTGATTTTTAGTGTAAGTAACAGTGAAAACCGTATTGGAGTAGATCTCTAACACCGCTTCCTCTGTGCGTGCGTACGTCCGTCCGGTGAGCTAGGATGGAAGCTTTAATTCAAATTCGAAAATACATTTGTTCAAAAGAATAACATTTTTATATGTAAACATCTTTCTAAAATTTAGCACAGATCAGGTCCGGCTTTAAATTAAAACACGTTAATGTTATAAAATAAAAAACGAAAGGTGTCGTGGGACACCCGACAAAAGCGAAGCTTTTTACGCTATGTATAAATAAAATCCAATTATTTATTAATATAATTTTGTTATGGTAGTAAATTGTTATTAGGAAATTATTTTTAAAAATACAAAAATAGTAGTGTTATAGATATCTATTTATATTTCCAATTAAAATAAAATTTACATCCAAGTAGAAATTAAGTAAAAAATAAATTTCAAGTAAATATTGTAGTAAATTTAGCATGTATCTAATACATAAAATGTAATACTATTATACAAAATCTAAACAAAATATTATAATAATAATATAAAACAAAATATTATAATAATAATATTTTGAGAGTGTAGGACTAAGAATTTTAGAAAATTAAGCAAATGGTTATTTACTTAAAAGTTAGGTAAATGATACATGACTGACGAGGAGGATTCCGTAGCACAATATTCACAATATTGAATATGTAATCGATATATCAAAAATATCGATATATCGAAAACATCGATGTATCGAAAATATCGATATATAGAAAATATCGATATATCGAAATATCGATTTATCGAAATATCAATTTATCGAAATATCGATATGACGAAATGTTGATATATCGATATCAAATAATATCAATATCGTTTATCGATATATAGATATTTTTCCCAGGACTAATTCTGACCACGCCATTCGTATTTTATGCTCAAAGTCCGCTAGGATCCGTCAAAAAAGCCATAGATTTTGCTTTAAAATTTAAAAAAATTTGGTGAAAAAGTAGAGAAGGGGGGGGACCATTGGGTGTTTGGCAAAAATCTAAAAACCGTTTTTGGCTCTTTTTATTCCATAAATTAAGTATTCTGACCACGCCATTCGTATTTTATGCTCAAAGTCCGCTAGGAAACGTCAAAAAAGCCATAGATTTTGCTTTAAAATTTAAAAAAAATTTGTGAAAAAGCAGAGAAGGGGGGACCATTGGGTGTTTGGCAAATATCTAAAAACCGTTTTTTGCTCTTTTTATTCTATAAATTAAGTATTCTGACCACGCCATTCGTATTTTATGCTCAAAGTCCGCTAGGAAACGTCAAAAAAGCCATAGATTTTGCTTTAAAATTTAAAAAAAATTTGTGAAAAAGCAGAGAAGGGGGGACCATTGGGTGTTTGGCAAAAATCTAAAAACCGTTTTTTGCTCTTTTTATTCCATAAATTAAGTATTCTGACCACGCCATTCGTATTTTATGCTTAAAGTCCGCTAGGATTCGTCAAAAAAGCCATAGATTTTGCTTTAAAATTTAAAAAAATTTGGTGAAAAAGTAGAGAAGGGGGGACCATTAGGTGTTTTGCAAAAATCTAAAAACCGTTTTTTGCTGTTTTTATTCCATAAATTAAGTATTCTGACCACGCCATTCGTATTTTATGCTTAAAGTCCGCTAGGAAACGTCAAAAAAGCCATAGATTTTGCTTTAAATTGAAAAAAAATTTGGTAAAAAAGTAGAGAAGGGGGGACCATTGGGTGTTTGACAAAAATCTAAAAACCGATTTTTGCTCTTTTTATTCCATAAATTAAGTATTCTGACCACGCCATTCGTATTTTATGCTCAAAGTCCGCTAGGAAACGTCAAAAAAGCCATAGATTTTGCTTTAAATTGAAAAAAAATTTGGTAAAAAAGTAGAGAAGGGGGGACCATTGGGTGTTTGGCAAAAATCTAAAAACCGTTTTTTGCTCTTTTTATTCCATAAATTAAGAATTCTGAACACGCCATTCGTATTTTATGCTCAAAGTCCGCTAGGAAACGTCAAAAAAGCCATAGATTTTGCTTTAAAATTTAAAAAAAATTTGTGAAAAAGCAGAGAAGGGGGGACCATTGGGTGTTTGGCAAAAATCTAAAAACCGTTTTTTGCTCTTTTTATTCCATAAATTAAGTATTCTGACCACGCCATTCGTATTTTATGCTTAAAGTCCGCTAGGATTCGTCAAAAAAGCCATAGATTTTGCTTTAAATTGAAAAAAAATTTGGTAAAAAAGTAGAGAAGGGGGGACCATTGGGTGTTTGGCAAAAATCTAAAAACCTTTTTTTGCTCTTTTTATTCCATAAATTAAGTATTCTGACCACGCCATTCGTATTTTATGCTCAAAGTCCGCTAGGATTCGTCAAAAAAGCCATAGATTTTGCTTTAAAATTTAAAAAAATTTGGTGAAAAAGTAGAGAAGGGGGGACCATTAGGTGTTTTGCAAAAATCTAAAAACCGTTTTTTGCTGTTTTTATTCCATAAATTAAGTATTCTGACCACGCCATTCGTATTTTATGCTTAAAGTCCGCTAGGAAACGTCAAAAAAGCCATAGATTTTGCTTTAAATTGAAAAAAAATTTGGTAAAAAAGTAGAGAAGGGGGGACCATTGGGTGTTTGGCAAAAATCTAAAAACCGTTTTTTGCTCTTTTTATTCCATAAATTAAGTATTCTGACCACGCCATTCGTATTTTATGCTCAAAGTCCGCTAGGAAACGTCAAAAAAGCTTTAAATTGAAAAAAAAATTGGTAAAAAAGTAGAGAAGGGGGGGACCATTGGGTGTTTGGCAAAAATCTAAAAACCGATTTTTGCTCTTTTTATTCCATAAATTAAGTATTCTGACCACGCCATTCGTATTTTATGCTCAAAGTCCGCCAGGAAACGTCAAAATAGCCATAGATTTTTCTTTAAATTGAAAAAAAATTTGGTAAAAAAGTAGAGAAGGGGGGACCATTGGGTGTTTGGCAAAAATCTAAAAACCGATTTTTGCTCTTTTTATTCCATAAATTAAGTATTCTGACCACGCCATTCGTATTTTATGCTCAAAGTCCGCTAGGAAACGTCAAAAAAGCCATAGATTTTGCTTTAAAATTTAAAAAAAATTTGTGAAAAAGCAGAGAAGGGGGGACCATTGGGTGTTTGGCAAAAATCTAAAACCCTTTTTTTGCTCTTTTTATTCCATAAATTTAGTATTCTGACCACGCCATTCGTATTTTATGCTCAAAGTCCGCTAGGAAACGTCAAAAAAGCCATAGATTTTCCTTTAAAATTTAAAAAAAATTTGTGAAAAAGCAGAGAAGGGGGGACCATTGGGTGTTTGGCAAAAATCTAAAAACCGTTTTTTGCTCTTTTTATTCCATAAATTAAGTATTATGACCACGCCATTCGTATTTTATGCTCAAAGTCCGCTAGGATTCGTCAAAAAAGCCATAGATTTTGCTTTAAATTGAAAAAAAATTTGGTAAAAAAGTAGAGAAGGGGGGACCATTGAGTGTTTGGCAAAAATCTAAAAACCGTTTTTTGCTCTTTTTATTCCATAAATTAAGTATTCTGACCACGCCATTCGTATTTTATGCTCAAAGTCCGCTAGGATTCGTCAAAAAAGCCTTAGATTTTGCTTTAAAATTTAAAAAAATTTGGTGAAAAAGTAGAGAAGGGGGGACCATTGGGTGTTTTGCAAAAATCTAAAAACCGTTTTTTGCTCTTTTTATTCCATAAATTAGGTATTCTGACCACGGCATTCGTATTTTATGCTCAAAGTCCGCTAGGATTCGTCAAAAAAGCCATAGATTTTGCTTTAAAATTTAAAAAAATTTTGTGAAAAAGTAGAGAAGGGGGGACCATTGGGTGTTTGGCAAAAATCTAAAAACCGTTTTTTGCTCTTTTTATTCCATAAATTAAGTATTCTGACCACGCCATTCGTATTTTATGCTCAAAGTCCGCTAGGAAACGTCAAAAAAGCCATAGATTTTGCTTTAAATTGAAAAAAAATTTGATAAAAAAGTAGAGAAGGGGGGACCATTGGGTGTTTGGCAAAAATCTAAAAACCGTTTTTTGCTCTTTTTATTCCATAAATTAAGTATTCTGACCACGCCATTCGTATTTTATGCTCAAAGTCCGCTAGGATTCGTCAAAAAAGCCTTAGATTTTGCTTTAAAATTTAAAAAAATTTGGTGAAAAAGTAGAGAAGGGGGGACCATTGGGTGTTTTGCAAAAATCTAAAAACCGTTTTTTGCTCTTTTTATTCCATAAATTAGGTATTCTGACCACGGCATTCGTATTTTATGCTCAAAGTCCGCTAGGATTCGTCAAAAAAGCCATAGATTTTGCTTTAAAATTTAAAAAAATTTGGTGAAAAAGTAGAGAAGGGGGGACCATTGGGTGTTTGGCAAAAATCTAAAAACCGTTTTTTGCTCTTTTTATTCCATAAATTAAGTATTCTGACCACGCCATTCGTATTTTATGCTCAAAGTCCGCTAGGAAACGTCAAAAAAGCCATAGATTTTGCTTTAAAATTTAAAAAAAATTTGTGAAAAAGCAGAGAAGGGGGGACCATTGGGTGTTTGGCAAAAATCTAAAAACCGTTTTTTGCTCTTTTTATTCCATAAATTAAGTATTCTGACCATGCCATTCGTATTTTATGCTCAAAGTCCGCTAGGAAACGTCAAAAAAGCCATAGATTATGCTTTAAAATTTAAAAAAAATTTGTGAAAAAGCAGAGAAGGGGGGACCATTGGGTGTATGGCAAAAATCTAAAAACCGTTTTTTGCTCTTTTTATTCCATAAATAAAGTATTCTGACCACGCCATTCGTATTTTATGCTCAAAGTCCGCTAGGATTCGTCAAAAAAGCCTTAGATTTTGCTTTAAAATTTAAAAAAATTTGGTGAAAAAGTAGAGAAGGGGGAACCATTGGGTGTTTTGCAAAAATCTAAAAACCGTTTTTTGCTCTTTTTATTCCATGAATTAGGTATTCTGACCACGCCATTCGTATTTTATGCTCAAAGTCCGCTAGGATTTGTCAAAAACGCCATAGATTTTGCTTTAAAATTTAAAAAAATTTGGTGAAAAAGTAGAGAAGGGGGGACCATTGGGTGTTTTGCAAAAATCTAAAAACCCTTTTTTGCTCTTTTTATTCCATGAATTAGGTATTCTGACCACGCCATTCGTATTTTATGCTCAAAGTCCGCTAGGAAACGTCAAAAAAGCCATAGATTATGCTTTAAAATTTAAAAAAAATTTGTGAAAAAGCAGAGAAGGGGGGACCATTGGGTGTTTGGCAAAAATCTAAAAACCGTTTTTTGCTCTTTTTATTCCATAAATTAAGTATTCTGACCACCGCCATTCGTATTTTATGCTCAAAGTACGCTAGGTTTCGTCAAAAAAGTAATAGATTTTGCTTTAAAATTTAAAAAAAATTGGTGAAAAGGCAGAGAAGGGGGGACCATTGGGTGTTTGGCAAAAATCTAAAAACCGTTTTTTGCTCTTTTTATTCCATAAATTAAGTATTCTGACCACGCCATTCGTATTTTATGTTCAAAGTCCGCTAGGAAACGTCAAAAAAGCCATAGATTTTGCTTTAAATTGAAAAAAAATTTGGTAAAAAAGTAGAGAAGGGGGGACCATTGGGTGTTTGGCAAAAATCTAAAAACCGTTTTTTGCTCTTCTTATTCCATAAATTAAGTATTCTGACCACGCCATTCGTATTTTATGCTCAAAGTCCGCTAGGAAACGTCAAAAAAGCCATAGATTTTGCTTTAAATTGAAAAAAAATTTGATAAAAAAGTAGAGAAGGGGGGACCATTGGGTGTTTGGCAAAAATCTAAAAACCGTTTTTTGCTCTTTTTATTCCATAAATTAAGTATTCTGACCACGCCATTCGTATTTTATGCTCAAAGTCCGCTAGGAAACGTCAAAAAAGCCATAGATTTTGCTTTAAAATTTAAAAAAAATTTGTGAAAAAGCAGAGAAGGGGGGACCATTGGGTGTTTGGCAAAAATCTAAAAACCGATTTTTGCTCTTTTTATTCCATAAATTAAGTATTCTGACCACGCCATTCGTATTTTATGCTCAAAGTCCGCTAGGAAACGACAAAAAAGCCATAGATTTTGCTTTAAAATTTAAAAAAAATTTGTGAAAAAGCAGAGAAGGGGGGACCATTGGGTGTTTGGCAAAAATCTAAAAACCGTTTTTTGCTCTTTTTATTCCATAAATTAAGTATTCTGACCACGCCATTCGTATTTTATGTTCAAAGTCCGCTAGGAAACGTCAAAAAAGCCATAGATTTTCCTTTAAAGTTTAAAAAAAATTTTTGAAAAAGCAGAGAAGGGGGGACCATTGGGTGTTTGGCAAAAATCTAAAAACCGTTTTTTGCTCTTTTTATTCCATAAATTAAGTATTCTGACCACGCCATTCGTATTTTATGCTCAAAGTCCGCTAGGATTCGTCAAAAAAGCCTTAGATTTTGCTTTAAAATTTAAAAAAATTTGGTGAAAAAGTAGAGAAGGGGGGACCATTGGGTGTTTTGCAAAAATCTAAAAACCGTTTTTTGCTCTTTTTATTCCATAAATTAGGTATTCTGACCACGCCAATCGTATTTTACGCTCAAAGTCCGCTAGGATTTGTCAAAAAAGCCATAGATTTTGCTTTAAAATTTAAAAAAATTTGGTGAAAAAGTAGAGAAGGGGGGACCATTGGGTGTTTGGCAAAAATCTAAAAACCGTTTTTTGCTCTTGTTATTCCATAAATTAAGTATTCTGACCACGCCATTCGTATTTTATGCTCAAAGTCCGCTAGGAAACGTCAAAAAAGCCATAGATTTTGCTTTAAAGTTTAAAAAAAATTTGTGAAAAAGCAGAGAAGGGGGGACCATTGGGTGTTTGGCTAAAATCTAAAAACCGTTTTTTGCTCTTTTTATTCCATAAATTAAGTATTCTGACCACGCCATTCGTATTTTATGCTCAAAGTCCGCTAGGAAACGTCAAAAAAGCCATAGATTTTGCTTTACAATTTAAAAAAATTTTGTGAAAAAGCAGAGAAGGGGGGACCATTGGGTGTTTGGCAAAAATCTAAAAACCGATTTTTGCTCTTTTTATTCCATAAATTAAGTATTCTGACCACGCCATTCGTATTTTATGCTCAAAGTCCGCTAGGAAACGTCAAAAAAGCCATAGATTTTCCTTTAAAATTTAAAAAAAATTTGTGAAAAAGCAGAGAAGGGGGGACCATTGGGTGTTTGGCAAAAATCTAAAAACCGTTTTTTGCTCTTTTTATTCCATAAATTAAGTATTCTGACCACGCCATTCGTATTTTATGTTCAAAGTCCGCTAGGAAACGTCAAAAAAGCCATAGATTTTGCTTTAAATTGAAAAAAAATTTGGTAAAAAAGTAGAGAAGGGGGGACCATTGGGTGTTTGGCAAAAATCTAAAAACCGTTTTTTGCTCTTCTTATTCCATAAATTAAGTATTCTGACCACGCCATTCGTATTTTATGCTCAAAGTCCGCTAGGAAACGTCAAAAAAGCCATAGATTTTGCTTTAAATTGAAAAAAAATTTGATAAAAAAGTAGAGAAGGGGGGACCATTGGGTGTTTGGCAAAAATCTAAAAACCGTTTTTTGCTCTTTTTATTCCATAAATTAAGTATTCTGACCACGCCATTCGTATTTTATGCTCAAAGTCCGCTAGGAAACGTCAAAAAAGCCATAGATTTTGCTTTAAAATTTAAAAAAAATTTGTGAAAAAGCAGAGAAGGGGGGACCATTGGGTGTTTGGCAAAAATCTAAAAACCGATTTTTGCTCTTTTTATTCCATAAATTAAGTATTCTGACCACGCCATTCGTATTTTATGCTCAAAGTCCGCTAGGAAACGACAAAAAAGCCATAGATTTTGCTTTAAAATTTAAAAAAAATTTGTGAAAAAGCAGAGAAGGGGGGACCATTGGGTGTTTGGCAAAAATCTAAAAACCGTTTTTTGCTCTTTTTATTCCATAAATTAAGTATTCTGACCACGCCATTCGTATTTTATGTTCAAAGTCCGCTAGGAAACGTCAAAAAAGCCATAGATTTTCCTTTAAAGTTTAAAAAAAATTTTTGAAAAAGCAGAGAAGGGGGGACCATTGGGTGTTTGGCAAAAATCTAAAAACCGTTTTTTGCTCTTTTTATTCCATAAATTAAGTATTCTGACCACGCCATTCGTATTTTATGCTCAAAGTCCGCTAGGATTCGTCAAAAAAGCCTTAGATTTTGCTTTAAAATTTAAAAAAATTTGGTGAAAAAGTAGAGAAGGGGGGACCATTGGGTGTTTTGCAAAAATCTAAAAACCGTTTTTTTCTCTTTTTATTCCATGAATTAGGTATTATGACCACGCCATTCGTATTTTATGCTCAAAGTCCGCTAGGATTTGTCAAAAAAGCCATAGATTTTGTTTTAAAATTTAAAAAAATTTGGTGAAAAAGTAGAGAAGGGGGGACCATTGGGTGTTTGGCAAAAATCTAAAAACCCGTTTTTTGCTCTTTTTATTCCATAAATTAAGTATTCTGACCACGCCATTCGTATTTTATGCTCAAAGTCCGCTAGGATTCGTCAAAAAAGCCATAGATTTTGCTTTAAAATTTTAAAAAATTTGGTGAAAAAGTAGAGAAGGGGGGACCATTGGGTGTTTGGCAAAAATCTAAAAACCGTTTTTTGCTCTTTTTATTCCATAAATTAGGTATTCTGACCACGCCATTCGTATTTTATGCTCAAAGTCCGCTAGGAAACGTCAAAAAAGCCATAGATTTTGCTTTAACATTTAAAAAAAATTTGTGAAAAAGCAGAGAAGGGGGGACCATTGGGTGTTTGGCAAAAATCTAAAAACCGTTTTTTGCTCTTTTTATTCCATAAATTAAGTATTCTGACCACGCCATTCGTATTTTATGCTCAAAGTCCGCTAGGATTCGTCAAAAAAGCTTTAGATTTTGCTTTAAAATTTAAAAAAATTTGGTGAAAAAGTAGAGAAGGGGGGACCATTGGGTGTTTTGCAAAAATCTAAAAACCGTTTTTTGCTCTTTTTATTCCATAAATTAGGTATTCTGACCACGCCATTCGTATTTTATGCTCAAAGTCCGCTAGGATTTGTCAAAAAAGCCATAGATTTTGCTTTAAAATTTAAAAAAATTTGGTGAAAAAGTAGAGAAGGGGGGACCATTGGGTGTTTGGCAAAAATCTAAAAACCGATTTTTGCTCTTTTTATTCCATAAATTAAGTATTCTGACCACGCCATTCGTATTTTATGTTCAAAGTCCGCTAGGAAACGTCAAAAAAGCCATAGATTTTGCTTTAAAATTTAAAAAAAATTTGTGAAAAAGCAGAGAAGGGGGGACCATTGGGTGTTTGGCAAAAATCTAAAAACCCGTTTTTTGCTCTTTTTATTCCATAAATTAAGTATTCTGACCACGCCATTCGTATTTTATGCTCAAAGTCCGCTAGGATTCGTCAAAAAAGCCATAGATTTTGCTTTAAAATTTTAAAAAATTTGGTGAAAAAGTAGAGAAGGGGGGACCATTGGGTGTTTGGCAAAAATCTAAAAACCGTTTTTTGCTCTTTTTATTCCATAAATTAGGTATTCTGACCACGCCATTCGTATTTTATGCTCAAAGTCCGCTAGGAAACGTCAAAAAAGCCATAGATTTTGCTTTAAAATTTAAAAAAAATTTGTGAAAAAGCAGAGAAGGGGGGACCATTGGGTGTTTGGCAAAAATCTAAAACCGTTTTTTGCTCTTTTTATTCCATAAATTAAGTATTCTGACCACGCCATTCGTATTTTATGCTCAAAGTCCGCTAGGATTCGTCAAAAAAGCTTTAGATTTTGCTTTAAAATTTAAAAAAATTTGGTGAAAAAGTAGAGAAGGGGGGACCATTGGGTGGTTTGGCAAAATCTAAAAACCGTTTTTTGCTCTTTTTATTCCATAAATTAGGTATTCTGACCACGCCATTCGTATTTTATGCTCAAAGTCCGCTAGGATTTGTCAAAAAAGCCATAGATTTTGCTTTAAAATTTAAAAAAATTTGGTGAAAAAGTAGAGAAGGGGGGACCATTGGGTGTTTGGCAAAAATCTAAAAACCGATTTTTGCTCTTTTTATTCCATAAATTAAGTATTCTGACCACGCCATTCGTATTTTATGTTCAAAGTCCGCTAGGAAACGTCAAAAAAGCCATAGATTTTGCTTTAAAATTTAAAAAAAATTTGTGAAAAAGCAGAGAAGGGGGGACCATTGGGTGTTTGGCAAAAATCTAAAAACCGATTTTTGCTCTTTTTATTCCATAAATTAAGTATTCTGACCACGCCATTCGTATTTTATGCTCAAAGTCCGCTAGGATTCGTCAAAAAAGATTTAGATTTTGCTTTAAAATTTAAAAAAATTTGGTGAAAAAGTAGAGAAGGGGGGACCATTGGGTGTTTTGCAAAAATCTAAAAACCGTTTTTTTCTCTTTTTATTCCATGAATTAGGTATTCTGACCACGCCATTCGTATTTTATGCTCAAAGTCCGCTAGGATTTGTCAAAAAAGCCATAGATTTTGTTTTAAAATTTAAAAAAATTTGGTGAAAAAGTAGAGAAGGGGGGACCATTGGGTGTTTGGCAAAAATCTAAAAACCGTTTTTTGCTCTTTTTATTCCATAAATTAAGTATTCTGACCACGCCATTCGTATTTTATGTTCAAAGTCCGCTAGGAAACGTCAAAAAAGCCATAGATTTTGCTTTAAATTGAAAAAAAATTTGGTAAAAAAGTAGAGAAGGGGGGACCATTGGGTGTTTGGCAAAAATCTAAAAACCGTTTTTTGCTCTTCTTATTCCATAAATTAAGTATTCTGACCACGCCATTCGTATTTTATGCTCAAAGTCCGCTAGGAAACGTCAAAAAAGCCATAGATTTTGCTTTAAATTGAAAAAAAATTTGATAATAAAGTAGAGAAGGGGGGACCATTGGGTGTTTGGCAAAAATCTAAAAACCGTTTTTTGCTCTTTTTATTCCATAAATTAAGTATTCTGACCACGCCATTCGTATTTTATGCTCAAAGTCCGCTAGGAAACGTCAAAAAAGCCATAGATTTTGCTTTAAAATTTAAAAAAAATTTGTGAAAAAGCAGAGAAGGGGGGACCATTGGGTGTTTGGCAAAAATCTAAAAACCGATTTTTGCTCTTTTTATTCCATAAATTAAGTATTCTGACCACGCCATTCGTATTTTATGCTCAAAGTCCGCTAGGAAACGACAAAAAAGCCATAGATTTTGCTTTAAAATTTAAAAAAAATTTGTGAAAAAGCAGAGAAGGGGGGACCATTGGGTGTTTGGCAAAAATCTAAAAACCGTTTTTTGCTCTTTTTATTCCATAAATTAAGTATTCTGACCACGCCATTCGTATTTTATGTTCAAAGTCCGCTAGGAAACGTCAAAAAAGCCATAGATTTTCCTTTAAAGTTTAAAAAAAATTTTTGAAAAAGCAGAGAAGGGGGGACCATTGGGTGTTTGGCAAAAATCTAAAAACCGTTTTTTGCTCTTTTTATTCCATAAATTAAGTATTCTGACCACGCCATTCGTATTTTATGCTCAAAGTCCGCTAGGATTCGTCAAAAAAGCCTTAGATTTTGCTTTAAAATTTAAAAAAATTTGGTGAAAAAGTAGAGAAGGGGGGACCATTGGGTGTTTTGCAAAAATCTAAAAACCGTTTTTTTCTCTTTTTATTCCATGAATTAGGTATTCTGACCACGCCATTCGTATTTTATGCTCAAAGTCCGCTAGGATTTGTCAAAAAAGCCATAGATTTTGTTTTAAAATTTAAAAAAATTTGGTGAAAAAGTAGAGAAGGGGGGACCATTGGGTGTTTGGCAAAAATCTAAAAACCGTTTTTTGCTCTTTTTATTCCATAAATTAGGTATTCTGACCACGCCATTCGTATTTTATGCTCAAAGTCCGCTAGGAAACGTCAAAAAAGCCATAGATTTTGCTTTAACATTTAAAAAAAATTTGTGAAAAAGCAGAGAAGGGGGGACCATTGGGTGTTTGGCAAAAATCTAAAAACCGTTTTTTGCTCTTTTTATTCCATAAATTAAGTATTCTGACCACGCCATTCGTATTTTATGCTCAAAGTCCGCTAGGATTCGTCAAAAAAGCTTTAGATTTTGCTTTAAAATTTAAAAAAATTTGGTGAAAAAGTAGAGAAGGGGGGACCATTGGGTGTTTGGCAAAAATCTAAAAACCGTTTTTTGCTCTTTTTATTCCATGAATTAGGTATTCTGACCACGCCATTCGTATTTTATGCTCAAAGTCCGCTAGGATTTGTCAAAAACGCCATAGATTTTGCTTTAAAATTTAAAAAAATTTGGTGAAAAAGTAGAGAAGGGGGGACCATTGGGTGTTTTGCAAAAATCTAAAAACCCTTTTTTGCTCTTTTTATTCCATGAATTAGGTATTCTGACCACGCCATTCGTATTTTATGCTCAAAGTCCGCTAGGAAACGTCAAAAAAGCCATAGATTATGCTTTAAAATTTAAAAAAAATTTGTGAAAAAGCAGAGAAGGGGGGACCATTGGGTGTTTGGCAAAAATCTAAAAACCGTTTTTTGCTCTTTTTATTCCATAAATTAAGTATTCTGACCACCGCCATTCGTATTTTATGCTCAAAGTACGCTAGGTTTCGTCAAAAAAGTAATAGATTTTGCTTTAAAATTTAAAAAAAATTGGTGAAAAGGCAGAGAAGGGGGGACCATTGGGTGTTTGGCAAAAATCTAAAAACCGTTTTTTGCTCTTCTTATTCCATAAATTAAGTATTCTGACCACGCCATTCGTATTTTATGCTCAAAGTCCGCTAGGAAACGTCAAAAAAGCCATAGATTTTGCTTTAAATTGAAAAAAAATTTGATAAAAAAGTAGAGAAGGGGGGACCATTGGGTGTTTGGCAAAAATCTAAAAACCGTTTTTTGCTCTTTTTATTCCATAAATTAAGTATTCTGACCACGCCATTCGTATTTTATGCTCAAAGTCCGCTAGGAAACGTCAAAAAAGCCTTAGATTTTGCTTTAAAATTTAAAAAAATTTGGTGAAAAAGTAGAGAAGGGGGGACCATTGGGTGTTTTGCAAAAATCTAAAAACCGTTTTTTGCTCTTTTTATTCCATAAATTAGGTATTCTGACCACGCCAATCGTATTTTACGCTCAAAGTCCGCTAGGATTTGTCAAAAAAGCCATAGATTTTGCTTTAAAATTTAAAAAAATTTGGTGAAAAAGTAGAGAAGGGGGGACCATTGGGTGTTTGGCAAAAATCTAAAAACCGTTTTTTGCTCTTGTTATTCCATAAATTAAGTATTCTGACCACGCCATTCGTATTTTATGCTCAAAGTCCGCTAGGAAACGTCAAAAAAGCCATAGATTTTGCTTTAAAGTTTAAAAAAAATTTGTGTAAAAGCAGAGAAGGGGGGACCATTGGGTGTTTGGCTAAAATCTAAAAACCGTTTTTTGCTCTTTTTATTCCATAAATTAAGTATTCTGACCACGCCATTCGTATTTTATGCTCAAAGTCCGCTAGGAAACGTCAAAAAAGCCATAGATTTTGCTTTACAATTTAAAAAAATTTTGTGAAAAAGCAGAGAAGGGGGGACCATTGGGTGTTTGGCAAAAATCTAAAAACCGATTTTTGCTCTTTTTATTCCATAAATTAAGTATTCTGACCACGCCATTCGTATTTTATGCTCAAAGTCCGCTAGGAAACGTCAAAAAAGCCATAGATTTTCCTTTAAAATTTAAAAAAAATTTGTGAAAAAGCAGAGAAGGGGGGACCATTGGGTGTTTGGCAAAAATCTAAAAACCGTTTTTTGCTCTTTTTATTCCATAAATTAAGTATTCTGACCACGCCATTCGTATTTTATGCTCAAAGTCCGCTAGGATTCGTCAAAAAAGCCTTAGATTTTGCTTTAAAATTTAAAAAAATTTGGTGAAAAAGTAGAGAAGGGGGGACCATTGGGTGTTTTGCAAAAATCTAAAAACCGTTTTTTTCTCTTTTTATTCCATGAATTAGGTATTCTGACCACGCCATTCGTATTTTATGCTCAAAGTCCGCTAGGATTTGTCAAAAAAGCCATAGATTTTGTTTTAAAATTTAAAAAAATTTGGTGAAAAAGTAGAGAAGGGGGGACCATTGGGTGTTTGGCAAAAATCTAAAAACCGTTTTTTGCTCTTTTTATTCCATAAATTAAGTATTCTGACCACGCCATTCGTATTTTATGTTCAAAGTCCGCTAGGAAACGTCAAAAAAGCCATAGATTTTGCTTTAAATTGAAAAAAAATTTGGTAAAAAAGTAGAGAAGGGGGGACCATTGGGTGTTTGGCAAAAATCTAAAAACCGTTTTTTGCTCTTCTTATTCCATAAATTAAGTATTCTGACCACGCCATTCGTATTTTATGCTCAAAGTCCGCTAGGAAACGTCAAAAAAGCCATAGATTTTGCTTTAAATTGAAAAAAAATTTGATAAAAAAGTAGAGAAGGGGGGACCATTGGGTGTTTGGCAAAAATCTAAAAACCGTTTTTTGCTCTTTTTATTCCATAAATTAAGTATTCTGACCACGCCATTCGTATTTTATGCTCAAAGTCCGCTAGGATTTGTCAAAAAAGCCATAGATTTTGTTTTAAAATTTAAAAAAATTTGGTGAAAAAGTAGAGAAGGGGGGACCATTGGGTGTTTGGCAAAAATCTAAAAACCCGTTTTTTGCTCTTTTTATTCCATAAATTAAGTATTCTGACCACGCCATTCGTATTTTATGCTCAAAGTCCGCTAGGATTCGTCAAAAAAGCCATAGATTTTGCTTTAAAATTTTAAAAAATTTGGTGAAAAAGTAGAGAAGGGGGGACCATTGGGTGTTTGGCAAAAATCTAAAAACCGTTTTTTGCTCTTTTTATTCCATAAATTAGGGATTCTGACCACGCCATTCGTATTTTATGCTCAAAGTCCGCTAGGAAACGTCAAAAAAGCCATAGATTTTGCTTTAACATTTAAAAAAAATTTGTGAAAAAGCAGAGAAGGGGGGACCATTGGGTGTTTGGCAAAAATCTAAAAACCGTTTTTTGCTCTTTTTATTCCATAAATTAAGTATTCTGACCACGCCATTCGTATTTTATGCTTAAAGTCCGCTAGGATTCGTCAAAAAAGCCATAGATTTTGCTTTAAATTGAAAAAAAATTTGGTAAAAAAGTAGAGAAGGGGGGACCATTGGGTGTTTGGCAAAAATCTAAAAACCGTTTTTTGCTCTTTTTATTCCATAAATTAGGGATTCTGACCACGCCATTCGTATTTTATGCTCAAAGTCCGCTAGGAAACGTCAAAAAAGCCATAGATTTTGCTTTAACATTTAAAAAAAATTTGTGAAAAAGCAGAGAAGGGGGGACCATTGGGTGTTTGGCAAAAATCTAAAAACCGTTTTTTGCTCTTTTTATTCCATAAATTAAGTATTCTGACCACGCCATTCGTATTTTATGCTCAAAGTCCGCTAGGATTCGTCAAAAAAGCTTTAGATTTTGCTTTAAAATTTAAAAAAATTTGGTGAAAAAGTAGAGAAGGGGGGACCATTGGGTGTTTTGCAAAAATCTAAAAACCGTTTTTTGCTCTTTTTATTCCATAAATTAGGTATTCTGACCACGCCATTCGTATTTTATGCTCAAAGTCCGCTAGGATTTGTCAAAAAAGCCATAGATTTTGCTTTAAAATTTAAAAAAATTTGGTGTAAAAGTAGAGAAGGGGGGACCATTGGGTGTTTGGCAAAAATCTAAAAACCGATTTTTGCTCTTTTTATTCCATAAATTAAGTATTCTGACCACGCCATTCGTATTTTATGTTCAAAGTCCGCTAGGAAACGTCAAAAAAGCCATAGATTTTGCTTTAAAATTTAAAAAAAATTTGTGAAAAAGCAGAGAAGGGGGGACCATTGGGTGTTTGGCAAAAATCTAAAAACCCGTTTTTTGCTCTTTTTATTCCATAAATTAAGTATTCTGACCACGCCATTCGTATTTTATGCTCAAAGTCCGCTAGGATTCGTCAAAAAAGCCATAGATTTTGCTTTAAAATTTTAAAAAATTTGGTGAAAAAGTAGAGAAGGGGGGACCATTGGGTGTTTGGCAAAAATCTAAAAACCGTTTTTTGCTCTTTTTATTCCATAAATTAGGTATTCTGACCACGCCATTCGTATTTTATGCTCAAAGTCCGCTAGGAAACGTCAAAAAAGCCATAGATTTTGCTTTAAAATTTAAAAAAAATTTGTGAAAAAGCAGAGAAGGGGGGACCATTGGGTGTTTGGCAAAAATCTAAAACCGTTTTTTGCTCTTTTTATTCCATAAATTAAGTATTCTGACCACGCCATTCGTATTTTATGCTCAAAGTCCGCTAGGATTCGTCAAAAAAGCTTTAGATTTTGCTTTAAAATTTAAAAAAATTTGGTGAAAAAGTAGAGAAGGGGGGACCATTGGGTGGTTTGGCAAAATCTAAAAACCGTTTTTTGCTCTTTTTATTCCATAAATTAGGTATTCTGACCACGCCATTCGTATTTTATGCTCAAAGTCCGCTAGGATTTGTCAAAAAAGCCATAGATTTTGCTTTAAAATTTAAAAAAATTTGGTGAAAAAGTAGAGAAGGGGGGACCATTGGGTGTTTGGCAAAAATCTAAAAACCGATTTTTGCTCTTTTTATTCCATAAATTAAGTATTCTGACCACGCCATTCGTATTTTATGTTCAAAGTCCGCTAGGAAACGTCAAAAAAGCCATAGATTTTGCTTTAAAATTTAAAAAAAATTTGTGAAAAAGCAGAGAAGGGGGGACCATTGGGTGTTTGGCAAAAATCTAAAAACCGTTTTTTGCTCTTTTTATTCCATAAATTAAGTATTCTGACCACGCCATTCGTATTTTATGCTCAAAGTCCGCTAGGATTCGTCAAAAAAGATTTAGATTTTGCTTTAAAATTTAAAAAAATTTGGTGAAAAAGTAGAGAAGGGGGGACCATTGGGTGTTTTGCAAAAATCTAAAAACCGTTTTTTGCTCTTTTTATTCCATAAATTAGGTATTCTGACCACGCCATTCGTATTTTATGCTCAAAGTCCGCTCGGATTTGTCAAAAAAGCCATAGATTTGCTTTAAAATTTAAAAAAATTTGGTGAAAAAGTAGAGAAGGGGGGACCATTGGGTGTTTGGCAAAAATCTAAAAACCGATTTTTGCTCTTTTTATTCCATAAATTAAGTATTCTGACCACGCCATTCGTATTTTATGTTCAAAGTCCGCTAGGAAACGTCAAAAAAGCCATAGATTTTGCTTTAAAATTTAAAAAAAATTTGTGAAAAAGCAGAGAAGGGGGGACCATTGGGTGTTTGGCAAAAATCTAAAAACCGTTTTTTGCTCTTTTTATTCTATAAATTAAGTATTCTGACCACGCCATTCGTATTTTATGCTCAAAGTCCGCTAGGATTCGTAAAAAAAGCCATAGATTTTGCTTTAAAATTTAAAAAAAATTTGTGAAAAAGCAGAGAAGGGGGGACCATTGGGTGTTTGGCAAAAATCTATAAACCGTTTTTTGCTCTTTTTATTCCATAAATTAAGTATTCTGAGCCACCACAGCTTATCCCCACCCCTCTTCTCTGCCCGTAAATTAAGTTGCAAATTCCAAAATTTATATACGATCATCGCGGGTAAAGTATTGATTTTAGGAAAAAAATGAAAGATAACTTTACCATTGAATTCATCTTTTTCTTCGTATTGTTTTTTTCCAAATGGAGATCCGACGCTTAGTAAGGGAGCTGCAGGGAAAAAAAGTTTCGAAAAGTTTGGGTAAAAAGTATAGGTTAAAACCGAAAAATTAAAAAAAAATCCAGCGACAAAAGGATTGTCCTTCTCGCGAGGATTCAAAATACCAAAAAAAATTGAAAAAAGTTGAAAAATAAGAGAGATGTGAGCGGATTCGTAAAAGTCGCTTAATTCCGAACATCGCGGAGGGGGGGTGACTTTTCCAACTTTTTCCATTTTTCTGGTTATATGTGCCCTCGACCACGTCCCCTGCCCAAATTTCAAATTTCCACGATCCCCGAAGGGCCTAAACATTTTCGCAATTGATCATGAATCAGCCAATTAGGTCGTAGCTGACGTCACTTCCGTTTGCTTTTACGTCCCGTTCCCTTTTTTAGATTTTAGGTGCCATGCGTTAAAAAGCTTCGCTTTAAAAACATATTGAAATGGCTGACAATAATGTTGAGGTTAGATATTATACTATAAAAGTTTTTTTTATCTTGTGCATTGTTTAGAAGTACTTTGTTTGTCGTATTGCTATTATTAATTTGCAATAATTTATATGAAATACCCCTGTTATTGTTCAAGGATTTTGTATCTAACCCCAAGCACCACTGAGTGATCTCGCAGAGATTTTACATGCGAAACCGCGCTAGAGTGATAGCTGGTACCAGATAAAGGCGAGACCCCAGACAATGTAGGACCCTGAAGGTTATTTAATAAATTTAATTTGAAAATAACAAAAAATGGACAATGAAATTTTGTAAACTTTTATAACGATAAATGATGCTGTCAAAGAAATTTTTAAACAATATTTTAAAGTACATACTGAACGAAGAAGACGTAACTTGAGATATAAAAGTCAATTTTCAATTACAGTGATTATTGAACTAACTTTGACAGCCAAAAAAGGCAAAGTTTTAGAAAAACTATACATTGGAATCTCGCAACTGAAAATATCAGTTTCAGCGCCACGCAGGAAATTTGAAAGGATTTTTTGAAAAAGAAATTCTGTGTGTCGAGATAACGTCAAACTGACGCGTTCCACTATTACTGTGAGTATTCGGATCGAAAAACACTAAATAATTTTAATAACGTTTTGCCAAATGATAGGCAATATAAGCAGGATAAACAATTGAACAACAAATTATATTAATGAGTCTAGAAAATAACTTTCGATAACTAATTGCTGCAATAAATTTTGCTAGAAGCTCGAAATAGACTCAAACGATTTGATAAAAGTTGTCTGTTGGTGTTATTTAGCGAAAAGCGGCAAAAAATATAATAAATCCTTTTTATTTGGTTTTTGTAATTTTCAATATAGACAAATCATTAAATTATTAGAGCATTTGTGTTGGTTTTTGTCAAGGTTTAGTAATTGCGATGTCGACCATTAATTTATATTTGGCTTTTGCGTCTTCCGCACGAGCAACTTCCAAAGCTGCATCTTCATCTTCAGATGTGGATAGCAATTTAATTACGATCTATATGTTATAATTATGGGAATTTATAAAGATTTGCTCTTCCGTGTTCGTTATTAAACCACCCGGGATCTTCTTCCCTTATTGCCGCTCTGTTTGATGTTTATTGCCGCATTTACTAATATGAGCGAAACACACGCCAAAATTGCTTTTACAACCGCATTAAATCGCTTATAATTTATTATGTAACTCGACAATTTTTAAATATACAAAATTATGCTACGCACACACACACAAATATGAAACAATTTGTTTTAATCAATAAATCTAATTTGCCGGCCGAGCGGCTACAGATTCGCAGGACAATCACACATTTGCTTTTGTCCATCGTTGACTGTACCGAATTCGTCAAAGGGTTGGCAAATATTCGCTACACGTCCCTAACACAATTAATTTCAACTTTATTAAGTTGTTTTCAAATACGAATGAGCACTATTATTGATGGGGTTCTTTCTCAAACAGTCCCGTTAAAATAATTATCAATTACACCGTGCCATTCATTGCTAAAATTACAGTCCTTAAAATCCCCTGCGGCTTAATCCTTAAAACTAGCCCGATAGCAGTCCATATTCATAATAAACTTTATTGGTGAGGTTTATTTATTGCAGACAAAGTATCTGCAATGTCACATTTTATTTCTTCAGCTGACCAGCGATTTCTCTTTCAAGTCGGTGATTGTTTTATCTCACTCCTGAGCTCCGCCAAATCCGCCACGCTGTCGTATCCCGTTAAACTTTCTTTATGTTATTCTCAAAACTATCATTTGAAAAATGATTTTCATTCGAAATAAAATGAAATTCTAAGTATCAAGTTACCAGCGTGTGTAAGAGGTGGAATGGAAATTCATGCATATTTCATATAATATTGGAGCGTTTGAGCATTGTTATAAATGTAAATGTCTATTTTCCATTTGCAATTCCAACATTTAAAACAGGTAGTGTACCAACACAATAAAAAAGCATTAAGAATTCTCATTTTGCGGACCCGAAAGACAATCGAGCTGCACAAAAGACAATTCAAATTACGGCATCCTTCTCTTTCGGTCTTTGATCAACCGTAATGTTGTTATACACTAACTTGGCGAATATGTTGGCAGCACAAAAGAAAACCGTTCCAGTTTTTTCGCTCCAATGATAACTTTTCAATTTCGCAAATAATGCGAGCTCCGAGCAATTAGTTTGAACAAGCCGTAAGTTTTATATTTGGATATGAATTTATGAAGATGAGGGTCGCAACTCGAAACCGAAAGCATTTGTAATTATTTGCTCAAAGAACGCGGAACGAGAATACGATTGAGTTAAAAGTAAACACAAAATACGAACCGTTAAAATAAGAAGAGGTGAGTAAATAACGGCGGTCATCGGTTAAGTAATTGGGTCTTGCTTGGCCACACACACCGGCATATACGCGCAGGCTTTCGTAAGTCTGCGAAGGATTATTAAGGATCCACTATGTACTTCGTCCCTAGTAACAATTTTCTCGACCCCCTAATGCACGGAACTTCCAATTTATTAAGAATTTCCTCTTAAAATCAGCGAACACACTTGAGGGATTCCCATTCCGTAATTTGATTTAAGACAAACAATTATCGCACATTTTTTTCAATTAAAACAATTTTCACAAAACCAATCCATTTGGGAAGAATGGAAAATTTAGATGTGTGGGTGGTCCTAAGATTGTAATATACTTAAAAGCTGTTTAGAATTGAATTTTAGAAAATAGCCGCTGATGTAGACATAAATTTCATTCACTTTGTATAATGCGCTATTATTAAAAAAAAATTTAGGTAGATATTACATAACCGGCATGTTTAAATATTTATGAAAAAAACCTTTTCAAGTTTTTGAATTTAAACTTTATTTTATTAAAGCTTATGAAAAAATGTTGATATAATGTTATGATTATTATTATGTTAAAGTAATTTCCTAAAACGGAATTGCACTGTATGCTGACGATGCGGTAATGTACACACGGGTTGCAAAGAAGTACAGATATACATACATTGACTCGAACTATTTTCTAGACACTAAAGCATTTTGAGTGATTTTATAATTTTCAGCAATCACTTTCACTTTACAGAGCTGCAGCTTAGTAAATATTCCAGCTAGAGAAAAATGTTTGGAAATGTAGCTAAGTACTTCAGCGCCTGGTGCACAATAAAACAATTAATTCAAAATCATAAACTCTTGAAAATTAGTATGTATTCAGCATAATTTCAAAAATACAGTGCATTTTTGTTTACTGCAATAGCGGATGGATCTATGGAGAAATCGGGAAATATTTCCAATAGTAATTATTTTGAAAAAGTTTCTCGAAACGAAAATTGAGGTGAAAATGAAATTCATTTATTAACCAATTATTTAAATTTCGGGTAATCCATTTGGAGTACCAATTATAAGGAAACATTTAATAAATATTTCTTTACAAATGGAAATGTACGCCTTATTAATTGCTCGACGACCCTCGAAAAACAAAAGAAAAATTAAGTCAGAAGAAATAATTTAAAAGAAATTCGGGAATCAGCTTAATATTGTGAAGAGGAAAACGATTTAATTTTACAAATGAATGCCTCCTTATAATTCTTGCGATAATTAAATCAGTCTTATTTATGAAACAAGTTTTAGCAAAGCATTTTAAAATGCTAAACATAATGCTTATTTTCTTAAACACACTCCAGATGAGTCTTTACATTAGCATCTGCATATCTAGCAATTTAAACAAAGCAAATTTAAGGGGTCCACCCCTATTATGAATGTGAAACATTAAATGCGAAACTACAACTCATTTACATCGAAATTCTGCTATAGAACGAGGTCACGCGAAACTTAAACATTTTCGAATAACAAAGAAAATTGGAAAATTTTTTAAAGAAAAGCAAGAAAAATAAGTTCTTGTATTTGATTTTAAATTTAAGAGTTAACGAATAAATTCACTTAATAATTAAAAGTTTCACCAGTAGTTTAAGCACAACTCGGATGTTTTCTTTGAAAAAGTTTTAATAAACTTTTGAGTAAAAGCCATTCATGTATTTTAAATTAGTTTATTTAAATTTAAAAGAGCAAAAATAAATTTTATTTCATTAAATCTTCCGCACAGGTTACATTACATCGACGTTCGGTTTGCGTACTTCTTAATAACTTGGTCCAATTAATTTAGGTGAATTAAGCATAAATTTAGCCTGGGTTTAATTTCTAAATTATTTTTATAACAAAAACGTAGGTAAATGACAAATTAAATTATGTAAACACAGACTCTCGTTTAAGTCCTAATTGCTGTCTCGTTTAAATTTTAAGTTTCGGAGCTTTTATTGTTCCTGTCGCGATTTTTCTTGAAAAATGGAGAAAATTACAGGCCGACGGTTAATGAAAGCTCGTCGACGGCGTAGAATCGAGGAAGTTGATTTTCCGGTGAAATAAATAAATTTCATATGTTGGTCGGGTAATAAAAACGATCTGTTTATTTATAAATCGGTCGTTATTCAATACAAAGGATCTATTTCTATAAGTTGGGTGCTTAAGAGACATAAATGTGAAAGATGTGACAGAATAGATAGGAAAACATAAATTTTACACGTAATATCGATAAATCGTCGACGGCAATAAGGCATCAATGAGGTAACGATATTATTCCAGTTGTAAGATGTTAACTTTTTGAACGACCGCCCTTTTGGACGTATATCATGTTTAGTGGTTATTCTCGTTATCTTGGGGCAATCGAAAGAGACATCCGTCTCGGGAAAAGTATTAAATGAACGGGGATCAATTTATGCATCCTAATAAGCCCATCTTATTGAGTGTGTACGTTAGCTCGAGACTCGAGCTTCCTTACGGAGGATAAGCCTAACGTGAACGGGGGATTTTCTTCAAACAACGCGGAATTATTTTTCTGATATTCGGGATTTAACGTCAAAAAGCTTTAACAACATGTTGATCTCCTTCGGGAAAATGCAAAATAACGACGTCTATATGTCGCCAAAGGCGGGATTTGACCCAAGTTATAGAGTAGCGAGCAAAGCATTGAAAATTGCCGATTATAGGGAAACTAAGCGCTCTATAAATATGTTAGGGCCGTTAGAAAATTGCAACGGCTATGATAATGACGACGCTTTTCATACTACGAACTTAACTTGATAATTTATATTCATATCCAGAGGAAGACGTAATGAATATTTAACGGTGTATTTTTTTACCATAAACACCCCAACTCGACAAACTTTACTAATAAGTAACCACAATTTGAGTTTGCATAATTAAAGACCAACTTTAAAGGGATTTTTTAAATCCCACAGTATGGTACTCGACATTTTTGCTTTTATGCGACTTCTGTTCGGAAAGCTTTTAATTTTAATCTGCACTGCCTAAGTAAACAAATGTCATGATCCCGATGCATCATTTATTATGTCTAATGGAAGCCACTGGTAAAGAAGACGGAAAAAATCTGTAATATTGATACAACTTCATTAATTTACTTTTCTCAGTCTCCTTATAAGTTGAACGCAAGAAGAAATCTTTCAGAAATAAAGTCAAAGTATAAGAGGATTAGTTGATCCGCAAAAGTAAAAGAAAATAATCAAAAGGGGATTTTCTTACGAGGGGACCATCATTAATTAGACGTGTGGCTGATTGAACCACCCCGACACTCTTGACATACATTTTCGGCACCGCTCCTAATTAAAGCCCTCGGATTTTCCACTACACGTGGAAAAATCTCCAAGTATTTTTTCCGATGGCAATAAATATGATATCTTGAGCTCTTGACAAATTGTAACGGCGTAAAGGTTCGACGGCGCGGAACCAACTATTGCAAACGATAACTCCTTACGGAGCACGTCGCCCTTATAATTGGCTAATTAATTTTCCCAAATGAACTGCTGTGACCGGCAGAGTCTCCAGACTAAGACAAAGAACAACCGGCCCTTGTGTTTTTGCAGTTATCATAAATCGGACTTATGGCTTTTCTAACGTTTGTACAAAAAATATTTGCATTGTCTTTCGGGAGGAGATTAAAGGTTACAAGATTTATAAGCAATGGCAAAAAATTATTTTACGACTTTCAAGTGCACAAATGAAAAATAATTAATTGCAGATTTGCCCGGCCCTCGGCACACAAAATATTTAATTTATGAATTAACGTCAAAATAAACATCCGAATTTTTCAATTTTCTCAAATTTTAAAAATCCATTTAACGTTATAAAAAATTTAACGAAACTTTTTATTGCGCGTTTACTTTCTAAACCCCTTCGCTGTAATTTCCGTTTATTCAAAATAAGATGCTAGAATAAATAATGCAGAGCACAAAAATTCTATCTGAAAATTTATAAGTCTGACTGGAAATCCTCTAAGCATGGAACTGTTAAAAATGATGTTGCAAACTTCTCGTATCAATCTTTTATTGAAAAACACCTCACAGAACATGATGCATTTGACGTTTCAGTTTATTGGATGTAAGAAAATAAAAGTACTAATGGGGATACAATTTATGAGTACTGATTAATTTTTTCGGAATTTATATTAGCAATATCGACACTGGATTAATTAAATTTTTTATTTTAACCTCAATGAGGACGTCGGCGGCGGCGTCGCGTCGACTTGAAAAACTCGCATTTTCTATATTTCTTCCTATATTTTGATGGTAACAACTAAACACTGTGGCGTTAAAGTTTGTAAATTTTATACTTCCTCGTGTAGTTCCCCTATACAAAATCCGGATAAGAAGATAATAATCATCTGCGCTAGTAATTTCCAATCAATTTTGTGCAATTTAACTGTGTTTAATTTCATACAACAGGATGATTAATTAAATTTTGTAGAAAAACTTCTAGTTTTTTCAATAATATAATCATTAATTTATAAAGTATCACGATGTAAATTTACGAAGAATTAAATTAATTTAAATGTGATTAATCGATGTCGTTATCGAATAATGAAATGCTATTTTAATTTAATATAAATACCTTTTCACTATATTGAAATTGTAAACGGTATAATGAACTTTTGGTTTCGACTTTTTAATTGAAACAGGCCCGGACTGGAAAGACGATCAAAGAAGTAAATACTTAGAGAATAGGTGTCTTTTGTGGGTCAAATTTGGATTTTTCTTTCTTTCTTTCTGCCGTGCGTAGGGGCCTTTAAAATAAGCATGTTTGAAGCTATTGAAGGGATTTACAACGTTTAACGAATGTTCTGGTGTACTAACAAAGGCAACAGGAAAAAGTCAGATTTAAAATAAAAATATTGTTAAAAATTGTACGCCTGGCTGGTGCAATAAAATTATTCGATATTTTTTAACATCGAAAGTGCATTAAGAATAAAGAGTAGAGAAACGTGAACTATAAAACAGACAATAAATATGAGTTTGGATAATTATAGAATCTGCACAAATAAAAACGTTAAAAACAAATTTCCTATCATGGATAATAAATAATTGCAAATGGTCCGTTGAGAATGTAAAAATTTTCCGAACAACTGGAGATAAACTAAGCTTTAAGTAAGTGATTGCGAAGCTACTGTCGTAAAAATCATGCAGTTAAAGGAGAAAAAGAATAAGAAAATAGTTCTCTACGGTAATAAAAATAAGTTTAATTTTTAATTATTTCAAACTAATCGATAAAATATAAACCAATAACAGAAGGAACTATTTTGACTTCTACTCGCTTTTGGGGTTAACAATCTTAGTACTTCCATGAAGAAAATATTTTCATTAATTATAACTACAATTTATTATTATCAATCAAGCAATAATTCAAAGTAATCGATGAACTCTTACAGTTACGACATCAATTAATCACAACTTCATTTCTCGTAAATTTGCATTTTGCATCTAATTTTTTTTAAAGTGCTGATTACTAATGAAAAACTGCTAGTATTCTAAGAAAATTTAACTAATCACCTCGTGGCATAAAATTAAACACGTTTAAATTGCACCAACTTATTGGGAATTACTAGCGCAGATGATATCTTCCTATCGAGACTTTATTTCAGGGGAACTACACAAGCAAATTATTTGAGATTCGGATTTTCCTGTTCCCTGTAAGCCTTCTCGTATTTTTTGTCTCGTCTTAATATAAAAGCATGAACTTGAAATTGGTAACTTCAAATATTCGTTGAACTTGAACGCGAAAACTTCGATATTTATCAAAAATAAAAACTTGGAAATGAAATTTTCAGTTGTGTTCGTCTTTGCGTTATTAGTGTTAGCCACCCTTCTTGGACAAGGTGACGCTAAATGGAAGGGTTGGAAAAAAATTGTAAGTAGCTTTTGCTATTAATATTTTGATATACCAATTAACTTGAATTTTATTTCAGGAAAGAGCTGGAAAGCACGTTTTGAGGGCTGCTGAAAAGGTTCTTCCTGTGGCACAAGGATATGCGGGAGTTATCAAGGATATTGGGAAGAAATAGCGTATTTTTAATTTATTATTGTCAAAACATGCTAAAATTATTGATAAACTGTAATAAACAATTTTATCACAACACAAAAGTTGTTTTTATTGTGGTCGATGAAAATTTTTAAAAGAGGAAACTCGCATCCGAGCAAGGTTTCGCAGTCGAACTGAAAACCTTCGTTTGGGTTCAGCAAAATGAAGCTCCTTTTAATTTTGTGTATTTTGCTTGTAATTTTCGCAAAACATGCGAAAGGACATGCAATTGGAGAACGTAATTCGTTAATTACTTTATCGACAGGGATCCGTAGCGATGCAGTCGTGACGCCCCGAAGCGGTTCCGTTTCGCCTAATAGTGAGGAGGACGAACCTGGATGGCTGGTAAATAAATATTTTTCATTACATAAAATTCACCTTGGCAAATAAACCGCTTAGTCATAAAGTTGTAAGATTGTAAACGTTATAAAATTTTTATTATTAGCGTCGTCAGCTTTTACGGTTTGGGGAAATGACGAGCTCGGTAGGTAACAAACTTGGAGGATTTACAGGACGTATAGCCAACACCCTAGATAAATTCTGCGAGGTGATCAAAACAATTATTCCCGTAATTGCAGCAGTGTGTCACGTTGGGCAATTTCAATTTTGCGGGTCCCTTAATGAAGCTCCTCAAGAACTTGCGGACGCACTCTCGTCCACCAATCTCGACGTACTAGATTAAGTTACGAAAGTAATTAATTGTTTGTAATTGAAAAAAATGTGTAAATAGAATTAAATAATTGTCGGTGTGTGTTTATTTTAGCGCTTAACAAAACTAAGCAATTTGTACACCGTCCATTCGATTTTTCAATTAGTGCTGATTTCCTCTTCAAATAAACCTAACGCCTTCATCCCTCTTGAATAATTCAGATTCTTTTATTCTATACGAGTTTGATTTCTAAAAAAAACAGAGTGAGACCGATCGTTTTTCCAATTTATTTTTAGTGTACATTCAGTGGTTTGTACGAAATGTTTAATTAAATGTGCGATAATGTTTCTTTGATCGAACTGCGGTGTGGGGTTAATGCAGTCGGTTTATCACAAAATTTCTTGTGGTTTCAGCTACTTTTATTTTCAGCGTCGCAAAAATACATAAACAATTGAATAATGTGGCACGTAGGTAACGTGCGGCGAAGTATAGTACCAAATAAACAAAATCAGAGCTGTCCCATACCTCAGCGGCGTGCAAGTCGCCAATGTATAAAAATATATTGTATGTTCGCTTTCAGTTATCCGACTGAATATTATTAAAATTACCGGTGTAGAACTGAAGGGTATTCCATACCCCCCAGACCCCCCGGTGTCACAGTCGGAACACAGTTCAATTGATTGAATTACATATTATGTTAAAAAAAACGTGAAATGTATTTATTTCACGTAGCACGCCACTGAATTTATTTATCCACGCTGCAAGATACAATTGGCCGGACCTGCTCCTCTTTCCTTCGGAGAGAAGGACACCAACAGCTAAGTATTTCAGCGCCTGGTGCAGACCAGAGGTAAACTATCCATTCCATTATCTGACCACGTTAATTCCTTTCCATCCTTTCCAGTAAAATAATTTTATTCTATCTAGGATGATTCTGTTGCTTACTCTATTTTCGACTTTTGGCGTTTCAAACCGGGGGGTCTGGGGGGTATGGAATACCCTCCAGTGTCTGGGTTTGTCTAACAACTACAAACAAATGAATAAATCGGTCTTTTTACTTCATAAAAATAGCAACCTAAATTATGAAAGTTGGTTAGGAAAACAAAACAAAAAAACGAGTTGAAATACAGCGAAAGTGGACTGTATTTTAGCAGTGAAATGCTGTTGAGAGATGATAATTTGTTAAAAATGTTTACAACTTCTTCTTATAAAAGAGTTTATAATGTGTTTAGAGTTAAAATTTATTCGAGTATTAAAATAATGTACAATTTTATTACCACTAAATTATTTACTTGATAATTTCATTAAGCAAGTACAACGTCTTAAATGCCTCTTTTGCATAAATTTTTTGCAACTTTATGTGCACTCTAGCAAATTGATATTTTTTTGATTGCTTTTTTATTAATAGCGAAATTGTGCCTGCATAATTTGGGCAACAACAAATTTGGAAACTTAAAGTCGATTAAGGTAGCTTGGCCAGTTTAATCGAAGCAAGTGTTCGTGTTAACCAAAGTAGTAATAATAATGTACCGCAAGTAAACCTGTGCAAAGTACGCTATTAGTTGGCATTTATGTAGATTGAAATCATCAGTATTCAGATCGGTCCAAAGCACTTCTCTGATTAACGCCAGTTTTGATGACTCCGCCAAGTACATTTACGCTGACGTCGTCACAGTAAAGCTCGCGTCATAATTGCGTGTTTATGTTGCATACAAGATAGGTATACTAACTAATAATCCTTTGACTGTGCAAACACATTTACCAAATCCTTTGTCAGAAATGGAGCAATTATCGTATTTAGCATAAGATTACATGTCGTACAATAAAACTATAACGAGGCTTCACAAATATAACGTGCAGTTTTATTTCTTCGTCGCCGCCGTAACAGCTCCTAATTAGAATAGCGAGTAAGTACCGCACAAATTTTAAGATTAAAATGTTCTCCTAATTGGATTACTTCCTCGGCGAGCTTTCTCTGCTCTTAAAAACCCAAAAGACCTTATTCTTTTCGTGCATACTGGTTACGAGTAAATCTGGCGAGAGTCGCGTACTCGATTAACTCGACTGCTGCGTCGCGCGAGACCCCGTGGCTGAGCCACTGCTCCCGTCGTGTTTGCTTTCTCTTGGTTTTTGTTTTTCGGGTGCAAAATTTTGAAAGTTTTGCAATAAACCTAATCCGATAAAATCAGCGATGGAGTTCTACGGCGAGCGACGTACGGCTTAATCTTGTTAGCAAAAATTGGCGATGCGTAAGGTCGTACAATGAAGAAATTACTATCATTTTTATTTCGATTCGGTGAGAGGTTGGCAAAAATTACCGGATCGGATTTAAAGACTCTCGGAGTGGATAATTGCGATTATCGAATGAATGGCCGTTAAGGGAAAATTAAGAAATGTATAAATCGATTTGGAAATAGTGGAGTGAAAAAGTTTTAAAAGTGTATCGTTACATTGGAGGCAGATAGCCGCAATCTCGGAGCTCTAACGTGCGGAAACGAGCGCTCAATTCAATCAAGTTTCATTCTTGGGCGTTCGCGGCCCAATGCGCACTTGTTATAACCCTCATAAAGGATTTTAGTCCCTAAGGCTCTTGGTTCACATACATCTAGCATTGTTTTGGACGTCAAAATCGTTTTGTACTTGAAAAATCTTTTCTGAATGCAGATCTAAGAGTGAATCTTACACATAATACGTTGTAGATGTTGCAAATCCCCATTCCAGAGGTTTAGTTTTATTTTGCGGCTTAGGTTTTGTCGAGTAGAGAGCGGGTGGAACAACATTAGCATACAAACTCGCATGAGCGATTTGTATGTATTTTACTCGTGTGTTGAGTAACATAACATTTATTTGACTTACAAATTACACACGCCAGGCTATTTCATCAAAAGCACTTGGCTCGGTTCATTTCTTAATGGAATTATATCGCAGCGCTGCTGCGGTGTGTTTACCTTGCCAGCGAACAAGAGGAAATCTCTATTCAGTTTCGGTAATCGTCAACGATAACGAAATTAGAAAGGAAAGCGTCAAAGAGACAAATCGCCTTACTAATGTGACAAAATAAACAAACGGTTTGCTTCAATCAACATGCCTTTTAATTACGTGTAATTAACGAAATGACGAAATACTCTCGAAAGCCCTTATTTATTTATTTAGAATTTTCTTTTGGCCAAATTTCGAGCTGCGCTTTCATTAAAACGCTGGAGCATCATTGTTGAACGTTGAAGGGTTGAAATTGAAGGTTAAATGACTTTAGTTACTCTCCGTCTCTTATTGTTAGACTAAAACTTATAAGAGCATTTTACTTTGATTACCGAAACAAAACACTTTGTTCTTCGTTACTTTCAAATTTCGACTTTTGATTGGGATAATCCTTTCGCGTTTAGAGCACTTTATGTGTGACACACGCCCGGGGACTTTTCGTTCAGAATTTTAACAAGGAAAATTTTAACAAAGTTAACGCCATTTACGCAGTTCGTTGATGTGTCACACAAAATCCTGACACATGCAAATTTTGATACGCATCCTCCAGCAAGCAGCACATAGGTGTTAAGTGTGTTTAAAAGGAGGGTGTAATAATGATGGCAAAAGCGTGTCTCACTGTCGCTCTAACAAAATTTGGACGACGCTTTGGAGCAAAATACCCAACTTTCACTGTCAACTTATAAAATAAATGATAACACTGGCTGTGCAAGATTGCACATTTGCATACATCATCAGTCTTTCTCCATTTTAGATTAATACATGTTACACTCCCCTTGTTACCTCGTATAGGTAACACATTTTACATTATGTAATATGAATACATTTTTCATACAACGACATGCAGGTTTATATTGACACTTTTACATTAATAATTTAAATAGCACAATCGAAAAGTTTCCAAATTCAATTATCGACTTAATATTGGCCATATTTCACATTTGCCTCTAACGATCCTTGCAATCTTCAAATCAGGAGGGTTGAGCAAGAGCTGGATTCAGGCAAATTCAGCCTTAGTCCAGCTTGCAATCAATCAATTTTTCATCATCAGACACATTTATTAAAAATTAGTTACGTAATTTAACTTAATAATAAAGATCCCGTCTTTCTAGGTCCGTAATTTTCGAGTTGGAGTCACTTCAGGAATGTTTTTAATGAGTGAAGAAGCTCCGAGATTCACTGTTCTAGTTTTTTGAAGGGATATCTTCAGGGAATCGAGGAGAAAATCCGAAGAAATCTCTCAAGGATCTCATCTGATGTATTCCACCTCGTATCTGGATGAAGTCATGAATATTCGTACCTTGAAAGTTCACCCCCCCCCTCATTTTGGGGACCTTCTGCTGGCTGGCATCCTAATCTGTAATGGAGGTTTGGTCGTTCTGCATTTTAATAGCGTAACAAATTTGGAAATTAATCTATTTCGTACAGAAAAGTTAATACTATAATTCGTACCCGGCTTCGCCCGCTTTTGTTTTATTTACATCACTTCATTTTCCACTTTAAATGCGTAATTTTATTGATATAATGAAATTTGTGAAATTTTCGAGCATATTAAAAATTTCGAATTTGAAAATAACGAAAATGTGCTGATGGAAAGAGTGCAAAACAATAAAAGATATTTGATGGATGGATCTAATAATTGAGTCTTGTCGACAGCAGACATTCAGAAGTATTAAAAGTTGGAAACATTTTCCAGTTCCCTCGTCATCGTTTAAGTGTTAGCCGATTCGCACATTAAAAGCAGTATTTTGGCAACGAGTCCAAATATGATTCAATATTTTCGTTGGTGATTAAGTTTACTAATTGAAATCAAATTTCAAAATTGGATGAACACCCAGCAGCGGAACCTCCTGGAAGACAGTATAGGTATGGAATAATAATTGTTTAATTAAATTTAAAATGTTAAACATTATCAAGATGTATAACGCGGTGATTGGAAAATAGAATCGAATTTCATCTGGGAAATGGAATGCATAATTTTCCTCGCCCAATCGTGTCCCAATGGGAATTTAACAATCTTACACGAATCTGACATGTAATGAAATGCCTGACATGTGACATGTAGAACTAAATAACATTCATTTGGGTCGTGCACTCCTTCACAAAGCGTATTCTGTACCCCAAATTTGCATAAAACGGCGGAATTGAACTGCTGTTCCTGCACCTAATCTGAACAATCTTGGATTTATTTTATGTTCTACCATACGCAGATGTGACCTCTTATATCCAATCCCTTATTGCACCGTATTTTTACAAGTTAATTTTCAATTTAAAAAAAGCTCCACTTTTATTATCCCCCGCTCGCTGTTAAAATAAATTAAAATTTGAGGCGAACTTTTCAAAAACTCATACGAGATATTATCGTTACTGCAGTTGGGCAAAGTTTCGAGTACGAAACACTTGTAATGTCGTTTAAAATACAATTACATGAGTCAATTTATGTGCAGTGGTTGCAATATTCGGAGAGATTTCAAAGAACATAACATAAAGTCATCTGAATATTCATCTCGAGACAATTAAAATATTTTAATGAGCCCACAACGCGTGTTTGGAAATTATGCAAACAAATCAACTCAAAAATTATTAAAACCACTGTTGAATACGACGATATGATCCAAAAAACTTATTAATTAAAATTCAAACAGATCGGAATAACTTAATAGTTTTTGTGGGGTTTAAAAAAAAATTGCAATCATTATAATTTTAAACTTAAAGCCGGAATAAAGTTTTAATGAAGCAATTCAGTAAGAGAAGAGGCGCAAATTGAAACTTTGCAACTAATAAGAGAAGATGAAGACATTAGGAACGAATAAAATTACTAATTTAAATTTGCAGATTATTTCAAATTTCTGTTAAATCACGAACGACTAAACAAGAAGTTGTACTAATCAGGATTAGACATGCACATGGCAGGATAATTTCTGACTTCTCCAACATCTTAACGCTGTTCTGGTTTCATACGTCATCCGTTAAAGTTACAACTTTCTGGGTCTCAGATGTGCTCATTTGCAAGCCCATCTTGTGTTTTACACCCCGGTGCCATTTCCCTTTTCTTATAGTACACTCTAAATGTTCTTTTCAAACACGACGAATAATTTCATGCTTACCAACTATATTCAGAATATACTTTCGGGATTACCTCGAGCGGAAAATTGCATCAAGGAATTGCTCTTTTAAACACTCATAAACCACCGTATATCCAATATATCACACTATAAAACATTGAACCCTTATCCTTTTTAATGGTCTTTCACTTTCATTTTTATCTTCTTCCGAAACGCTCAATTCGAAATAATCATCCATCACGAATTTGTTCCAGTGCAGGCAACACTGACCTAGTAGTGGATGCATTTGCCAACTACAACGTCACACAGGCGCATACACCTGCATATATTTCATCGCTATCTGTGTATTTGCTAATTCACCTGGAATAATTGAACTTCACAGAAAAAAAAAATCGGAAAATCTGAGATTTCGTACCTTTGCCACCGAGTCGCCGGTGTTTCCATATGCGATGCTACGGAATTAATTTTTTCCAGATTCGTGTGTAACTCTCCAGAGACTAATCGCTTATCTCGAAGTAGCAACTTGGAAGTTGTCAAATTTTTTAATCCACGTTGGGTTAATTTCCCCAAAGTGGATAAAGTCGACACCCGACCTTCCCACATTTTCCGACGATCGATTTGACAATGTCTTGCTGCATAATGGTATAGTGGAAGAATAAATCATTTCGCTTTCTTTACGTTTGCCTCGAATTTTCATAATAGGCTAAAATAGCGAGCTATAAATTTCTATTTCGGCTTGCAAATCTGCAATGTATTTCTAAAGTGGATTGAATAGTTAATATTATACAACTACAAGTCAAAATAATATAAAGCGTAATTGCAACTAATTTAGTCTTCTACGTGCAAAATACAGAATATAGTAATTACTAATCCATTTTATAGAGTTTGGAACAATAGAGCTGTTACAATGAGATTAGCAGCGTCTTATTAGCTATAAAATACATGTTAGATTCGTGCGTGATTTCCAATTTCCATACAATTAAGAAACTTGATAGGTTCCAGACCTAATTTAAAGGGGTGCCAATCTTCCAGCTCGCTACCCTTTATATATTTAAATTCGCCCAAAAAAATCCCAAACACTTTCCAAGTTATTTACGTTTAGTATCTTCCTAAATAATAAAAATCGGGAGCCTCGCGCTATTAAACTAATTGCCAGAAAGGGTAATTTTCGACCCGAAATATTTCAACTACCATGTAGTGCGGTTTGAGTACAAAATTATAACGCAGGCAAATATTACCAAGTTATTAATCAAAGTTATGGGTGGTTACGTAATTATTTTATCTTCCCATGTGCATTAAAAGTTGCAACTTTATAATTACAATTACTGAATTAATTAAAAACGTTTGCTCGGTTAACATTTTCGAATAATAATAATTTTTACCTCGAGCAAGAGCAAGTCAATTTCTCCAGATTGTTTCCAAAATTGGAAACGTAATTATTTCAGCCTTCCAATAAATGGATTAACTTACTTATCGTCGAGTATTACCGGAGCAGTTCAATAAAAAACGACACTAACATTTTCTTCTGCTTTTATTTTGAAAGAAGAGAATTTTATAGCACATAGAAAATCCGAATGAGCAAAAAAGGGCAGACACTCTCGATGTGATAAAATTTGATAATAATAATCCCGTTATACATGATACCGTTATAATTGAATATTGGCAGGAAACTTTTATACATAGCTTTTTATTATTTAGTTTGCATAAAATTTAATTGAGAAACTTTCAGCCAAAGTGAAACAAAACCTTTACGTAGTGTTAAGGGTTTCCATACAATCCCTCTTTGATCTCGGATCACTACTGTGACTTCACACCGCGTCATAAATTCAATTACCTACTGAAATTCATAACATAACCGGGAATATTGCATCCTAAGCCTTTATCAACGGTGTCGAGAGAGTTCTCGAGATGTCTGGTGGTTGAAATTGTGTATAAACAAAAGGTGATCTTAACACAATTTAAATAAGCTTGCTCTACCTTTCTTCCAGGATTTATTTATCACGAGTAATTTATTACGTTTTTGTTTTAATATTATAAGATCATCCTTTGGCTGGGCGCCAGGTGCAGTTAATAGAACAAAAAAGAACTTCCCACGGGAGTAACTTCCACGATTTACGAATTTTCGTAAATATTTGGGGAAGTTTTTTTATGTTGTTTGCCATGACAAAGTTCTTTCTGATCTGAAAAAAAAAAATTGTTGAATCAACTAAAAACTTTGTTACGGCAGCATAAAATTATTTGTTGTAGCAGCAAAAAACCTCTGTTGATCCTGCAGCTACTAAAAGCTTATAAATCCTTATTCACTTTAATTTGAATTTAAAATTACGTTTTATTTTTCAATTAACTAATTAAAATTTATCAAAAGTTTCGGTTGTGTTCTGAGTTTTATTTCCCAGCAGTTACAACAATAAATTTTAATTAAACCTTCGTAAATTTTGAAAAAATAAACTGTTCTGATTATAAAACGAAAGAATTTAACATTTTTATATTTCAGAAGAAAGTGCAAATTGTCAACTTGACAATAAAATTTGTAATACTAAATTTCACGTTTGGAAAGTTTGAGTTTTCCACGCATACTTTCCTTTCACAATTCGTTAAATTTTAAGACGCAATTTTATTTGAAAAATGGTAAAATTAGTAATGAAATAAGTGAAAATGCTTACCATTTTAGAGAAAAATCCATTCTGGCCTAGCAACAGGTGGCTTCGAACGACAAAAATTGTGATTGCTTCCCTGAGAACACGAAAAAAATTGAAATTACACTTTAATGATGGAAATTGGCACTTTTTTTAATTTAAAATGTTTGTATAGATAATTTGCCAAGATTTGAATGAGAGAGAAATAAATCGTGTTGAGATTTAGCGATCGGAATAGGTTTTAGCAAAATGAGAAATCCTGACGTTACTAATAAATTAAGTTGCATAAATGTTTAAGATAATTGCGAAAGTGCGAAAACCGCACTGAATAATTCTAAAGACAAATTAGCGGGGCACTGCGTGTACGTTTATCGGGCGACACACAGGCTTTGATAAATAATAGATTAGGGAGACAGTAAATCTTGAGGAAGCCACAACAACTTGTTAAGTATAAGCGGAAAGTGCACAACTTCCAACCTACACTCTCTTAAGAAGTGAACAGACGTTCACAACTTCCTACCGACTTAATCCCGTTAAATTTTAACGGAATCCGTTCAAATACAGCGGAATGCTTAACCGAATTATCTCAGATATAAATGCAGTAATGAAATAAAAGATTACAAAATAATTCAAGCTTAAGGTTAATTAAGCATTCGCCGTGCGTTCTACGAGGAGACCCTTTTTTACGGACAAATGAAAATGAATTTAGGAAGAAGAAATCGCCTAGTGGACAAAATGGCTGAATTAGCGATCTTTCATCGGATTATTACCGGAGTCACGTACGGCACGCAGATGGGCCTTGCATCTCAAATACTAAATGCTGCAGTCACTTCAACATAAGCACGTTTATCATTTAATAATATTTACTTTGCCTTTTAACAGAGCTACCGCTCCAAAGGGTTATTTATTACAGAACAGAAATTTTCCATAAACTGCTAAAAAAATTCAAGCTTATTTTTGCGAGAGCGACACAGCAATCAATCAAATTTAAAAAGACGCGCATATGTCGCGTGATTTATTATTCCTTCATTGACTTACCATATGTATTAGCCTTAAACGCTCCAAATAATGGATATCTAATGATTCCACGTTGAGCTATTGCTTTATTAAATTTCACCGACTTTTTTTGAAACAAGAACTTCAAAAGAACTCTTCCAGGTGCCGTCTTATTTTTGGACTTGAACTTAACATGGAATTTCCCAAAGGGTTGAAAGTGTAATATTTCACCTAACGAATCTTTAATTAGGAGTCTAATCAAAGAGTGTACAGGATAAGAAACGTGATATTAATCTCGAAAATCGTGTAAAGCATCTTTTATGTATAAAGGAAGTTTAGGTAAAATGTGCAAGCAATGGAATACGCTTTCAACTTCGCAAGTTGAAATTAGAAAACTTACAGGTGAATTGCAAATCCTTGACATTACATAACACCGCAGGAGTCCTAATAATGTACACATACTATATAATGGGGTGGCTCAACCCACTACCAAAACGATCCACCCTTAACAATTTCAAGTTCACGTTTTGCTAATTTTTTTTAATCCATTCACTTCACCCCACCTCCATATTAAAAAAATGTTAAAGGAGTAATTTTTTTTTAGAACTTTTGGGGTTCCCCGTCTTATTTTAAACAACTGCAATAGGTAGATATTTTTGTAAGCATAAAAAATATTAGTAATCGAATAAAAAACCCATATTGGTTTTTGGTCGAATAATATCTTATTTGAGTATTTTTCGAGGTTCGACGAGCCGAACTAACGTAATAAGAAATCGACGAAAGAAGGAGCTGAAGCAGTACTTTGAAGTAACTCCTTCGAGATGCACTCTCTACACACGCTGATGATAAATCAAATCAGCCATGCCAGCTTATATTTCCATAAAAGCAAAGAAAATTGACCAAATTTCCAAGTTAATCTAACTTTATTTTACATCAAAATAAAATTTAAAAACAAAATTGCATACAGAGAAGTCACTTTCTTAAAATTCTTATAACCAAAGCGAAAATAGTAAGTCAATTTAATTTTATAAAGGAATATTCCGTGATTCCCTTGCAATGAAAATAAAGAAATCGAATTTTAGTTTCACGAAAGAAGAGTTACTTTCCAATTAAATCGTTCGATCGTCGTGCATAGATCACACAGCATTTTTGAATACATATTAAAGATAAGCAGAAACTTTTACGGACCAATAACAAAAAACAAGTATGAGAACAAAAAGCCAATTAATTATTAAACTTGGAGGTTGTTCATACTGCTGAACTCCACTTGGAACTTGTTAGTTCCAAAGTAAATAAATAATACTTGAAAGCAGACGATCACAATTTTTGTAAGCTCACGAGTGTAAAGAATAAAAACTAGACAAACGAAAGAAATAGGTTTAAATACCAAGTGGTACAATAATTGAAGTAGTACTTGCAAATACGAAATTGAGAAAAAAAATTAATATCCTAAAATTGTGGAAAAATCTAATTTAATAATTTAAATTACCTATGGGGTTCGGAAGGTAAAACTAAAAACATGAGTAATTATAAAGAAGACCTACCTCGCAGCTGATAAATGCATTTTCTCATCTCCTGGATTGTTAAAATCTTGTACGATTGTTAAATATTCAGCACCCCAACTTGAAAATCCAATCCACCACTGTTCACAAGAGTATCAATAGACGGCGCCACTAAATTGAAAAGAAAAATAAAATGATTTGTTCTTAGAATTAAAAATAAAATAGGCAAATCAAAGTTGAGTAGCTTCCACTACAGAGGTCTGTCCTCCGGTCAAATGCATAGCAAATAACTGAACGCATCGAGCCAATCAGATTGTGCATTATCCCTTAAGGGTAAGTCCCTAAAAACCCATTGTTCCACAGTGCCAAGATGATCAAGATTCCACGTTAGGTAATAGATAGTAAGATAAATAAAAGGTGAAAGTCAACATCATTCATAATATTTATTTTTGTGTAGATATCCAACAGTAGGCCTTACAATTTATTTTATAATTCGCAATAAAGTTTCTTTAACCTTACAATATATACATTTAATATATTTGACAAAAACGAACACTGTAACTTACACAACATGAGAAAATATTCTCTTATGTACCTAATTAATTGATTAATTTTATAGAATAATTAATCATTCAATGTTGATACGATTTAAAAATAGTAATCCAGTTTTTTAAATCTATCGTTACACTAATAGTTTTAAAGTCTAAAATCAGTTTTCATTTTGAAAAATAGTTGCAATAGTAGGTAAAAGTTGTAACACTAAAGAATTTTCTTTAGTAAAGCATTTTTGGTATCTCTACACTTCTCATGTATATTATTGACATAGTAAATCATACAAGGTGCTCAAATTCGTCCACAATTATCACCGAAAAATTTGATCCAACATCAAATGAGACATTAAGAGCACACAAATTCAATTTTCCAATCACAAAATCACCTGGTATCCCATATTACTTTCCGTTAATAACAGAAAACTGATCTTGTGGCTTACTGCCCCGTCAGAATAACGTTGACATTATTCTGACAGGGCAGTTAAGCCATTGTTACTCTTAAGTCCCCAACTTATAATAATAATAATAATTATGCGTGAAGAATTTTTATCACCCTGCATATAATTTTAAATAATACTTTTTAATCACAAACGCCACTTTAAATATTACATCAAATTTGAATAAGTAAGTAATGTGAAATACCACACACAAAATTTTCAAAGAACACATACAATGGAAGCCTCTAATTATGACACAAGCACATACACAAACTCGGAATGAATTGTTAATCACATAGTTAAAATGCTGTGTGCCTTTGAAAACAAATTTTAAGTTCAAATCATTTGAATCACCCTGTATCTATTATCCAACCTTCCTTATTTACTTAAAAGGTATGAAAATATTTTTCGTTATATCAACACTGATATGCAAGATTTATGCAGACAACACATCACGGACAAACAAAATGTTGTCCGTTACGCTTTCATTGAATGGAAAGAACTTAAATATGCGTAGTTTTCGGTGAGGCAGTGGTGAGAAATAATTTATGTTTTAGTAAAATTAAAAGTGACAAAAGTGCAACTACTAAATTTATTTTGTACGAATTGCTAAAACCCACTTACACATTAAAAATATTTTAATGCATCACAACCATTAAAGGAAGAAGAAAAAGCAGTTGTTTGCCTTAATGTAAATTTAAAATACAACAAGAGTACAATAAATAAAATGACACGGGAAAAAAATTTTAAGCACACTGTTGTCGGATTAAACCTTTATCCTTAAACCGTCGTCTCGCCAAATCTGACATTGCGACGGGTCCTAAGTGAGCCGTTTGTGGTGATGAGGCAATCGCTCGAAAAGTTGCGGCGACTGTTTGCTTCAAGTGCGTTTTTTCATTACAATTGTAATTGATTTTTTGATGGGTTGCCATGGCATTTAAATTTTCTTTTACCATGGGATTGTAGCAACTATTCGAGGGGATATTTGATATATTACATTGATTCGAGATATGATTGTTTAAGTTCAACCAAGGATGACTTAATAAATTTGCCGCTGTTGGGCGTCTTTGTGGAGCCACATGCAACATTTCAATTAGAAGATCTTTCGCTTGCTGGGATATGTGTGACCATGACTCTCCCTAAAATTTTTAACTGTTATTTTACAGATTATCTTTTTTAGACTTGGAAAAGAAATGGTAAGGAACAGAAACAAGTGTCACTAGGGATCAACAACAGGCTAACGCTGTTTACACTAAAATAAATTGTTTTATTGATAAAATGAAATATATGATTTTCTTATTTTGCCTTTCAAAGACTTGGGATTGTTAACTTGAAACTTAGAACAACTTTCTATTTATTCCAACTATGTGCCAGCTCTGAGCACTTATTTAATTTTCTTAAAAAGTAATGACGTTAACAAAAACCGGTTACGTTTGATGACAATTGTATTCACAATCGAAAGCTCAAATAAATAATTCATTCATTTATAGTTTATTTAACTTTGTTTATTTTGAATTTATTACTTTATAACATATCAAAAGTTACTAATATTACATTTATATTTAATTTTCTATTCAACATTTGACAAATTCCTGTCCTCGGTGATCATTGGATGGAAGGTGTAAGGGGAAGGATTAATATTTTAAGAAAAAGAGCGTACGTACCGTAAGATCCAGTCGTCCAGAACTAATTCTTTGTAGGATATGTTGAGGACTGTCACTGGGAGCAGTTGAAAACGGACAGCGTCCTGAAAGCATGATGTACAAAATTACGCCTAAAGACCAAATATCACAAGCAGCATCATATCCTTGTCTCTTTAAAACCTCTGGAGCAACATAGTTAGCCGTATAACAAGGAGTCATCAATAATCCATTATCGGCTCTTAACTAAAAATTATCCAGTCAGATGCGAGTGTTTCATTTCGTTTAAAAAATTTCTTACCTGCTTGGCAAATCCCATATCACAGATAGTAACACTTTCAGGAGCTAAATCTTCTGATGCAAATAAAATGTTTGCTGGTTTAAGGTCACGATGAACTACACCATTATCGTGCAAAAAGGCCACTGTGTTCACTAAGATTCGTAAAATTGTAGATGCTTCCGTTTCCGGTATTTTGCCCTGCAAGATAAAAAGTTAATTTACAAAAACCAGTTTTTATAACTTAACAACTTACTTTAGAAACAATGTAGTCCAACAAATCTCCACCTCTTAAAAGTTGTAAAACCAAATAAACTTTTCCTGCTTCTTCGTACACTCCCTTTAAAGACACAATTCCAGGATGATGCCCATACCTTAACAAAATTTCGACTTCTTCTCGACAATCACAATTCGTTCGGTTAATTATCTACAAAACCAAAATTACTACCAACCTCGACTGCAATCTAACTTTACCCAACCTTCACAGCACATTGTTGTCCCGTTCCTCTGTGCTGAGCCAATCTACAAACGCTGTAACTTCCAGTGCCCAATACACTCAACAATTCGTATTCGTCTAAGAAATTAACAGAACTGGTTCGAACGGACTTGTATGGCGTTTCCTTTCTTTGTTGCATAACGCCATCCTCTAAAAGACCCGGCGCAACAAAACTAAAACCTCGAAACAATTCGTGCGCATTTGCACTTGCAGGAACACCTGGTGAATCACGTGGAGTTTTACTAGTAAATTCGGAATCAAAATAAAAGGCGTCATCTGGTCTAGATACGGCTGGCTTGAAAGGTGGTCTAATTTTTTTGCTAAGCAAAGAATCCCAATCGATTGTGGAAAAAAATTCCTGTTTTTTTATATCCTAAAAAATAAAAATTTATAATAAATAGAAAGAGAAAAGGTTTGACTAACCTCGATGCCTCCTAAACCTGCCCCTAGTCGGTTAGCAGGATTTCTTTTGAACAAAGCTCTTAACAAACTCTGGGCTTCTGGGCTAAGATTAGAAGGCATACCAAGTTTCGCCTTTAAAATTTGCGTCATGGTGTCTCTTCGAGAAGCACCTTGAAACGGTAAAGTTCCAGTCAACATTTCGTACATTAAAACACCAAACGACCACCAATCAGCAGCAAAAGCGTGACCTTTACGATTTACAACCTCGGGAGCCATGTACTCGACCTAAAATAATTAATCAAGCATCGAGAAATAAATTTAAGTTTGAACTTACGGTGCCGCAAAAACTGTAAGCTTTTCCCTCCTCTAAAGGTAATTTAGAAAGACCAAAATCTGTTAATGCAATGTGACCGTCTGAATCTAACAACACATTTTCAGGTTTGAGATCTCTGTAAATAATTCCCAAGGAATGTAGGTGATGTAGAGCTAAAGCTAATTCGGCCAAATAAAATTTTACATCTTCTTCTGTAAACATCACCTGATAAGACAAGAAAGTAAATAAAATGCGAAATTATAGTTTCAAACCGTTTACTTCTTTACTGAGTCTTGAAAATAAATCTCCTCCTCTTAAAAAATCAAGTATCAAATATAACTTTCCAGCAGTTTGAAAGGCATAATGTAATTTGACGATAAAGGCGTGTCCAACATCCACCAAAATATTTCGTTCCATTTTAGTCCGGTACCGATCTCTAACTTTTAAGGTCGCCTTTTTCAGGACCTTCATGGCGTACAAAGTTCCCGCATCTGCGCCGACCACCTTGCGAACTAAAAACACTTTACCAAAAGAGCCTTCGCCCAAAACCTTCAACAGTTCAAACTGCGACGGATCTGCTTTCTCGTGACCTTCTCTAACTACCTACACCAAGAAAATCCTCTTCACAAAATGTGCTTAAAGTAAAATTTTAATATAAATACCTCTCCCAATTCAATCTCATGTTCTCGTTCTGTTGAACCAGATGCATCCTCAATCCCAGTCAATTCTTCTCCATCTCCTGACTAAACAATTACGTCACAATAAAACAAACTTTAAAAAAAAACAAAAAAAAGCAAATGATTGAGTAGGTACTAAGCGTTCCGTTAGTAGATGCCACCCTCAAACATTAGTAAATTTCATTCCGAAAACGTGGTTAGTTCGGGCAGACACGAATTCCACTAAGTTGAGTTTATTGGATCTTCTCACATTATTTTTTCAGGGCGATTTAAAAAATATAATTCAAATGCGACACGGGAACACCAATTTACTGTTACAGATAAGTGAACAAGAAAATATATTATTGTTTTCTATTAGTATGTTAATTACTTTGAGCCAATTAAATCCTTACACAATGTTGATGAACCATTAGATAACTTTTGGAAGAACTACCGGAGAAAAAACAAATGTGTGAAGAGCCGGACTAGTAAGTATTCAAATTTACTGGAATTCGTATAACCCATTATTGGTTTAAACATAAAACAAATTTGTTAAAACGAAATTTTCGATTGTTTAATGTAATACCAAAAACGTCCCTAAGTTTTCAATTCTATTGCCAAAAACGAATATTCATTCCAACGTCCGCTACATGTAAAAATTTACCAACACGATAGTTAAAATAACTCGAGAATCGCTTTAAATCAAACGATAAGGAATTTGTTAATTTTGTTAGTGTAAGTAAAGCTACAACTAAAAAGCATAAACGTAGGTACACCCGTTAACTATAAATTGTAGGCAGTGAAATTTTTACTTAAAAAAAATTGTATCTGAATTTATTAACACAGTTGAGGTCAAATGTACCTTTCTAAAGGTTAAAAACTAGAAGTTATTTAATTCAAGTCTTGATGGAATAAATACCCGGGATTTGTGGATTTAAGGTACAATCTCGAAGCAACCACGACAGCGCTGCCTGCATTAGAGACAAACTGGATAGAACATTTTATCACAAATTGGGCTAAATAAAACCACCCCGTACAGACAATATTTTGTGTTTTGATGTAAGTGTACCATAAGATCTTAGCCGAAAGAGAAAGAGGAGGAATATGTTGCTTTCGGGAAGCAGTCGATGTCGCATTTGGGGGGGGCTCTCTTCTAATACTTGCATTATTTTAAAACTACTTCCTTCTCTACAATCTTATAATTTTGTTACTTTCGCACAATCTAGCAGGTTGAAATTTAGTATATATTTTACGTAGGGTTTAAATAGTGGCTATGTACGTCAAAGAGTTTAAGCTATCTAGTAGCTTCTGGTTTTAAAATTAATAGCTCTTTATTTTAACTAAGAATTTGTTTAACAACTTGTTAAAAGCTTTATGGAACGAGGCATTTGAGTTGTAATTAAACAGGGTAGGCTTATTAAAAAATGAGCACTCGGTCTTGAAGGTGATAGTTTTTTTCGGTTTTCGAGGGGTTTTTGTAATCACACGTCAAGATCGTAGTTGTTCATATTACCTTTTTTACTTTTAAACTCATAATTAGTACTAAGTTTCGTTCTGCGTGCAGGCAGTTCAGTCGCTCCTTAGAATATACCTTGAGCAATATTTATTAATGTTAAGTTGCTAAGTTGGAGTTCCATTTATATAATTCTTTTATTTGTACTTTATGATGTAATTAACCATCCCCTCGTTAAGTGGTCCTCCATACTCAATCTTAGACTCAGGAAGAAAAGTATGTGGATGAGTGAATTGAAATAGAATCAGAAAATCATTTCCACCAACAAAATTCTATAATATTCAGAAGTAAAACTGAAAACTTAATTAAATTCCATTACAATTATTATGATTCTGGCTCACCTTGTATTACAACCAAAACATAATAAATTACTTTTTATTTGCATAATTAATTCTTTATTCAAACTATCAACAGCCCTCGGGATATGGACACATCGATAAATTTAGATTTTAGCTCTTACCAGGATAATTTTTTATAACAAATTAATAGCATAAAAAATAACAGGAAGACCTCAACGGTGTTAACAAATCTGGTGTATTTTGCCCGCGTTTTCTTTGTGATCACATTTTAAAAGAAAATTAACTAGCTAACAGTGAATATTAAAAAAAAAAGCATGACCGCACCGGACAACAGTAGGTAAAAGTGAAGAAACTACGATCCCATTATCTAAAGTTGATGCTAACTAGCTTTCAAATTGTTAATGAAAGACAACGGCATGCAGGTTTAAAGTAACCGAAGGGTGGGTGCTCAGACGTGCAACAACTGTGAAAATTTTAAACGTTCATATTTTACGTACAGACACTATTCTTAGGGGCCTGGACACTCCAAATGCTGGAAATGAATAAACTTATTATAAATCATAAAAAAATGGACGAAACAAGGGATGCTTATCGCGTTTTGATTAATTGAGGGTAAACATGAAAAGGGAAGTTCTTCAATGTTTTGCGATTTATGAAATTTTAGTTAGCAAATTACACCCCAAACTGACCTCTGTATCGGCGTGTTGCACCTGCCATGGTTCGAACGAATTTGCAAGCGGCATATTAAATAATTTCGGCAATTTTTAACATTTGTCTGATGGTTTTCCGAAGAAAACACCCACGAAAAACTGTTGCACATGGACAATTAACAACATCAATATGGCCGTAACATTCACAGCTGATAATTTTTCCAAATACAGTATCTCACATATTAATCACTGATACGATTAAATAAATATTGATTTTACAAGTTTTTCACTTAATTCGTTGGGTACACAAGATAAACTCAAATTTTATGTACATAAACTGTTTTCTAGGTTATCTTTGTCATTCAAAAACATCGCCACCTTAATTTTAACAGCGCATTTGATTTTCAAATGACAAAATTTGAATCTCTAACTTAAATTTATCAGCTAACTTGATTAATATTTGTATTTCGTTCACTTGCGGCAATCATGAGTAATAATTACCACAATATTGGGCGCTTTCAACAGGTCATTTAAATCCAGGGCCGGCTTTAACTTTTAACTAAAATATAATTTGACGTTTGAAAAAAACTTTAATTTGCAGTTTATTTTTTTGACTTTTAAAAATAATTTGAGTTTTACATCATTATAAAATTCGGGTGGATGTCCTCAGCGCCCCTCCCGCTTCCAATGCCCCATTAAAAAATCTTTTTTGTCAAAATAATTTAAATCGTGTATTTATTATTAATTTTTATTCATATTTGTTTTACTATTTTTTGAAAAATTAACTGGGGGCCTGGAGACATCCTAGCTTAAAAGACTGGAGGTAATGGAAAAAAAATTTTAATTTAAAGTAAAATAGTAAAACCAAAGTGTAAAATTTCTAACAAATTTATGCTGACAGCTCCGAGCAAGTCGCGTTAAAATAATTTGGTTATCAAAATTTTAAAATTTACTAATTGAAGATTAAAACAAATTAGTAAACAACTAAATGCGAATTTGTTTATATTTTTCTATCAAACACGATAATAATTCAATTACAAATTCAAATTGAAAAAATAAGCGGGAAACAAAAATTTAATTTTTTTATTTCACAGCCCACTTAAAACTTTTTGTTTTACGATCAAGTTATACAAAATTTTTGATGTTTAATAAATTATACAAAGGAAATTAAGTAAAATAACGTTAAAAAATCGATAAACCATAAATCGACATATTTCATTTACAAAGAATGCGTGCATCAGCGCACGCGTCACCATTATTGCTATCACGGTTTCAAGGTTATCCTCGGCGTTATGCTATTCTAGGAAAAGTTGCAAGTCCGTACTTGTTTCTGTTAGCGGGTCATAAGTTGGGTTTTAAACGTGTGCATTTCCCGAAATGTTATTTTTTTTGCAGCTCTCGTTGAAGTGACGTTGATCTAGTTTTATAATGGTTAGCACGACAATCGACATTCAAGAAGGTAATTTTTTTTTTAGATATTCGATTAATGAAGGAAAGTTTTAGACAGGTGTTACTGCACCGCATGTTTTGTGTTATTTTCTTTTTCATTCCATTATTTAAAATTTATTAGTGCCTACCAGATTATCGACCAGAAAACGTAGTAGATCGGACTCCGAAAGTAGTGACAATGAAGCCGTTAAACGTTCTTGTTACGGTTTAAGGAAACTGCTTGATAACAAATTTCCCGGGGTAACGTCAGACGGAGAAGACAGCGTTTTGAGTTTACAAAATCACGAAACTGGTAGGAAACAGAGTGTAACTCTGTTTATCGGGCATATTAAATGGATCTTTTGTAGACGTTCCTCACGATACGCCCTTCGATGACACAAGTTCCGAGTACGACAGTTCGGATGTCGTCGAAATAGAGTACGAATGTGTAACCGATTCCGATCATGGCAGCTGTCGAAGCGATATTTCCACCGGAGATGAGGTAAGACCGTTATTGTGTTTTGGAAAGTACGCTTGTTCTAATCTTTATTTATATTTTTAAAGGCTACCTTGGCGGCTGGAGTAATTGCTGCAGTTCTATGTGACAGTTCTTTGGAGTCGTGGTTCACAGATCGCGAAGAAGACTCGGATAACAGTTCTGTGGAAGGTGTTGAATTGGAAAGGACGAAATGGCGGTTGTGTATACAATGTAAAGGGGAAAATAACAATCCCCTGTACAGATATTGTCAAGAGTGCTTTCAGGTTAGCAACAGACTTGGGTACTTAAAAATTTGCATTCATTTTGTTGGTTATTCGATTAGTCATTCCAAGCTTGTCAGGACTTGTCGTGATTAACTGTTCACATTAATTGCATCTTTGCATTATTTAATGAAGTTTTTTCAAGTGATGAAATGACCAACAAAGGGACTAGATGCATATTTTGTACCTAACTTTAGTAGTTTACGAAACAATCCCTTTTTCCCAGTGCAGTGTATTGTGTTTGAACTTTTCCTTTTTGCTCAAGGGACACAGTGAATTTTTTTTTAGAACTACTTTTGTGTTTATTTTAATTTTTGTATATTAATATTTATGAAGATTGTTTTACGGGGGTTGTAAGTGTATATATTAGAGGGGTTCACCAACAGGAGATCTATTTCGTGAGGGTTTGATCTTTTTCCAGGGTAATGTATTGCTGCGTTTTTCTTTTAATTGTTTTTGTGTGCACGAAACTTGCTAAAGGTAACAGGAAATAATTTTTATTAAATCCCTGCATTCCTACCCTTCTGTATTTTTTTCAATTATATTTCTTTCCAATTTTTTTTGTATTTTAAACATTTGATTTCTAATTTTTCTTTTCTTTTTTCAGATTTCTTACCTCTGTTCTGTATTGTATTTGTCCCCTTCATTTTACTGATTATCGTCAAGTTCAGCAGTATTTTTTCAGTTACATTAGTTGTTTTCAATTTCGTGTAACTACGTGTACTACTCCATTTTACAGTAGTTGGCCTACGATAAACCGATAAAACTAAAATATACTTAAATCGTAAATAAATTGATAAATTAGTCTGCCCGTAAACAATTTCACCAAAAATATTCCTTTTAATAACCCTTATTTACTCTTATTTTTAGCAAGCCGTAACCAGGTAGTATCCAATTTTTTATGTGTTTATTTTTAGGGTGGGTGAAATGATTTTATCTTTTTGGGATTGTTTTATTATTATTCGGTATTTAAATGATTTTTCTTTTTCAATTTTATTGTGTCATGAGGTGAGGTAGGCTGTATTTTTAACCCAATCCAAATTCCATACAAACGATTCATTTTTCACTTCCATCTGCAAGAGTAAGTGATGTATTATTTTTATAATACAGACATTGCACTTGAGTCTAACTCTATTTTAGTTTATCATAATACGGAATGTCCCATTTGCAATGAAATCCTTTGTTGCTATTTTAGGCAAAGGTTAAATTTAACCTCTTATTTTCATGTTAATTTTTCAAGTTATTATTATCGCATAATTTTCATTGCATATGGGGACATTCCATATTTATGCATTTTTTTTTAAACCGAAAAACTTATTTAATTTTTATGATCAATTAGAAACGAAAAGAACTCTTTCCACCACGCCCAAGAGGTTTCAAGAAGAGAGACAAATTAGAAGAAAAACTCAAGAAAAAATTCAAAGCAAAAGGTTGTTCTCAGGATTCTGGCATTGGCTCATTCGATTCCGACATTTTGGAAACACAAAGTGAACAAAACGGACTTAAAAGGAAGAGATCATTCAATTCAGATGCAGACGAATTCGAATCAGAAAATGAAAATTCCAAGAGATTAAAACTTGATTTTGCCGTAATTGGGAATAATAATAATTTGCTTTTGTCAGATTTGAGTGACAATAGTCACGAAGTACCAATTTTAAAGATTCATTCTGATAAAGAATCTTCAGAAGCTTGCAAGAAATCGGACGACTTAGATAAGATTGCAGAAACAGCGATAAGTGTTCCGGATTCGTTGGGTACAACTAAGAAAAACAAATCAAGTTGGATCAAGAAATCGCTTACAATAGAAGAGAATGAAAACGAAGACAAAGAATCGGACAACACCTTGAAAAACAACGAATATAACCCTCACAGTTTTGCAGTAACTAAAGAATTATGTATGATGTGTGCTTCCGTAACTAAAAACAGTATCTTTTTACATGGTACAACTGGTCATCTGGCATGTTGTTATCAGTGCTCTATTAAAACTTGGAAGACTACCAAATGCTGTCCGGTTTGTAAAGCGAAAGTTCGAAATGTTGTTAAAATATATTCTTAATTTTATTAATTGTTAAACGATTTACAGCATTACATCCATACAATCAATTTATCCTCGACACGTCTGTAGCTTAGTCATTTAGTCAGTTTATCCTAGACACATTATATTTAAGCTTTAATATATTTACTACCGCCAATGAGTGATATAATGAAATTATTTCAAAAATTTCAAAGCCTCATTTTGTAATTTTATGTGTTTCCTACATTTCAGCAGAAAATTGGATATAGAAAGATTCTCTGCTTAAGGGCCATAAAAAACAATATCAACTGTTAAAAACTTATTCGTAATTTTATTAATTGTTAAAAATTATATTAGTTTACAACCATTTAGTCACATTTATCCGATAACTCAAGTAGGTTTAGTTTATTTATGAATTTTGTAAATTATTTCTGATCCATAATTTAAATTTCCACTTAGATATCTCAACTAAGTTATTTGGATTATTTAATTTTGGGTTTTAATTTTTCTTAATGTATTTTTCTTTTATATGTTGTTTTTATAACAAACGTAGGAATTTATATTACGAGTTCAAAACTTCTAGTTTTTAGTTTTAAGTAGGAAAGAAATCGCACGAATTGCTAAAATATTTATTCGGTAAGATTTGTGCATTGTGAATATGAATATAAAAGGGAACTGTATAAAAATGTGGGGGTTTAAAAATAAAAATTGCTATTCTAATTTTTTTTACAATAAAATAGCTTATTTTTGTAACTTGGAGGTTTTATTTTATAACAATTTCAGGACAAACTTAAATATTACAAGTTTGTGGCTTTGTTTAATTTTGACAACAATGTACAAATGTTGTTGCGTTGTGCGATTGAAATTAATTTTTTTAAATTCAACCCTTTTGATATTTAATTTATATGTTTTGTTCCATAATTAACAAATTTAATAGGCTTTTGTCGACGACTTGGTAATTGTTTTTGCATTTCGAGGGTTTATAAAAACATCGATCGAGAAATTCGAAAAATTGGTGCAGAAACCATTACAAAATCGTTGTTCAAAAGGCACCGCATGCCATTATTGTACCAGATTTCACAAAAATAATTTTAAATTTAATACAACAATTCATCTTAATTTTTGTTTTTTTTTAACTTTTTATTTTGAAATTTAATATTAAATAATCTATTTTGTAATTTATAAAAAATCATAATGGTTTTAATTTATTTGGTATACACACACACAGTATCGCAACAACAGTTTTGGCTGACCACTTTATGTAATGAAGAGTTTTCAGGCAGTTAATTAATACCTCAAAGATGTTGCCAACATCTTGTAAGGGAGATACGGCCGAAATAGTCTGGTGAACTTGGTTCTTTTGTTTTTTGTCAGTCGCCTTTGTGATACCTCATTATATTTTGAAATTTTATATTAAATTTGGGAGGACATCGGGTGAAACGATGTCGCTTAGAGAAGTTGACGTAGAATCAAATGGGAACCTGTTCGCCTTAATGTGCGGAAACTTTTCTAAAATTTTGTGTGCTTTCGACCTTAACAAATTTTGTTTTCAAAATTGTAATGCATTGCATAATATCTAGCTACCTTAATTAATTTTTCGGAAAATGCATACAAAATTGGTTATTAACAGTGGCGGCTTCTGGTTTTTTTTTATTTCAGGAGTCTAAAATTTTGAATTTTACACAACTTTTAAAAGTTACATAATAAATAATTTTTTTTAAATTACAAAAATATATTTAACACTGCAATACAAATTCAAGGGAGTAACGCTTAGGAGTAACGGGATAACTATCCCCCCTCCTCATTACTATTAGTGCTCACTGCCGTTTGTTTTTGACAAATCATGGAGGATATTTACTCCCCCTTGTATCCGCTATTGTGCTTAATATTTAAGCTTTTCTATATATTTTTTATGGATTATGATTTAAAAAAAATTTAATTTTATAAAAACAAAATTTTAATAGTTTAGTTGCCCAGAATTTTAAAGCTAAGCTTCCTCTTCTGACGATGCTTTGTTAATTTTGATATTGTAATGTATATTACGAACAAATAGATTGTGTTTGTTTGTTCGTTTGTGTGCTTCTTAGTTCGTTCGTTCGTGTGTTTGGTTCTTTGTTTGTTTGTTCGTTCGTTCTTTCGTGTATTGGTTTGTTCACTTGTTTTATTGATTTTTGATGGATGATTCATAAAAATTTCTTTAAAAAAAAATACCTACAAATCATTGAGGGTTGTTCTTCTTCCGGGAGAATTTCTCAATGTTTTATTGTCTGTGCGCTATACGCGCGAAATATCACACAAAGGGGACGTACTGTTTATCTTCTTATTTTTCCAATCGCTAGCAGTTGATCAGTTACGGAAACTTTTTCCCAAGATGAGTTTATTTTCCATATATCTGCCTTTTGTCAATTGAAAATTGAATTTTATAACCAATATTGCTGGAAATGCATATAAAAAGCTACCTAATTTACTTACGTTTTTATAGCAAATGGCAGAGATCAAATGGGTACTGGGGGGGGGGGGGGTTGAAGTCGTATATATTGTATATCGCAATGCTAATTCTTTTAATTGTTTTCAGCAAAAAATCATATATGGTCTGGTGGGTGCATCGACCAGCAATCAACCGGCAACGATTTTTACGCCAATAGCACCAAAGCATTGACCGTTTTATTATGAATTTTTCATATGCATTTTTCTAGTTTTATTTTTATAGAAAACGCGCTATGGACATAGAAGATAAGTATTTATTTAAACAAAGTAGTGAACCATATAAACCTGCTCCGGAGGTTATTACCCCTAGCACGGGCCTCGAAGAGGCGTCAACAATTTAATGATAACATTTCCAATTAATTGTTGTATTTTTTAATTAATAAACAAATTAAGGTGTTTAAAATCAATATTATTGAATCATCGGGGTATTGTAATGTGAGTCACCGAATATTCCTTCCATTTTGTCTCTTGTCCGGAGAATGCGCAATTATTTCTCCCTCCTATGTGTATTTCGTTGCGGTAAAAGAACCAACACCCATTTTGAAATTCAAAGCACCAGAATATTTTGTGTGGTGATAGTATTCGTTACGAGTACAAAATTTGCTCAATTTTAAATTAACACTAATTTTTTTTCGCTACATTTAGTGCTACATTGAACTTTACGAAGGTAAACCATAATTTTTCAATATACTCAATTTTAATTGTTTATAATTTTTTAACACGCCGGCGAAATTATCAAAAATTTTGACACGTAGAGAGAAAGGGTGCGGTTTTAAGTCGCTCAATAATTTTGAAAAAATAAAATTCTTTCCTTCGAGAAAAAAAAATCGCTTTTGTTGTAAGTTCAAGTTCAAGTGCTTATCAAATATCAAAAATAAAATTATGGAGCCGGGTCTAGCGTTTATATCAAAAATATTATTTTATCGCAGGTTTGTTTTAAATTCGTCGTCTGGCGAAATTTTTAATTAATTTAAGGTTTCACCTCGCCGGAAATGGGCAAAATCGATTAGTATTCCTTTAATCCGGTCGAAAAACGGAAGTCGCGTATTCTACAGGAAGGGTGCGATGAATCATCTCGATTGATAAGCTCAAGTTTCTAAAACAAAATTTTCGGTTTTTGATTTTTTTGAGAACAATTGAAATCAAATTTGCCGGAACAAAAGACAATGGATTGGTAAAAATTCAAAAGTTCACAAGAAACTTTCTTTTTTTTCTTGTAAAGCAACCAGAAATTTTTGTTTAGTTGCGTTTTTGCAATTGTTTGGTGTCGAATTTGTTTACATTCCATCTAATAGTTTTTATAATGAATAATTTATAAACAAAATGACTAATAGCAAAACAGGCTAATTGTTATTGCAAGTCGATTCGATCCTGATCGGAAATTTTTTCGACTATTTGCTTATTTTTGCTTATTTTTTGATTAGGTATTTATCATTGAGTAAAGGTAAAAACCCATAATCAGATTCACAATAAGAAAATATAATTTTGAATAGTTTTATCAATGTTTGATTTGAAAAATAACAAGATAAGTATTTTTTAAGTGGACAATTTTTGTTGCTACACGAATAATTTCACTTTTTTGAATTTTACGAAACGAAAGTGTTGACAAATTTTCACCAACAAACGAAAGCATTAGGTGGGCCGAAAATGATTAATCGGTACAGCGACCCTCAAACAATTTTGATTCGACGTTAAAGAAATGTTTAAGAACCGCTGCTTTCTAATTGATCTTTTGAACTTGAAAATATTATTTTGCAACTCCAAACGATCAAACCGACCTTATTAGATTAACACTTCGTTTAAATTGAAAAAATTACGAGGGCGTTTAAAAAGTTTTTGTCGCCGTCGAGTGATTTTTTTGATTTATTTATCAAGATGCGTTTAAATTAATGATGGTTGCGCACTTATTCCATATGTTATAATTTTTTTGATACAGAATCGACAACCTTGCTCTGATGAGAATGTTTTTATAGTGGGTTTTAGTTACCCATTTGTGGGTGTTTTGTAGGTTGAATGTACAGTTTATTGAATGCTACGTCACTGTCATGGGCAAAATGATAAAATTCCTCCAAGTCAATAACTCAAAATTTTCATTTTGAAATTTTCAGTGGATATTGTTTCCAGCCACGCATTTGAAATTAAGAGATTCTCCGATAAAGGTTCGTAAAAAAACAGATGTTAAATGTTAATTGGGAACAAACTAATTACCAACTTTCTTATATGCACGATTTATATTACGAACAAAGAAGAACGACACAATTTAGTATCGTCTTTTAACAATTTACCTACTTTTGTGGTTCTAATGTCACAGTACAACTGTTAAATCATTAGTTTTATGACAATTTCACACAAAAACGTATGAATAGAGTTGTTGCTCCGTTTGTCCGATATAATCATCGTGCGGATAGTCACATTTCATATTTTAAACGCCGGTTTTTTTTATCAGGAATTCGTTTTAGTATACTTACTGATAACAGCAGCTATACTGCACTAATATTTCGAACAACAAATTATTCATATTTAATCGACGTTATCAGTTATGTTTAATTTATTTATCTAATTACGTTTTCATTTGCCGGTTGGTGGTCATAAACATTGAATGTAATTGTTCAGTCAGAATTGCAATTTTTATTTTTATCCTTTCAAACGAGTGATTTCGAAATACATCTTTAAGATCTAAAGTACTCATTTTGAAGTTTACTGATTTTGAATCAGTTCTAGTTCTTTCTAGAGAAAATTTTGAAGGTAAAAGTCGAGTTTTGCATTTAATTATTATGCAAATATTTTTTTAATTTTTGAATAAAAATCAATTTGTATTGGAAACAATGAAACATTTTACTTTCTTTGGTTTGTGGGAAAAGAAAACGTTTCGAAATAAATTGTATTGAATTTATTTCTAATTTTGTGGAAAGGTTCATTGTTAATTTTGCACAATGCATTTTGTAAGATCAATTTTTTAATTAAAAATGTACTATTTTTTATTTATGAATATTTCCGTAGGCGGTTTTTTGAGATCTCTTACATTATAAATCTATAAATTTGACAGTATTTTTTGTCCCTGAAATTTAATTTTAGGGTAATTAATTTTTCCATTCTGTTTTTTCTTGTTAAATTTTAATAGATATTGAAGTACTTGACCGCAACTTTCGATTTTCCCGTTTTAATTTTTAACCATAATCTGACTTCCTCTTATTGCTCTATTACGTTTTCCTGCTTTTCAGCTTCTGTTTAACTTTAAATTTCCATAGTAGTTTTTAATCTCTTACATTTACGTATCTCTTTAATATCTTTACTTACCCCCCCCCCCCCCGGCGTTAGATATCAAAAGTTTGTCTGCATGTTCTGTGAATTATTATTTTTATAAAATTTGAAGACCGGAACCTTTTTCCCGAAATTAGTGGCAACTTTTTGTACTTCCTTTCAATTGTTTCTTCCATAACGGATTTTTAACCATTTGCCTAGACATTTAGGTAGCAGGCCTTCTGTACTAATCGAAAAAAGCAATTTAAACATGTCAAGTTTCGGCAAATCCTGCTTATTTTCTTAATCCTCCCTATTTTAGTTAAACTGTTTATTATAGCTCTAACGTCGCCGTCGTGTAAATACAAACAAAGCCCAAAATGACGAATCCTGTAGGGGTGTCGAGTGTACACTTCAGACTTCAGCTAAAAATAATTGGAAGGTTAAGCAGACGGTTTTGAAAAATGCGACTATTAATACGGGAATACACAGACCACATTTAAAACTGTCGTCTGCGAAATTAATTAAAATTTATTTTTGTCGGGGATGAAATTCAACGCAAATGTACCTACGTTTTAATTCACCCTCGTCCACGAGACATTCGATCACGGTCGACTAAATTAGGGGTCGACGAAATATTTTTGCTCGTCTGGAGCTGAAATTTTTTTTTGCATGAATATCCGTGGCATGTCTCACAACTTTGTGGTTATTTAATAGTAAACAAGAATAATTAACTTGATTCATTAGAGCAGAAAAAATTCAAATTCTATTACTAATTATAATTTTATAGTCTGGTAGACTCGGCCGAAGCCTTTTTTTATGGAAGGTCTCAAAAAAATTGTAAATTATCGAAACAGTTGTTTAGTTGATCCCAATAAAGGTTATTGAGATTGTACAATACCAAATATGTACAAAATAGCCGATATTGCCAATCGTGAAGTAATAAGTCGGACAACTGAAATAAATTAACAAATCTTTTTTCACACATGGTTCTATTGTATAACACTTTCTACCATCTTAAAAGTGGGTTATTTTGGGTGCACGGAGGTGAAGGACCAAAATGTTAAAAATATCAAAATTATTTAATTGCGAAAATTATTCTCCAAAACAGTTTTGGTTAATCACCTGCTTTGTTGTTGGAAAATTTGTATAGAAATCTCCATCTGCAAGATGATATCGGTTTGAATAATGCAAGTTGGTTCACCTTGTGTTTGATTGAATTGATCGGTGTGTGCTAAAAATGACTGAAGCAATTAATCCTCATTGTTCCATTATTTTCGCTTCAAAAGTTAAATGTTATCCACTGGTTTTTAATTTATTGATTGTTCATTTTTCTTCTTCTTCTTTTTTTAGATGTCTTCCTGCCAAATTACTCCAGCTCTTAAAGACCTCCCAAAGGTAGCTGCGGACTTCAAAGGAGAATTGGAGGGCTTCAAAACGTGTAATTTGAAAAATGCGGACACCCAGGAAAAAATTATCCTTCCCTCTGCAGAAGGTAAGAAAGCGTTTGGTATTGTTTTGCACGAGAAAGGCTGCTACTAGTTTTGTGAGCATGAATTTTGGCTTGTTTAGTTTGACCTTCAGATAATTTGTTTACAAAGAGCAAATATTAGTTGTATCAGTATGTAACACGAAAACATTGTTGGTATGTAAATCCACACCTGCTTACCATCGTACGCAGTCCCACACGAATATTGCATTCTGGACAATAGAAAATAATTTAAATATTTATAAAATTAAAATATTGTCAACAAGAGCAGTCAAATTTCTGTTATGTTGTAATAGATGTGGCACAGGAACGAACCCATAAGGCTCTTATAAGCGGAGTTGCAAATTTTAATTCTTCCTCGCTCAAAAGGACAAACACCAGAGAGAAAATTGTCCTTCCGAACGCCCAAGGTAACTCAGTTTTGCAAGGGCGAAGGATGAAGCTTTTCGGTGTGAGGTGGTTACAACAATAAAAAGCTTATCCAATTTTTAACGAATAATAATTATTATTATTAAAATTAGTTGGAATGCGTCGTAACAGTCGGCTAATAAATTAATTACCTTACCAAGCCTGGATGAAGGTTGTTCACCTGCTTATTGAACTTCTTTCTGTTACGGACTTGGAGATTTTACTAACAAGTAAATTTTTAATAACAATTAAGGCTTTATTTGCATTTTTGATTAAACGGAATAACCCAATTTAAAATACACGCTTATGATTTTTTTAAATCTAATTTATTAATTACCTAATTACTACAACATAAATTATTAATGATAGCTAAATTGTGTGGATTAAATAATTTACACCGTGTAATAATAATTGTAATTATCATGCAGAATTAAATTAACAGGATTGTTGTAACGAATTGTTCACTTCTCTCTTCGGGAAGCCATGAGACCCAGTCGTGCCATGTTCTTCTAACGGTTTTTTTGATTATAGGGTACTCGACTTACCATACAAGTTTTTTTTCTCTCTAAATTTGGACTAGCCTATTCACCTGGGGGCCATTTCATCGTCGTCGTTTTAAAAAATAATAAATAACTATGAATTATGTATCCCATAATATTAATTATTTTATATTATTCGTCAAGGAAATAATTAAATAATATATCTTGTGTGGATATGTCACTCGACTACAGTCTCGTGACATATTATCCCACACTCGTTTGGCAACGAGTGGGATATATTGTTTTTTACACTTTCGAAATATGGTAATTAAGGGTAATACTTAAAAAAGTATTAAATAATTTATCTACGTGTCCTGGGGGGTATTCCATACCCCCCAGACCCCCCGGTCTCGTATTACATTTCAGAAGAAAAAAATGCGTAAAATAATCGGTATTTCGGTCGAAATACGGAAGATCGCGAAGAATCGTTCAAAAATGCGCTTGAAAAGACCAAAAACTGAATGCGAGTATTCGATTGGCTGTTTCCATAACGGTAGCCCCGCCCATGGCGTGTTTTTACGTTATATACAAACAATTTTGGTTATAAATAAATTGCACTCGAAATAAGCGAGCGGTTTATACCTATTTTCAGTTCACTTACCGACCAATCAGCGTTCTAGTGGGATTTTATTCGATTTCTTATATTATGCCGAGAAAAAACTTCTATATGCATTTTATTTTTTTATGAGTCGTTTAATAGTTATAAACAATCTTTTGTTTTAAAAATCTAAATTTCGGTGAAAAGATCTGAAAAAAATTATTGAGGCTTAATTGCACCAAAACACGTACGCACGCACAGAGGAAGCGGTGTTAGAGATCTACTCCAATTGACTCCAATACAGTTTCCACTGTTACTAACAGTAAAAATCAAAAATGAAAAAAATGGCGTGATAGTTTAAGGTTGGCTGAAAATTTTTGATTTTTATTTATTCCGATTGGATAATTAGTTCCCGAGAAAAAAAATCGTAAAGGTAGGCAATTTTTGCTATTTATTGAGTTTTATCTTAAAAACCATTGATTTTACGAAAAAAATCAAAGACATAAAAAATGCGTGTTTTGGTCCAATTATGCCTTTATAATTTTTTCAGATTTTTTCTTCGAAATTTAAATTTTTAAAACAAAAGATTGTTTATAACTATTAAACGGCTCAATAAAAAATGTCACATCTAGTTAGACGGTGGATCTTTGAGTCGACTAGTCATTAAAAATTAACAGTAGCACGGCTAGAAGTCAACTGCGGGCGGCCCTGCCTACTAAAACAAATGCTGCAATTGGATTTCGTTGATTATATCAGAATTCTACTTAAAAACAGAATTTCGACAATGATCCTCAGGGATGTTTTTACCAAGTGCGTGGACACAGAAACTCCTTTCTTTCTACATCTGTGATTTTCGAGTTCGGGCTGCATTCGGGGATGTTTTTACTAAGTGCGTGGATCCATACGTTTCCTGATGTTCTAAGTCTGTAAATTTTCGACTTCGGGTGGCCTTTAAGAATGTTTTTGCCACGTGATTGGGCTGACCTCTGACCTTCTCGATCAGGAACTTGCGACTTTGGGCAGCCTTCGAGGATGCTTTTACTTGACCCCCCCCCACACCTTATATATGGCCCAAATTCTTTGCTAGTAAATCGTAAATTGTTAGAGAAACTTAGTCTAGAGTTTCAGTGAAACTCGACTCCGTTTTTCGGTAATAACTCAAAAATGACCATAGGCATCCAAAATTTTTGAAATCATAAAATATTCGCCTTTTTACGCTCAATACTTTGGCTCTTTCAAAATTATTGTAATTTTTCACAGTCACAAAAAAAGTCAAATTCAAACCGGAACCGAGGCAAATTTATCAAGAAAGGCCCCAAAAATCACAAAATCGTAAATTGGCCGTTTTCTGTACGTCCTATACCCAAAATAGGCATATCAAAATTAAAGTAGATAAAATTCTGCGTAAAACTAAAAATAAATTATTAGTCTAGTCCGTTTAGTTTCCTAGATATAGCCCTTCATAGTGTCTTGATTTTTGTCCCCCAAATCAACCGTTTTAAAAATACGTAGAATATTGGGTATTTTCTACTGGCTACGGCACTGGACTTACCTTGTCAAGCATAATCAATAATATCTATTCAAGTTGTGGTCCCTTCATTTAAATTACAGCCTTCTCGAAGAAGACATCCTTGTTTCTTTAGTGCAGCCTTCAAGCTCCCACATTGCACGATAGCATTTTCCTACCATGTTTACTTTTATTTCATCAGTTTTGGAATTGGCTTGATAAAATTTAACATCGGCAATAAAAATGAAATTTTTATTGTCCGTACACTTAACTCTTTATTACCCAAATTTTAATTGCAAATGAGTCACCTTGACACTGAGCATTGGTGCAACCAAATTTGGAAAAATTCTGTTAATTTACTTCTGCAATAATAATTTTAAATTTCAAGATTTTTTAAATATCTGTGTCTCTAGATCTTGCAGCCGAAAAGACTGAAAAAGCCCTAAAAGACGGCATTGAACATTTTGATCAAACTAAATTAAAACATACCGAGACAACCGAAAGAAATGTCTTACCAGACAACGAAGGTTTGTACTTTATAATTTTATCTTGCACGATGATTTTTTATTAATTAATTTCGTTGATTTTGCATGATTTTTATTTGCTTTTGCTTTGATTAGTTGTTCAGCAAGAGAAAGTACACCAAAATCTATTAAATGGAGTAGAGCATTTCGATAAAACCTCGATGAAGCATGCATTGACGACCGAAAAAAATGTTTTGCCCGATCCAGAAGGTAAGTGAAAATTTTTAAATCTTTGTTTTGCTCTACCCGTTTGTTGTTCTAATCAATATTCATTCCAACTAACTGGTTTTTCATGTTAGAAATGTGCATTAAAAGAACCAACGAGAGTATCAGAGGCTTATTTATTGTGTGTCACTAATCTGAAACTAACGACGGTTTTGTTATTCTAGCTTCGAGCAGGTGATTTCTCACTTGAGTCTTTTTCACTTCCATGTGACCATCACTTTCAATTTGGATTCTTCCAAGGAAGTAATTTTCAAATTTCCCCAATTGAATGCAATTGTTCAATTATGGTTAGCTCTTGAAACAGTCTAGAACTAATTTGAAAATTAGAAGACTATCTGCATTTATCTCGACTCATTAAAGTGGATGCACTCGTCATATTTCAAAATTTTGCTTGCAACAGTGACTCACTTAATAATTTAATTATGCTCACTTAAAATAACTTCCGAAAGTCCAATTAGCCTGCCAGTGCAAACTTTCCAACTATTTATATACAGTCAAGTATAATGACTTCAGCACAGTCCGTTTACTTGGATGGGTGACCGATTTAAAATACGATTTCTTCCATACCTCTGTTATACTTATAATAACAACTCTTTTGTTTTATAAACTTTGAGTTTATACTTAAAACAAAAGAACATCGACCTTAGCTTTTTTGTTTTTGGTAAAAATTTTAACATTTTGTTTCTCGACCTTTCAGTTATACAACAGGAAAAGGGCCAGCAACAATTAATTTCTGGAATTGAGAACTTCGATTCCAGTAAATTAAAGCACGCCGAAACTTGCGAGAAGAATTCTTTGCCAACAAAGGAAATCATCGATCAAGAGAAGAGCGCCTAAGTTTACCAAAAAAAACAAAGCTCGGCTACTTTGTTTTATTTTATACTTTTATAACGAAACCTTTTGATATGATGTTTATAAAAAGTTAATTAAATCGTATTTTTATTACATTTAATTATTATTACTATTGATTGAGTGAAAATATTACATTAATGCCTTTTTTCATGTAGTATGTAAAATTTTTATATTTATCTATATCTTGTACTTACGTATAAAAGAAAACTTATAAAGAATTATGTGTAATTTTAAGTTGCATGAACAATGGTGCTTTCCAATAAAATATTTAAAAAGGTTGTGGTTTTTGCGTTAAAAATATTAACAATTTCAAAATTCAAATTTAGCTCTATTTTTACTTTCTCTATGGGACCAATCAAGTTAAATCCGAAGCGAGTAACCAATGGGCATTTAATTCCCCTAAAACAATTGCAATCTCGCGATATCAATGCGCGCCAAGCGGTACATTATCCACTAAAACAATAAAAATCGCACGTGTGTTCTACGCCCGCTTGGATTTCGTTTTTACCCCTTAAATATTAATCACAAAGGTAAATTAAATACTTTTTAAGTAAAATAATTGTGAACCTTCCGTTTACAAATTATGAGTAATTTAAGTAGACTTAAAATTGCTTGTACGACGCGGTACAAAAAATTTTAACCAAGAATTTTTATTGTAGACTTAAAAAGTGCCCTTAAGAGATGGTGGCACGGTTTAGTAAACGGGGTAAAAATCCAGGAGCGATTGATTCTTGGTTGGACTCGTTGGGGTACTTCCGGAAGAATGTTGCATATGACGAAACTTGTCTTTTTCGAGCTGTGTCCGAACAGGTTAGTTCAACTTTTTTAAAAGTTCTTTTACATTGCATGTCAGATGGTTATTACACGACAAGTGTTCATTGTTGAAGCAACCACTTGAACCTGTCGTAAGAACTTGAGTTACGGAGGTTGATATTGAGACCGTTTGCGGTGGAAGCCATAGTCGAGAGATTCAAAATTATTTTAAATCACCAACCGATAGTTCGAAAAGTTAACGATACCTGTACACGTCGTTGTTGATTAACCACTTCAGGATCGGTTAAATCGGACAGTACAACATAATTGCCCGTGAATGTCACGGAGATAAGTATTAAGTGGTTAATAGAGTCGGTTGAGCTTCCAACTTCTAAATTTCACAGTGCTAGTAAATTTCCATAATTTCACACCTACGGAACCATAACTCATCTTTATGATTCTTTCAAGTGAACAAAATACAAAATCTTTAACATGGATCGTAGCATACGGATTTGCAATATAATATTTAGGTTGTTAACTTTAATCAGATTGCTTTAAATTAATGTATTAATTTTTAAGACTTTGACGTTAGACCGGAATATTTGCTTCGTTTTTAAATTCCAAGAAATTTATTGTTCGCTTGAAGAATTCGAATATTTTAAACTTATTATTTGATTTTTTGTGTATACATTATTTTTGAGGAATCTAAAGCATTCCATTATCCCGCTCCTAAAATAGTATCCCAATCATTCCCGTACTAGGAGGTTGTGGCAACCAATCGACTTCTTGATCCGATAGTTTTAAATAAGAAGGTTGGTATAACTACTAATTAAAATAGTTGATCAACTCTTACGGATAACAGTAGGTAACTACAGCATTTAATGGTAGAAAGTTATTTTTTTGGATTATTTAAAAGGGGACTTGATTCAACAGGTGGCGGGTGATTCTGTTTTGGAAGAATTGAAATTATAAGTAAGAACGTGGCTACTAATGGCCCACGATAGATACAAGCCGATAAATTTGAAAAATTTTAATTATGTGGGCCTGGATATCTTACTGTTCCCGCCCTAAAATTGTCATTTAAAAAGACTTAAACGTTGACAGACTGGCGTCTCGGGAGAGATCTTTAGCTCTCTGATCTCCCCTCCCCAAATTAATGGTTTTTATCACTGGATAAAAAGAACTTCAGTGTCAAGGCCGAGACGTACATTAATTTTGTTTCTAATATCTAAATTTAGCGATTATTTTAGTAGAAACTTTGTCCGTTAGGCTACTATAGGCAACACATACTACCCATTTGAATAAAAAAATTGAATTAACATTCCTTGGGTATCGATCCTAGCATAGAAGCAGCATTACGTCTTTGGATGCATAAGCTAATTTAATGTAAATTCAATCGACTACCTATATATTTTCATAATGCATTAAACTTTGTTCGATTAAGGGAGATTTTGAATTAGAGAGAGTAAGAAAAACAAGGTAGAACTTGGATGACCGCAGTTCTTAGGTTTCTATACAGCCTACTTCTGGTTTAACTCGAAAAAAATTATTAGCGGTGGGTTCTAAAGTTAGTCTAGATCTAAAAGTGTTTTTTTTTTCCATCGAACACCCTTAGCAAAGTGGTTCGCACCACAAAAGATTATTTATTTCATTATTTATTCGAAAAGTGAATGCTGAATGAGTATAAGTTTATATAGTAGCGTAAGCAGGACAGGGGTGCTATGGGGCTGGATGCCCATTTGAAAAGCTGTGCGAAATACTTTGTAATGTGTTAACTGTGGTGTTGAAAGTATTTGGCCTATCTGCACCCAACAAAATAAAATAAACTTTCCAATAAAATTTAAAAAAACTTTTAAAATTATTTAATTTTCAGTTAAAATTTACTCAAACACATCACGAAGAAATACGGAAAAAATGCATCACGTACGGAAAAAAATGGTCAAAACAATTTCAGCATTTGGTGCCCAAGAAGCGCGATTGGTACGATAGATTGAAGAAACTCTCGTTGCACATGCAAGTGTGCGGAGAAATCGAAGTGTACTTAATATGCAAAACTTTCTGGTACTTAAATCTAAATTTAAAATTGACAATAAAAAACTATTTTGGCTTCTTTTAGTATTGACATTGTGATGTTTAACGGTGGCAAACGTGAAATGCAAGAAATTAAGAATCATGCTACTTTTAGAGGCGATCCAGTTTTGTACATATGTAAGACAAGCGAAGATCACTACGACGCGGTTTACTCCAAAGATCACATCCAAACCGCTGGATTTTGTCAATGTAATCCACAACATATTTTTTTCTTTCTGTCTGTAATCCACTCTGTTCTAATTTAGCGATCGTTTATACAACTTTATACGAAGACGTTTTTGGGGTTCCAAATGTACCAGAAACTGTTCAAAAAATGCTTCACAATAAGGAAAAGTCAATTACTTATTCTGTCGATACTAATCATAACGTTGATACGACCGAGGGTGCAGATGGAGGCGATGACAATGACGAAGATGATGAAGAAGAAGAAGAAGCGTTTGAGACTATGCAATTAAGTAACAACGGATGTCATAATTTAGTGGCACCTTTTCCTTTCAAAGTTGCCAAGGCACTCGATCCTGACATGTACAGAAACATCGAATACGACACCTGGCTTGAAGTCAGACGAGGTAAAAGTTTTCATAAATTTGATCGATTAAAATTACAACAATTTAATTTTATAGAGTTACGTTTGGGCGATTGGTACTACGGAGATGATCGGTTAATTCACGGTACTCGTTGCTTGGTCAACAATAATGGCAAAGACTACCTTTGTTATGTTCAAAATATTTTAAAGGACGAAAATAAGTGCGAAGTGTACATAACGGATCTTGCGACTCGTTGGCTCGTAAACTATTCGGATTTGAGACCTGAAGATGACGCCTCACCATGGCCTCTACCGTACCGATTCTCTAAAAGCACACCCTTGCAAGTTACACCAGCTGCAGGTTCGTCTGATAATGATAATAAAAGTTTGCGTAAACGCAGAGAAAAAAAATTAGTATCAAAAATGCACGACGCTAACGTACTAAATTTATCTAAAGATCTTTCAGATATGAGTGTGGGAGATTTTGAAGGATATCCATTAGTAAGATAAATTTAATAGTTCTAGATTAGTTTTCTAATTTCTGTTAATTTATAGCTAATGCAAAACAGTGTCGATGCTTCAGGTGGTGCACCGGCTCCCACGAAAAACTCTAGTTCGTCCAGTACCATGGAATACTCAAACAATACAAATCCTGCAACCCCGCACGGAATTGATCTTTTACAGTGGCAACAGAGCACGTCTGGATCGCGCGATGGATACCCCCAATTGAATACTCCGATGACACCTAGTGAACCCCCTGCTTTTTACCCAGGTATGTGTAATTATTATTATGTGAGCGAAATAATTGTATCGTTAATACTTTTTTGCAATAAAACAGTTACAAGTTCGCACTGCTTCAGGAGTCAGTATAATTAAGAATACATCATTTTTATATTAAAGCTGATGTAGTCTCTTTTGTAGTCAACTTCGGAAGATGTAGAAATTGTAAATCCTTCACTTTATTGCAAAGAAATATAGCATCCCTAATCGATTAGGATATGTAATATAAAATATATTAGAGAACCAGCAAATTAAAAAAAACAGGTCATTTTGCATGAAATGAACAATTACCTTGAAATTACCAGATTTCAAAATTTATTGTTCTCGAGACGATAGAAAAACTGATTGCGTTTTTTGTGCAGATCCTCTTCACAGTCCATATTACTGCAATTACAACAGCGAATATTCATACCCAATGATGTGGCAACAAGGCCAGTACATGTTAACACCAGATTCAGGTTTAAGCGATGGCGAGGCATCATCTTACATGGACTATAATGGAAACCCTCAAAAAGTTGTCTATTATCAGCCCGAGTCGACGGTGCCGTTGCAAACACCCCCTTCTCAATCGCCAAAGCCTTACTCACCACTTCACCTGTCTGTTGACGAAAAAGTTATCTGTGGTACACCTATGATTACCACTCCTCAGCATTATTATCCCATGATGTATCATCCCTTAACACCATCAAGTGCACCGATTTGTTACTCTCACACTCCACCACCAATGCAGCGCCCAGAAACTGTAGTTCCTCCTCCGACACCAGCAATGCCTGTCTATAATACTCCCCTCGATCCCATGTATTTACCTTCACCTTCTTATATGAATCCATCACCATATGTAAACAGCCCATACTTGAGCCCACCACCACCTTACATAAGCCCCTCTACTTATGTCTATCCTTCCTCTACGCCAGTCACTTGGTATCCATCACATGTTAATTCTCAAGGATTTGTTTTCCCTCCACCACTTAACAATTAAAAGTATTATTTCTAGTCAATATCATTTTGTTGATTGTGTTACTCGTTATGTATTTTCATCACAATTTGAGATTTTGAGTTAATTTCAGAGTTTTCGTTTAGTTAAAGTTCAAGTTTGTCTTGATTTATTGAAATATTTTTTATATATTCTATAAATAGTATACAAAGATTATAAGACTTGTTGTAACAATATGTGATTTTATGTATTACAACCGTGGCTAGATTTTTAGTCACCTGTCGTGTTCATTTTTATAGACTGTTTCTATTTTTTGATATAAGAATTATTTTAGGTTCTTATAGAATTTATATTTCGTTCCAAAATTGTTGAATTAATAAAAAACAACCAAGGTTCTTTCGTCTATTTTATTTTTCGTTCTCAATCCTGACTTACTTTGCTATAAAGTGTGAAAAATTATAATAATTTCCAAAATTTATTACAAAAATAGAAGTTTTGTTGATTTTCATATAAAATTATGTGTGTGTAAATCAATAAAATTGTTTTGTGTTTTAATTTTAAAAGCGGAATGTAATTTTATACAGGATGATGCAAAATATATAATTTATCTTAAAAACTACGTAAAAACTCGCTTAAATCTTAACATATTGTTTGTATTGTTATTGCTCCCATTTAATTAATTATAAATAAATGCAAGATGATTGCTACTTAGGCCGGTTAATAAGAGTTTGAAAAAAGTAAAGAGAAAGTTGAAATAAATTGCAATTGAATGTGGAAAAACATTAGTTTGTGGTTTATGTGGTGAAACTTGATAGTAATGGAATTTTCACAAATAGAAAACGCTTCTTGAACTAATTATCTTATTTCAGCTCTCTTCATTTATTTCTCATTATCTGGTCTACAATAACAAATAGTTTGTGCAATTTTTGAATCATCCTGTACATAATTAGATAATTAAAGCCACACCTAATAATACTTTTTTATGTGCGTTCAAGCAAGTGCGTTTCAATGTTTGGTCATTAATTTGTACTATAGCAGACAATGTTCGAGCACAACCACAAATTTTAATTAGCATTAAGCGTTATTTGCATACATACACTTCTAAAATAGTAAAATTGACAACCATGGCAGTTTAAAATCGGGATTATTTCACCGGAGCAATTTCCTGATTTGATGTATCAGCAGGAGTCCCATTGTTTCTGTTACGTAAATTTTGTAACCGAATGTTTTCAGGGGCATCGTCATTTTGACACATGCATAGGTAGACGGTATCGAGAACCATCTAAAAAAAAAACGATATTAATTTGACCATCACAGAATTATCATTTGAATTACCTCATACAAAGACAAAATGCAGTGAGCAACAAAGAACGCAAAAATGCACACCAGCAGAGTTGGTGCAGCATAAAATTTCAGTTCAGGATCTCGTCTAAAGAAGTAGAGACCTATGGTTCCCGTAACTGCCGTTACCAAGCACTTCCCAAGAAACAAGATAAAATCACCTACACTGTTTATGGTCGCCACTTGTAAGGCATGAGAGGTTAACACTTCAAAAGCCTAAACCAAATTATTGCGCTATTACAATTGATCAAATAAATAAAAAGTTTTGAGCTTACCGTGCCTGCCGAACTACAAAAATTAGTACCATCTATTGCGATCACAGTGTAAGCGTTATGGTTTAAGTATCGTATGCATTTTTCTAAGAAATAGAAACAACAAATGCAACATTTAAGGCCACACTTTGCGCATTCACTCCCTGCGTCTTTATTTGCAGTTAATCTAAATAAAATTGTTTCAGTTTTTGTAAATCGTTATTTCTTTGAAACTCACTTTGCATGCAGGTATGTCATTATAAGGCGAGGAATTTTAAATATCGTAATAATTAGGGATCCAAGTGCGACCGAACCCAAATGGTACTTGAGTAACTTACAAATTGAGTAAAGAACGTGAGCATCACCTTGATAACGATCCCTAAAAATAATTTACATTGGTATATGATTCCTTTAGGAACTAAGCATTTAATTTACCTGTAATACCAATGAGCCACTGCGCCAGCTATTACCATCTGCTGACAAGCCATAATAAATTCAGACGTCCAAATAAGACCTATGAAGTACACCCACCACATGTACTTCACCCAAGTTGGATCCACAAATTCCACTACTGTAAACTCTGAAATTAGGATTATTAAAAACTACATTTTCTAAGCAATAGCAAGTGCCAATTTGTTTCTAAGATTGACGTTCCTCTGTAGTCTCCTCGTTCGTTTTGGTTAACTAAAAATGGGAACTTTTTTTAAAGAATGGTTGCTGTTTTGCAAAAAGCACGCCACGACATGCTCATGCAAGAAAATTACTAAAGCCGTTCACATATAAAATTGAAAGACAGTATCGTAGATGTTTCTGCACCAACTTTTATTTAAATATTGTTTCTCTCGATAAAATTGCTCTGGATGCTATGTCTTGAAGATAGTCTAATAAATTGAAACCTGTTTACGTATAGCTTGTATTTTTCTGGCAAGGAATTTTAATATAATAATTAAAATGAAAAACAGTGTAATCGTGTTAATCAGCTTTTTGTACTTTATTAAACTAAAATCTACATTGGCCGATCCAGCGAATAGCAGTATCAATCTAAATGTGGTGTAAAAATGCAGTTTCAAAAATCACATATTTTTGAAACCTCAATCATAAAATCTAATTATAAAAGGAAATCAACAATTTGACTAATTGAGTAAGTGCAACAATCAAAATTATGGATGTGGGCTTTCCTATTAAACGTACATTTTATTAAGGGTGGGAAGTCAACATAAAATTATTTTTTTCTCCAACCTCGGATGATTAAAATTCGCTCGTTTAATTCCAAATATAAGAAGAAAATCTCCAAAAATTTGGATTTGAATTTTTTCTTTTATGTTCTAGTATTGCCCATGCTAATCATTTATCGTAATCAGTACAATTTTTAAATAAAAGTAGGACTGCTGCATGTGTACCCCTCAAGCTTCGTGTAATTTTGATACATATAGGTGCAATGTATAGACCACATTTTCGTGTTCCAAAACAAACATGCATCTCTTAGACTCCACCTAAATTTTCACTCGTTAAATTTGCAATTACCTGTTGAATTGATTAACAACTTGTTTTCATTTTTACAATAACATCTAACAGCCATTTTCATGCAAATGTGATAGTAATTCAAAATCTTACTTACTTTTAATATCGGTCAGAGAAATCCTCCCAATTTTGCTGTAATTAGCTTGTACCTCATGTTGATTGGGTGGTAGTTCAACATTTCTTGATGTGGACATATTATTTGTGGCCGGATAATAAGAAGTAGCCAAACATAACTGCAATCAAGTTACGGGTAAGAACACAAATTATGTGTTTATATAACCAAGCACTTACCACAACAACCACCCAAAACGCAAAGAATGCAAACAAGAAAACGAAGGTAATCAGAGGTTGCAAAAATAAACCGGGAATATGGAGCAACGATTTTGAAGTTTCTTTAAACAAGTCTGCTAAGAAGTCGACTTGCTTACGCATCACAATAACTAGGAGTAAAATTATGACCTGAAAACAACGGTTAGGTGTTTGGATTGAACTAAAGGATGGTTCCTTACTGTAATAATGGTAGCTATAATCGAGTACCACAAAAACGCGGTTTCGTTCTTAAGAGTCTCCGACAAGATAATCAAACGGGTGCTAGATTGGTTTACGTTGTGTTTTAGATCATAGTAAGTGTACCACAAGAAGGCGGTTCCAGCTATACTTGCAATACTGACCAATATCATAATAATATATGACACCAAATTGGCTAGCAAATGTAATATAGACACCGTAAAGAGGGATATACCTGAAAAATAGTAAAAAGAATTTGTTGGGTAAAATTTGAAAACTTTTTTAGAAAGACAATTATTAATAGTGCAACGAATGTATTTTAAAACCTTCCAAGAACCAATCAAATTAAAGTAATATCTTATAATAGGTACTTGATAAATCCTTGAAGTTAATTGGTTCTCACGAGTACGTAGACTATGAATAGCTGTAATTATTTTGAAGCGCTATCTGACAAAAGTATTAAAATAAAAAGAGAATATAACAGCTTTAATGTAAAATGGCCTGGATTTCATGTATCTTTCTATTCATATCAAGGTGCTTGACCAGGGCCAAACATAAAAGCTTCAGAACAATAACTTCTGAAATTATATGCCTGCTACAAGTTGACTCATTTTCACAATTAATTTTATGTTTATTATATTACCTAAAGAACCAAGAGTGAGGAAGAGTATTATGTGCCAAGTCTTGTACAAGTCGCCTAAAATCTGCTCCAAAGTGTCCCAATTGTTTAACAAATCGGAGAAACTGAGAAACATGCCCTTAGAAAACTCTTGCACCACTTTTGGTATGCAACGATTCAAGAGTGGTTCACTGAAAATAAATTTGTTTAAATCAATCTAAACATGTAAACATCTCGTCTCACCTTTCGTATATGGGCAAGGTAGGACAAGGCCCATATGGATTAAACAAAACCTTACTGTCGATAGAAGAATTTCTCAGATCTTCGTAATTAAAATTGTACTTACACAACTCGTAATGATTCGAGGTGTAATGATTGTAAATTTCGCTTATCGACGTAAGTGTGGTTTGAGGGCAGTGCTTGACACAAACTTTTAAAGAATTTTTGAGTTCCTTAACGTCATAAAATAGTAAATACGGTTTATCCAATAAATTCATTCCTGAATAATTTAAAGATCCAATTTTTTTATTTTTAGTACCACAAGTGTTTCCAAAGGAGTCGTATCCATTTACCAAGCGAATCGGATCGCCATACACAAACGAAAATGCCGCAATGAATATCTGAAAGTATCGAGATATATTATATGAAAGGCTTTTCTTTGTTTCTGGTAAGCTTTTACCATCAAAATCCAAAACGCTATGAACAGGGCCAACCAAAACACGTCGGTACATCCTCGCACTTGGTTTTTTTCGGCACTTTTTCCACGAGTATCTGATGCACAACAACCCATTTTTAAGCTTGACGATTTTAATTAGATTTTATACCTTTTTATTTTTTAATTATTTACATTATTCGGTCGACCTCATTTAGAAAAATGTAAACAAAAAACAAGGAAGAACGCCGAGATATTTAAGACAAGGAAGTCGTAGAAAAAGAAAGACATTGGTAGGCGTTGCTTTACAAGGCCAAAAAGTAAACAAAGAAGAAGGTGACGAATAGATTTTAAATATTACAAGTCTAAAAAACAATTTTAGAATAATTGATCGTAATTTGCGCCATCATTTTTTGCATAAACTTGCTTTGCATTTTAAATTAACTCGATTCTGTCCGATTCGTTCAATAATTTGATAGAAGTGTTCAACACACGCAGCGGTCTAGTAGAAATTTGATTTGGATATCAGCTTACCTAGCGCTATGTAGCTTATGTAATAATTTGCATGAACGAACGTACCTATCAAATGCTACAAACCTTGAACGCTCCCATAATAACCTATTCATTTGTTGGTGGCGCTGCATTGCACCATATTGACATATTGATTTAAGTTTGACGTTTGAACGAACATGTTAAGTTTTTAATTTACTAAATTTTAAATAATGGAAGTGTTTAATAAATTGTACTCGCAAGTAAGCAGTTCGGTGAGTTCTACTGTGTCGCAATTGTCTGGAGTTTTACCAGGCAATCCCGTGACTAGAGAATTTGATGCAACTTGTCACATCGCGTCCGGAGGACCGGGCTTATTATGGAAAATATATAAAGGTTTTAAACGATCGACGAAACAAGAAGCTTCTATATTTGTGCTCGAAAAACGCCAGCTGGAAAAATGGCACAAAAACGACAGGGAGTTGATTTTAGAAGGTCTTCGCCGTGGGGTGACTCAATTGACCAAAATTCGACACCCACGTATCTTAACAGTTCAACACCCACTTGAGGAAAGCCGTGAAAGTTTGGCATTTGCAACCGAACCCGTATTTGCTAGTTTGGCAAACGTTTTAGGTCAAACGATTAATATGCCTCAACCTGCTAACATTTCCGACTACAAATTTTATGATATAGAAATCAAGTATGGCTTACTTCAACTAGGAGAAGGTTTAGCATTTTTACATAACGATGTCAAGCTGTTACATAAAAATATTTGTCCGGAAAGTGTCATAATAAACCAACAAGGTGCTTGGAAAATATTTGGATTTGATTTTTGTGCACATAATTCGAATCCTGCAAATAGCGAACCGTTCTATGCCTACCAAGAGTACAGCTTTTCCATGCCCCCAGTCACACAACCACTGATAGATTATTTACCTCCGGAATATATTTTATCGCAAACTAATTCGACTTCAACTGATTTATTTTCATTGGGCGTACTAACCTACACTTTGTATGCTGTTAATAAACAACCCTTGTTTCCGGCCAAGGATCTACAACAATTTAAGTATAAGGTTCAGCAACTTAAACAGCTTTCTGGAAGCAAACTGCAGTGTTTACCTGAAAACCTGCAGGAGTATGTTAAAATGTTACTGAATGTAACGCCCGAGTTGCGTCTAGATGCCCATCAATTCGTCAAGGTAAAAGTCTTTGAATTTATAAAAATCACTTGCACATTTTGATTTAGTGACAATTAATACATTTAATTTGAAATACTTCAATATTATATTTTTAGATTCCATTTTTCGAAGACGTGGGAGTGAAAACTTTAATTCAGTTGGATTCGCTTTTGCAGTGGGACAATTTGCAGAAATCGAAATTTTATAAAGGGTTGCCTGACACTTTGGTGAAATTACCTCAACGTGTGCAGCTGCAACAGGTCCTACCTTGTTTGGTTCGGGATTTAGCCCAACCAGCCATGATTCCGTTTGTATTACCAAGTATACTAAACATAGCCCAGCACTGCGATCAAAAAGAGTACACCAGCAGAGTGCTTCCTCATCTTAAACCGGTCATGAAATTGATGGAACCAATTCAGGTAATATTATTGCAACTTGTGACGAAATTGAACTGATCTAAGATTTTGTTTCAGATTCTCTTAATCTTTTTGCAAAATATGGAGCTTCTTCTGAAATTGACGCCTGCCGATGACATACAACAGCACGTTTTACCCATGTTGTATCGGGGACTTGACGCTGACACTCCTCAAATTCATGAATTATGTTTATCGATCTTGCCGACGTTTTCAAATTTGTTGGACCATAATAGTGTGAAAAATAGTGTTCTACCACGGGTGAAGCGGTTATGCCTTTCGACGTCCACACTTTCGGTACGTGTTAACTGTTTGCTATGCATCGGTAGATTATTGGAGAGTTTAGATAAGTGGCTGGTTTTAGACGACATATTACCGTTTTTACCTCAAATTCCGTCTCGGGAACCCGCAGTCCTGATGGGGATTTTGGGAATTTATAAAATTTCCATGACCCATAAAAAGTTAGGAATTACAAAAGAGGTAATGGCCACGCGCGTATTACCGTTTTTAATGCCACTTTGCATAGAAAACGGTTTAAGTTTGGCTCAATTTAACGCTTTGGTAGCTTTGGTCAAGCAAATGGTACAGCAAGTGGAAACCGAACACCGCACCAAACTAGAACAACTAAATTCAGTTCAAGACCAGCAGAAAATGTTGGAAAATGCGATGCCGTCAATTGTAACCACATCTCAACCGACGGAACTAAATCAAGCATTCTCTGGTTTGGGTCTTGACAACTTTTCGTCCTCTTTAAGTTTGCAAGACAAACAGAGAATATCGCAACAGCAAGAATCTGTTAAAATTTTTAGCAATCAGAGCACTATTCAACCTGTCCCAGTTTCTGTCCCACAAAACAAAAATGTATCTCAATCCAAAGATCTTGTATCCACTTTAAACAACTTGAGCAACCAGAATTGGCTTAATTTGTCAAAAAATCCTGTGGATCAACCAAATAATAACTTTATGGCATCCTCTTCCATTAATTTGTCACTTAATTCGGTTAACCCGGTGAAAGTTTCTTCAAACCTACCAAATAATAATTTTGTGATGTCACCTCAGGCTAATCCGTCGTATTCTCTAACTTCACCTAATCTGAAATCTCCAAATCAACCACAGTTTGGCTCCTTCCAGCAAGCTAATTTAGGACAAAACCAGTGGTCCTCTAACAATCCTGTAAATCAAAATTGGTCAAATTCTGTATCTCCTCAATTTCCTAACCAAAATATGAATTCCTGGAATGCCAATTCCTACCAACAGCCCCTTTTGCAGCCGACCCTTGTTTCTCCACTAAAAGACACTCAAACTGTTAGTACAAGTTTATCGAAAGACGAGATTTTAGACTTGCTAAGTTAAACATTCCAAAATATTCTCTTAATTTATGTTTTTTATTTATTTATATTTTGTGTTATTACAAAAGACTAAATGAACTGAAAGGATGACACAGTGTGATAAAATTTAGCTCTTGTGATGATGTTTTTAAGATGTATTGATGGAGAAGGAATTACGCAGGCGACGGCTTTATATATATCCGTTAAAATAAGTACTTCCCAATTGTATATTTAACTAAATTATATTTTAAATTTGTGGAAGTGCTCGCTGCAATTACTCCTTTTTCTGTGATTTTATATTTTGTTGTGTAATTTTACTTCAACGTGTTTGTTTATAAAAAAGGCTATTAAATATTTTACTATTTATTTGTGAAAAGTTGGAAGTTTTTAAATTCCTATACCTATCCAGGGGAGATTGATACTAGAATTTTATGAGAAAAGACGCGTTTGTTATATAATATGAAGTGGTTTCATACAAGGGCAGAGTGATAGGTATGGTATAATTATTCTAATAAAGGGCTTCACTAAATTTTATTTCTTAAGCATGTTGGCAGTAGGAACACATCTTGAATCAGCAACGTTACTTAGTTTTGGCAACAATAGGTATCCAATAAGAACCTATTCAGTGTAATTAGTTTCAATATTATCAAGTTCGTAGTTTGGTAAGCACCCTAATCAGTAGTTTACATTAGTCAAGCTACCCGGTTCAAATCTGTGGAGACACAAACTTTCCTTTTGCCGACTCAGTGCATTAGAAAAGATGTACAGCTGTCGATGATAGCCACCATTAACAATAAAACAAGGTCACATGCATGTTTACATTATACATTTTGTAGGTAAAATAAATGTTATGGTAATAATAATATAGGTAATAACATTTAATATATTGTAAATGTAAATAAAGGTTCCATAATGAAACATTTTTGTCATTAAATAAAAATTTCAAAGATTGTTCGAAATTGAGCTATATTTATATTTTAAATATAAAAAATATTAATTTTTTACAACCATCAATTTCAAGAAGAAAATCACGGCTGAAGAGACACATTAAATGTGCGACACTTGTTGATTCGGCGTTAGTAGCGCCACTTCCAAAGTATCGCATATGCCGGAAAAGTTTGACATTTTTTACATTTTTATTTTGTTATCTTATCTTTATGCAGGAAAAGCCTGACCCACCTTCGTCGAAAGGCAATGAAATTAAATTATCATGTAATTTACAATTAACGCTCGACAAGTACTATGGAAGAAGACAGGCCTGTGCAAACAGGCTTTTTGTTACTGCCTCCACAAGGAAAATTAGTAATCAAGGTTGGTTTATTCTTTAACTTATTTCTATTTAAAAACTAACTTTTATTTGTTATCAGAAAACTTGGCAACAAAAGTTTTGCCAACTTTATAAGGCGAGCAAGTTCGGAATTCAACGCCTGGAGATCTACGACTCCTATGACGAATCTTCAAACACAAAATCTACCCCTCGAATAATTACTTTAGAAAACTGCGTCAAGATAACACAAAAAAGTCAGACTTCCTTTCTGATAATAACGAAAACGTCAAGCTACGATTTTGCCACAACAACGAATCAAGGCTTAATTGATTGGTTGATTGCGTTACAATCGGTTGCGTTTGGCGATGAAATTTCCAAGATTACAAGTATTGAAGAAGACAACGAATTATACTGTTCATCAGGTGAGGGTGTCTTTAACGTTAAGCTGCATCCTTCTGAAGCTTCGAGCAGGTGCGGGCTGGATCCTTCCCACTACTTATTAGTTTTGACTTCAACTGCGATTCAGTTGAGAAGTACAGAAGATTATAAGTTACTCTATACTTGGCCTTATCGATACATAAGACGCTATGGTTACCGAGATGGAAAATTTACTTTCGAGGCAGGTAGGAAATGTGATTCTGGAGAGGGAACTTTTCATTTGGAACACTCAAAGCAACAGGAGATATTTAGGTAAGAATTCACAAAAATTGCATTTCTTTATAAGCTTTCAGCAATAGATCATTTTTTAAATTTGAAAATAAGTACGAAATGTGGTACACAGATTTTATAATAAATTATCTAGTTATAAACCATGTTGAAAATTAATTAGGATCACTACCAATATGAAAGTAGATTTAAAGCCACATCTGGTTTTATGATGCTATAGAAATTACAATTTAAATATCTTTCAAACCAAATTGATTGAGTCCACCTTATATTTTAAACAACAATTATTGTCATGAATTAGTTGGATGTCCAAGATTGAAAGAAAATTCTACTTTTATATGCAATCTATAACTTGTGGTTTCCTGTGGTTTTTTATGCACCTAGGTGTAAAAATCAATTCAAAATGAAGTTTTCCACCTTTTACAAATTATTTGCTTAAAATATCATGCAAGATGCAGAACAGTTGGAAAGTAAGCATTTTCATATCCACTTTTATATCGGAAATAAATAAAACATTGTCTTAATACGTGTTTATACTTTTGTAGATATAATGACTCAAAAACATGAGGTTTATAATAAAAACAAAATAGTTTATCAATAAAATAGAAAACCTCTATATTTATAACAAACATACTAAATCAAAGCATGGAAATATTTTTGTAATTATAATTTTACAGCTTTTTGGCTCTTGAGCACTGAGGTTGTGTTAGGGGAACTGGCAACGATAATTAATTGTCGAAAACTTATGAAGAATTGCATTACCTGGATACAATTTTTCCAAGATAATAATTTAAATTTTGTTTAGATCTGTTGCTTCGAAGATGAAATCAATGAAGAAACTTTTGAATGCCGAATCGACAAATTCTGTATTGGATTGTGGCGACAATCAGTTTCAAGCTGCTTTGGGAATGGAAGCACGGTCTCGTAGCCCCTTACCGCCGTCGCCCACAACTTCAACGTCACTGCAAGACTTGGAATCACACGGCAGTAGCAAATCCATGATTAGTTTAGCCGATTTTTCGTTTGACAAGAAATCTAGTAACGCTTCTATTAATAAAATCGTTCCACTCAAACCACCACGCAAAGGTTTGGTTCTAAAATGTGACAAATTTCAAAATTACGAACCCGTTGATAAGTACGACCAAATTGAGTACCGAAACGAAGCCTGGCGCACTCTCGGCACCGACGACATCAAACACACCGAACACATCGGCGACGAAGATTTGGAGGAATACATTTCATGGGGACGACTTAAATCTGAGAGTCCTGCAGATCAGAAGCTGCCAAAAACTTCAAAGATTATAACTCAACTTCAACCTGAAGACGACAGTTACGATCGTTTGAATTTTTTTGGATCTAGCAGCAAATTGAACAGCGCGAAAGCGGGTTACAAGCAAGTTACGCCTGCTCCTGCATTACCGATTCAAAGTCCACCTTCCTTTAACGATTACGATGAAGTTCAGCCCACCATGGAGAGCGTGCGAATTGCAGACGATTCTCACTTGGGTTACGCTGTCGTGAGAAAGCCCATACGCGATCCGGTTGATCATCAGTTTCACAACGACGATCCCTACGCTGTAATAAGTAAGGCAAAACGTGTCTAGTCTCTATTTTTTACCAGTCTTTGTTTTTTGCTCAAAGTGAGTTTTGTTTAAGTTTTTTAATTTTATCGAAAACGGGAAATAACGGAGGTTACAATCTCGTTGGTGTGGGAACGGTTCAACTGGGACTGACAATCCTAGCGCTAGAAACTGTAATTGCAAATTTTGATCTTCAGGACAGGGAAAACCGCGAACGCGCCAACGATTTTTTTGTCTCAATACGTCAACGAATTTTTGGCGCCCAACATGTGATTGCGTGCCGATTTGTTTATAAGTTACTGGCACTTTTGAATTCCAAGTTACATGAAAACGACCCTTCCAGTTCCGCTGGTTAAACCGCCAGACGAAAAGGTTGTCCTAAATTTGTTTTACCGAGAAATAACTGAATTAATATTAATTTTTCTAGCAATCGAGTTTTTAACACATTTAAAAAATCCAAACTTCCTAAATTTGTTTCAATGTAAAATATGCAGCCTGCTATATTTTTTTACATTGTAAAACAAAAAAATTGCGTGTTTTTATCTTTAAAAACGAATTTACTAGCAAAAAATTAATATTGTAATTGTAAAATTGAAAAATTTTAAAATGTTGATGCAAGACGACCGGTCGTTGTTGCATTTATAAATTTTAAATTTTTGAAAACCAAAGACGTGATGTTTTAAAGTGTCATATATTTACTTGTAAATAATTTTCAAAGTGCCTTATTCGTGGTGCCACATAAATAAATTAACAATTTACAATAATTGTTTATTAACTTACGCATTACGTACTTTTTTACATATTTTATACAACCGAGGCAGATTTACCTCGAATTTATTATTGTAACTTTAAATTTTATTTTAGCTGGCCAAAAATGTAACAGATTATAGTGCAATATCTGTTTTTTTATAAATACAAGCTTCGAATTTTACGTTTCCTTGTTTTCTTTTGGAATAAATTCACTGAGGTTGATCCTTTGTACGCTTTCTCCTTTTTCGGCCAAAATTTCCTCGATATTTCTTTTCCCGTCTAAATCTGTAAACCATCCCAAATTGTCTGCTATTAAGTGATGGTTTTTGCAACTTTTACAAGTTACGATTACCACTCCTTTCTCGTAGGCCAACTTCGAAATTAGGAATGAATTGCGTTCTTCACATTTTTTGCAGGTGAACATTAATTGCATTTTGTTGTGCTCCACTTTTCCCAGAACTTGTTGCTGTTCTTGCGAGTAAAATCGATTCGCTATTCTTGTGTGGTTTATAAATTGCGGGGGTTTTGGAAATAATACAGGTGGTTGGACTCGAATTTTTGAAAGCGTCCGTGTTTGAGCTAAAAGTCGACCCAATATTCTTAACGCCATTGTTTAAAAAGCGTAATTTTACAAAATTTCACACAATGAATATTTTAGGTTATATTTTATTATTTTCGTTGTATTGTATTGTTGGTTGCATATCAAACTGAACTTTGATGATATTCAAGTGAACTTTTGAAACAAAAATATATACTACAGCGGAGTAAAATGTTTAGAAGACGCCATTGCGTCTTTGCACGCCCTCATTTGTTTTAGATTTTCCATTTTCCAACAGCTTTTCCGGGTTTAAAATTATATTTAAATTGTTATTTTTGGTGTTTGCCACAAGATGGCAGTACTTTAATCTAGTGTCATTTGTTTTGTGCGTTTGACTGTACCACATCAAAGGCAAACGAACTACGGCATAAACCAATCCCAAGCTACGTGTCTACCGCCTTTTTAGTTGTCATACGTGTGTACAGTCGGGTACTAGTTTTAGTAATTTCCGTTGAAAATCTGTCCTGTTTGGTGAACCAAGTGAATGTTCTTCGATTGTGGCAAAAATGGCTACCGAAGCGAGTAATTCTACTACCGTTCCGACGAATTTACACACCCAAGATTTATCGCAATTGGTGAGTTACAATTTTTACTTGAAAAACTTGCAAAACCTGCACAATCTGTTCCAGTTTCCACCCAACTTACTTTTTTAACTTAACCTTAAAATTTTTCTCCGATTACCGCATATTTTTGACCTATTTGTGATGTGAATACGTTTTTTGGTTTTTAGGATATAGAAAAGTTGACTCCTTCTACTCCCGAGGTTATTAGCCGTCAAGCAACCATAAATATTGGGACCATTGGACATGTAGCACATGGCAAATCTACCATAGTGAAAGCATTATCAGGGGTCCAGACGGTCCGATTTAAGAACGAACTCGAAAAAAATATTACCATTAAATTGGGTAGGTGATCTTTATCTTATTGTTTATAATTTTGACATTTGAAGACTTAACGTGTTGATCGCTCTTCGAACATCTGCTCCATGTTTAATCGATAAATTAAGATAACCAAAAGAAAGCTAAGAACTTGTATGATAAAATTTGTTGAATTTCATTATTTCGTATAAAACCTGAATAACATGTTGGATTACAATAGGGAACATTAAAACACTTGAATTGCTTTTTTTGTGTCACCTACAATTAGTTTGAAACTTTCTAACTAATTTTTTCATGCTAGACTTGTAATATAATGTAATACGACACAAAAATATATAATTTGGTCGAGGTTATTTGATGATGCAATAACCTCATAAATTTTCATTGGAGCACCATTCAGAAATCGGGGGAGGAAAAATTACTATACAAACTGGTCGTATTATATTTAGAATTAGTTTTACTGCTTTTGTTTTTGTTATTTTCTAACGGTGTTAATTTTGTCTTGGAAAATTGATAATTGTTAATTAGAAATTGTCAAATTGTACAGGGGTTTTGTCAGGGAATTTATAATTTTTAAGCGAAAGTCTGGGAAAATCATTTTGAAAGTTCAAAAAGCCTTCAATTTTAGTCTGGGAAAAGTCTGGGAATTTGTTTTTCACTGAAAATTAGTTGGTTTATCGAAAACAGCCTAAAGTGCTGGATTTATTCACATTTGTGTTTCATTTTTAAAAACTGCATGTGTACGAAGGCTCACTGTCAGGTTAAACACTTTGTTTATGAAAGTCAATGTAGAATTTTCAGGGTATATTAATGTTTTTACAAGTAAAATACACCAAGTATGATTTTCGTAAACCTTTTCACTATATTATAGTCAGTTGATTCTCTGGAAATGCAAAAGGTAATAAATTGCTATTATCCAGAAGTGTCCGTAATCTAGCAATAACAAAGTTAAGAGATTTCACTCGCAGATATATACTTATTTATATTATATGTCGAGGATATTTGTTGCTATTCTGGTTTTACTTTTGTTATAATACAGTACAGTCTCGGTAATCCGAACTAATAGAAACCTGGCCCCATTCGGATTACAGAGAAGTTCAGATTACTGGATAAAGTTAAAAAACGAAATTTTTGAAATAATTTTTATTTTAGAAATAAACAAACCTCACTGTAAATGGTATGCTAACTTACCAAAAAAGATTTAAAAAAGTTAAGTAATTTTTATTGAAAAAAGTAAAAGTGACCCAAAGGTAAAACCTAGTGACCTTTCAAGACCTGGCGATTCCATATTTTTTTTTATCAAAATTTTATAAGATGCTAACTTCACGGAGGTCACACATAATATAAATGTTTGTAGTACTTATGCATTGCATTAGATACATATTTTTCATCCTATCCTTTCTTCTGCAATCCGAACATTATTCTATAATCCGTACATTTTATTAGTTGGGTTCGGATCATAACTATTTGTGCGGACTACTCAGGTTTTCTTCTTTTGTTCGGATTACTGGATGGTCGGATTATGATGTGTTCAGATTACCGAGACTGCACTGTATATTTAGATTGTTACGCCTGGTTTACCAGGATTATAATATGAGCTGCGGTGTGCACATGTAGATTATTAGAATCCTATGTGTCTACTGTTCGTAGAGGAAACCTGTCTACTTGTTTAGTAAACTTTTTCTTTCCTATCGATAGGAAAGTACTATCAAAAATTATTTAAGCTGTTCAAGATTGACAGTATTAAATGTACCCCAAAATAAAATTTCATTAAAACTGTTGTATATAATTGAAAATTTCACCTATTGTCACTATGCCTTGACTGGAAAAATTTAAATTGCCTATGTATTTCATTCAGTGCCGTAAAAGTTGCAATTTTGTTTTCGTTTAAAATATTTTAGATTTTAGTTACAATAAATATTCTCTTTTGGCCCAATTTATAGTCTTTACGAGGATCAATTTTGAAAAAATTAAAGTAGTAAAACAAAGATTTAAATCACAAAACGTAATTAATGAAGTCTGTTCTTAAGTATTTGGTATTTTGCTCTTGACTCACCGAAACCAAATTTTACGAAGGTTTGTTTTTGCAAATTAAAAGTATCAATAATTCAGCATGTTAGTTTTTAGTTCTTTAGTAACTAAAGTAAATTACTTGGTGGCATATTTAAAAGCTTACTAAGTCACTCTAGCTAGGGTGCGATGTGAATAGGCTCCAAAGAGCGGCTCTGAGCAATTACCGCTAGCAAAGAACTCAAATATAAGTTCAGCGCTTTTTTAAATTTTTCCAAACTTTTTGGTGGTTTTTGCTGAATTATTGGCGTTCACTTAATTTTGTAGTGTCTGTTTTTGTGAATTTTCAAGTGGTGAAACAAGAAAACTCAGAAGTTGGTATGTTGATTTATGTTGGTCGACCCGTTCACATCGAACCTTAGCAATTATGCTAAATTTCACACTTTTTTTTTAAATATTCGCTTAAATTTTATATTTTCATTTAATTGAAATAATTGCAGAACGCCTGGAATTTGATGTGAACGGCGAGGTCATAATGCCAAAAGAATTGACGTCTCGAAAACGAAAATGGGAAGAAGATGGAGACGAAAAGATGGAACGTAAGCCAATAAAGATTTCGTCCTATGCAGCAAAAAAGGGATTCTTTTCAAAAGAGTATGTGGTAGAAAAAATCCTCGACTACAGCTACCAATATGGAGAACACAGTTTCTATGTAAAATGGGAAGGTTGGAACGAGGACTGCAACACATGGGAGCCATACGAACATCTGCGTCACTGTACCCAGCGAATCGAAGAGTATTTCGTGAAAGTTTTTAACGTGGACGTGATCAATAAAATGTGTAAATTATTGTCGGTGTCGCAGAACTTGACCAACAAGTCGTTGGAAAGTATAATTCCTTCGCAAGGTTTTAACGCGTTAAAAGATAAGCTCCAATTGCAACTTGAATTGCTTAGTTTAAATTCCAAACCCATAATCTCTGCTCACTATCAGAAGATTAAACGTGGAAAGGAAAATTTACTGCTTTATTTTCTGCACACGGAACGCGAAAAACAAGTTAAACATTTAACCGAGTGGGAGAACTCAGTCAATGCTATGTCGTGCGAGCAAGCATCAATTCTAGTTGAAAACGAAGTTGACTTGGAAGTACTTCCTGATAATTTTACGTACGTGAACGATTATGTTCCAATGGAGGGGGTGGATATACCTCAAAATCCTCCCATTGGTTGTAATTGTGAAACTTGCACTCCAAAAGAAAGCGACTGTTGTGGCAGGAATTACTCCCTGCGCTTTACGTATCGCGACAAAGGCCGGTTAAATTTAAGCAAAGGGCAACCCATTTATGAGTGCAACAAAATGTGCACTTGCGATATGAGTTGCAGAAATCGTGTTATTCAGAACGGGCGCAAAATTCCGCTATGCATTTTTCGTACAAACAATGGTCGTGGTTGGGGAGTGAAAAGCACCAGGAAAATTTATGTTGGGGAATTTGTTTGCGAATATGTGGGTGAAGTGATTAATCACGATGAGGCCGAAAAGAGGGGGGAAATTTATGACGCTCAAGGTAGAACCTATTTATTTGATTTAGATTTTAACATGTCCAACAATCCTTACACTGTCGATGCCGCAAAGTACGGAAATATTTCTCACTTTATTAACCATTCGTGCGAACCAAACTTGGGTGTTTGGGCGGCTTGGATTAATTGCTTGGATCCAAACCTGCCAAAGCTTGCGCTTTTTGCAATTCGTGAGATACAAAAAGATGAAGAAATTACTTTTGACTACATGGCTGGTAGTAACGACAAAGGTAAAAGTAAAGGGACTGATGGCGTGCCAAAGTCGCCGACCAAATCGCGTTTGGATTTACCTGACCGAGATCAAAACGTCAATCGGCCTTTGTGTAAGTGCGATACTAAGGGATGCAGACGGTATTTATTTTAGTTATCGGTTTTAATGGTTAATTTATCTTTTACTTGTGATCCTTTTTACGATCACTTTTAGCTTTAGTCGATCCCTTAGTATTGTAACAATTAACCTTATGAGAGAATAATGAGACAATACAACATTTACTGGAATCTTCACTGCCAACATAGTTAAGTCACGTAACCATTGATTTTAAAAATTTTACACCTTTTATACATTTTTACCTTTTTTATTATGTACGGTATGGCAGTTTTTATTGTGTGTATCTCACTGCCGCTCAGTAGATATAGTGATTACTTCTGAAGGTCCAATAGCAAGTACTCTAGATACTTGCACAAACTGGTCACATTTTCTCATCACTGCATCTGATTGGTGGTTAATTTATGATATAATAATCTTTATTATGATAATAAGTTCTTATTTATGTTATTTTATTTAGTTTACTTGTGCATGATTGTTAACAGTCGTCATGATAAAATTACTTTGTCAATTATTGTTAAGAAATATTTTGAATGTTTTGCTGTAGATGCAACAAATTTTATTGTTTTGTTCTCTACAGATTTTATTAGTTTTTTTAAATAAAATTGTCATTTATTACACCCGACTATTTTTTTTGGTATTACAAAATTAGGTTACCGCTTCGTTATAGGTTAAAACTAGAAAAAGCGATAATGCAGATAAAATTAAGGTTGAATTTGGATGACCGCATATGATAGCGTAAGGTCAGTTTCTATAATATAATCATCTTCTGACACCAAACTACCACAGGGAAGGTAATGAAATTTGCATTTTGTTGATTTCTCTATTACAATGATGGTTACCTTGAAAAATTACTATTTATTCTCTTTATTTTTAGGATATGCAAATGCAAAAATTTACCAGTGCACCAACGTAAAATGTCCACGTCCTTACAATTTTACATGTGGAAGCTCATCATTTCCCGATTCTTTGCCTTGCACCAGACCAAACTGCACTGGCCGTTTTAAATTAAAATCCCATGTGAGTTTTGTTGACTGCCCCGGTCACGACATTCTTATGGCCACCATGTTGACGGGAACCACCGTTATGGATGCAGCGTTATTATTGGTTGCAGCCAACGAATCGTGCCCACAGCCTCAAACTAGCGAACATTTAGCAGCTATAGAAATTATGAAATTGAAAAATTTAATAATTCTACAAAATAAGATCGATTTGGTTAAAGAGGGACAAGCTAAAGAACAACATCAACAAATTCTTAAGTTTGTTCAAGGTACGGTTGCCGAAGGTGCGCCCATTATACCAATTTCGGCACAGATGAAGTATAATCTCGAGGTAAGTGAGCTTTAATGATCTTTTTTCAATGAATTTTTTGCTCTCTAACAGCAATTTCTTGCAGGTGCTGTGCGAATATATCGCAAAGAAGGTTCCGCCACCCAAGAGAGACTTTACTTCTCCCCCTAAACTAGTTGTGGTTCGTTCGTTTGACGTCAATAAACCTGGTTGCGAAGTTGATGACTTAAAAGGTGGAATAGCAGGAGGTACAATTTTACGTGGCGTATTGAAAGTTGGACAAGAAATTGAAGTAAGTTTAACCACAGTACATTAGTACTTTAATCAAATTTGTACAATGTACTTTCAATTTTCTAGATTCGTCCCGGAATCGTAAGTAAGGATGCTAATGGAAAAATAAGTTGTACTCCAATCTTTTCACGAATTGAATCGTTGCATGCTGAACAAAATGAATTGGAGTTTGCAGTTCCTGGTGGTTTGATTGGTGTGGGAACAAAAATTGATCCCACTCTTTGTCGAGCCGATCGTTTGGTTGGTCAGATTTTAGGTGCAGTTGGAACATTACCTGATGTATTTGTTGAATTAGAAGTAAATTATCATTTGTTAAAACGTTTGTTGGGTGTTCGTACCGAGGGCGATAAGAAAGGCGCAAGAGTTCAAAAAATTACAAGGAACGAAAATTTGTTGATTAATATTGGATCACTGAGTACTGGAGGAAAAGTTATAGCCACCAAAGCTGATTTAGTCAAGGTTTCTTTACAGTCGGCAGTTTGCACCGAAATTGGCGAGAGTATTACATTTAGCAGAAGAATTGAAAAACATTGGAGGCTTATCGGTTGGGGTCTAATTGTTGGTGGAGAGGTTGTTGAACCAGAAACTAATTAGGAAAACGGTGCAATTTTACATGTCGAATACAAGCCTTAGGTAACATTTATGGCTCCGATGAATCGGTCTCCTATACAGGAGGCGCTTCTTCGGAGCCTTCAACTTTATTTAAGAAAATTTGTGTATATGTAAAGGTTTTGTATCATCTAATAAAAAATATTCATACAAACAAATAGTAACCCGAGTTTGTTTTCCAACTCTAGGTATAAATATAATTGGCATATGCCACTAGATGGAGCCGATCATGTAGAGGAACCTTATATGGGAGTCACTTGCTTATATCCGCTTTCAACTAAGACAAGACAGAATCTAGCTTGTTATTTCGATTAAAATATATTCACAAAAACAATCAGTAACTATTTTTATTGTTTACTAGCGCGAAATTTTTACAATTTAAATGTTCTAAGTTACATAAAATCACGCATTCCTTAAACTGCAGCCGAAATAAGCTCTGTGTAGTTCTTGATTTTGCTTGAAATGCTCATATCGACATAACGATCCCCAATTCCTACGATCATGCCCCCTACAATAGAGGGATCGACTTTGGTAGACAAGTGTAACGTTTCGTTTCCCTTCAAGAAAGATTTTAAAACGGTTTCAAGTTGTTGACGTTGGGTAGTATCTAATGGCACTGCCGTGGTCACTTCGCAAATTACCTGCACAACAAGTAAATTAAATTTTGACTAGACTTACAATTCAAATTTTGTCGTACCTCTCCGCGGTGAGCAGACATGATTAACTTGAATGAGTTGATTACGTTTTGTAAAATCTTCAATCGACCATTTTCGGCCAAACACTGCAACAAATTGGTGGTTTGTGGATTCCATGAAACCTTTTCACCTATCGCTTTCAATGCTTCGGCTTTTAAGTTACGCTTTATGGTTGGATTTTTGATAAACTCCCTAAGTTTTTCGTCGGTCTTCATAGTGGCCAATAGGTTGGTGAGGTCTTTTTCGACAGCATCCAGAGTCTTCTGTTTTGTTGCTGCCGAATACAAAGCGGTAGCATACCGTCCATCCATACCGAAGAGTTGTATGGGAGGTTTGACTAATGCTTGTTGGGCATTGCTCGTGCTGAACGATCTCACCTAAAATAGGTTCCAATGAAAGTTATTTTTTATTATGTTATTACATAATAAAATTTATGCTAGTTGCCACAAGTGAAATTTTTGGAAGCTTAGTGGTTATGTTGGAACTTACCAGCATATTAGGAATTCTACGCGAAGCCATTGCTTTTTATTTAAATCCAACAATTTAGGTAAATAATACAAAATTTTATTAAATTGATTAATCAAAAGGAACGACCGACACTGCCGTATTCCCTACTGTTTGGGGATATTTCGTTTTATTGTGGTGCATTTTTATCAATAAAATTTGGAAGTGGTTCGTCTCCCTACGAAAATTTTGCTAATAATTTTATTCAAATTGAGTCTTGATTGATAGATAATCATCCAACTTTTGGCCAGTTACTATTACATTATTTTAATATCTACTCAAACAAACTAAATTCAAAGAATTAATTTGATATAACGATTTCATCTACCATGGTAATCTCGGTATGCGAAATAAAAATGGCCAGGGATGAGCAACTGGTTTTCAAGGTTAGGGTGTCGTCAATTGTCATCGTTAATAAACGTCAATAAAGTAAATTGTGACTTCCTCTAAAATTTCACGTTATAATAACGGAGTGCGTATTTTTGTGTGCAGTGTTAGCTGCCGCGCAATTTTTTTCTATAAATATTTAGTGTACGCATATCACAATAGGCCTTTCGGACACGGCTCTTATGGACATGGTGGTTTCTAACCTTCAACAACAGCGCGCTGTTACGGAGCAGCTGCGCCGAGAAGCTGCTATCAAGCGGGTGCCAGTGTCTCAAGCTGTGGCCGACATCATCAAGTTCATACAGGAACACGAGCAGGATGATTGTTTGCTCGTTGGCTTCAGCAGTCAACGTGTCAATCCATTCCGGGAGAAGAGTTCTTGCACGGTTCTGTAGTTTAATTCTCATGTATCATTTTAATGTTTGCTAATTTAATTTGAAACAAATGATGTTGGATGTTTATTTCCCATAGCTTTCTTTTGTGTATCTTACCATAATTAATTGTGTAATGTAATAAATCATGTAACAATCTCACTTTTTTTTTCCACTAACTTAATTTATTTTAGTTTTTACGAAATAGACATTATCCCTCTTGCATATATATTTTGGGAGGATCCGACCCAATGTACTAGTAACACAGCTTGTTCTGAATACTTGGCTATGTAGATTTGAGCATTAGAAAGATTAGGCACAAATCGTGCATTGCAGATTATATGCTGCGTATTAAGCAGAACATGGAAAATATCATTAGCCAGTAAGTCAGAGTTGTAAAATGTTTGTTAAATTCGAAATTGAGGATCTTCGCTTCGCAGAGATTTTCTGTGTGATACTTAAAACTACGGTTTCAGTTAATACATAAAAGGCTGGGATCTGGAGTTACATTCTACCCTTATAATTAAATTTTTTCGTTATAGATCTGACACCACTAATTTAAACAGTGCATCGCTAAACATTTCATTTTGCCACCACATCTTGATTACAGTAGGCTAGCCATAAAATTAGACAAGTTATACAATGTGAGCTCATAAACTAACTACTCGATGTTGAACATGAGTGTGTTTCTTTAAGGGTAAACCTCCTAACAAATTTTTGCAGTGTAAATAAATACAAATATTATGTGGTGCATCAACAATTATTGAGGAGCAGACTTTCTATATCCAGTTTGTCCATTTTATTAAATTTTCAGGAAAGCAGATACACTACTACAGCTTTATATTATAAATTATCAAAAAGGTAAGTTCCGCAAAAATTCGACTGACGGTTTTCCAAACAAATTCAAAAATGTATTGAATCTATAACTAAAATTTTTTAAAATCAACAAATTGCATATGGAAAGTCTGCTCCTCAATTATTGTTCTTACAATTAAGTTGTTATCACTGAATTATAATAATAATCTAAAGAAATTATTAGTAGGTACTAAATTTAAACAAGATAATGGTAATATGGAATCGGAATTGGTTGTTGTTATTACTGACCAACATCTACTTGTATTTCCTGTAGTAATTTTTAGGGCTGCTAATTTCAAAACGCTATTTTTGTAGAAGAGAGATTTTCTGAACATTTTATAATTATTATTTTTAACATATTATTTTGATAATAAATAAGCTTTTTACATTAAAATCATACCTTTAGTAAAAATTTCAGATATGTGGTAAAAAATCTGACGACAATGCGCTTCCTTGTTGAGGAGTTCAGAACAATACTAGGAGTCACCGCCATATAAAGTTTTTGTTCGCAATATAGAGCGCGCGTTTATTTGCGTTTTTAAAAAAAATCTTAAAAAATTTAAATTGTCTCTATTTTCCATTGGACGACGTATTGCGATGCGTAGAGTACTAAAAACGCAATTGCACTCGCCGAAAACGCCGAAATGCGCGAGAAAATAGCAAAATAAAAAAGTTGCTTTTCCATCACTTTAAAGCCGAATAAAATGTAAATTATCATACTTACGTGAAATCTGCGCACGGCATTCGATTTTTCAGCCCAAATTACGCTAGAAACAGCCGAAAAAACTATAGATTTCGGACTTTCATTTTTTGGGGTAAAAAAAATCTAAGGTTAACCCCTTTGATTTTTTTCAAAAATCTCAAAAAATTTAGATGGTCTTTTTATTGCATAAATCGACGTTTCCGGATGCGTAGAGTACGAAAAACACGATTGCGCGCGTTTATTTGCGTTTTTAAAAAAAATCTTAAAAAATTTAAATTGTCTCTATTTTCCATTGGACGACGTATTGCGGTGCGTAGAGTACGAAAAACGCAATTGCACTCGCCGAAAACGCCGAAATGCGCGAGAAAATAGCAAAATAAAAAAGTTGCTTTTCCGTCACTTTAAAGCCGAATAAAATGTAAATTATCATACTTACGTGAAATCTGCGCACGGCATTCGATTTTTCAGCCCAAATTACGCTAGAAACAGCCGAAAAAACTATAGATTTCGAACTTTCACTTTAAAGCCGAATAAAATGTAAATTATCATACTTACGTGAAATCTGCGCACGGCATTCGATTTTTCAGCCCAAATTACGCTAGAAACAGCCGAAAAAACTATAGATTTCGGACTTTCATTTTTTGGGGTAAAAAAAATCTAAGGTTAACCCCTTTGATTTTTTTCAAAAATCTCAAAAAATTTAGATGGTCTTTTTATTGCATAAATCGACGTTTCCGGATGCGTAGAGTACGAAAAACACGATTGCGCGCGTTTATTTGCGTTTTTAAAAAAAATCTTAAAAAATTTAAATTGTCTCTATTTTCCATTGGACGACGTATTGCGGTGCGTAGAGTACGAAAAACGCAATTGCACTCGCCGAAAACGCCGAAATGCGCGAGAAAATAGCAAAATAAAAAAGTTGCTTTTCCGTCACTTTAAAGCCGAATAAAATGTAAATTATCATACTTACGTGAAATCTGCGCACGGCATTCGATTTTTCAGCCCAAATTACGCTAGAAACAGCCGAAAAAACTATAGATTTCGAACTTTCACTTTAAAGCCGAATAAAATGTAAATTATCATACTTACGTGAAATCTGCGCACGGCATTCGATTTTTCAGCCCAAATTACGCTAGAAACAGCCGAAAAAACTATAGATTTCGGACTTTCATTTTTTGGGGTAAAAAAAAATCTAAGGTTAACCCCTTTGATTTTTTTCAAAAATCTCAAAAAATTTAGATGGTCTTTTTATTGCATAAATCGACGTTTCCGGATGCGTAGAGTACGAAAAACACGATTGCGCGCGTTTATTTGCGTTTTTAAAAAAAATCTTAAAAAATTTAAATTGTCTCTATTTTCCATTGGACGACGTATTGCGGTGCGTAGAGTACGAAAAACGCAATTGCACTCGCCGAAAACGCCGAAATGCGCGAGAAAATAGCAAAATAAAAAAGTTGCTTTTCCATCACTTTAAAGCCGAATAAAATGTAAATTATCATACTTACGTGAAATCTGCGCACGGCATTCGATTTTTCAGCCCAAATTACGCTAGAAACAGCCGAAAGAACTATAGATTTCGAACTTTCATTTTTTGGGGTAAAAAAAATCTAAGGTTAACCCCTTTGATTTTTTTCAAAAATCTCAAAAAATTTAGATGGTCTTTTTATTGCATAAATCGACGTTTCCGGATGCGTAGAGTACGAAAAACACGATTGCGCGCGTTTATTTGCGTTTTTAAAAAAAATCTTAAAAAATTTAAATTGTCTCTATTTTCCATTGGACGACGTATTGCGGTGCGTAGAGTACGAAAAACGCAATTGCACTCGCCGAAAACGCCGAAATGCGCGAGAAAATAGCAAAATAAAAAAGTTGCTTTTCCGTCACTTTAAAGCCGAATAAAATGTAAATTATCATACTTACGTGAAATCTGCGCACGGCATTCGATTTTTCAGCCCAAATTACGCTAGAAACAGCCGAAAAAACTATAGATTTCGAACTTTCATTTTTTGGGGTAAAAAAAATCTAAGGTTAACCCCTTTGATTTTTTTCAAAAATCTCAAAAAATTTAGATGGTCTTTTTATTGCATAAATCGACGTTTCCGGATGCGTAGAGTACGAAAAACACGATTGCGCGCGTTTATTTGCGTTTTTAAAAAAAATCTTAAAAAATTTAAATTGTCTCTATTTTCCATTGGACGACGTATTGCGGTGCGTAGAGTACGAAAAACGCAATTGCACTCGCCGAAAACGCCGAAATGCGCGAGAAAATAGCAAAATAAAAAAGTTGCTTTTCCGTCACTTTAAAGCCGAATAAAATGTAAATTATCATACTTACGTGAAATCTGCGCACGGCATTCGATTTTTCAGCCCAAATTACGCTAGAAACAGCCGAAAAAACTGTAGATTTCGAACTTTCATTTTTTGGGGTAAAAAAAATCTAAGGTTAACCCCTTTGATTTTTTTCAAAAATCTCAAAAAATTTAGATGGTCTTTTTATTGCATAAATCGACGTTTCCGGATGCGTAGAGTACGAAAAACACGATTGCGCGCGTTTATTTGCGTTTTTAAAAAAAATCTTAAAAAATTTAAATTGTCTCTATTTTCCATTGGACGACGTATTGCGGTGCGTAGAGTACGAAAAACGCAATTGCACTCGCCGAAAACGCCGAAATGCGCGAGAAAATAGCAAAATAAAAAAGTTGCTTTTCCGTCACTTTAAAGCCGAATAAAATGTAAATTATCATACTTACGTGAAATCTGCGCACGGCATTCGATTTTTCAGCCCAAATTACGCTAGAAACAGCCGAAAAAACTATAGATTTCGAACTTTCATTTTTTGGGGTAAAAAAAATCTAAGGTTAACCCCTTTGATTTTTTTCAAAAATCTCAAAAAATTTAGATGGTCTTTTTATTGCATAAATCGACGTTTCCGGATGCGTAGAGTACGAAAAACACGATTGCGCGCGTTTATTTGCGTTTTTAAAAAAAATCTTAAAAAATTTAAATTGTCTCTATTTTCCATTGGACGACGTATTGCGGTGCGTAGAGTACGAAAAACGCAATTGCACTCGCCGAAAACGCCGAAATGCGCGAGAAAATAGCAAAATAAAAAAGTTGCTTTTCCGTCACTTTAAAGCCGAATAAAATGTAAATTATCATACTTACGTGAAATCTGCGCACGGCATTCGATTTTTCAGCCCAAATTACGCTAGAAACAGCCGAAAAAACTATAGATTTCGAACTTTCATTTTTTCGGGTAAAAAAAATCTAAGGTTAACCCCTTTGATTTTTTTCAAAAATCTCAAAAAATTTAGATGGTCTTTTTATTGCATAAATCGACGTTTCCGGATGCGTAGAGTACGAAAAACACGATTGCGCGCGTTTATTTGCGTTTTTAAAAAAAATCTTAAAAAATTTAAATTGTCTCTATTTTCCATTGGACGACGTATTGCGGTGCGTAGAGTACGAAAAACGCAATTGCACTCGCCGAAAACGCCGAAATGCGCGAGAAAATAGCAAAATAAAAAAGTTGCTTTTCCGTCACTTTAAAGCCGAATAAAATGTAAATTATCATACTTACGTGAAATCTGCGCACGGCATTCGATTTTTCAGCCCAAATTACGCTAGAAACAGCCGAAAAAACTATAGATTTCGAACTTTCATTTTTTGGGGTAAAAAAAATCTAAGGTTAACCCCTTTGATTTTTTTCAAAAATCTCAAAAAATTTAGATGGTCTTTTTATTGCATAAATCGACGTTTCCGGATGCGTAGAGTACGAAAAACACGATTGCGCGCGTTTATTTGCGTTTTTAAAAAAAATCTTAAAAAATTTAAATTGTCTCTATTTTCCATTGGACGACGTATTGCGGTGCGTAGAGTACGAAAAACGCAATTGCACTCGCCGAAAACGCCGAAATGCGCGAGAAAATAGCAAAATAAAAAAGTTGCTTTTCCGTCACTTTAAAGCCGAATAAAATGTAAATTATCATACTTACGTGAAATCTGCGCACGGCATTCGATTTTTCAGCCCAAATTACGCTAGAAACAGCCGAAAAAACTATAGATTTCGAACTTTCATTTTTTCGGGTAAAAAAAATCTAAGGTTAACCCCTTTGATTTTTTTCAAAAATCTCAAAAAATTTAGATGGTCTTTTTATTGCATAAATCGACGTTTCCGGATGCGTAGAGTACGAAAAACACGATTGCGCGCGTTTATTTGCGTTTTTTAAAAAAATCTTAAAAAATTTAAATTGTCTCTATTTTCCATTGGACGACGTATTGCGGTGCGTAGAGTACGAAAAACGCAATTGCACTCGCCGAAAACGCCGAAATGCGCGAGAAAATAGCAAAATAAAAAAGTTGCTTTTCCGTCACTTTAAAGCCGAATAAAATGTAAATTATCATACTTACGTGAAATCTGCGCACGGCATTCGATTTTTCAGCCCAAATTACGCTAGAAACAGCCGAAAAAACTGTAGATTTCGAACTTTCATTTTTTGGGGTAAAAAAAATCTAAGGTTAACCCCTTTGATTTTTTTCAAAAATCTCAAAAAATTTAGATGGTCTTTTTATTGCATAAATCGACGTTTCCGGATGCGTAGAGTACGAAAAACACGATTGCGCGCGTTTATTTGCGTTTTTAAAAAAAATCTTAAAAAATTTAAATTGTCTCTATTTTCCATTGGACGACGTATTGCGGTGCGTAGAGTACGAAAAACGCAATTGCACTCGCCGAAAACGCCGAAATGCGCGAGAAAATAGCAAAATAAAAAAGTTGCTTTTCCGTCACTTTAAAGCCGAATAAAATGTAAATTATCATACTTACGTGAAATCTGCGCACGGCATTCGATTTTTCAGCCCAAATTACGCTAGAAACAGCCGAAAAAACTATAGATTTCGAACTTTCATTTTTTCGGGTAAAAAAAATCTAAGGTTAACCCCTTTGATTTTTTTCAAAAATCTCAAAAAATTTAGATGGTCTTTTTATTGCATAAATCGACGTTTCCGGATGCGTAGAGTACGAAAAACACGATTGCGCGCGTTTATTTGCGTTTTTAAAAAAAATCTTAAAAAATTTAAATTGTCTCTATTTTCCATTGGACGACGTATTGCGGTGCGTAGAGTACGAAAAACGCAATTGCACTCGCCGAAAACGCCGAAATGCGCGAGAAAATAGCAAAATAAAAAAGTTGCTTTTCCGTCACTTTAAAGCCGAATAAAATGTAAATTATCATACTTACGTGAAATCTGCGCACGGCATTCGATTTTTCAGCCCAAATTACGCTAGAAACAGCCGAAAAAACTATAGATTTCGAACTTTCATTTTTTGGGGTAAAAAAAATCTAAGGTTAACCCCTTTGATTTTTTTCAAAAATCTCAAAAAATTTAGATGGTCTTTTTATTGCATAAATCGACGTTTCCGGATGCGTAGAGTACGAAAAACACGATTGCGCGCGTTTATTTGCGTTTTTAAAAAAAATCTTAAAAAATTTAAATTGTCTCTATTTTCCATTGGACGACGTATTGCGGTGCGTAGAGTACGAAAAACGCAATTGCACTCGCCGAAAACGCCGAAATGCGCGAGAAAATAGCAAAATAAAAAAGTTGCTTTTCCGTCACTTTAAAGCCGAATAAAATGTAAATTATCATACTTACGTGAAATCTGCGCACGGCATTCGATTTTTCAGCCCAAATTACGCTAGAAACAGCCGAAAAAACTGTAGATTTCGAACTTTCATTTTTTGGGGTAAAAAAAATCTAAGGTTAACCCCTTTGATTTTTTTCAAAAATCTCAAAAAATTTAGATGGTCTTTTTATTGCATAAATCGACGTTTCCGGATGCGTAGAGTACGAAAAACACGATTGCGCGCGTTTATTTGCGTTTTTAAAAAAAATCTTAAAAAATTTAAATTGTCTCTATTTTCCATTGGACGACGTATTGCGGTGCGTAGAGTACGAAAAACGCAATTGCACTCGCCGAAAACGCCGAAATGCGCGAGAAAATAGCAAAATAAAAAAGTTGCTTTTCCGTCACTTTAAAGCCGAATAAAATGTAAATTATCATACTTACGTGAAATCTGCGCACGGCATTCGATTTTTCAGCCCAAATTACGCTAGAAACAGCCGAAAAAACTATAGATTTCGAACTTTCATTTTTTGGGGTAAAAAAAATCTAAGGTTAACCCCTTTGATTTTTTTCAAAAATCTCAAAAAATTTAGATGGTCTTTTTATTGCATAAATCGACGTTTCCGGATGCGTAGAGTACGAAAAACACGATTGCGCGCGTTTATTTGCGTTTTTAAAAAAAATCTTAAAAAATTTAAATTGTCTCTATTTTCCATTGGACGACGTATTGCGGTGCGTAGAGTACGAAAAACGCAATTGCACTCGCCGAAAACGCCGAAATGCGCGAGAAAATAGCAAAATAAAAAAGTTGCTTTTCCGTCACTTTAAAGCCGAATAAAATGTAAATTATCATACTTACGTGAAATCTGCGCACGGCATTCGATTTTTCAGCCCAAATTACGCTAGAAACAGCCGAAAAAACTATAGATTTCGAACTTTCATTTTTTCGGGTAAAAAAAATCTAAGGTTAACCCCTTTGATTTTTTTCAAAAATCTCAAAAAATTTAGATGGTCTTTTTATTGCATAAATCGACGTTTCCGGATGCGTAGAGTACGAAAAACACGATTGCGCGCGTTTATTTGCGTTTTTAAAAAAAATCTTAAAAAATTTAAATTGTCTCTATTTTCCATTGGACGACGTATTGCGGTGCGTAGAGTACGAAAAACGCAATTGCACTCGCCGAAAACGCCGAAATGCGCGAGAAAATAGCAAAATAAAAAAGTTGCTTTTCCGTCACTTTAAAGCCGAATAAAATGTAAATTATCATACTTACGTGAAATCTGCGCACGGCATTCGATTTTTCAGCCCAAATTACGCTAGAAACAGCCGAAAAAACTATAGATTTCGAACTTTCATTTTTTGGGGTAAAAAAAATCTAAGGTTAACCCCTTTGATTTTTTTCAAAAATCTCAAAAAATTTAGATGGTCTTTTTATTGCATAAATCGACGTTTCCGGATGCGTAGAGTACGAAAAACACGATTGCGCGCGTTTATTTGCGTTTTTAAAAAAAATCTTAAAAAATTTAAATTGTCTCTATTTTCCATTGGACGACGTATTGCGGTGCGTAGAGTACGAAAAACGCAATTGCACTCGCCGAAAACGCCGAAATGCGCGAGAAAATAGCAAAATAAAAAAGTTGCTTTTCCGTCACTTTAAAGCCGAATAAAATGTAAATTATCATACTTACGTGAAATCTGCGCACGGCATTCGATTTTTCAGCCCAAATTACGCTAGAAACAGCCGAAAAAACTATAGATTTCGAACTTTCATTTTTTCGGGTAAAAAAAATCTAAGGTTAACCCCTTTGATTTTTTTCAAAAATCTCAAAAAATTTAGATGGTCTTTTTATTGCATAAATCGACGTTTCCGGATGCGTAGAGTACGAAAAACACGATTGCGCGCGTTTATTTGCGTTTTTTAAAAAAATCTTAAAAAATTTAAATTGTCTCTATTTTCCATTGGACGACGTATTGCGGTGCGTAGAGTACGAAAAACGCAATTGCACTCGCCGAAAACGCCGAAATGCGCGAGAAAATAGCAAAATAAAAAAGTTGCTTTTCCGTCACTTTAAAGCCGAATAAAATGTAAATTATCATACTTACGTGAAATCTGCGCACGGCATTCGATTTTTCAGCCCAAATTACGCTAGAAACAGCCGAAAAAACTGTAGATTTCGAACTTTCATTTTTTGGGGTAAAAAAAATCTAAGGTTAACCCCTTTGATTTTTTTCAAAAATCTCAAAAAATTTAGATGGTCTTTTTATTGCATAAATCGACGTTTCCGGATGCGTAGAGTACGAAAAACACGATTGCGCGCGTTTATTTGCGTTTTTAAAAAAAATCTTAAAAAATTTAAATTGTCTCTATTTTCCATTGGACGACGTATTGCGGTGCGTAGAGTACGAAAAACGCAATTGCACTCGCCGAAAACGCCGAAATGCGCGAGAAAATAGCAAAATAAAAAAGTTGCTTTTCCGTCACTTTAAAGCCGAATAAAATGTAAATTATCATACTTACGTGAAATCTGCGCACGGCATTCGATTTTTCAGCCCAAATTACGCTAGAAACAGCCGAAAAAACTATAGATTTCGAACTTTCATTTTTTCGGGTAAAAAAAATCTAAGGTTAACCCCTTTGATTTTTTTCAAAAATCTCAAAAAATTTAGATGGTCTTTTTATTGCATAAATCGACGTTTCCGGATGCGTAGAGTACGAAAAACACGATTGCGCGCGTTTATTTGCGTTTTTAAAAAAAATCTTAAAAAATTTAAATTGTCTCTATTTTCCATTGGACGACGTATTGCGGTGCGTAGAGTACGAAAAACGCAATTGCACTCGCCGAAAACGCCGAAATGCGCGAGAAAATAGCAAAATAAAAAAGTTGCTTTTCCGTCACTTTAAAGCCGAATAAAATGTAAATTATCATACTTACGTGAAATCTGCGCACGGCATTCGATTTTTCAGCCCAAATTACGCTAGAAACAGCCGAAAAAACTATAGATTTCGAACTTTCATTTTTTGGGGTAAAAAAAATCTAAGGTTAACCCCTTTGATTTTTTTCAAAAATCTCAAAAAATTTAGATGGTCTTTTTATTGCATAAATCGACGTTTCCGGATGCGTAGAGTACGAAAAACACGATTGCGCGCGTTTATTTGCGTTTTTAAAAAAAATCTTAAAAAATTTAAATTGTCTCTATTTTCCATTGGACGACGTATTGCGGTGCGTAGAGTACGAAAAACGCAATTGCACTCGCCGAAAACGCCGAAATGCGCGAGAAAATAGCAAAATAAAAAAGTTGCTTTTCCGTCACTTTAAAGCCGAATAAAATGTAAATTATCATACTTACGTGAAATCTGCGCACGGCATTCGATTTTTCAGCCCAAATTACGCTAGAAACAGCCGAAAAAACTATAGATTTCGAACTTTCACTTTAAAGCCGAATAAAATGTAAATTATCATACTTACGTGAAATCTGCGCACGGCATTCGATTTTTCAGCCCAAATTACGCTAGAAACAGCCGAAAAAACTATAGATTTCGGACTTTCATTTTTTGGGGTAAAAAAAATCTAAGGTTAACCCCTTTGATTTTTTTCAAAAATCTCAAAAAATTTAGATGGTCTTTTTATTGCATAAATCGACGTTTCCGGATGCGTAGAGTACGAAAAACACGATTGCGCGCGTTTATTTGCGTTTTTAAAAAAAATCTTAAAAAATTTAAATTGTCTCTATTTTCCATTGGACGACGTATTGCGGTGCGTAGAGTACGAAAAACGCAATTGCACTCGCCGAAAACGCCGAAATGCGCGAGAAAATAGCAAAATAAAAAAGTTGCTTTTCCGTCACTTTAAAGCCGAATAAAATGTAAATTATCATACTTACGTGAAATCTGCGCACGGCATTCGATTTTTCAGCCCAAATTACGCTAGAAACAGCCGAAAAAACTATAGATTTCGAACTTTCACTTTAAAGCCGAATAAAATGTAAATTATCATACTTACGTGAAATCTGCGCACGGCATTCGATTTTTCAGCCCAAATTACGCTAGAAACAGCCGAAAAAACTATAGATTTCGGACTTTCATTTTTTGGGGTAAAAAAAAATCTAAGGTTAACCCCTTTGATTTTTTTCAAAAATCTCAAAAAATTTAGATGGTCTTTTTATTGCATAAATCGACGTTTCCGGATGCGTAGAGTACGAAAAACACGATTGCGCGCGTTTATTTGCGTTTTTAAAAAAAATCTTAAAAAATTTAAATTGTCTCTATTTTCCATTGGACGACGTATTGCGGTGCGTAGAGTACGAAAAACGCAATTGCACTCGCCGAAAACGCCGAAATGCGCGAGAAAATAGCAAAATAAAAAAGTTGCTTTTCCATCACTTTAAAGCCGAATAAAATGTAAATTATCATACTTACGTGAAATCTGCGCACGGCATTCGATTTTTCAGCCCAAATTACGCTAGAAACAGCCGAAAGAACTATAGATTTCGAACTTTCATTTTTTGGGGTAAAAAAAATCTAAGGTTAACCCCTTTGATTTTTTTCAAAAATCTCAAAAAATTTAGATGGTCTTTTTATTGCATAAATCGACGTTTCCGGATGCGTAGAGTACGAAAAACACGATTGCGCGCGTTTATTTGCGTTTTTAAAAAAAATCTTAAAAAATTTAAATTGTCTCTATTTTCCATTGGACGACGTATTGCGGTGCGTAGAGTACGAAAAACGCAATTGCACTCGCCGAAAACGCCGAAATGCGCGAGAAAATAGCAAAATAAAAAAGTTGCTTTTCCGTCACTTTAAAGCCGAATAAAATGTAAATTATCATACTTACGTGAAATCTGCGCACGGCATTCGATTTTTCAGCCCAAATTACGCTAGAAACAGCCGAAAAAACTATAGATTTCGAACTTTCATTTTTTGGGGTAAAAAAAATCTAAGGTTAACCCCTTTGATTTTTTTCAAAAATCTCAAAAAATTTAGATGGTCTTTTTATTGCATAAATCGACGTTTCCGGATGCGTAGAGTACGAAAAACACGATTGCGCGCGTTTATTTGCGTTTTTAAAAAAAATCTTAAAAAATTTAAATTGTCTCTATTTTCCATTGGACGACGTATTGCGGTGCGTAGAGTACGAAAAACGCAATTGCACTCGCCGAAAACGCCGAAATGCGCGAGAAAATAGCAAAATAAAAAAGTTGCTTTTCCGTCACTTTAAAGCCGAATAAAATGTAAATTATCATACTTACGTGAAATCTGCGCACGGCATTCGATTTTTCAGCCCAAATTACGCTAGAAACAGCCGAAAAAACTATAGATTTCGAACTTTCATTTTTTGGGGTAAAAAAAATCTAAGGTTAACCCCTTTGATTTTTTTCAAAAATCTCAAAAAATTTAGATGGTCTTTTTATTGCATAAATCGACGTTTCCGGATGCGTAGAGTACGAAAAACACGATTGCGCGCGTTTATTTGCGTTTTTAAAAAAAATCTTAAAAAATTTAAATTGTCTCTATTTTCCATTGGACGACGTATTGCGGTGCGTAGAGTACGAAAAACGCAATTGCACTCGCCGAAAACGCCGAAATGCGCGAGAAAATAGCAAAATAAAAAAGTTGCTTTTCCGTCACTTTAAAGCCGAATAAAATGTAAATTATCATACTTACGTGAAATCTGCGCACGGCATTCGATTTTTCAGCCCAAATTACGCTAGAAACAGCCGAAAAAACTGTAGATTTCGAACTTTCATTTTTTGGGGTAAAAAAAATCTAAGGTTAACCCCTTTGATTTTTTTCAAAAATCTCAAAAAATTTAGATGGTCTTTTTATTGCATAAATCGACGTTTCCGGATGCGTAGAGTACGAAAAACACGATTGCGCGCGTTTATTTGCGTTTTTAAAAAAAATCTTAAAAAATTTAAATTGTCTCTATTTTCCATTGGACGACGTATTGCGGTGCGTAGAGTACGAAAAACGCAATTGCACTCGCCGAAAACGCCGAAATGCGCGAGAAAATAGCAAAATAAAAAAGTTGCTTTTCCGTCACTTTAAAGCCGAATAAAATGTAAATTATCATACTTACGTGAAATCTGCGCACGGCATTCGATTTTTCAGCCCAAATTACGCTAGAAACAGCCGAAAAAACTATAGATTTCGAACTTTCATTTTTTGGGGTAAAAAAAATCTAAGGTTAACCCCTTTGATTTTTTTCAAAAATCTCAAAAAATTTAGATGGTCTTTTTATTGCATAAATCGACGTTTCCGGATGCGTAGAGTACGAAAAACACGATTGCGCGCGTTTATTTGCGTTTTTAAAAAAAATCTTAAAAAATTTAAATTGTCTCTATTTTCCATTGGACGACGTATTGCGGTGCGTAGAGTACGAAAAACGCAATTGCACTCGCCGAAAACGCCGAAATGCGCGAGAAAATAGCAAAATAAAAAAGTTGCTTTTCCGTCACTTTAAAGCCGAATAAAATGTAAATTATCATACTTACGTGAAATCTGCGCACGGCATTCGATTTTTCAGCCCAAATTACGCTAGAAACAGCCGAAAAAACTATAGATTTCGAACTTTCATTTTTTGGGGTAAAAAAAATCTAAGGTTAACCCCTTTGATTTTTTTCAAAAATCTCAAAAAATTTAGATGGTCTTTTTATTGCATAAATCGACGTTTCCGGATGCGTAGAGTACGAAAAACACGATTGCGCGCGTTTATTTGCGTTTTTAAAAAAAATCTTAAAAAATTTAAATTGTCTCTATTTTCCATTGGACGACGTATTGCGGTGCGTAGAGTACGAAAAACGCAATTGCACTCGCCGAAAACGCCGAAATGCGCGAGAAAATAGCAAAATAAAAAAGTTGCTTTTCCGTCACTTTAAAGCCGAATAAAATGTAAATTATCATACTTACGTGAAATCTGCGCACGGCATTCGATTTTTCAGCCCAAATTACGCTAGAAACAGCCGAAAAAACTATAGATTTCGAACTTTCATTTTTTGGGGTAAAAAAAATCTAAGGTTAACCCCTTTGATTTTTTTCAAAAATCTCAAAAAATTTAGATGGTCTTTTTATTGCATAAATCGACGTTTCCGGATGCGTAGAGTACGAAAAACACGATTGCGCGCGTTTATTTGCGTTTTTAAAAAAAATCTTAAAAAATTTAAATTGTCTCTATTTTCCATTGGACGACGTATTGCGGTGCGTAGAGTACGAAAAACGCAATTGCACTCGCCGAAAACGCCGAAATGCGCGAGAAAATAGCAAAATAAAAAAGTTGCTTTTCCGTCACTTTAAAGCCGAATAAAATGTAAATTATCATACTTACGTGAAATCTGCGCACGGCATTCGATTTTTCAGCCCAAATTACGCTAGAAACAGCCGAAAAAACTATAGATTTCGAACTTTCATTTTTTGGGGTAAAAAAAATCTAAGGTTAACCCCTTTGATTTTTTTCAAAAATCTCAAAAAATTTAGATGGTATTTTTATTGCATAAATCGACGTTTCCGGATGCGTATAGTACGAAAAACACGATTGCGCGCGTTTATTTGCGTTTTTAAAAAAAATCTTAAAAAATTTAAATTGTCTCTATTTTCCATTGGACGACGTATTGCGGTGCGTAGAGTACGAAAAACGCAATTGCACTCGCCGAAAACGCCGAAATGCGCGAGAAAATAGCAAAATAAAAAAGTTGCTTTTCCGTCACTTTAAAGCCGAATAAAATGTAAATTATCATACTTACGTGAAATCTGCGCACGGCATTCGATTTTTCAGCCCAAATTACGCTAGAAACAGCCGAAAAAACTATAGATTTCGAACTTTCATTTTTTGGGGTAAAAAAAATCTAAGGTTAACCCCTTTGATTTTTTTCAAAAATCTCAAAAAATTTAGATGGTGTTTTTATTGCATAAATCGACGTTTCCGGATGCGTAGAGTACGAAAAACACGATTGCGCGCGTTTATTTGCGTTTTTAAAAAAAATCTTAAAAAATTTAAATTGTCTCTATTTTCCATTGGACGACGTATTGCGGTGCGTAGAGTACGAAAAACGCAATTGCACTCGCCGAAAACGCCGAAATGCGCGAGAAAATAGCAAAATAAAAAAGTTGCTTTTCCGTCACTTTAAAGCCGAATAAAATGTAAATTATCATACTTACGTGAAATCTGCGCACGGCATTCGATTTTTCAGCCCAAATTCCGCTAGAAACAGCCGAAAAAACTATAGATTTCGAACTTTCATTTTTTGGGGTAAAAAAAATCTAAGGTTAACCCCTTTGATTTTTTTCAAAAATCTCAAAAAATTTAGATGGTATTTTTATTGCATAAATCGACGTTTCCGGATGCGTATAGTACGAAAAACACGATTGCGCGCGTTTATTTGCGTTTTTAAAAAAAATCTTAAAAAATTTAAATTGTCTCTATTTTCCATTGGACGACGTATTGCGGTGCGTAGAGTACGAAAAACGCAATTGCACTCGCCGAAAACGCCGAAATGCGCGAGAAAATAGCAAAATAAAAAAGTTGCTTTTCCGTCACTTTAAAGCCGAATAAAATGTAAATTATCATACTTACGTGAAATCTGCGCACGGCATTCGATTTTTCAGCCCAAATTACGCTAGAAACAGCCGAAAAAACTATAGATTTCGAACTTTCATTTTTTGGGGTAAAAAAAATCTAAGGTTAACCCCTTTGATTTTTTTCAAAAATCTCAAAAAATTTAGATGGTCTTTTTATTGCATAAATCGACGTTTCCGGATGCGTAGAGTACGAAAAACACGATTGCGCGCGTTTATTTGCGTTTTTAAAAAAAATCTTAAAAAATTTAAATTGTCTCTATTTTCCATTGGACGACGTATTGCGGTGCGTAGAGTACGAAAAACGCAATTGCACTCGCCGAAAACGCCGAAATGCGCGAGAAAATAGCAAAATAAAAAAGTTGCTTTTCCGTCACTTTAAAGCCGAATAAAATGTAAATTATCATACTTACGTGAAATCTGCGCACGGCATTCGATTTTTCAGCCCAAATTACGCTAGAAACAGCCGAAAAAACTATAGATTTCGAACTTTCATTTTTTGGGGTAAAAAAAATCTAAGGTTAACCCCTTTGATTTTTTTCAAAAATCTCAAAAAATTTAGATGGTCTTTTTATTGCATAAATCGACGTTTCCGGATGCGTAGAGTACGAAAAACACGATTGCGCGCGTTTATTTGCGTTTTTAAAAAAAATCTTAAAAAATTTAAATTGTCTCTATTTTCCATTGGACGACGTATTGCGGTGCGTAGAGTACGAAAAACGCAATTGCACTCGCCGAAAACGCCGAAATGCGCGAGAAAATAGCAAAATAAAAAAGTTGCTTTTCCGTCACTTTAAAGCCGAATAAAATGTAAATTATCATACTTACGTGAAATCTGCGCACGGCATTCGATTTTTCAGCCCAAATTACGCTAGAAACAGCCGAAAAAACTATAGATTTCGAACTTTCATTTTTTGGGGTAAAAAAAATCTAAGGTTAACCCCTTTGATTTTTTTCAAAAATCTCAAAAAATTTAGATGGTCTTTTTATTGCATAAATCGACGTTTCCGGATGCGTAGAGTACGAAAAACACGATTGCGCGCGTTTATTTGCGTTTTTAAAAAAAATCTTAAAAAATTTAAATTGTCTCTATTTTCCATTGGACGACGTATTGCGGTGCGTAGAGTACGAAAAACGCAATTGCACTCGCCGAAAACGCCGAAATGCGCGAGAAAATAGCAAAATAAAAAAGTTGCTTTTCCGTCACTTTAAAGCCGAATAAAATGTAAATTATCATACTTACGTGAAATCTGCGCACGGCATTCGATTTTTCAGCCCAAATTACGCTAGAAACAGCCGAAAAAACTGTAGATTTCGAACTTTCATTTTTTGGGGTAAAAAAAATCTAAGGTTAACCCCTTTGATTTTTTTCAAAAATCTCAAAAAATTTAGATGGTCTTTTTATTGCATAAATCGACGTTTCCGGATGCGTAGAGTACGAAAAACACGATTGCGCGCGTTTATTTGCGTTTTTAAAAAAAATCTTAAAAAATTTAAATTGTCTCTATTTTCCATTGGACGACGTATTGCGGTGCGTAGAGTACGAAAAACGCAATTGCACTCGCCGAAAACGCCGAAATGCGCGAGAAAATAGCAAAATAAAAAAGTTGCTTTTCCGTCACTTTAAAGCCGAATAAAATGTAAATTATCATACTTACGTGAAATCTGCGCACGGCATTCGATTTTTCAGCCCAAATTACGCTAGAAACAGCCGAAAAAACTATAGATTTCGAACTTTCATTTTTTGGGGTAAAAAAAATCTAAGGTTAACCCCTTTGATTTTTTTCAAAAATCTCAAAAAATTTAGATGGTCTTTTTATTGCATAAATCGACGTTTCCGGATGCGTAGAGTACGAAAAACACGATTGCGCGCGTTTATTTGCGTTTTTAAAAAAAATCTTAAAAAATTTAAATTGTCTCTATTTTCCATTGGACGACGTATTGCGGTGCGTAGAGTACGAAAAACGCAATTGCACTCGCCGAAAACGCCGAAATGCGCGAGAAAATAGCAAAATAAAAAAGTTGCTTTTCCGTCACTTTAAAGCCGAATAAAATGTAAATTATCATACTTACGTGAAATCTGCGCACGGCATTCGATTTTTCAGCCCAAATTACGCTAGAAACAGCCGAAAAAACTATAGATTTCGAACTTTCATTTTTTCGGGTAAAAAAAATCTAAGGTTAACCCCTTTGATTTTTTTCAAAAATCTCAAAAAATTTAGATGGTCTTTTTATTGCATAAATCGACGTTTCCGGATGCGTATAGTACGAAAAACACGATTGCGCGCGTTTATTTGCGTTTTTAAAAAAAATCTTAAAAAATTTAAATTGTCTCTATTTTCCATTGGACGACGTATTGCGGTGCGTAGAGTACGAAAAACGCAATTGCACTCGCCGAAAACGCCGAAATGCGCGAGAAAATAGCAAAATAAAAAAGTTGCTTTTCCGTCACTTTAAAGCCGAATAAAATGTAAATTATCATACTTACGTGAAATCTGCGCACGGCATTCGATTTTTCAGCCCAAATTACGCTAGAAACAGCCGAAAAAACTATAGATTTCGAACTTTCATTTTTTGGGGTAAAAAAAATCTAAGGTTAACCCCTTTGATTTTTTTCAAAAATCTCAAAAAATTTAGATGGTGTTTTTATTGCATAAATCGACGTTTCCGGATGCGTAGAGTACGAAAAACACGATTGCGCGCGTTTATTTGCGTTTTTAAAAAAAATCTTAAAAAATTTAAATTGTCTCTATTTTCCATTGGACGACGTATTGCGGTGCGTAGAGTACGAAAAACGCAATTGCACTCGCCGAAAACGCCGAAATGCGCGAGAAAATAGCAAAATAAAAAAGTTGCTTTTCCGTCACTTTAAAGCCGAATAAAATGTAAATTATCATACTTACGTGAAATCTGCGCACGGCATTCGATTTTTCAGCCCAAATTCCGCTAGAAACAGCCGAAAAAACTATAGATTTCGAACTTTCATTTTTTGGGGTAAAAAAAATCTAAGGTTAACCCCTTTGATTTTTTTCAAAAATCTCAAAAAATTTAGATGGTATTTTTATTGCATAAATCGACGTTTCCGGATGCGTATAGTACGAAAAACACGATTGCGCGCGTTTATTTGCGTTTTTAAAAAAAATCTTAAAAAATTTAAATTGTCTCTATTTTCCATTGGACGACGTATTGCGGTGCGTAGAGTACGAAAAACGCAATTGCACTCGCCGAAAACGCCGAAATGCGCGAGAAAATAGCAAAATAAAAAAGTTGCTTTTCCGTCACTTTAAAGCCGAATAAAATGTAAATTATCATACTTACGTGAAATCTGCGCACGGCATTCGATTTTTCAGCCCAAATTACGCTAGAAACAGCCGAAAAAACTATAGATTTCGAACTTTCATTTTTTCGGGTAAAAAAAATCTAAGGTTAACCCCTTTGATTTTTTTCAAAAATCTCAAAAAATTTAGATGGTCTTTTTATTGCATAAATCGACGTTTCCGGATGCGTAGAGTACGAAAAACACGATTGCGCGCGTTTATTTGCGTTTTTAAAAAAAATCTTAAAAAATTTAAATTGTCTCTATTTTCCATTGGACGACGTATTGCGGTGCGTAGAGTACGAAAAACGCAATTGCACTCGCCGAAAACGCCGAAATGCGCGAGAAAATAGCAAAATAAAAAAGTTGCTTTTCCGTCACTTTAAAGCCGAATAAAATGTAAATTATCATACTTACGTGAAATCTGCGCACGGCATTCGATTTTTCAGCCCAAATTACGCTAGAAACAGCCGAAAAAACTATAGATTTCGAACTTTCATTTTTTGGGGTAAAAAAAATCTAAGGTTAACCCCTTTGATTTTTTTCAAAAATCTCAAAAAATTTAGATGGTCTTTTTATTGCATAAATCGACGTTTCCGGATGCGTAGAGTACGAAAAACACGATTGCGCGCGTTTATTTGCGTTTTTAAAAAAAATCTTAAAAAATTTAAATTGTCTCTATTTTCCATTGGACGACGTATTGCGGTGCGTAGAGTACGAAAAACGCAATTGCACTCGCCGAAAACGCCGAAATGCGCGAGAAAATAGCAAAATAAAAAAGTTGCTTTTCCGTCACTTTAAAGCCGAATAAAATGTAAATTATCATACTTACGTGAAATCTGCGCACGGCATTCGATTTTTCAGCCCAAATTACGCTAGAAACAGCCGAAAAAACTATAGATTTCGAACTTTCATTTTTTGGGGTAAAAAAAATCTAAGGTTAACCCCTTTGATTTTTTTCAAAAATCTCAAAAAATTTAGATGGTCTTTTTATTGCATAAATCGACGTTTCCGGATGCGTAGAGTACGAAAAACACGATTGCGCGCGTTTATTTGCGTTTTTAAAAAAAATCTTAAAAAATTTAAATTGTCTCTATTTTCCAGTGGACGACGTATTGCGGTGCGTAGAGTACGAAAAACGCAATTGCACTCGCCGAAAACGCCGAAATGCGCGAGAAAATAGCAAAATAAAAAAGTTGCTTTTCCGTCACTTTAAAGCCGAATAAAATGTAAATTATCATACTTACGTGAAATCTGCGCACGGCATTCGATTTTTCAGCCCAAATTACGCTAGAAACAGCCGAAAAAACTATAGATTTCGAACTTTCATTTTTTGGGGTAAAAAAAATCTAAGGTTAACCCCTTTGATTTTTTTCAAAAATCTCAAAAAATTTAGATGGTGTTTTTATTGCATAAATCGACGTTTCCGGATGCGTAGAGTACGAAAAACACGATTGCGCGCGTTTATTTGCGTTTTTAAAAAAAATCTTAAAAAATTTAAATTGTCTCTATTTTCCATTGGACGACGTATTGCGGTGCGTAGAGTACGAAAAACGCAATTGCACTCGCCGAAAACGCCGAAATGCGCGAGAAAATAGCAAAATAAAAAAGTTGCTTTTCCGTCACTTTAAAGCCGAATAAAATGTAAATTATCATACTTACGTGAAATCTGCGCACGGCATTCGATTTTTCAGCCCAAATTACGCTAGAAACAGCCGAAAAAACTATAGATTTCGAACTTTCATTTTTTGGGGTAAAAAAAATCTAAGGTTAACCCCAAAGGTTAACCCCTTTGATTTTTTTCAAAAATCTCAAAAAATTTAGATGGTATTTTTATTGCATAAATCGACGTTTCCGGATGCGTATAGTACGAAAAACACGATTGCGCGCGTTTATTTGCGTTTTTAAAAAAAATCTTAAAAAATTTAAATTGTCTCTATTTTCCATTGGACGACGTATTGCGGTGCGTAGAGTACGAAAAACGCAATTGCACTCGCCGAAAACGCCGAAATGCGCGAGAAAATAGCAAAATAAAAAAGTTGCTTTTCCATCACTTTAAAGCCGAATAAAATGTAAATTATCATACTTACGTGAAATCTGCGCACGGCATTCGATTTTTCAGCCCAAATTACGCTAGAAACAGCCGAAAAAACTATAGATTTCGAACTTTCATTTTTTGGGGTAAAAAAAATCTAAGGTTAACCCCTTTGATTTTTTTCAAAAATCTCAAAAAATTTAGATGGTCTTTTTATTGCATAAATCGACGTTTCCGGATGCGTAGAGTACGAAAAACACGATTGCGCGCGTTTATTTGCGTTTTTAAAAAAAATCTTAAAAAATTTAAATTGTCTCTATTTTCCATTGGACGACGTATTGCGGTGCGTAGAGTACGAAAAACGCAATTGCACTCGCCGAAAACGCCGAAATGCGCGAGAAAATAGCAAAATAAAAAAGTTGCTTTTCCGTCACTTTAAAGCCGAATAAAATGTAAATTATCATACTTACGTGAAATCTGCGCACGGCATTCGATTTTTCAGCCCAAATTACGCTAGAAACAGCCGAAAAAACTATAGATTTCGAACTTTCATTTTTTGGGGTAAAAAAAATCTAAGGTTAACCCCTTTGATTTTTTTCAAAAATCTCAAAAAATTTAGATGGTCTTTTTATTGCATAAATCGACGTTTCCGGATGCGTAGAGTACGAAAAACACGATTGCGCGCGTTTATTTGCGTTTTTAAAAAAAATCTTAAAAAATTTAAATTGTCTCTATTTTCCATTGGACGACGTATTGCGGTGCGTAGAGTACGAAAAACGCAATTGCACTCGCCGAAAACGCCGAAATGCGCGAGAAAATAGCAAAATAAAAAAGTTGCTTTTCCGTCACTTTAAAGCCGAATAAAATGTAAATTATCATACTTACGTGAAATCTGCGCACGGCATTCGATTTTTCAGCCCAAATTACGCTAGAAACAGCCGAAAAAACTGTAGATTTCGAACTTTCATTTTTTGGGGTAAAAAAAATCTAAGGTTAACCCCTTTGATTTTTTTCAAAAATCTCAAAAAATTTAGATGGTCTTTTTATTGCATAAATCGACGTTTCCGGATGCGTAGAGTACGAAAAACACGATTGCGCGCGTTTATTTGCGTTTTTAAAAAAAATCTTAAAAAATTTAAATTGTCTCTATTTTCCATTGGACGACGTATTGCGGTGCGTAGAGTACGAAAAACGCAATTGCACTCGCCGAAAACGCCGAAATGCGCGAGAAAATAGCAAAATAAAAAAGTTGCTTTTCCGTCACTTTAAAGCCGAATAAAATGTAAATTATCATACTTACGTGAAATCTGCGCACGGCATTCGATTTTTCAGCCCAAATTACGCTAGAAACAGCCGAAAAAACTATAGATTTCGAACTTTCATTTTTTGGGGTAAAAAAAATCTAAGGTTAACCCCTTTGATTTTTTTCAAAAATCTCAAAAAATTTAGATGGTCTTTTTATTGCATAAATCGACGTTTCCGGATGCGTAGAGTACGAAAAACACGATTGCGCGCGTTTATTTGCGTTTTTAAAAAAAATCTTAAAAAATTTAAATTGTCTCTATTTTCCATTGGACGACGTATTGCGGTGCGTAGAGTACGAAAAACGCAATTGCACTCGCCGAAAACGCCGAAATGCGCGAGAAAATAGCAAAATAAAAAAGTTGCTTTTCCGTCACTTTAAAGCCGAATAAAATGTAAATTATCATACTTACGTGAAATCTGCGCACGGCATTCGATTTTTCAGCCCAAATTACGCTAGAAACAGCCGAAAAAACTATAGATTTCGAACTTTCATTTTTTGGGGTAAAAAAAATCTAAGGTTAACCCCTTTGATTTTTTTCAAAAATCTCAAAAAATTTAGATGGTCTTTTTATTGCATAAATCGACGTTTCCGGATGCGTAGAGTACGAAAAACACGATTGCGCGCGTTTATTTGCGTTTTTAAAAAAAATCTTAAAAAATTTAAATTGTCTCTATTTTCCAGTGGACGACGTATTGCGGTGCGTAGAGTACGAAAAACGCAATTGCACTCGCCGAAAACGCCGAAATGCGCGAGAAAATAGCAAAATAAAAAAGTTGCTTTTCCGTCACTTTAAAGCCGAATAAAATGTAAATTATCATACTTACGTGAAATCTGCGCACGGCATTCGATTTTTCAGCCCAAATTACGCTAGAAACAGCCGAAAAAACTATAGATTTCGAACTTTCATTTTTTGGGGTAAAAAAAATCTAAGGTTAACCCCTTTGATTTTTTTCAAAAATCTCAAAAAATTTAGATGGTGTTTTTATTGCATAAATCGACGTTTCCGGATGCGTAGAGTACGAAAAACACGATTGCGCGCGTTTATTTGCGTTTTTAAAAAAAATCTTAAAAAATTTAAATTGTCTCTATTTTCCATTGGACGACGTATTGCGGTGCGTAGAGTACGAAAAACGCAATTGCACTCGCCGAAAACGCCGAAATGCGCGAGAAAATAGCAAAATAAAAAAGTTGCTTTTCCGTCACTTTAAAGCCGAATAAAATGTAAATTATCATACTTACGTGAAATCTGCGCACGGCATTCGATTTTTCAGCCCAAATTACGCTAGAAACAGCCGAAAAAACTATAGATTTCGAACTTTCATTTTTTGGGGTAAAAAAAATCTAAGGTTAACCCCTTTGATTTTTTTCAAAAATCTCAAAAAATTTAGATGGTATTTTTATTGCATAAATCGACGTTTCCGGATGCGTATAGTACGAAAAACACGATTGCGCGCGTTTATTTGCGTTTTTAAAAAAAATCTTAAAAAATTTAAATTGTCTCTATTTTCCATTGGACGACGTATTGCGGTGCGTAGAGTACGAAAAACGCAATTGCACTCGCCGAAAACGCCGAAATGCGCGAGAAAATAGCAAAATAAAAAAGTTGCTTTTCCATCACTTTAAAGCCGAATAAAATGTAAATTATCATACTTACGTGAAATCTGCGCACGGCATTCGATTTTTCAGCCCAAATTACGCTAGAAACAGCCGAAAAAACTATAGATTTCGAACTTTCATTTTTTGGGGTAAAAAAAATCTAAGGTTAACCCCTTTGATTTTTTTCAAAAATCTCAAAAAATTTAGATGGTCTTTTTATTGCATAAATCGACGTTTCCGGATGCGTAGAGTACGAAAAACACGATTGCGCGCGTTTATTTGCGTTTTTAAAAAAAATCTTAAAAAATTTAAATTGTCTCTATTTTCCATTGGACGACGTATTGCGGTGCGTAGAGTACGAAAAACGCAATTGCACTCGCCGAAAACGCCGAAATGCGCGAGAAAATAGCAAAATAAAAAAGTTGCTTTTCCATCACTTTAAAGCCGAATAAAATGTAAATTATCATACTTACGTGAAATCTGCGCACGGCATTCGATTTTTCAGCCCAAATTACGCTAGAAACAGCCGAAAAAACTATAGATTTCGAACTTTCATTTTTTGGGGTAAAAAAAATCTAAGGTTAACCCCTTTGATTTTTTTCAAAAATCTCAAAAAATTTAGATGGTCTTTTTATTGCATAAATCGACGTTTCCGGATGCGTAGAGTACGAAAAACACGATTGCGCGCGTTTATTTGCGTTTTTAAAAAAAATCTTAAAAAATTTAAATTGTCTCTATTTTCCATTGGACGACGTATTGCGGTGCGTAGAGTACGAAAAACGCAATTGCACTCGCCGAAAACGCCGAAATGCGCGAGAAAATAGCAAAATAAAAAAGTTGCTTTTCCGTCACTTTAAAGCCGAATAAAATGTAAATTATCATACTTACGTGAAATCTGCGCACGGCATTCGATTTTTCAGCCCAAATTACGCTAGAAACAGCCGAAAAAACTGTAGATTTCGAACTTTCATTTTTTGGGGTAAAAAAAATCTAAGGTTAACCCCTTTGATTTTTTTCAAAAATCTCAAAAAATTTAGATGGTCTTTTTATTGCATAAATCGACGTTTCCGGATGCGTAGAGTACGAAAAACACGATTGCGCGCGTTTATTTGCGTTTTTAAAAAAAATCTTAAAAAATTTAAATTGTCTCTATTTTCCATTGGACGACGTATTGCGGTGCGTAGAGTACGAAAAACGCAATTGCACTCGCCGAAAACGCCGAAATGCGCGAGAAAATAGCAAAATAAAAAAGTTGCTTTTCCGTCACTTTAAAGCCGAATAAAATGTAAATTATCATACTTACGTGAAATCTGCGCACGGCATTCGATTTTTCAGCCCAAATTACGCTAGAAACAGCCGAAAAAACTATAGATTTCGAACTTTCATTTTTTGGGGTAAAAAAAATCTAAGGTTAACCCCTTTGATTTTTTTCAAAAATCTCAAAAAATTTAGATGGTCTTTTTATTGCATAAATCGACGTTTCCGGATGCGTAGAGTACGAAAAACACGATTGCGCGCGTTTATTTGCGTTTTTAAAAAAAATCTTAAAAAATTTAAATTGTCTCTATTTTCCATTGGACGACGTATTGCGGTGCGTAGAGTACGAAAAACGCAATTGCACTCGCCGAAAACGCCGAAATGCGCGAGAAAATAGCAAAATAAAAAAGTTGCTTTTCCGTCACTTTAAAGCCGAATAAAATGTAAATTATCATACTTACGTGAAATCTGCGCACGGCATTCGATTTTTCAGCCCAAATTACGCTAGAAACAGCCGAAAAAACTATAGATTTCGAACTTTCATTTTTTCGGGTAAAAAAAATCTAAGGTTAACCCCTTTGATTTTTTTCAAAAATCTCAAAAAATTTAGATGGTCTTTTTATTGCATAAATCGACGTTTCCGGATGCGTAGAGTACGAAAAACACGATTGCGCGCGTTTATTTGCGTTTTTAAAAAAAATCTTAAAAAATTTAAATTGTCTCTATTTTCCATTGGACGACGTATTGCGGTGCGTAGAGTACGAAAAACGCAATTGCACTCGCCGAAAACGCCGAAATGCGCGAGAAAATAGCAAAATAAAAAAGTTGCTTTTCCGTCACTTTAAAGCCGAATAAAATGTAAATTATCATACTTACGTGAAATCTGCGCACGGCATTCGATTTTTCAGCCCAAATTACGCTAGAAACAGCCGAAAAAACTCTAGATTTCGAACTTTCATTTTTTGGGGTAAAAAAAATCTAAGGTTAACCCCTTTGATTTTTTTCAAAAATCTCAAAAAATTTAGATGGTCTTTTTATTGCATAAATCGACGTTTCCGGATGCGTAGAGTACGAAAAACACGATTGCGCGCGTTTATTTGCGTTTTTAAAAAAAATCTTAAAAAATTTAAATTGTCTCTATTTTCCATTGGACGACGTATTGCGGTGCGTAGAGTACGAAAAACGCAATTGCACTCGCCGAAAACGCCGAAATGCGCGAGAAAATAGCAAAATAAAAAAGTTGCTTTTCCGTCACTTTAAAGCCGAATAAAATGTAAATTATCATACTTACGTGAAATCTGCGCACGGCATTCGATTTTTCAGCCCAAATTACGCTAGAAACAGCCGAAAAAACTATAGATTTCGAACTTTCATTTTTTGGGGTAAAAAAAATCTAAGGTTAACCCCTTTGATTTTTTTCAAAAATCTCAAAAAATTTAGATGGTCTTTTTATTGCATAAATCGACGTTTCCGGATGCGTAGAGTACGAAAAACACGATTGCGCGCGTTTATTTGCGTTTTTAAAAAAAATCTTAAAAAATTTAAATTGTCTCTATTTTCCATTGGACGACGTATTGCGGTGCGTAGAGTACGAAAAACGCAATTGCACTCGCCGAAAACGCCGAAATGCGCGAGAAAATAGCAAAATAAAAAAGTTGCTTTTCCGTCACTTTAAAGCCGAATAAAATGTAAATTATCATACTTACGTGAAATCTGCGCACGGCATTCGATTTTTCAGCCCAAATTACGCTAGAAACAGCCGAAAAAACTATAGATTTCGAACTTTCATTTTTTCGGGTAAAAAAAATCTAAGGTTAACCCCTTTGATTTTTTTCAAAAATCTCAAAAAATTTAGATGGTCTTTTTATTGCATAAATCGACGTTTCCGGATGCGTAGAGTACGAAAAACACGATTGCGCGCGTTTATTTGCGTTTTTAAAAAAAATCTTAAAAAATTTAAATTGTCTCTATTTTCCATTGGACGACGTATTGCGGTGCGTAGAGTACGAAAAACGCAATTGCACTCGCCGAAAACGCCGAAATGCGCGAGAAAATAGCAAAATAAAAAAGTTGCTTTTCCGTCACTTTAAAGCCGAATAAAATGTAAATTATCATACTTACGTGAAATCTGCGCACGGCATTCGATTTTTCAGCCCAAATTACGCTAGAAACAGCCGAAAAAACTATAGATTTCGAACTTTCATTTTTTGGGGTAAAAAAAATCTAAGGTTAACCCCTTTGATTTTTTTCAAAAATCTCAAAAAATTTAGATGGTCTTTTTATTGCATAAATCGACGTTTCCGGATGCGTAGAGTACGAAAAACACGATTGCGCGCGTTTATTTGCGTTTTTAAAAAAAATCTTAAAAAATTTAAATTGTCTCTATTTTCCAGTGGACGACGTATTGCGGTGCGTAGAGTACGAAAAACGCAATTGCACTCGCCGAAAACGCCGAAATGCGCGAGAAAATAGCAAAATAAAAAAGTTGCTTTTCCGTCACTTTAAAGCCGAATAAAATGTAAATTATCATACTTACGTGAAATCTGCGCACGGCATTCGATTTTTCAGCCCAAATTACGCTAGAAACAGCCGAAAAAACTATAGATTTCGAACTTTCATTTTTTGGGGTAAAAAAAATCTAAGGTTAACCCCTTTGATTTTTTTCAAAAATCTCAAAAAATTTAGATGGTGTTTTTATTGCATAAATCGACGTTTCCGGATGCGTAGAGTACGAAAAACACGATTGCGCGCGTTTATTTGCGTTTTTAAAAAAAATCTTAAAAAATTTAAATTGTCTCTATTTTCCATTGGACGACGTATTGCGGTGCGTAGAGTACGAAAAACGCAATTGCACTCGCCGAAAACGCCGAAATGCGCGAGAAAATAGCAAAATAAAAAAGTTGCTTTTCCGTCACTTTAAAGCCGAATAAAATGTAAATTATCATACTTACGTGAAATCTGCGCACGGCATTCGATTTTTCAGCCCAAATTACGCTAGAAACAGCCGAAAAAACTATAGATTTCGAACTTTCATTTTTTGGGGTAAAAAAAATCTAAGGTTAACCCCTTCGATTTTTTTCAAAAATCTCAAAAAATTTAGATGGTATTTTTATTGCATAAATCGACGTTTCCGGATGCGTCGAGTACGAAAAACACGATTGCGCGCGTTTATTTGCGATTTTAAAAAAAATCTTAAAAAATTTAAATTGTCTCTATTTTCCATTGGACGACGTATTGCGGTGCGTAGAGTACGAAAAACGCAATTGCACTCGCCGAAAACGCCGAAATGCGCGAGAAAATAGCAAAATAAAAAAGTTGCTTTTCCGTCACTTTAAAGCCGAATAAAATGTAAATTATCATACTTACGTGAAATCTGCGCACGGCATTCGATTTTTCAGCCCAAATTACGCTAGAAACAGCCGAAAAAACTATAGATTTCGAACTTTCATTTTTTGGGGTAAAAAAAATCTAAGGTTAACCCCTTTGATTTTTTTCAAAAATCTCAAAAAATTTAGATGGTATTTTTATTGCATAAATCGACGTTTCCGGATGCGTATAGTACGAAAAACACGATTGCGCGCGTTTATTTGCGTTTTTAAAAAAAATCTTAAAAAATTTAAATTGTCTCTATTTTCCATTGGACGACGTATTGCGGTGCGTAGAGTACGAAAAACGCAATTGCACTCGCCGAAAACGCCGAAATGCGCGAGAAAATAGCAAAATAAAAAAGTTGCTTTTCCTTCACTTTAAAGCCGAATAAAATGTAAATTATCATACTTACGTGAAATCTGCGCACGGCATTCGATTTTTCAGCCCAAATTACGCTAGAAACAGCCGAAAAAACTATAGATTTCGAACTTTCATTTTTTGGGGTAAAAAAAATCTAAGGTTAACCCCTTTGATTTTTTTCAAAAATCTCAAAAAATTTAGATGGTCTTTTTATTGCATAAATCGACGTTTCCGGATGCGTAGAGTACGAAAAACACGATTGCGCGCGTTTATTTGCGTTTTTAAAAAAAATCTTAAAAAATTTAAATTGTCTCTATTTTCCATTGGACGACGTATTGCGGTGCGTAGAGTACGAAAAACGCAATTGCACTCGCCGAAAACGCCGAAATGCGCGAGAAAATAGCAAAATAAAAAAGTTGCTTTTCCGTCACTTTAAAGCCGAATAAAATGTAAATTATCATACTTACGTGAAATCTGCGCACGGCATTCGATTTTTCAGCCCAAATTACGCTAGAAACAGCCGAAAAAACTATAGATTTCGAACTTTCATTTTTTGGGGTAAAAAAAATCTAAGGTTAACCCCTTTGATTTTTTTCAAAAATCTCAAAAAATTTAGATGGTCTTTTTATTGCATAAATCGACGTTTCCGGATGCGTAGAGTACGAAAAACACGATTGCGCGCGTTTATTTGCGTTTTTAAAAAAAATCTTAAAAAATTTAAATTGTCTCTATTTTCCATTGGACGACGTATTGCGGTGCGTAGAGTACGAAAAACGCAATTGCACTCGCCGAAAACGCCGAAATGCGCGAGAAAATAGCAAAATAAAAAAGTTGCTTTTCCGTCACTTTAAAGCCGAATAAAATGTAAATTATCATACTTACGTGAAATCTGCGCACGGCATTCGATTTTTCAGCCCAAATTACGCTAGAAACAGCCGAAAAAACTATAGATTTCGAACTTTCATTTTTTCGGGTAAAAAAAATCTAAGGTTAACCCCTTTGATTTTTTTCAAAAATCTCAAAAAATTTAGATGGTCTTTTTATTGCATAAATCGACGTTTCCGGATGCGTCGAGTACGAAAAACACGATTGCGCGCGTTTATTTGCGTTTTTAAAAAAAATCTTAAAAAATTTAAATTGTCTCTATTTTCCATTGGACGACGTATTGCGGTGCGTAGAGTACGAAAAACGCAATTGCACTCGCCGAAAACGCCGAAATGCGCGAGAAAATAGCAAAATAAAAAAGTTGCTTTTCCGTCACTTTAAAGCCGAATAAAATGTAAATTATCATACTTACGTGAAATCTGCGCACGGCATTCGATTTTTCAGCCCAAATTACGCTAGAAACAGCCGAAAAAACTATAGATTTCGAACTTTCATTTTTTGGGGTAAAAAAAATCTAAGGTTAACCCCTTTGATTTTTTTCAAAAATCTCAAAAAATTTAGATGGTCTTTTTATTGCATAAATCGACGTTTCCGGATGCGTAGAGTACGAAAAACACGATTGCGCGCGTTTATTTGCGTTTTTAAAAAAAATCTTAAAAAATTTAAATTGTCTCTATTTTCCAGTGGACGACGTATTGCGGTGCGTAGAGTACGAAAAACGCAATTGCACTCGCCGAAAACGCCGAAATGCGCGAGAAAATAGCAAAATAAAAAAGTTGCTTTTCCGTCACTTTAAAGCCGAATAAAATGTAAATTATCATACTTACGTGAAATCTGCGCACGGCATTCGATTTTTCAGCCCAAATTACGCTAGAAACAGCCGAAAAAACTATAGATTTCGAACTTTCATTTTTTGGGGTAAAAAAAATCTAAGGTTAACCCCTTTGATTTTTTTCAAAAATCTCAAAAAATTTAGATGGTGTTTTTATTGCATAAATCGACGTTTCCGGATGCGTAGAGTACGAAAAACACGATTGCGCGCGTTTATTTGCGTTTTTAAAAAAAATCTTAAAAAATTTAAATTGTCTCTATTTTCCATTGGACGACGTATTGCGGTGCGTAGAGTACGAAAAACGCAATTGCACTCGCCGAAAACGCCGAAATGCGCGAGAAAATAGCAAAATAAAAAAGTTGCTTTTCCGTCACTTTAAAGCCGAATAAAATGTAAATTATCATACTTACGTGAAATCTGCGCACGGCATTCGATTTTTCAGCCCAAATTACGCTAGAAACAGCCGAAAAAACTATAGATTTCGAACTTTCATTTTTTGGGGTAAAAAAAATCTAAGGTTAACCCCTTTGATTTTTTTCAAAAATCTCAAAAAATTTAGATGGTCTTTTTATTGCATAAATCGACGTTTCCGGATGCGTAGAGTACGAAAAACACGATTGCGCGCGTTTATTTGCGTTTTTAAAAAAAATCTTAAAAAATTTAAATTGTCTCTATTTTCCATTGGACGACGTATTGCGGTGCGTAGAGTACGAAAAACGCAATTGCACTCGCCGAAAACGCCGAAATGCGCGAGAAAATAGCAAAATAAAAAAGTTGCTTTTCCGTCACTTTAAAGCCGAATAAAATGTAAATTATCATACTTACGTGAAATCTGCGCACGGCATTCGATTTTTCAGCCCAAATTACGCTAGAGACAGCCGAAAAAACTATAGATTTCGAACTTTCATTTTTTGGGGTAAAAAAAATCTAAGGTTAACCCCTTTGATTTTTTTCAAAAATCTCAAAAAATTTAGATGGTATTTTTATTGCATAAATCGACGTTTCCGGATGCGTATAGTACGAAAAACACGATTGCGCGCGTTTATTTGCGTTTTTAAAAAAAATCTTAAAAAATTTAAATTGTCTCTATTTTCCATTGGACGACGTATTGCGGTGCGTAGAGTACGAAAAACGCAATTGCACTCGCCGAAAACGCCGAAATGCGCGAGAAAATAGCAAAATAAAAAAGTTGCTTTTCCGTCACTTTAAAGCCGAATAAAATGTAAATTATCATACTTACGTGAAATCTGCGCACGGCATTCGATTTTTCAGCCCAAATTACGCTAGAAACAGCCGAAAAAACTATAGATTTCGAACTTTCATTTTTTGGGGTAAAAAAAATCTAAGGTTAACCCCTTTGATTTTTTTCAAAAATCTCAAAAAATTTAGATGGTCTTTTTATTGCATAAATCGACGTTTCCGGATGCGTAGAGTACGAAAAACACGATTGCGCGCGTTTATTTGCGTTTTTAAAAAAAATCTTAAAAAATTTAAATTGTCTCTATTTTCCATTGGACGACGTATTGCGGTGCGTAGAGTACGAAAAACGCAATTGCACTCGCCGAAAACGCCGAAATGCGCGAGAAAATAGCAAAATAAAAAAGTTGCTTTTCCGTCACTTTAAAGCCGAATAAAATGTAAATTATCATACTTACGTGAAATCTGCGCACGGCATTCGATTTTTCAGCCCAAATTACGCTAGAAACAGCCGAAAAAACTATAGATTTCGAACTTTCATTTTTTGGGGTAAAAAAAATCTAAGGTTAACCCCTTTGATTTTTTTCAAAAATCTCAAAAAATTTAGATGGTCTTTTTATTGCATAAATCGACGTTTCCGGATGCGTAGAGTACGAAAAACACGATTGCGCGCGTTTATTTGCGTTTTTAAAAAAAATCTTAAAAAATTTAAATTGTCTCTATTTTCCAGTGGACGACGTATTGCGGTGCGTAGAGTACGAAAAACGCAATTGCACTCGCCGAAAACGCCGAAATGCGCGAGAAAATAGCAAAATAAAAAAGTTGCTTTTCCGTCACTTTAAAGCCGAATAAAATGTAAATTATCATACTTACGTGAAATCTGCGCACGGCATTCGATTTTTCAGCCCAAATTACGCTAGAAACAGCCGAAAAAACTATAGATTTCGAACTTTCATTTTTTGGGGTAAAAAAAATCTAAGGTTAACCCCTTTGATTTTTTTCAAAAATCTCAAAAAATTTAGATGGTGTTTTTATTGCATAAATCGACGTTTCCGGATGCGTAGAGTACGAAAAACACGATTGCGCGCGTTTATTTGCGTTTTTAAAAAAAATCTTAAAAAATTTAAATTCTCTCTATTTTCCATTGGACGACGTATTGCGGTGCGTAGAGTACGAAAAACGCAATTGCACTCGCCGAAAACGCCGAAATGCGCGAGAAAATAGCAAAATAAAAAAGTTGCTTTTCCGTCACTTTAAAGCCGAATAAAATGTAAATTATCATACTTACGTGAAATCTGCGCACGGCATTCGATTTTTCAGCCCAAATTACGCTAGAAACAGCCGAAAAAACTATAGATTTCGAACTTTCATTTTTTGGGGTAAAAAAAATCTAAGGTTAACCCCTTCGATTTTTTTCAAAAATCTCAAAAAATTTAGATGGTATTTTTATTGCATAAATCGACGTTTCCGGATGCGTCGAGTACGAAAAACACGATTGCGCGCGTTTATTTGCGATTTTAAAAAAAATCTTAAAAAATTTAAATTGTCTCTATTTTCCATTGGACGACGTATTGCGGTGCGTAGAGTACGAAAAACGCAATTGCACTCGCCGAAAACGCCGAAATGCGCGAGAAAATAGCAAAATAAAAAAGTTGCTTTTCCGTCACTTTAAAGCCGAATAAAATGTAAATTATCATACTTACGTGAAATCTGCGCACGGCATTCGATTTTTCAGCCCAAATTACGCTAGAAACAGCCGAAAAAACTATAGATTTCGAACTTTCATTTTTTGGGGTAAAAAAAATCTAAGGTTAACCCCTTTGATTTTTTTCAAAAATCTCAAAAAATTTAGATGGTCTTTTTATTGCATAAATCGACGTTTCCGGATGCGTAGAGTACGAAAAACACGATTGCGCGCGTTTATTTGCGTTTTTAAAAAAAATCTTAAAAAATTTAAATTGTCTCTATTTTCCATTGGACGACGTATTGCGGTGCGTAGAGTACGAAAAACGCAATTGCACTCGCCGAAAACGCCGAAATGCGCGAGAAAATAGCAAAATAAAAAAGTTGCTTTTCCGTCACTTTAAAGCCGAATAAAATGTAAATTATCATACTTACGTGAAATCTGCGCACGGCATTCGATTTTTCAGCCCAAATTACGCTAGAAACAGCCGAAAAAACTATAGATTTCGAACTTTCATTTTTTGGGGTAAAAAAAATCTAAGGTTAACCCCTTCGATTTTTTTCAAAAATCTCAAAAAATTTAGATGGTATTTTTATTGCATAAATCGACGTTTCCGGATGCGTCGAGTACGAAAAACACGATTGCGCGCGTTTATTTGCGATTTTAAAAAAAATCTTAAAAAATTTAAATTGTCTCTATTTTCCATTGGACGACGTATTGCGGTGCGTAGAGTACGAAAAACGCAATTGCACTCGCCGAAAACGCCGAAATGCGCGAGAAAATAGCAAAATAAAAAAGTTGCTTTTCCGTCACTTTAAAGCCGAATAAAATGTAAATTATCATACTTACGTGAAATCTGCGCACGGCATTCGATTTTTCAGCCCAAATTACGCTAGAAACAGCCGAAAAAACTATAGATTTCGAACTTTCATTTTTTGGGGTAAAAAAAATCTAAGGTTAACCCCTTTGATTTTTTTCAAAAATCTCAAAAAATTTAGATGGTCTTTTTATTGCATAAATCGACGTTTCCGGATGCGTAGAGTACGAAAAACACGATTGCGCGCGTTTATTTGCGTTTTTAAAAAAAATCTTAAAAAATTTAAATTGTCTCTATTTTCCAGTGGACGACGTATTGCGGTGCGTAGAGTACGAAAAACGCAATTGCACTCGCCGAAAACGCCGAAATGCGCGAGAAAATAGCAAAATAAAAAAGTTGCTTTTCCGTCACTTTAAAGCCGAATAAAATGTAAATTATCATACTTACGTGAAATCTGCGCACGGCATTCGATTTTTCAGCCCAAATTACGCTAGAAACAGCCGAAAAAACTATAGATTTCGAACTTTCATTTTTTGGGGTAAAAAAAATCTAAGGTTAACCCCTTTGATTTTTTTCAAAAATCTCAAAAAATTTAGATGGTGTTTTTATTGCATAAATCGACGTTTCCGGATGCGTAGAGTACGAAAAACACGATTGCGCGCGTTTATTTGCGTTTTTAAAAAAAATCTTAAAAAATTTAAATTGTCTCTATTTTCCATTGGACGACGTATTGCGGTGCGTAGAGTACGAAAAACGCAATTGCACTCGCCGAAAACGCCGAAATGCGCGAGAAAATAGCAAAATAAAAAAGTTGCTTTTCCGTCACTTTAAAGCCGAATAAAATGTAAATTATCATACTTACGTGAAATCTGCGCACGGCATTCGATTTTTCAGCCCAAATTACGCTAGAAACAGCCGAAAAAACTATAGATTTCGAACTTTCATTTTTTGGGGTAAAAAAAATCTAAGGTTAACCCCTTTGATTTTTTTCAAAAATCTCAAAAAATTTAGATGGTCTTTTTATTGCATAAATCGACGTTTCCGGATGCGTAGAGTACGAAAAACACGATTGCGCGCGTTTATTTGCGTTTTTAAAAAAAATCTTAAAAAATTTAAATTGTCTCTATTTTCCATTGGACGACGTATTGCGGTGCGTAGAGTACGAAAAACGCAATTGCACTCGCCGAAAACGCCGAAATGCGCGAGAAAATAGCAAAATAAAAAAGTTGCTTTTCCGTCACTTTAAAGCCGAATAAAATGTAAATTATCATACTTACGTGAAATCTGCGCACGGCATTCGATTTTTCAGCCCAAATTACGCTAGAAACAGCCGAAAAAACTATAGATTTCGAACTTTCATTTTTTGGGGTAAAAAAAATCTAAGGTTAACCCCTTTGATTTTTTTCAAAAATCTCAAAAAATTTAGATGGTCTTTTTATTGCATAAATCGACGTTTCCGGATGCGTAGAGTACGAAAAACACGATTGCGCGCGTTTATTTGCGTTTTTAAAAAAAATCTTAAAAAATTTAAATTGTCTCTATTTTCCAGTGGACGACGTATTGCGGTGCGTAGAGTACGAAAAACGCAATTGCACTCGCCGAAAACGCCGAAATGCGCGAGAAAATAGCAAAATAAAAAAGTTGCTTTTCCGTCACTTTAAAGCCGAATAAAATGTAAATTATCATACTTACGTGAAATCTGCGCACGGCATTCGATTTTTCAGCCCAAATTACGCTAGAAACAGCCGAAAAAACTATAGATTTCGAACTTTCATTTTTTGGGGTAAAAAAAATCTAAGGTTAACCCCTTCGATTTTTTTCAAAAATCTCAAAAAATTTAGATGGTATTTTTATTGCATAAATCGACGTTTCCGGATGCGTCGAGTACGAAAAACACGATTGCGCGCGTTTATTTGCGATTTTAAAAAAAATCTTAAAAAATTTAAATTGTCTCTATTTTCCATTGGACGACGTATTGCGGTGCGTAGAGTACGAAAAACGCAATTGCACTCGCCGAAAACGCCGAAATGCGCGAGAAAATAGCAAAATAAAAAAGTTGCTTTTCCGTCACTTTAAAGCCGAATAAAATGTAAATTATCATACTTACGTGAAATCTGCGCACGGCATTCGATTTTTCAGCCCAAATTACGCTAGAAACAGCCGAAAAAACTATAGATTTCGAACTTTCATTTTTTGGGGTAAAAAAAATCTAAGGTTAACCCCTTTGATTTTTTTCAAAAATCTCAAAAAATTTAGATGGTCTTTTTATTGCATAAATCGACGTTTCCGGATGCGTAGAGTACGAAAAACACGATTGCGCGCGTTTATTTGCGTTTTTAAAAAAAATCTTAAAAAATTTAAATTGTCTCTATTTTCCATTGGACGACGTATTGCGGTGCGTAGAGTACGAAAAACGCAATTGCACTCGCCGAAAACGCCGAAATGCGCGAGAAAATAGCAAAATAAAAAAGTTGCTTTTCCGTCACTTTAAAGCCGAATAAAATGTAAATTATCATACTTACGTGAAATCTGCGCACGGCATTCGATTTTTCAGCCCAAATTACGCTAGAAACAGCCGAAAAAACTATAGATTTCGAACTTTCATTTTTTGGGGTAAAAAAAATCTAAGGTTAACCCCTTCGATTTTTTTCAAAAATCTCAAAAAATTTAGATGGTATTTTTATTGCATAAATCGACGTTTCCGGATGCGTCGAGTACGAAAAACACGATTGCGCGCGTTTATTTGCGATTTTAAAAAAAATCTTAAAAAATTTAAATTGTCTCTATTTTCCATTGGACGACGTATTGCGGTGCGTAGAGTACGAAAAACGCAATTGCACTCGCCGAAAACGCCGAAATGCGCGAGAAAATAGCAAAATAAAAAAGTTGCTTTTCCGTCACTTTAAAGCCGAATAAAATGTAAATTATCATACTTACGTGAAATCTGCGCACGGCATTCGATTTTTCAGCCCAAATTACGCTAGAAACAGCCGAAAAAACTATAGATTTCGAACTTTCATTTTTTGGGGTAAAAAAAATCTAAGGTTAACCCCTTTGATTTTTTTCAAAAATCTCAAAAAATTTAGATGGTCTTTTTATTGCATAAATCGACGTTTCCGGATGCGTAGAGTACGAAAAACACGATTGCGCGCGTTTATTTGCGTTTTTAAAAAAAATCTTAAAAAATTTAAATTGTCTCTATTTTCCAGTGGACGACGTATTGCGGTGCGTAGAGTACGAAAAACGCAATTGCACTCGCCGAAAACGCCGAAATGCGCGAGAAAATAGCAAAATAAAAAAGTTGCTTTTCCGTCACTTTAAAGCCGAATAAAATGTAAATTATCATACTTACGTGAAATCTGCGCACGGCATTCGATTTTTCAGCCCAAATTACGCTAGAAACAGCCGAAAAAACTATAGATTTCGAACTTTCATTTTTTGGGGTAAAAAAAATCTAAGGTTAACCCCTTTGATTTTTTTCAAAAATCTCAAAAAATTTAGATGGTGTTTTTATTGCATAAATCGACGTTTCCGGATGCGTAGAGTACGAAAAACACGATTGCGCGCGTTTATTTGCGTTTTTAAAAAAAATCTTAAAAAATTTAAATTGTCTCTATTTTCCATTGGACGACGTATTGCGGTGCGTAGAGTACGAAAAACGCAATTGCACTCGCCGAAAACGCCGAAATGCGCGAGAAAATAGCAAAATAAAAAAGTTGCTTTTCCGTCACTTTAAAGCCGAATAAAATGTAAATTATCATACTTACGTGAAATCTGCGCACGGCATTCGATTTTTCAGCCCAAATTACGCTAGAAACAGCCGAAAAAACTATAGATTTCGAACTTTCATTTTTTGGGGTAAAAAAAATCTAAGGTTAACCCCTTTGATTTTTTTCAAAAATCTCAAAAAATTTAGATGGTCTTTTTATTGCATAAATCGACGTTTCCGGATGCGTAGAGTACGAAAAACACGATTGCGCGCGTTTATTTGCGTTTTTAAAAAAAATCTTAAAAAATTTAAATTGTCTCTATTTTCCAGTGGACGACGTATTGCGGTGCGTAGAGTACGAAAAACGCAATTGCACTCGCCGAAAACGCCGAAATGCGCGAGAAAATAGCAAAATAAAAAAGTTGCTTTTCCGTCACTTTAAAGCCGAATAAAATGTAAATTATCATACTTACGTGAAATCTGCGCACGGCATTCGATTTTTCAGCCCAAATTACGCTAGAAACAGCCGAAAAAACTATAGATTTCGAACTTTCATTTTTTGGGGTAAAAAAAATCTAAGGTTAACCCCTTTGATTTTTTTCAAAAATCTCAAAAAATTTAGATGGTGTTTTTATTGCATAAATCGACGTTTCCGGATGCGTAGAGTACGAAAAACACGATTGCGCGCGTTTATTTGCGTTTTTAAAAAAAATCTTAAAAAATTTAAATTGTCTCTATTTTCCATTGGACGACGTATTGCGGTGCGTAGAGTACGAAAAACGCAATTGCACTCGCCGAAAACGCCGAAATGCGCGAGAAAATAGCAAAATAAAAAAGTTGCTTTTCCGTCACTTTAAAGCCGAATAAAATGTAAATTATCATACTTACGTGAAATCTGCGCACGGCATTCGATTTTTCAGCCCAAATTACGCTAGAAACAGCCGAAAAAACTATAGATTTCGAACTTTCATTTTTTGGGGTAAAAAAAATCTAAGGTTAACCCCTTTGATTTTTTTCAAAAATCTCAAAAAATTTAGATGGTCTTTTTATTGCATAAATCGACGTTTCCGGATGCGTAGAGTACGAAAAACACGATTGCGCGCGTTTATTTGCGTTTTTAAAAAAAATCTTAAAAAATTTAAATTGTCTCTATTTTCCATTGGACGACGTATTGCGGTGCGTAGAGTACGAAAAACGCAATTGCACTCGCCGAAAACGCCGAAATGCGCGAGAAAATAGCAAAATAAAAAAGTTGCTTTTCCGTCACTTTAAAGCCGAATAAAATGTAAATTATCATACTTACGTGAAATCTGCGCACGGCATTCGATTTTTCAGCCCAAATTACGCTAGAGACAGCCGAAAAAACTATAGATTTCGAACTTTCATTTTTTGGGGTAAAAAAAATCTAAGGTTAACCCCTTTGATTTTTTTCAAAAATCTCAAAAAATTTAGATGGTATTTTTATTGCATAAATCGACGTTTCCGGATGCGTATAGTACGAAAAACACGATTGCGCGCGTTTATTTGCGTTTTTAAAAAAAATCTTAAAAAATTTAAATTGTCTCTATTTTCCATTGGACGACGTATTGCGGTGCGTAGAGTACGAAAAACGCAATTGCACTCGCCGAAAACGCCGAAATGCGCGAGAAAATAGCAAAATAAAAAAGTTGCTTTTCCGTCACTTTAAAGCCGAATAAAATGTAAATTATCATACTTACGTGAAATCTGCGCACGGCATTCGATTTTTCAGCCCAAATTACGCTAGAAACAGCCGAAAAAACTATAGATTTCGAACTTTCATTTTTTGGGGTAAAAAAAATCTAAGGTTAACCCCTTTGATTTTTTTCAAAAATCTCAAAAAATTTAGATGGTCTTTTTATTGCATAAATCGACGTTTCCGGATGCGTAGAGTACGAAAAACACGATTGCGCGCGTTTATTTGCGTTTTTAAAAAAAATCTTAAAAAATTTAAATTGTCTCTATTTTCCATTGGACGACGTATTGCGGTGCGTAGAGTACGAAAAACGCAATTGCACTCGCCGAAAACGCCGAAATGCGCGAGAAAATAGCAAAATAAAAAAGTTGCTTTTCCGTCACTTTAAAGCCGAATAAAATGTAAATTATCATACTTACGTGAAATCTGCGCACGGCATTCGATTTTTCAGCCCAAATTACGCTAGAAACAGCCGAAAAAACTATAGATTTCGAACTTTCATTTTTTGGGGTAAAAAAAATCTAAGGTTAACCCCTTTGATTTTTTTCAAAAATCTCAAAAAATTTAGATGGTCTTTTTATTGCATAAATCGACGTTTCCGGATGCGTAGAGTACGAAAAACACGATTGCGCGCGTTTATTTGCGTTTTTAAAAAAAATCTTAAAAAATTTAAATTGTCTCTATTTTCCAGTGGACGACGTATTGCGGTGCGTAGAGTACGAAAAACGCAATTGCACTCGCCGAAAACGCCGAAATGCGCGAGAAAATAGCAAAATAAAAAAGTTGCTTTTCCGTCACTTTAAAGCCGAATAAAATGTAAATTATCATACTTACGTGAAATCTGCGCACGGCATTCGATTTTTCAGCCCAAATTACGCTAGAAACAGCCGAAAAAACTATAGATTTCGAACTTTCATTTTTTGGGGTAAAAAAAATCTAAGGTTAACCCCTTTGATTTTTTTCAAAAATCTCAAAAAATTTAGATGGTGTTTTTATTGCATAAATCGACGTTTCCGGATGCGTAGAGTACGAAAAACACGATTGCGCGCGTTTATTTGCGTTTTTAAAAAAAATCTTAAAAAATTTAAATTCTCTCTATTTTCCATTGGACGACGTATTGCGGTGCGTAGAGTACGAAAAACGCAATTGCACTCGCCGAAAACGCCGAAATGCGCGAGAAAATAGCAAAATAAAAAAGTTGCTTTTCCGTCACTTTAAAGCCGAATAAAATGTAAATTATCATACTTACGTGAAATCTGCGCACGGCATTCGATTTTTCAGCCCAAATTACGCTAGAAACAGCCGAAAAAACTATAGATTTCGAACTTTCATTTTTTGGGGTAAAAAAAATCTAAGGTTAACCCCTTCGATTTTTTTCAAAAATCTCAAAAAATTTAGATGGTATTTTTATTGCATAAATCGACGTTTCCGGATGCGTCGAGTACGAAAAACACGATTGCGCGCGTTTATTTGCGATTTTAAAAAAAATCTTAAAAAATTTAAATTGTCTCTATTTTCCATTGGACGACGTATTGCGGTGCGTAGAGTACGAAAAACGCAATTGCACTCGCCGAAAACGCCGAAATGCGCGAGAAAATAGCAAAATAAAAAAGTTGCTTTTCCGTCACTTTAAAGCCGAATAAAATGTAAATTATCATACTTACGTGAAATCTGCGCACGGCATTCGATTTTTCAGCCCAAATTACGCTAGAAACAGCCGAAAAAACTATAGATTTCGAACTTTCATTTTTTGGGGTAAAAAAAATCTAAGGTTAACCCCTTTGATTTTTTTCAAAAATCTCAAAAAATTTAGATGGTCTTTTTATTGCATAAATCGACGTTTCCGGATGCGTAGAGTACGAAAAACACGATTGCGCGCGTTTATTTGCGTTTTTAAAAAAAATCTTAAAAAATTTAAATTGTCTCTATTTTCCATTGGACGACGTATTGCGGTGCGTAGAGTACGAAAAACGCAATTGCACTCGCCGAAAACGCCGAAATGCGCGAGAAAATAGCAAAATAAAAAAGTTGCTTTTCCGTCACTTTAAAGCCGAATAAAATGTAAATTATCATACTTACGTGAAATCTGCGCACGGCATTCGATTTTTCAGCCCAAATTACGCTAGAAACAGCCGAAAAAACTATAGATTTCGAACTTTCATTTTTTCGGGTAAAAAAAATCTAAGGTTAACCCCTTTGATTTTTTTCAAAAATCTCAAAAAATTTAGATGGTCTTTTTATTGCATAAATCGACGTTTCCGGATGCGTAGAGTACGAAAAACACGATTGCGCGCGTTTATTTGCGTTTTTAAAAAAAATCTTAAAAAATTTAAATTGTCTCTATTTTCCATTGGACGACGTATTGCGGTGCGTAGAGTACGAAAAACGCAATTGCACTCGCCGAAAACGCCGAAATGCGCGAGAAAATAGCAAAATAAAAAAGTTGCTTTTCCGTCACTTTAAAGCCGAATAAAATGTAAATTATCATACTTACGTGAAATCTGCGCACGGCATTCGATTTTTCAGCCCAAATTACGCTAGAAACAGCCGAAAAAACTATAGATTTCGAACTTTCATTTTTTGGGGTAAAAAAAATCTAAGGTTAACCCCTTTGATTTTTTTCAAAAATCTCAAAAAATTTAGATGGTCTTTTTATTGCATAAATCGACGTTTCCGGATGCGTAGAGTACGAAAAACACGATTGCGCGCGTTTATTTGCGTTTTTAAAAAAAATCTTAAAAAATTTAAATTGTCTCTATTTTCCATTGGACGACGTATTGCGGTGCGTAGAGTACGAAAAACGCAATTGCACTCGCCGAAAACGCCGAAATGCGCGAGAAAATAGCAAAATAAAAAAGTTGCTTTTCCGTCACTTTAAAGCCGAATAAAATGTAAATTATCATACTTACGTGAAATCTGCGCACGGCATTCGATTTTTCAGCCCAAATTACGCTAGAAACAGCCGAAAAAACTATAGATTTCGAACTTTCATTTTTTCGGGTAAAAAAAATCTAAGGTTAACCCCTTTGATTTTTTTCAAAAATCTCAAAAAATTTAGATGGTGTTTTTATTGCATAAATCGACGTTTCCGGATGCGTAGAGTACGAAAAACACGATTGCGCGCGTTTATTTGCGTTTTTAAAAAAAATCTTAAAAAATTTAAATTGTCTCTATTTTCCATTGGACGACGTATTGCGGTGCGTAGAGTACGAAAAACGCAATTGCACTCGCCGAAAACGCCGAAATGCGCGAGAAAATAGCAAAATAAAAAAGTTGCTTTTCCGTCACTTTAAAGCCGAATAAAATGTAAATTATCATACTTACGTGAAATCTGCGCACGGCATTCGATTTTTCAGCCCAAATTACGCTAGAAACAGCCGAAAAAACTATAGATTTCGAACTTTCATTTTTTGGGGTAAAAAAAATCTAAGGTTAACCCCTTTGATTTTTTTCAAAAATCTCAAAAAATTTAGATGGTCTTTTTATTGCATAAATCGACGTTTCCGGATGCGTAGAGTACGAAAAACACGATTGCGCGCGTTTATTTGCGTTTTTAAAAAAAATCTTAAAAAATTTAAATTGTCTCTATTTTCCATTGGACGACGTATTGCGGTGCGTAGAGTACGAAAAACGCAATTGCACTCGCCGAAAACGCCGAAATGCGCGAGAAAATAGCAAAATAAAAAAGTTGCTTTTCCGTCACTTTAAAGCCGAATAAAATGTAAATTATCATACTTACGTGAAATCTGCGCACGGCATTCGATTTTTCAGCCCAAATTACGCTAGAAACAGCCGAAAAAACTATAGATTTCGAACTTTCATTTTTTGGGGTAAAAAAAATCTAAGGTTAACCCCTTTGATTTTTTTCAAAAATCTCAAAAAATTTAGATGGTCTTTTTATTGCATAAATCGACGTTTCCGGATGCGTAGAGTACGAAAAACACGATTGCGCGCGTTTATTTGCGTTTTTAAAAAAAATCTTAAAAAATTTAAATTGTCTCTATTTTCCAGTGGACGACGTATTGCGGTGCGTAGAGTACGAAAAACGCAATTGCACTCGCCGAAAACGCCGAAATGCGCGAGAAAATAGCAAAATAAAAAAGTTGCTTTTCCGTCACTTTAAAGCCGAATAAAATGTAAATTATCATACTTACGTGAAATCTGCGCACGGCATTCGATTTTTCAGCCCAAATTACGCTAGAAACAGCCGAAAAAACTATAGATTTCGAACTTTCATTTTTTGGGGTAAAAAAAATCTAAGGTTAACCCCTTCGATTTTTTTCAAAAATCTCAAAAAATTTAGATGGTATTTTTATTGCATAAATCGACGTTTCCGGATGCGTCGAGTACGAAAAACACGATTGCGCGCGTTTATTTGCGATTTTAAAAAAAATCTTAAAAAATTTAAATTGTCTCTATTTTCCATTGGACGACGTATTGCGGTGCGTAGAGTACGAAAAACGCAATTGCACTCGCCGAAAACGCCGAAATGCGCGAGAAAATAGCAAAATAAAAAAGTTGCTTTTCCGTCACTTTAAAGCCGAATAAAATGTAAATTATCATACTTACGTGAAATCTGCGCACGGCATTCGATTTTTCAGCCCAAATTACGCTAGAAACAGCCGAAAAAACTATAGATTTCGAACTTTCATTTTTTGGGGTAAAAAAAATCTAAGGTTAACCCCTTTGATTTTTTTCAAAAATCTCAAAAAATTTAGATGGTCTTTTTATTGCATAAATCGACGTTTCCGGATGCGTAGAGTACGAAAAACACGATTGCGCGCGTTTATTTGCGTTTTTAAAAAAAATCTTAAAAAATTTAAATTGTCTCTATTTTCCATTGGACGACGTATTGCGGTGCGTAGAGTACGAAAAACGCAATTGCACTCGCCGAAAACGCCGAAATGCGCGAGAAAATAGCAAAATAAAAAAGTTGCTTTTCCGTCACTTTAAAGCCGAATAAAATGTAAATTATCATACTTACGTGAAATCTGCGCACGGCATTCGATTTTTCAGCCCAAATTACGCTAGAAACAGCCGAAAAAACTATAGATTTCGAACTTTCATTTTTTGGGGTAAAAAAAATCTAAGGTTAACCCCTTCGATTTTTTTCAAAAATCTCAAAAAATTTAGATGGTATTTTTATTGCATAAATCGACGTTTCCGGATGCGTCGAGTACGAAAAACACGATTGCGCGCGTTTATTTGCGATTTTAAAAAAAATCTTAAAAAATTTAAATTGTCTCTATTTTCCATTGGACGACGTATTGCGGTGCGTAGAGTACGAAAAACGCAATTGCACTCGCCGAAAACGCCGAAATGCGCGAGAAAATAGCAAAATAAAAAAGTTGCTTTTCCGTCACTTTAAAGCCGAATAAAATGTAAATTATCATACTTACGTGAAATCTGCGCACGGCATTCGATTTTTCAGCCCAAATTACGCTAGAAACAGCCGAAAAAACTATAGATTTCGAACTTTCATTTTTTGGGGTAAAAAAAATCTAAGGTTAACCCCTTTGATTTTTTTCAAAAATCTCAAAAAATTTAGATGGTCTTTTTATTGCATAAATCGACGTTTCCGGATGCGTAGAGTACGAAAAACACGATTGCGCGCGTTTATTTGCGTTTTTAAAAAAAATCTTAAAAAATTTAAATTGTCTCTATTTTCCAGTGGACGACGTATTGCGGTGCGTAGAGTACGAAAAACGCAATTGCACTCGCCGAAAACGCCGAAATGCGCGAGAAAATAGCAAAATAAAAAAGTTGCTTTTCCGTCACTTTAAAGCCGAATAAAATGTAAATTATCATACTTACGTGAAATCTGCGCACGGCATTCGATTTTTCAGCCCAAATTACGCTAGAAACAGCCGAAAAAACTATAGATTTCGAACTTTCATTTTTTGGGGTAAAAAAAATCTAAGGTTAACCCCTTTGATTTTTTTCAAAAATCTCAAAAAATTTAGATGGTGTTTTTATTGCATAAATCGACGTTTCCGGATGCGTAGAGTACGAAAAACACGATTGCGCGCGTTTATTTGCGTTTTTAAAAAAAATCTTAAAAAATTTAAATTGTCTCTATTTTCCATTGGACGACGTATTGCGGTGCGTAGAGTACGAAAAACGCAATTGCACTCGCCGAAAACGCCGAAATGCGCGAGAAAATAGCAAAATAAAAAAGTTGCTTTTCCGTCACTTTAAAGCCGAATAAAATGTAAATTATCATACTTACGTGAAATCTGCGCACGGCATTCGATTTTTCAGCCCAAATTACGCTAGAAACAGCCGAAAAAACTATAGATTTCGAACTTTCATTTTTTGGGGTAAAAAAAATCTAAGGTTAACCCCTTTGATTTTTTTCAAAAATCTCAAAAAATTTAGATGGTCTTTTTATTGCATAAATCGACGTTTCCGGATGCGTAGAGTACGAAAAACACGATTGCGCGCGTTTATTTGCGTTTTTAAAAAAAATCTTAAAAAATTTAAATTGTCTCTATTTTCCATTGGACGACGTATTGCGGTGCGTAGAGTACGAAAAACGCAATTGCACTCGCCGAAAACGCCGAAATGCGCGAGAAAATAGCAAAATAAAAAAGTTGCTTTTCCGTCACTTTAAAGCCGAATAAAATGTAAATTATCATACTTACGTGAAATCTGCGCACGGCATTCGATTTTTCAGCCCAAATTACGCTAGAAACAGCCGAAAAAACTATAGATTTCGAACTTTCATTTTTTGGGGTAAAAAAAATCTAAGGTTAACCCCTTTGATTTTTTTCAAAAATCTCAAAAAATTTAGATGGTCTTTTTATTGCATAAATCGACGTTTCCGGATGCGTAGAGTACGAAAAACACGATTGCGCGCGTTTATTTGCGTTTTTAAAAAAAATCTTAAAAAATTTAAATTGTCTCTATTTTCCAGTGGACGACGTATTGCGGTGCGTAGAGTACGAAAAACGCAATTGCACTCGCCGAAAACGCCGAAATGCGCGAGAAAATAGCAAAATAAAAAAGTTGCTTTTCCGTCACTTTAAAGCCGAATAAAATGTAAATTATCATACTTACGTGAAATCTGCGCACGGCATTCGATTTTTCAGCCCAAATTACGCTAGAAACAGCCGAAAAAACTATAGATTTCGAACTTTCATTTTTTGGGGTAAAAAAAATCTAAGGTTAACCCCTTTGATTTTTTTCAAAAATCTCAAAAAATTTAGATGGTGTTTTTATTGCATAAATCGACGTTTCCGGATGCGTAGAGTACGAAAAACACGATTGCGCGCGTTTATTTGCGTTTTTAAAAAAAATCTTAAAAAATTTAAATTGTCTCTATTTTCCATTGGACGACGTATTGCGGTGCGTAGAGTACGAAAAACGCAATTGCACTCGCCGAAAACGCCGAAATGCGCGAGAAAATAGCAAAATAAAAAAGTTGCTTTTCCGTCACTTTAAAGCCGAATAAAATGTAAATTATCATACTTACGTGAAATCTGCGCACGGCATTCGATTTTTCAGCCCAAATTACGCTAGAAACAGCCGAAAAAACTATAGATTTCGAACTTTCATTTTTTGGGGTAAAAAAAATCTAAGGTTAACCCCTTTGATTTTTTTCAAAAATCTCAAAAAATTTAGATGGTATTTTTATTGCATAAATCGACGTTTCCGGATGCGTATAGTACGAAAAACACGATTGCGCGCGTTTATTTGCGTTTTTAAAAAAAATCTTAAAAAATTTAAATTGTCTCTATTTTCCATTGGACGACGTATTGCGGTGCGTAGAGTACGAAAAACGCAATTGCACTCGCCGAAAACGCCGAAATGCGCGAGAAAATAGCAAAATAAAAAAGTTGCTTTTCCTTCACTTTAAAGCCGAATAAAATGTAAATTATCATACTTACGTGAAATCTGCGCACGGCATTCGATTTTTCAGCCCAAATTACGCTAGAAACAGCCGAAAAAACTATAGATTTCGAACTTTCATTTTTTGGGGTAAAAAAAATCTAAGGTTAACCCCTTTGATTTTTTTCAAAAATCTCAAAAAATTTAGATGGTCTTTTTATTGCATAAATCGACGTTTCCGGATGCGTAGAGTACGAAAAACACGATTGCGCGCGTTTATTTGCGTTTTTAAAAAAAATCTTAAAAAATTTAAATTGTCTCTATTTTCCATTGGACGACGTATTGCGGTGCGTAGAGTACGAAAAACGCAATTGCACTCGCCGAAAACGCCGAAATGCGCGAGAAAATAGCAAAATAAAAAAGTTGCTTTTCCGTCACTTTAAAGCCGAATAAAATGTAAATTATCATACTTACGTGAAATCTGCGCACGGCATTCGATTTTTCAGCCCAAATTACGCTAGAAACAGCCGAAAAAACTATAGATTTCGAACTTTCATTTTTTGGGGTAAAAAAAATCTAAGGTTAACCCCTTTGATTTTTTTCAAAAATCTCAAAAAATTTAGATGGTCTTTTTATTGCATAAATCGACGTTTCCGGATGCGTAGAGTACGAAAAACACGATTGCGCGCGTTTATTTGCGTTTTTAAAAAAAATCTTAAAAAATTTAAATTGTCTCTATTTTCCATTGGACGACGTATTGCGGTGCGTAGAGTACGAAAAACGCAATTGCACTCGCCGAAAACGCCGAAATGCGCGAGAAAATAGCAAAATAAAAAAGTTGCTTTTCCGTCACTTTAAAGCCGAATAAAATGTAAATTATCATACTTACGTGAAATCTGCGCACGGCATTCGATTTTTCAGCCCAAATTACGCTAGAAACAGCCGAAAAAACTATAGATTTCGAACTTTCATTTTTTCGGGTAAAAAAAATCTAAGGTTAACCCCTTTGATTTTTTTCAAAAATCTCAAAAAATTTAGATGGTCTTTTTATTGCATAAATCGACGTTTCCGGATGCGTAGAGTACGAAAAACACGATTGCGCGCGTTTATTTGCGTTTTTAAAAAAAATCTTAAAAAATTTAAATTGTCTCTATTTTCCAGTGGACGACGTATTGCGGTGCGTAGAGTACGAAAAACGCAATTGCACTCGCCGAAAACGCCGAAATGCGCGAGAAAATAGCAAAATAAAAAAGTTGCTTTTCCGTCACTTTAAAGCCGAATAAAATGTAAATTATCATACTTACGTGAAATCTGCGCACGGCATTCGATTTTTCAGCCCAAATTACGCTAGAAACAGCCGAAAAAACTATAGATTTCGAACTTTCATTTTTTGGGGTAAAAAAAATCTAAGGTTAACCCCTTTGATTTTTTTCAAAAATCTCAAAAAATTTAGATGGTGTTTTTATTGCATAAATCGACGTTTCCGGATGCGTAGAGTACGAAAAACACGATTGCGCGCGTTTATTTGCGTTTTTAAAAAAAATCTTAAAAAATTTAAATTGTCTCTATTTTCCATTGGACGACGTATTGCGGTGCGTAGAGTACGAAAAACGCAATTGCACTCGCCGAAAACGCCGAAATGCGCGAGAAAATAGCAAAATAAAAAAGTTGCTTTTCCGTCACTTTAAAGCCGAATAAAATGTAAATTATCATACTTACGTGAAATCTGCGCACGGCATTCGATTTTTCAGCCCAAATTACGCTAGAAACAGCCGAAAAAACTATAGATTTCGAACTTTCATTTTTTGGGGTAAAAAAAATCTAAGGTTAACCCCTTCGATTTTTTTCAAAAATCTCAAAAAATTTAGATGGTATTTTTATTGCATAAATCGACGTTTCCGGATGCGTCGAGTACGAAAAACACGATTGCGCGCGTTTATTTGCGATTTTAAAAAAAATCTTAAAAAATTTAAATTGTCTCTATTTTCCATTGGACGACGTATTGCGGTGCGTAGAGTACGAAAAACGCAATTGCACTCGCCGAAAACGCCGAAATGCGCGAGAAAATAGCAAAATAAAAAAGTTGCTTTTCCGTCACTTTAAAGCCGAATAAAATGTAAATTATCATACTTACGTGAAATCTGCGCACGGCATTCGATTTTTCAGCCCAAATTACGCTAGAAACAGCCGAAAAAACTATAGATTTCGAACTTTCATTTTTTGGGGTAAAAAAAATCTAAGGTTAACCCCTTTGATTTTTTTCAAAAATCTCAAAAAATTTAGATGGTCTTTTTATTGCATAAATCGACGTTTCCGGATGCGTAGAGTACGAAAAACACGATTGCGCGCGTTTATTTGCGTTTTTAAAAAAAATCTTAAAAAATTTAAATTGTCTCTATTTTCCATTGGACGACGTATTGCGGTGCGTAGAGTACGAAAAACGCAATTGCACTCGCCGAAAACGCCGAAATGCGCGAGAAAATAGCAAAATAAAAAAGTTGCTTTTCCGTCACTTTAAAGCCGAATAAAATGTAAATTATCATACTTACGTGAAATCTGCGCACGGCATTCGATTTTTCAGCCCAAATTACGCTAGAAACAGCCGAAAAAACTATAGATTTCGAACTTTCATTTTTTGGGGTAAAAAAAATCTAAGGTTAACCCCTTTGATTTTTTTCAAAAATCTCAAAAAATTTAGATGGTCTTTTTATTGCATAAATCGACGTTTCCGGATGCGTAGAGTACGAAAAACACGATTGCGCGCGTTTATTTGCGTTTTTAAAAAAAATCTTAAAAAATTTAAATTGTCTCTATTTTCCAGTGGACGACGTATTGCGGTGCGTAGAGTACGAAAAACGCAATTGCACTCGCCGAAAACGCCGAAATGCGCGAGAAAATAGCAAAATAAAAAAGTTGCTTTTCCGTCACTTTAAAGCCGAATAAAATGTAAATTATCATACTTACGTGAAATCTGCGCACGGCATTCGATTTTTCAGCCCAAATTACGCTAGAAACAGCCGAAAAAACTATAGATTTCGAACTTTCATTTTTTGGGGTAAAAAAAATCTAAGGTTAACCCCTTTGATTTTTTTCAAAAATCTCAAAAAATTTAGATGGTGTTTTTATTGCATAAATCGACGTTTCCGGATGCGTAGAGTACGAAAAACACGATTGCGCGCGTTTATTTGCGTTTTTAAAAAAAATCTTAAAAAATTTAAATTGTCTCTATTTTCCATTGGACGACGTATTGCGGTGCGTAGAGTACGAAAAACGCAATTGCACTCGCCGAAAACGCCGAAATGCGCGAGAAAATAGCAAAATAAAAAAGTTGCTTTTCCGTCACTTTAAAGCCGAATAAAATGTAAATTATCATACTTACGTGAAATCTGCGCACGGCATTCGATTTTTCAGCCCAAATTACGCTAGAAACAGCCGAAAAAACTATAGATTTCGAACTTTCATTTTTTGGGGTAAAAAAAATCTAAGGTTAACCCCTTTGATTTTTTTCAAAAATCTCAAAAAATTTAGATGGTCTTTTTATTGCATAAATCGACGTTTCCGGATGCGTAGAGTACGAAAAACACGATTGCGCGCGTTTATTTGCGTTTTTAAAAAAAATCTTAAAAAATTTAAATTGTCTCTATTTTCCATTGGACGACGTATTGCGGTGCGTAGAGTACGAAAAACGCAATTGCACTCGCCGAAAACGCCGAAATGCGCGAGAAAATAGCAAAATAAAAAAGTTGCTTTTCCGTCACTTTAAAGCCGAATAAAATGTAAATTATCATACTTACGTGAAATCTGCGCACGGCATTCGATTTTTCAGCCCAAATTACGCTAGAGACAGCCGAAAAAACTATAGATTTCGAACTTTCATTTTTTGGGGTAAAAAAAATCTAAGGTTAACCCCTTTGATTTTTTTCAAAAATCTCAAAAAATTTAGATGGTATTTTTATTGCATAAATCGACGTTTCCGGATGCGTATAGTACGAAAAACACGATTGCGCGCGTTTATTTGCGTTTTTAAAAAAAATCTTAAAAAATTTAAATTGTCTCTATTTTCCATTGGACGACGTATTGCGGTGCGTAGAGTACGAAAAACGCAATTGCACTCGCCGAAAACGCCGAAATGCGCGAGAAAATAGCAAAATAAAAAAGTTGCTTTTCCGTCACTTTAAAGCCGAATAAAATGTAAATTATCATACTTACGTGAAATCTGCGCACGGCATTCGATTTTTCAGCCCAAATTACGCTAGAAACAGCCGAAAAAACTATAGATTTCGAACTTTCATTTTTTGGGGTAAAAAAAATCTAAGGTTAACCCCTTTGATTTTTTTCAAAAATCTCAAAAAATTTAGATGGTCTTTTTATTGCATAAATCGACGTTTCCGGATGCGTAGAGTACGAAAAACACGATTGCGCGCGTTTATTTGCGTTTTTAAAAAAAATCTTAAAAAATTTAAATTGTCTCTATTTTCCATTGGACGACGTATTGCGGTGCGTAGAGTACGAAAAACGCAATTGCACTCGCCGAAAACGCCGAAATGCGCGAGAAAATAGCAAAATAAAAAAGTTGCTTTTCCGTCACTTTAAAGCCGAATAAAATGTAAATTATCATACTTACGTGAAATCTGCGCACGGCATTCGATTTTTCAGCCCAAATTACGCTAGAAACAGCCGAAAAAACTATAGATTTCGAACTTTCATTTTTTGGGGTAAAAAAAATCTAAGGTTAACCCCTTTGATTTTTTTCAAAAATCTCAAAAAATTTAGATGGTCTTTTTATTGCATAAATCGACGTTTCCGGATGCGTAGAGTACGAAAAACACGATTGCGCGCGTTTATTTGCGTTTTTAAAAAAAATCTTAAAAAATTTAAATTGTCTCTATTTTCCATTGGACGACGTATTGCGGTGCGTAGAGTACGAAAAACGCAATTGCACTCGCCGAAAACGCCGAAATGCGCGAGAAAATAGCAAAATAAAAAAGTTGCTTTTCCGTCACTTTAAAGCCGAATAAAATGTAAATTATCATACTTACGTGAAATCTGCGCACGGCATTCGATTTTTCAGCCCAAATTACGCTAGAAACAGCCGAAAAAACTATAGATTTCGAACTTTCATTTTTTGGGGTAAAAAAAATCTAAGGTTAACCCCTTTGATTTTTTTCAAAAATCTCAAAAAATTTAGATGGTCTTTTTATTGCATAAATCGACGTTTCCGGATGCGTAGAGTACGAAAAACACGATTGCGCGCGTTTATTTGCGTTTTTAAAAAAAATCTTAAAAAATTTAAATTGTCTCTATTTTCCATTGGACGACGTATTGCGGTGCGTAGAGTACGAAAAACGCAATTGCACTCGCCGAAAACGCCGAAATGCGCGAGAAAATAGCAAAATAAAAAAGTTGCTTTTCCGTCACTTTAAAGCCGAATAAAATGTAAATTATCATACTTACGTGAAATCTGCGCACGGCATTCGATTTTTCAGCCCAAATTACGCTAGAAACAGCCGAAAAAACTATAGATTTCGAACTTTCATTTTTTGGGGTAAAAAAAATCTAAGGTTAACCCCTTTGATTTTTTTCAAAAATCTCAAAAAATTTAGATGGTCTTTTTATTGCATAAATCGACGTTTCCGGATGCGTAGAGTACGAAAAACACGATTGCGCGCGTTTATTTGCGTTTTTAAAAAAAATCTTAAAAAATTTAAATTGTCTCTATTTTCCATTGGACGACGTATTGCGGTGCGTAGAGTACGAAAAACGCAATTGCACTCGCCGAAAACGCCGAAATGCGCGAGAAAATAGCAAAATAAAAAAGTTGCTTTTCCGTCACTTTAAAGCCGAATAAAATGTAAATTATCATACTTACGTGAAATCTGCGCACGGCATTCGATTTTTCAGCCCAAATTACGCTAGAAACAGCCGAAAAAACTATAGATTTCGAACTTTCATTTTTTGGGGTAAAAAAAATCTAAGGTTAACCCCTTTGATTTTTTTCAAAAATCTCAAAAAATTTAGATGGTCTTTTTATTGCATAAATCGACGTTTCCGGATGCGTAGAGTACGAAAAACACGATTGCGCGCGTTTATTTGCGTTTTTAAAAAAAATCTTAAAAAATTTAAATTGTCTCTATTTTCCATTGGACGACGTATTGCGGTGCGTAGAGTACGAAAAACGCAATTGCACTCGCCGAAAACGCCGAAATGCGCGAGAAAATAGCAAAATAAAAAAGTTGCTTTTCCGTCACTTTAAAGCCGAATAAAATGTAAATTATCATACTTACGTGAAATCTGCGCACGGCATTCGATTTTTCAGCCCAAATTACGCTAGAGACAGCCGAAAAAACTATAGATTTCGAACTTTCATTTTTTGGGGTAAAAAAAATCTAAGGTTAACCCCTTTGATTTTTTTCAAAAATCTCAAAAAATTTAGATGGTATTTTTATTGCATAAATCGACGTTTCCGGATGCGTATAGTACGAAAAACACGATTGCGCGCGTTTATTTGCGTTTTTAAAAAAAATCTTAAAAAATTTAAATTGTCTCTATTTTCCATTGGACGACGTATTGCGGTGCGTAGAGTACGAAAAACGCAATTGCACTCGCCGAAAACGCCGAAATGCGCGAGAAAATAGCAAAATAAAAAAGTTGCTTTTCCGTCACTTTAAAGCCGAATAAAATGTAAATTATCATACTTACGTGAAATCTGCGCACGGCATTCGATTTTTCAGCCCAAATTACGCTAGAAACAGCCGAAAAAACTATAGATTTCGAACTTTCATTTTTTGGGGTAAAAAAAATCTAAGGTTAACCCCTTTGATTTTTTTCAAAAATCTCAAAAAATTTAGATGGTCTTTTTATTGCATAAATCGACGTTTCCGGATGCGTAGAGTACGAAAAACACGATTGCGCGCGTTTATTTGCGTTTTTAAAAAAAATCTTAAAAAATTTAAATTGTCTCTATTTTCCATTGGACGACGTATTGCGGTGCGTAGAGTACGAAAAACGCAATTGCACTCGCCGAAAACGCCGAAATGCGCGAGAAAATAGCAAAATAAAAAAGTTGCTTTTCCGTCACTTTAAAGCCGAATAAAATGTAAATTATCATACTTACGTGAAATCTGCGCACGGCATTCGATTTTTCAGCCCAAATTACGCTAGAAACAGCCGAAAAAACTATAGATTTCGAACTTTCATTTTTTGGGGTAAAAAAAATCTAAGGTTAACCCCTTTGATTTTTTTCAAAAATCTCAAAAAATTTAGATGGTCTTTTTATTGCATAAATCGACGTTTCCGGATGCGTAGAGTACGAAAAACACGATTGCGCGCGTTTATTTGCGTTTTTAAAAAAAATCTTAAAAAATTTAAATTGTCTCTATTTTCCATTGGACGACGTATTGCGGTGCGTAGAGTACGAAAAACGCAATTGCACTCGCCGAAAACGCCGAAATGCGCGAGAAAATAGCAAAATAAAAAAGTTGCTTTTCCGTCACTTTAAAGCCGAATAAAATGTAAATTATCATACTTACGTGAAATCTGCGCACGGCATTCGATTTTTCAGCCCAAATTACGCTAGAAACAGCCGAAAAAACTATAGATTTCGAACTTTCATTTTTTGGGGTAAAAAAAATCTAAGGTTAACCCCTTTGATTTTTTTCAAAAATCTCAAAAAATTTAGATGGTGTTTTTATTGCATAAATCGACGTTTCCGGATGCGTAGAGTACGAAAAACACGATTGCGCGCGTTTATTTGCGTTTTTAAAAAAAATCTTAAAAAATTTAAATTGTCTCTATTTTCCATTGGACGACGTATTGCGGTGCGTAGAGTACGAAAAACGCAATTGCACTCGCCGAAAACGCCGAAATGCGCGAGAAAATAGCAAAATAAAAAAGTTGCTTTTCCGTCACTTTAAAGCCGAATAAAATGTAAATTATCATACTTACGTGAAATCTGCGCACGGCATTCGATTTTTCAGCCCAAATTACGCTAGAAACAGCCGAAAAAACTATAGATTTCGAACTTTCATTTTTTGGGGTAAAAAAAATCTAAGGTTAACCCCTTTGATTTTTTTCAAAAATCTCAAAAAATTTAGATGGTCTTTTTATTGCATAAATCGACGTTTCCGGATGCGTAGAGTACGAAAAACACGATTGCGCGCGTTTATTTGCGTTTTTAAAAAAAATCTTAAAAAATTTAAATTGTCTCTATTTTCCATTGGACGACGTATTGCGGTGCGTAGAGTACGAAAAACGCAATTGCACTCGCCGAAAACGCCGAAATGCGCGAGAAAATAGCAAAATAAAAAAGTTGCTTTTCCATCACTTTAAAGCCGAATAAAATGTAAATTATCATACTTACGTGAAATCTGCGCACGGCATTCGATTTTTCAGCCCAAATTACGCTAGAAACAGCCGAAAAAACTATAGATTTCGAACTTTCATTTTTTGGGGTAAAAAAAATCTAAGGTTAACCCCTTTGATTTTTTTCAAAAATCTCAAAAAATTTAGATGGTCTTTTTATTGCATAAATCGACGTTTCCGGATGCGTAGAGTACGAAAAACACGATTGCGCGCGTTTATTTGCGATTTTAAAAAAAATCTTAAAAAATTTAAATTGTCTCTATTTTCCATTGGACGACGTATTGCGGTGCGTAGAGTACGAAAAACGCAATTGCACTCGCCGAAAACGCCGAAATGCGCGAGAAAATAGCAAAATAAAAAAGTTGCTTTTCCGTCACTTTAAAGCCGAATAAAATGTAAATTATCATACTTACGTGAAATCTGCGCACGGCATTCGATTTTTCAGCCCAAATTACGCTAGAAACAGCCGAAAAAACTATAGATTTCGAACTTTCATTTTTTGGGGTAAAAAAAATCTAAGGTTAACCCCTTTGATTTTTTTCAAAAATCTCAAAAAATTTAGATGGTCTTTTTATTGCATAAATCGACGTTTCCGGATGCGTCGAGTACGAAAAACACGATTGCGCGCGTTTATTTGCGATTTTAAAAAAAATCTTAAAAAATTTAAATTGTCTCTATTTTCCATTGGACGACGTATTGCGGTGCGTAGAGTACGAAAAACGCAATTGCACTCGCCGTAAACGCCGAAATGCGCGAGAAAATAGCAAAATAAAAAAGTTGCTTTTCCATCACTTTAAAGCCGAATAAAATGTAAATTATCATACTTACGTGAAATCTGCGCACGGCATTCGATTTTTCAGCCCAAATTACGCTAGAAACAGCCGAAAAAACTATAGATTTCGAACTTTCATTTTTTGGGGTAAAAAAAATCTAAGGTTAACCCCTTTGATTTTTTTCAAAAATCTCAAAAAATTTAGATGGTCTTTTTATTGCATAAATCGACGTTTCCGGATGCGTAGAGTACGAAAAACACGATTGCGCGCGTTTATTTGCGATTTTAAAAAAAATCTTAAAAAATTTAAATTGTCTCTATTTTCCATTGGACGACGTATTGCGGTGCGTAGAGTACGAAAAACGCAATTGCACTCGCCGAAAACGCCGAAATGCGCGAGAAAATAGCAAAATAAAAAAGTTGCTTTTCCGTCACTTTAAAGCCGAATAAAATGTAAATTATCATACTTACGTGAAATCTGCGCACGGCATTCGATTTTTCAGCCCAAATTACGCTAGAAACAGCCGAAAAAACTATAGATTTCGAACTTTCATTTTTTGGGGTAAAAAAAATCTAAGGTTAACCCCTTTGATTTTTTTCAAAAATCTCAAAAAATTTAGATGGTCTTTTTATTGCATAAATCGACGTTTCCGGATGCGTAGAGTATGAAAAACACGATTGTGCTGGATGGAAGCGTTCAATTCAAAGTAAAATTGCGGAATTAGCAAGTGCAAACGAAAATACTCCTCAGAAATTTTAAATCCAAATAAAATGTGAAATATTTAAAAATAACAGGGGAAAACTGCGCACGGCAATCGATTGCCCTGCTCATATTACGCTAGAAAAACCTTAAAAACTTGGAGAAATTTCATTATTTCATAAAAACTGCAGAAAGATTTTGTATTTTTTCCAAAAAACTTTAAATCCAAATAAAATGTAAAATATCATAATTAGGGGAAATCGACGCACGGCATTAGATTTTCCGGTTCATTATACGCTAGAAAAACCTGAAAAACTGTGTGAAACTGCATTCAAATTTCAAAATTTAAATATTTTTTTGCAAAAAAAACTTTTATGAACATTCTGCGCACTGTATTCTCATGTGCAACCCAAATTACGCCAGGAATACTTGAAAAAGCATGAGTAATTTAAATAAAAGTTAGGTGGTTTATTTAATTTGGAGATATGAAAGATTTGCTCAACAGTGATTCAACTCCAGATATAGGTTAACTACTACTTCCTCTTAATTTTGTCCTACACTTTCGCCCAATGTTGGTCTTTGGTTTGCACTATAAGTAATTTTCATGTACAGATTGTAAGTATTGTTGTGATGGAGAAATTGCAAGATTTGTGGGAAAGGCAATAAAAGAAGTTGAGTATAAACTTTTGTTTTTATTAAGAGACAACAGAAGTGGTATACATTAAACTTTTATTCAATATACATGGGGCACAAAAGTACGAAAAAGGTCAACTAGGTATACCAAATACTAAAACATATTACGTCTATCAACTCTACAACCTTCCACTTACTTAAAATTAAAAGCAACAAAATTCTACAAAGTCTCTGTAGTCAAAAATGCGTTATTCGAGGGACTTTAATATTGGCAGTTGAACGATTGAAGACAATTCCATATGTTTCTGTTAAATTACATATTATCTCGTATTTAGACATAGTATTACGTGCAGAGTGCCTTACCGAATGGCAACTCAATCGATTTTTCTCTTAATCTAAAATAAAACTTTTACAAAAAAATTATCACAGCTATTGTACAAATTAGACTCTTTAAACAACCATTATTTTTTTTAAATGACAAAGGTTAATCAACATTTTCTTTCTTAACAACACAAAAAACAGTTCCAGGGGCGGAGTTCATTAAATCACATGCAATTCATGTTGGACAAACTCAACAGCACATCAAAATTTTATTCTCCTAAATATATCGTGAGGTTGTTTGTTTTTTATTGACTGATGAGTTTCAAGTTAAGCTAGGCGCGGCGATTACTTGAAAATAAAAATCTTTTAAAAATCCTTACATCAATTAACCTTTCTTGTTTACGTCGAGCTGCATTGTAATATCCACTATTAAAATTGTATAAATTAAGAAATGGGAACGATTAAACATGGGGTTTTTGATGGTGAATTATTGTGCCGTGAGTCGCTTTCTTCTACAATTATTCAACGATCTTGTTGGTGTTCAAATAGGTGATTTAGTGCACAAATTTTGAGCAAATGGATAACTAGGTGAATAATTAGTAATTTATAAATCAGTCTTGTAGATATCTCATCTCAAAATACTTTCAAGGCTTTACACGTCGTTTACTGCACCTCACCTTCGCTCTCCTTCTCGTGATACATCCTCAGCAACTCCAACGCCTCTTGAGCTTGACGTTTTTCGATTAAAAATCTGCCGGATGCTTCTTTCAGTTGTTCCAAAAATATCTTATCAAAAGAGGTTATATCGTCGTAGGAATCTGGATCCATGTCGCTGAGCAGTTCCAACTCGGGACCTCCCAATAGGGAAACGTGACACAGATTTTGCTTTATTTTGCCTACGATTCCGGCTAATTCGGGACTTCCGCTGCCGTCGTCGACCGAATCCATGGACAAACGGCAAGGGGGCGTTGGGTGATTCCATTTTTGACCATCACTTAGCACCATCAAACTCGTGTGCGGATCAAGGGTGGCAAAATACTCTTCGTCGTCAATTTCCGTCCCGTCTGCTTCTAAAACCACCGTCACGGGACCGTTGATGTTTAATTTTTCAAGCACCTTTGAGGTTAGGTCCTGAAGTGAAATCGCAACAATGCCTTTACGATTTTCGCGATCAGCGTCGGTTATTTTAAACGGTTTACCTGACATTTCGTTGTCACCCATTTTAATTTGGCAGTATTATTTAAATTCAAACTAAATTACCGATTTTTATTTACAAGGTTCCGCCCTCCTTCAAAATATTTTGACGTTTAGAGTGCGGATGGTGGCAGCCAGCTGAACTAACATAATTGTATGAAATCGATGATGTACAGGGTGAGTGTAATTTCGTAAATGAACGAAAAATTAATTAACGTTAAATAAATTCGTTTCGTTTATTCTATACTTTAGCGGCAACGGTTGGACTATCGAAGATTACATCTACGTGTGGCCGTTGTTATGAAGCTTGACCACTATTTGTAAACAAAGCATGCGCGGTAAAAGGTCGACGTTCAAAACTACATAATAATACACGATCGATAGGTTCAATTATACCATTAATTTTGGTAAAAATTTAATTTTATTTATAAATTCTATAATAACTAAAATAATAACACATCATACATGGTAAAAGTCTAAAAGCAACTATAATTCTAATTTAAAATTATTCTGCTAAAATACGAACTTAACAAGTTAAAATTTAATTTTTCTAAAAATAAAGTAAGCACGTACGAGGGTAGGTCAAGTAAAACATTGCAAATTTGGAAGAATATTTATGAAGCTAATGCGGAAGTATGTTAGGTGAAAATGGAATCTCGCGTAAACGAGGCCCGCGTGAGCGTTAAATTAATGAGTAGGTAAAAATGTATTTCGGAGGTTCTAAACATGTTTTACTTGAACCGACTTGGTACGCTATCTAATTATTTGCACTTCATACTTACAAATGAATGGCTTTGTATCAAACAAACGTAAACTAAATTACATTGATCTGCTCTCTTCCGCAGTTTTAGGTATAAATAATGTCGTAAATTGATTTTGGAAAATAATTGGCGATGAAAGCTTGAAGTTTTTCCTGTCGACTAATTGGAGTATATCTTTGTAGAGGAAAGGTGCGTATGACGGAATCCGAGAGAGCCCTTAGAGCTGGAGACAGATCCGCATCCTGCATACATAAATTAATTTTGTTAATTAACACAACAGGTCGTGGGCGAAGCTTAAAGACATAAAGAGGCTTTATTTTTCGCTCAACTGGGAATAGGCACACACAATATTATAATGATAAGAATTTATTGTTGTTGAAAAACAAATTCAGTCACTTTTGTTTACCTAAATATAATTTTATGTGCCATGCAAACTCTTAAGTGAACCCATCATTCACGGATGTACTTTGCATTTTGCTCTTTTTCCGAATTTTATTTCCCAATTTCGACTAGACGCATTCTTTTACAATTTATCACAGAGAACCTATTTTACTTCGCGTCGCCATGAAAGAAAAGCCGCTTAATAAGAAACGACAATGCAACGAACATCATCCATCATCTTGTCAAACCTGCCCAACGTTTTCATGATCACCCAAAATGTTATTAACTTTTTGTTTTAGTAATTAAAATGGGGTAAACCTGCTGAATTAACAGTTATTTTATTAATAACAGAAAACAACAGGCCAGATTATTCCAATCGGTCCAGACAATATAATAACAGCAAAGTCGAGCACTCGGATGGGTGACCTTTCGGGGAGCATGCACCGTTGCCACTGTAGTTCCAGTGACGCAACCAGCCAAACACAAGCAGACATTCTTGAATAGATTTCGGGAATCTATTTATATTTAATTATTCTTGATGGTAAAAACTAGAGTTTCGGTTGGAAATGCTAACATATGGGCATTATTAATTTTTTATAAATACCAAGCCGCATCTCGAGAAAGGGAAAATAAACGTCATACACAAATTTTTGTGATTGGAAAATGTGAAATAATATTAACGAGGTATTACATCGAAACTGTCAGCATTGGTCTTTCCCTACATTTATAATCAATTAAATATATTAATAATAATTTCCATTGACGTGGACGTTAATACTTTAGAAGGAAAAATAATTTATCAACTTGTGCTTACGTCAATATTATATCATATAGTTCAGAAAAAATTATATAATTATCCTTTACCTTTACCCGGGAATCGGTTTTATAGCATCAAGTTTATGTTTCGTTCCTTGCGTTACATAAAAAAACACAAATCCTAACAAATTATTACACGTGTGATTTATATTATGTATGGGGGGGGGGCTCATGTAATATAAAACAAAAAAGATTTTTTAATTTTGTTTATAAACTGCATACTTTCGGAGTTAATTAACAGAATTACGTGAAAATAATTCGAATAAATTCGAGCGGCCACAGGTCTGAAACTATGGATTTTACCAAAAAAATCTATGCACTTTTTTCATAAAACAGACATACTTTTCTTTTTGAGTTTTATTAAGGTCACCTGGCGCCCATAATTTCTTTGTGCAGTTTACTAACAACTGATAATTGAGCTGCCGTTGGCACTACACGTTTTCAAGTTTTGCGAAATAATGGAACAAGGCTAGCATAAAAAAAAGGAAATAGTTAATGGAAACAGGTATAGTAATAGACGTACGTAAAAATCGGTTTTAAAATCAAGCACGGAGACGCAGAGTGAATAGTTTAAAATAAAAGTTTTTTAAGATGAAAAACAAAAGAATTTACTTTAAAATTAATGAAGGAATTTACTCCCAAGAAGTAGGTCCCCCCTTTTGGGAAATTCATTTACGTTTTTTTTTAGATTTTTTTGTTTGGGGTTTTGTTTACTGAAAGAGAAGGTTTACGAGGATGTGTCGCGTAATATGGGGGTCTGGTTTTTATTGAAATTGACAATCGCCTAGGGGGGGGGAGTTGAAAAATATTTAAAATTGTGTGACGTAATTTATAAATGGCCGTTCAAGAATGCCTTACTTTGCCCCCCCCCCCCCTCATATAAAGAATTACTATTATATATTGCTATGACCTCCTCTTAAAGTACCATACAAGGGTGTACTAAAACGAATGTATGAACTGCTTTATTCTTAGAGATATTTTCGAAATCGGTAGTTTAACGGTTCACTGAGTTAATTTGATCATGTTGTGGTATACACAAAACAACAATAATTTAATATGCATGCGCTTGGCATCCGCTTAAAATTTATGTTTTTATTGTAAAGCAGCAGTTTATTTCAAATAGAATAAACCCTTTGATAAGCACTAATTTAGAGAATAAATCCAACTTTGTTGTGGAACAAAACAAAAGCAGCAAATTGCTTTCGTTTTTTTTTTGCGAGAATTGAATTTAACCTTTAAATTCATAAATGCTAATCGGTAAGCGCTCAGAGTTGTTCCAAAGAACGCACCCCTGCGTAAATCTATATTTTGTTCTAGAGATTTCTAAAAATACCTTGAAATAGATTTACAAGCATGCAAATTCGAGAAATATAATGAACAACGGAATCGTAGACGTGGGAAGAGCTGCAGAGAAATTGGAGAGATTAAAATCTCAGAAGATGATAAGCAATCAAAACTTCCATTTACCATTTTTTATTTTGCAAAAAAAAGAATTGTTCTATAATTTATTGAGCAGGTCTTGCAATAAACACGATTTAAAGCCCTCTTAATCATTTCGCTCGTACGTACAGCCTAGCAGACGCTTTATTAATTATTTATGACTATTGCAAACAAATAGAATGCTTAATTATCGTTTTAATTAATTAATATAAACTTTGTTAATGAAAATTTAAAAATGCGATACCTAAATAATTAAATTGTTTACTTCTGAAAGCCATCTCATGATTTATTAGTTCGCTACAGCTTCTTGATCAATATTAGGGGAAGCGGAACCGAATAATCTGACATTGTAAAAAAATTTTCCGCGATATTAATTTTTAAAAATTTTGTTTAACAAGTTGAGAAAGTTTAAAAAGCGAAAATTAAACCAAAACGCCAATTACCCACTTACAAAAGATGAAAGTCATAATTATATTATACGAAACGTCATTAAGTATTTTTAGCAGGATTTCCAGCCCCAGGTGCTGCCGTTTCTACTAAATAATTTAATTTTACTGAAAGTTTTTATTTTTCGACATGGAAAACATCAAAGTACCCGGGCAGAAAAATTATTTTTAAATAAGTACGTTTGTAAGGATGCGTTCACACCGCTTCAGCTTACCTGCGATTTAGTATATTTCTCGAGACTCCTCACTGCGACTTCGAAGTACTCTTCTCCATAATCCAGCTTCTGTTCTTCGCGCAACTGTTCCCACATCTCGCGAGCCTGTTCCCTGATCGATTCTTCCGATAGCCAGGCGCTTCCAGTCGTGTACTCTCCAGGAGCCACCACTATAACATCCACCTTGCGGGACTTCAATTCAAGTCTTAGACAAGTCGCCGTGGCTTCCAAAGCGGCTTGAAGCGCGCAGTGGATGCCACGTACCGGAGAAACGATATTGGATAAACCGGAAGTAACGAGAACGATTCGGCCTTTAGCACGTCTTATTAACGGCAACATCACTTGAACTAATCGAGTTGCGCCCAATAAGTTGACTTCAGTTGCTTTTCTAATGACCTGAAACGTTTCATTTTATTAGTTGGCGGCAGATGTTTCAGTCTTCGCAATAAAACTATCCGGTACGTTTTTACCGATTAAATTTTGAAACAAATAAATATTTGCGTTGTCGATTTTTCTGCTCTTTACGATTTAGCGCTTAGACATTTTACGATTTAATGTTCTGTTGCGGTATACAGAAACTGATTTTTATTGCGCCATAAAGTCTTAACGTCTGTATTTATAAAGCATACGCCATTTGTTTATGACACGTCATCAAAACGAAAATTTAATTTGGCTTGCAAAAATACAAACCTCTTGTGGAATCCATTCGATTTCTCCGAAAGCGACCCAGGAAGCTGCGTGAATCACGCCCCAAAGTCCATCCGCTCCGTCAGGAAGGTGGGCCGTGATGTACAGAGACGCCGCTAGAATTTGCGTTTCTGAGGAGACGTCTAATTGAAGGATGTGCAGTCTACCGGATGATTCCTCTTTGAGTTCGTCGGCTACCGAATTATCAACGGCGTTTTGGAATCCAGCAAAGACGGTAAAACCCATCTCATCCAACACTCGTGCAAGCGCACTTCCTATTCGCGAGTCGCATCCTGTTAGTAAAACCGCCTTCCCTGCCACCGATACCTAAAATTTGAAATAATATAATAATTGGAATTATTGCCAATCGTGATAGCACTTGATCGGGTACCTGGGGGGACCCCCCGGTTTTAAGAGCAACGCCAATTAGTTCGGTTGCTTTCGACTCTCCGAAGGCGTTTATGGACAAACCAAAATCCGGCTCTTTGATTGGCTATTTAAAAGAGTGCTACCTAGTAGTATCTTCCCGAAGTGAAGAGCAGTGCCCTTTTCCCTAGTCAAGATATTCTTAAAAAAGTCTGAAAATTGACTCTTTGATAGCATAATAAAATGTAAAATAATTTTTGTTTATTCGAAGGAAAACAAGCAAACGTACAAATTTTAGCGTGTGCAAGCTAAACTTTGGAATGCAAGATATTTATGCCAAATAATTTATTATTAGTCCTAATAGCAAAACTAACCCCAACGACATCAAAAAATTCCGAGACGAAGTGAGATGTTAAATGTGGGTTATAAAAATAAATTTAGTATTCGATGAAGTTTTATAAACAAAACTACTAAATTTATATTTAAGAAATACAAGAAAATCGGAAAAATAAATAAAGTTGGTAGGTAAGGATGGTTTAACTAATTCAAAAACTTTTTATTTAAATTCATATCTCCAACGTTGCTTTCATAAATTCCTTTGTCACAATAATTTCTCTCCGACGTTTACATTTTGATATACTATTTGTTTTTATAGGTTTCTTTTATTCCGGAGATCATTTTTACTATGGTTAAAAACAGAAAGATTAACTTTCAAAAAACTCTAATGTTGGGTTTCCCAAAAGAGATTTAAGTTTTCACCTTTGTGAAACCCGCCATAAGCCTGCAAATCGTGGATTTCTTACCTTCAAATTATGGTAAAACAGCACTATCCCCAGCATGACTATGGTAAACCATATAAAAAGGGTAAACGTGGTAACCTGCCATATCCGTAATATACCGAGTGTTGTACTGATGATTACGGCGGCAGCGTGGCAACAGACGACCGGCAAGAGCAAGCGATCCAATAGGTCCCATGGAATCTCTTGCTGGACTTGTGGAATCGGCGCTAGGGCTGTAACCGACGATCGTCTTCTTGCTGCAGCCGATTTTACCAAACCCAAAGAAACGGGTTTCTTCAAGGAAGCACGCCTTTTAAACGGGCCACTCATTATTCGATAATTTTTTTCACTAACACACAAGATTTCTTGACCTGTTAAGACCCCAACAGTCACCGCAAGAGTGCCAAATAATTTTATTTTAGTAGGCTGCAGTTTATTTTGGAATCACAGAGAAATGAGATAGCTGACTGTGGGTCTCTTTTCGCCAAGCTAAATTTAGTGGTATTGCACTAATTTACAATTTCGTGATCAATCGTTCCGAGTTCCATTTTCTTATTTTCCCACGCTTTTTCCATTTAAAGAATCGTTTCCGCGGTTCAAAACTGAGTGGTCTACAAAACTGTTAATTAGCAGCAGTGCAAAAAGCCAATGTATTAATGTTTAATTACATTTTTCGCCAAATATAAATATTTGTTACTTTTTACGAGTATATTTAAATGTTTAATTTTGTCAAAATAACATTTCTAAAAATAATGATCCATTTTCTATTATAAATTTCATCGATCAGGCCAATGGAAAATACTTTTAAGTATCGCGCTATAGTAAACAAAGTAGAGGTTTAATATTTAAAATATTGTGCATTTTCAAATTTTTTTTATTCCAGTTAAAAATTTCCATATTTTTGAAAATATTGAAGTTCTCCTTTTTTTCATAATTCGGACTTAAGATATTTTTGTTTTCAGGTAAGAACAAACCAAAGCCAGAACCACACCTCCAAAACTAAATCTTCTTGAAAAATTAAATTGGATTTTATTTTTAAAATACTTTACGTTTATTTTTTATTTTCGCCAACGCTAAGGTTAGTAATGGATTTATGATTTGGCTGCTATGTTTCATTTAATGCAGACTCTGAGGACGACCATGACCGCTAATTTGCCTTTTCGATGAATGTAGTTGGAAGGATTATCTATATAAATAAATAACAATGATCAAATCCTCAATTGTATCAACAATACAATTTGTTTTATTCTCTAACTCTGCTTTTCTGAAACGGATCTGTCATTGGTTCGTTAATTATTACCAACCTAAACCGAATATTTCCCATTACAACGAATAAATTTGCTTGGACAAATCAAAATAACCAAATTTAATTTATTTTGATGTATCAATATCTAAATTTACTTTATTTTGAACTAATGAATGAAAGTTTGAATGAAAACTAATGAAACAAAACAATTTTTTATTTTTAGTAAAAGTGACGATGATAGCGAAATTGTTTTGCTTCATTTGTTTTCATTCGCATAGCAACTGAAATTGTTTGTTTTGCGTAGATACATTTTTGACTATTTTTTGATTATGATTTTTTTAAATTTACCCCTTATTTTCGATCATTTGTTTAAGTACTTTTTCAGTTTTCTGTTTTCTAAATGTCTGTATTTTTGTTTCAATTTGCATAATATATTTAAACTTTAACGTTCAGTTACATTAATTTTGCAAAAACAATTTTTTGATAATATGCAAATATGCTAATGCAGCCTTGTTCGAATTTTTAATATAGAATTGAAAACCAATTGAAACGAATTAAAAAGTTAACCAATTTAAACTTTTCATGCAGATCATGATCTTCAACTTCGAATTCATGGTCAAACTACCAAATTAAATAATAACAAATACCTGAAGTTTTTATATGAATTTATTTATTTCAGATTGGACCATATTTTCCACAGTAAGTGGACTGCATGTCTCATAGTTTATCTACTTCGATATACTGTGAATTTTCAGGCAAATGTACCTAAATTGCAAAACTGTGTTTACACGTAATTTGATCACATCGTTAGATTGATAGAACTCACTGGTCCAGCTTGCTGGCATCACAAGGGACACTGTCCCAAAATTACATACGTCAGTGTTTCAGGCAAAGAACAGCTCAATAAAGGATATACAGATTGTTGTAAGTAAGATCATTTGAGAAAAAAGTTTTCAATTTATTCTATAAATATTTGAAATTTCTATTTTCATTTAATTGTCCCTAGTGATTAAAAAATTTAAGTTTCAACCAGCGCATTATTAGATTTTTATAAATAACAAGCAGCGTCTTGAAGAAGGGAAAATAAACGTCGTACGCAAATTGTTACGATTTGAAAATGTGAAATAATAATAACAAGGTATTGCAGTGAAACTGTCAGCATTGACCTTTCCGAACTTTTATATCTAAGTGGATATTTTAAAAATAAAAATAATTCCAGGGTGACCGAGTTGTTAACGTAATAATAAGTGTTTTTACATTATGAATTTGACAATATCAATTAGAAAGTTTGAAAAATATCCTGCTCTTCATCCCGGAAAGAAAATACAGGAGGTTTTTAAGTAGCGAAATTTTCGAAATTTATCTCTTGATTTCGTGACATAAAGAGACATCCTTGATAACCAGGAAGAGATAGTGAGGGTTTACAATACTCTTGGGATAGTGCGGACTAAAGTATCTACCCAAACCAAAGTATTCCAGGTGGATTCGCTGCAGTTCTCAAAGCTGTAGATTTCCTGAACGATCGACCTCAACAATTCAACATGCTCGTGTAACGAACGTCTGGAAGCGTCTAATGAAGTAAATGAGATGGAAAACGTTCGGGCTGATACCGCAATGAGAAGGCATTTAGGAAGAATAGGAGTAAGACACGCAAAACAAAACAATAATAAACAATGTCGTGAAATGAGCAACAGTGCGGCGGATCTACAGGTAGGTTTAAGTTTGCGCTTTGAAGGGGCCGCAGAAGCGCCTCGATCGATGCCACCAGACGCCTACACAATGAAGACGACGCGCGCTACACTAGCGATCTCTCACGGTATTTAAAATATTTTATCAAAAACTTTTCTTTAAATTCATAAATCAGCACAAGTGTTTATTCGTGCAAAATTAGTTAAAAAATTTATCCGGATCGTCAGTAAATTTGCGTGAATTTATAGGAAGATTATGACGAAAGCCTTAATTATCGGGAAGACACTTTGGGAGAATTTATGAGAGCGCAAATAAAAATATAAATATTAAAATGTTATAAGTTTTTTGAACCTTTCCGTTTTTATTAAATCCAAAAAGCTCACAAATTTAAACGCACGTGGGCGCACAGACGGACGGACAGGAAGATATTTATTGATACATATAAAAATATTTACCAACAAAAATAAATTGAAAATTATACGAAAACAAAATAATGTACCCGCAATTTTGAAATTTGATTTTGATTTCGAAACAAATAAATTTGTTGTTAAAATTGTAAATTTAAAAATATTTGCTTATGAATATCTCGGAAACTGTTTCGTGGGAACGCAAAGGTTGGAAAATATTATTCCTGTTAGTTAAACTAAATAAAATTTACATTTCAAAATTCTGACAAATTTACATTTACAATGCTTAACGAGTTCAAAATGCAACATCGCATGGTTGAAAATAGTAATTTTTTTTCAATTTGCGCGTGTTAACACATTTCAGTGTCTCTTTATATGCTAATTTGATTCTTTTTGCCGAAAAAGCTTATAATCTCTTTTTCATTATCTTAATTTTCGGTCGGTTACTCGGGGTTTCTAGCATTATCCTGAAAAAGAAATGAAATACAACGGACGGCCAAGTAGTAAATTCGACGCCGAGGCACTAAAGAATGACTTTACGTCCGAGAAATATCGCAGCGGAAACCTAGAATTAGTTATTATTTTAATAAATTTAAATAAAATAATAATGCTCACATCCGAAGTTCACCACCCACATTTTAATTGTTTAACATTTTATCTCTGAGGTATAACACACCGCTTAAAAATTAAAATTGAATGCTGCAAATTTTACAGCAACCCACGGAACTTTATTCTACAGCTGGATAGGTAACTTATACATTTTAATTATAAAAAGACCTCTTTAAAAATATTATTATAATATAAAATACATCCTACAAATGAAGATTATAGATAAAACAAAAGCTAAAAATATTAACATTTTAGAGGGAATATAAATAAGTAAATGTTTACCTGCAAATTTAAAACAAAAGTTGTCGGTTGCACAAACAAAAGCTTGACAGATTTATTTAAAACCAGCAGCCATTGCGACGAAAACAAAAGTTGACAGTTCAGAAGGCAGTTCCGATAACGTCATTAATATCCATTGGCGTGCGTTCAGTAATTAAAACAAAATTATGAGTTTTAATGACTAAACAAAAAAGTATATAAAATCTTTTAATAATTCTGTAGCTTTAAGAGAGCAGAGCGGAGGTAAATAAAAAACTACGGTATAAGCATCTGTCAAAATCAAATGTAGCTTCGAGTGATGTTCCGTGCGTATTTTCTCAAGTGCCTACTAAAAATGCCGTTGTACTTCCCAGTGAGCGCGACTGTCGTTTGAAATCATTAAAATTTAACAAGTATTAGCAGTACCTGGCAGTTCATCTTATTTGTATTAATGAAGCCATCATTCATAAGTGGAAGGAAGCTTATTGAGCATAGAAAGTTATCAAAGGGCGCTGGTAATTATTAACATTGCAAGTTTTAATGTGACATTGCATTTCACCTTTGTATTCAATCAGTAGAATTTAATTTTCTCCAACTTTTTATATAAATCATACCAGACTTATTTGAAATATCCCGTGAAAAATACAAAGTAATTCAATTAGTGCTATGCAATAAATTGCACTGCTTCCTTTTCATTAAAATTGCGAACAAGTCGCAAGAGAAATGAAACATTTTTGTTCTCTTAATAAATTGCAATGTCTGAAAAAAGTTATCTTTTTGAATACCAGGGTTTGTAGTTAGAACATAATCAGTAAAAGTGTATTACCTTTCCTTGGAAAATCTATTTTATGCTCGTTCAATAGGATATATAGCCTCGCACACTACCACAATTTACAAATTCATTAAATAATAAGCAGACAGTCCCGATTTACTTTTTATCAATTGAAATGGAAATGGCATGTCGTTTCATGGTAGTCCACGTGTCGTGAAAGAGTAGAGGAGCTAAATAATTAACCAAGTGCGTGATACGTCGTATTAAATAATTCGGTAAGCTTTCGGCTTGAATTATTATAATTGTCCCTATTATTTACCCCGGTGGCACTCAACTTTTTTGTTACAAAAGTCCAGATTCCAACGGCACGAAACGTATTATTAAAAGACAATTCGACTCCCGACCACTACGCCAGCTACTTGTATTCAACGGTACAAAGTAATGAAATTGAAAACGTGAATTTAACAATTAAATGTTGAAGAAAGATGTGAGAGAAAAATGTGTCAGCGAAATTGGGTCAATGCAACGAAGAGGTTCAAGGATTCTCCCTTTTATCCAGCACACCCTCCTAAATATTTTATCAACTGCCATGCTGGAAGGTATTAATTTTCGGCATTTAATTATAATGTTAGGTGGAATGAAAAGATTTACACCTGTTCATTGCTCGAATTCGATATTTCTGATTGGCTCAATTGAAAACTTCACATTTCTAAACTTTAAACTCGAGTTATGTAAGCTACCAAGGAGAATTATTTTCGGCTCTTAATGTGCGTCATCGTTTATAAATTTTTAAGATAATTCAAAATTATTACAGAAAAACACAGTTCGCGATGATGAATGGCGGTGGAACCAAAATGCAGCTGTTTTTAAAAAAATGTTAAAAATCCAACTTTTTTGTTTTTGACCTCAACATTAGGTTATCTAATTTTTGTTACATCGATTTTTCAGCAAACTTCACCCCAAATTTGCCAGGACCAATAATTCATCCACATACATTTCCCGAAAAAAATGAGCGCGATCAGTCATCGTAGCGCGCTCGCAAGCGAAAGCATAGATTTATAATTTTACAAGATTTTACATTTTATCAGATTTCTCTTAGTATATTAATTATAAAAATTTAGTATAATGCAAGATAGGTATAAATAACTAAAAGCAGAGGCGCGTTTTTATGCAACAGTAGGATAAGTGCTAGCTAAAGGTGGGTTCAACATCTACATAATTTAGTGCATTATAAACAGCTATTTACACTATATAGTAATTACCACGCCCGAGAGGTCGGTAAAAAATGGTTTTGGTAAAAGAACCTCACACCAACCGAATTTCTCTTTGAAAAAACGAGAACAGCTAAAAAGACAAACTGCGGCATTAATCAACACCTACCACTAACAAGATTTCTATCCAGTAAAGGCACTTTACATCAGATTGCCATGCTTTTACAATTTTATGAAATAATCGCATTTATTCTTTTGAAAATTCCCGTTTGACGTCATTCACTCATTTTATAACGATAGCTCCTCTTAAATTTTCCCGTATTTATTCAACGCATTATTCAGTTTAATATTACCAGAATTCTTATGTTTTATTCTTTATCTTAATCTCACTCAAAAATATAAGGGGCGTATGTGCTCCTGGTATTGTTTGTCCATCTGGGAATTCGCCATTAATAATTTAAATTTTGTGTTGTACTTCGAAACTTGCTCGGAGATCCTGAAATATTAATTAGCTTTCGTTAAACTGTTAATAACAAGTTTGGTAAATAAAATCTTACCAAGTCTCCATTGTCCCGTTTATTTTAACTTAACCAAAAACATTAACGCTAAACATAAAGCAGAATCAAATTTTCCCGTAGGCAGCGCAACATTTAATAATTATGTTAGAATAATAACTCAAATGCTTCACAGCTAAGTTTTTAGTAAATTAATTACACGCAAATTAGACAACTTTTAATGAACTTGGGATTTCATTAAGCAAATTTTTTAATTGTGGAAGTGTAACCATATCCACTTCTCTGCCGTTAATTTAAGTCGGTGATCTTAAATAAAAGGTGTCATAAACATTCAAACTCACACTCAGAAAACTGAATTTGCCACCAGAACAAACACAGTCTTACTTGTAAGAATAAATCAAAAATTATTGTTCACAAACCTCGGCTCTTGGAATTGCGTACTAAATAAACAAAGTTAGCTGATAAATGTCCATAAATGTAGTTTAAGTCCATCGTACTCCTTACTGCTTTCGGTGAGGTTTGTTTTAATGAAATTTAAATTAATTTACTTTCGTTTCCTCCGAAGTCCTTTTACCCTGACAACGGTTTGCTGACCACTTCATTTTTTAACACCCCTATCGCAGTCCTTTTTAAGGATAATTTAATTTATTTATTCTCGATTAACAGGAATTAACGCACATACTCATTTATGTGTTAATTTCAAACGAAAATAAATAAACAAAGTCAATGCGAATCAAAGCATGGTAATTGGGTTTCCCCTAAAAAAAACAACAATATTTAGTTTGTTGTTTTAAATTACATTACAAAGTATTACAGTTTAAAAATTAAAGGCTGAAAATACAACTGATGCTGGAAAAGTGTAAAATAACCGAAAATCTGAGATGTTAATTAATTTTTATGTAAGATTTTTTCACTGCAAAGATACAAATCTATGGGCAAACATTGCGACACAATAAAGGCGGGCTTATCCTTATTTCTATAGACTGGAATTAGTAAGAGGAAAAAAGGAGAGAACAATTTATTTAACAACTTTATCAGTTCTACCTCGTAAAACTCTGAAAAGTTACCTAACATTTAAAAAGCTTCCATGTCCTTCAGGATAATTTCGTAATATTGCATAGATTGAAAATTTAATTTTGGTAAGTAAACGGGTCACACCGTAAAAAATGGTTAGTGGCAATTTATTGTGAGCCTTAAAAACAAAGGAATAAATGATGAAAATAACCAACTAATAAAGCAGGTAATCAAAAATTGCAGCTTGCTGTATTTCTAAATGTTTCCCATTGGTGTTTACAGTACGTCCGTCTGGAAATAAAGGAATTATTGAATGTATCCAAGCGAAGCTATTGATCGGAAATTTGTCTACCATGAATGCTCATCAAAAACAATCAGAAGTTGCATCACTTCCGTTTATTTGCTCGAGAAACAAATTTTGAAACGTAAAAATAAGTTAGGGTTTCAAGTTTTTAATTTAAAAGTAAATATTGCAGAAAATACGTCGTTTGGCTCCCTAAGACGATGTTGTATATAAAATTTAAGCTCGAGTGATAATAAGTTAAAATTTGAAAAAGCTGGAACAATATGAACGTAAAAACTAAGCGTGGGAGGTTAGTAAACTTTTGAACTTTTTCGAGTCGTGACAAAAATTTTACGTTTTTAAAAAATATAAAACGATTTAGTCAACTTGTGTTGTCTAAAAAATAAATGAAAATATTATACGTTGGCAAAACAGGTAAATTTCCCAAGGCACTCGTTCCCGACTATTTGACGAACCTCCCGATCCTGATGATCAATTTTACTATTACCGGCCTTTTTTTCGCTAAAATTTATCAAATTTTGCCTTGTTTGTGACGTGTGACATTTTAAGAAAAGATATTGTGGCGCAATGTTTGGCGTATGGGAGAAAATGAAGAACAGGTCGGAAAGGACAAAAATAGCAGTGTCGCAGAAGGACTCCGAATTCGTTTAGGATACGGAAGCATAAAATACTCGAGATTCTATTTTTAGCAACGCAACGTAGACGAACACCACCAAAGTCCTGATTACGCCAGCCACAGCAATATTTCTTTAGCCCACAGTAAATCCTGTAAGCGGCGTTGCGAATCCTGGAACATCCTACACTGACGGTCTTCCATCCTTATCTTGTTTAATATAAGATCGCAGAGGAAAAGGAGAAGCAACTTTGCAGAACAATATATTGATAGAAAGTTACTAGTTTAGCTTCTAATGTGTTCTCTACCTCACGTAAAGCTACCGCTCGCTGGCTTCTCCTCTTTTTATGTAATAAACGATATGCAAATATTTTAGTCTACAAATTTAATTACACACTACCGTCACACGGTTGTTATTATTATTATTATCATTATCCGAGGTTTGATTAAAACAGAAAGCACGGAATTGAAACTACTTTAAACGGCGTAATTTACGACCGCACTAAATTTGCCGCAAGTTATGAACTTCTTGGATTTATTAGCACAAAAATTTTGCATCTTACCAACTCTTCTCATTACAACCCAGTTCAGGAACGAACTAGCCACTCAGGACAGATTGAACCCACGACAATTATTATTTGATGTGCAATAATTTTCTGATTGAATTAAAGACATAACACTTTGCGTAGGTTGGATACACGAGCAGGAATCCATGAAACTGTTAAAACCAAAAAAGACGATGGTTATATTCTTATGTAGGAGTTTAGAAACGTACACCCGGTACAGAATTAATTTGCTCTCTTCGCCTTAGGAAAACTACGCTTTTTTGTTCATTTAATTTCACTTGCTGTTGTTTTTCGTTTGATGTTACCTCACCGTAAAAGGTATTTATTCTTCTTACACAAAATTAGAAAAACTTTAAAATTACAATTAAATGTCAACACATGGTAGAGGGTGCGATTTCGATCACTTCTTTGTTCGATCAGTGACGGAACAGCACAGCGCAATTTTAAAGTTAAACAAATTTTACACTTTTCGACCTGGTAAAAAGCTCCTTGAAACCTGGAAACTACCATTTTATGCCCTTGTTATATAAATTATATTTAATACGAGTTCTTTTATTATGTACCTTTCACTTGATGAAATTATTTAAATTGTGAATGCTTTCAATTAATTGAAAAATTATTTTCAACGTTGTTTCAAGCTTTTTAGATTTGTCTGACGAGATTAATTAAATGTCAACACGGTGTTTAAACAGGACGTAACAGACTAATCAATTTAATTTAATTTCTGATTTTGAACGACGACAAGTTATAAAAACACTTCGATTAAAATTGCGTTATAAATGTCACTTTAGCGCCTTGGGATATAATGTACTATTTTCACCTACAAAATGCCGATGTCAGTTTTCTCCGCGGAAAATTGATTAAACCATGAAAACAAACGAACTTATTTCGCATGACGTCATATCTTTAAAATTGTAAAATTTTGTGCGAACAGGAACTCAGAATTGTAAGGAATCTCGAAGTTTCTGGGCGCATTTTCTAAAAGGAAAATCCCGGAAATTTAAAGGTACGAGAAATACTGATAGCCCTGACCTACTTCTTAATAAAAATCTGCTTTTTATTTTATTATAAGCTTTGGGTAAGTATTATGTAAAACAAAATAAAAAATATCCGACAACGAAGTTTTGAAAAAGAACATAAATTTTTTTTATTGGAATTTCGCCCACCGCCACCACCACCGAATTTTATATTTAAATTAAACATCAAACTGCGATATGCGTACAAAGTAATATTTACTAATCAAATTCAAGGGAAAGGTTGACTTTTTCGACTGATTCGAATTAATTTGTTGTATTCACAGCTCTCTAATGTTGACTAATTTTTAGTCTTAAAAAAATTATTGGAGTGGAAAGTAAGTAGGCGTCCTGAAAAGCGCTATATAAAGAAGAAAACCGACCTAATTAAATTTTTTACTGATGACGAGTGTAAATGCCAAAAATTATATAGGTACAGCGACAAAAAGTTTAATTAATTAAATAATTACAACGTAACAAAATATAATGTATACGCAAGGATTAAATTATTCCATATTGTGTAAAGGTAAATAACACAAGTTGTGAGCTTATATTAAATTTTATGAAAATTAAAGCTCAAAATTTGATCAATACCGATAACAATATTACGTGATGTGCTCGTCAAATTTAATTAAAAATGTAAAAAAAGACTTTTAAGTATTTTGATTCCAACTATCTCATCGCAATAAAATGTCTTCTTTAATTTGACTAGGGAATGTGGAGTGGAAATGTCGAATTCACCTTGAATAAGCTTCATTTTATTATTTTACCTTAAAAGAATCGTGTTTGGTTGTAAGAATAAAGGAATAATTAAATTTTTTCTACCACAGCAGACAGCTAACAGAATTATTGGTGTTACAAAATGTAGAAAGCGCTCAGAAATCTGTCGTCTCCAGAAATAAATGTTTTCCTAATTTTTTAAAATTATTATTTCAATTTCAAAAATTTTCTTTGAATATAATTAGAATACAAACAAACTTTTCAGGTATGCAATGCTGCTGGCATTCGTACATGGAGGTTGCATTAAAAAATTTGATTTAACTTGAAAGTTCTCTTGGTTGATGCTTCCTTTCAGGCTGCAGTAATTTAATTTCCAACAATTAAGTAAATAATATATTCGGACTGTCTGCATTACTGTAAATGTGACATTGTCTAGAATCAATGTTTATTTTCCCTTCCCACAATCTACGATATAACATCATAGCTAGTTTAACATCTCAATGCATTGCTTCAAGCTTTGCGAAATCCTGAATAATTTAATATTAATTTCACCATGACATTAGCATTGTTATTTCTGTCTGCAGCTTTCAGAATAAATTAAAAATTTTCACTAAACCCTTAAGAAACATATATCCTCAAAAAATTGCCCATTTATTTTTAGTTTACATGGAAATTGGTAAACATTGTTGTATCGGTCTTTTGGGAATTCGTTTTCTACTTGAGTTTTCCTTGTATCTCTTGATATTTGAAAAATGCTTTCATCGACCTATCTTAATCACCAATAAGTGTCAAGAATTCACCTTTCAGTTAATATAACGCACATATTTAAATTATCCTATCAACTTTTTATGACTGGCATTGAAATTACCTTCGATTGTTTTGTGAAACAAATAATAAATAATTGCTCCCTAACTTCCTTAATTTTATAAATGTGAGAAATCATTAACAAAGATGGCGTCCGACGGTGTCTTATAATATCAATTCAATTAAGACCAAATGAAATAATTAAGGTTGCCGTCAATCAAACTAATAAAGTAAATAATAAAAATAAAACAAACGTGTTTTCGATAATGTGAAATTTAAAAATTTATGAGCTATTAATAAACTTACTAATCTAAACTTAGGTAAATGTCGAAAAATGAAGTTTGTAGTACCAACCGTTACAATTTAAAATTAGACGTGCCGATAACGGTTTTCTTTTACCCACGTGGTCACGTGTTTGATTTTCGGCCATGTTTTGTGGGGGTTTGATAAAAATATTGTTTTAATATTGTAAAAGTTTGTTGGAAATTAAAATTGGGAGCGAATTTAATAATGGTGAATTTGTTTGATGGCAAATTAATTTTATTAAAAATGAATTTATGTCAGAATATGTATTTACATGTACACGCACTAAAAGCGAAAAGGTTAAAAGATTAATGTAATTGGAAAATATTGCACAACTTGAAGGGTAGAAAATTACAAGTTTGTGTAATCACTAGTAAAATTAAGTAATTTTAAATGAAATTATTATACAATCTGAGCTTTGGGAGCGCGGTATGCTTAATTAAAAGTTTACATAATGCTTGATTAACATATTTAATACAATTTGTTATTAAATTTATTATAATGAGCCGGGGTTAACACCAACGTAAAATTTTTATTTTAAGGTTATGATAGGATGCTATCTTTATAAAGTGCTTTCTGGGGATGATTTATAGAACAAGTTGTGAGGGAGACACTGAGACTTTATGTGGGATGTAATAGTTGGATATGAATCTTCCATCTAGTAAATGATTACACTTTTAAAAGTACCACTACAACTCGTACTTTTTATTCGAGTTGTTAAACAAATTTGATGGATATTTTCACGTTTTCAAAATTACGCTATCCCCACTGTTTTATTCTAATATTTCAATTTTTTTATTTACTCAGTATCGTAACATTTGATTTTTATTTATCTGCAACAATTCGTGGGCGTTATCTCAATCGATTACCCCCCCCCCCAGGTATAAACAATTGTTTCGACTACACCGCACTCTCGCATCCGGTTAGTAGAGCTTTCCATCTGTGTTAGGGTATTTATATCCACAGCCACACTATCAAAATCGAAGCGATTACATAAATCTTAACTGTATTGTTTTCCCTAAAAATATGATTCTAAATTTTTTTCAATTTTATCTTATTAAGGACATCGCAAGTGTGAAATCAAATAAATAAGTTAAATTTATCCTGATTGACAGAAATTTATACTTTTATCTCAAAAACCACTTTTTTAAAAGTTTCCTAACTTGTCGCTTCGTAAACTTGGGTTTCTTTGTACAAAAAGTCCTTTAAATATTAAAGTGCCATTTTTTATTCCAGTCAATTTTTATCGACTGGCAATAAAGTTTGTTGACTTGCCAATATTTTAACTTGTATGTTGGGAAAATAAATTTTTCCAGAATGTTTGATGGGGAATGCCCCTTACAAACATCAAAATATATAACAATTTTTATTAAACCTTCAGTGAAGCGTTGATAATACAAAGCTATAAATAAGCCTCGGTCGTATAGGTGATATTTTTTTTATTTTGTAAATATTTTCTAACAATAACTTTTTATTTATTAATTAGCCAATATTTATTTTTCATGTCGTTCGCTCGAAGGGAAAACATCGCCAGTAGTTTACTACCTTGCAAGTTTTTCAATCTGCAAGCCCGAGACTTAAGATGGATTACGTCTATCTAGAGTTATAGCACGAAACTGAAAAGAACCCAAAAATATGATAACATTGATAAAACTTGATTTTTTATCCCGCCAAAAGCAATAGAAACGAGATCAGAATGACGCATTTTAAATTCCAAAAGCCAAGACGCCCAGGGTGCGAGCTAATATAAATCAGCCATTTTAAAATGACTCAATTTTAAAAAAAATTTAAAGTAGATCGTTTTAGAATGTACACCCTATATATAAATTATTCGCTGGCTAAAATTTTTAAAATCAAGACTCACCAGCGCAATCAGCAATCCGCCGCTGTGTGAACCTAGCTTAAGATCAGTTTTTCAATTTTATTCATAAGAAATCAATCCTCGGGTTGGGATAATATATTAATATATTACAATAATGATTATCAACTTAAAATTAAAACCGCTGGGGCTATGAGTGATCCAAGTTGTTAACTGCGCTCTCTGCTTGTTTGCTCTATGCTGAAGGCGCTTTTGTTGGAATTGTTTCAAATAAATTATAATATACATCCTATGTTTTTTGTTTGAGAAAGGCTGTAAAATTGTAATCTGCTGCCTAGGGTGGGCAAAATATAAAATGAAAATAATACACTTCTTTTCAAACGTTAAAACAAAATTTGACTTCTAATTCAAAATTTGTTGCTTTGGGAAATCAATTGTTTTACTTTACTGCCGGTGACCAGCGGCATTAAATATTTATTATAAGTGTTTGAAAATATTTCTCCAGAGAGCATCCCGACATTTAAAAATGCACTCTACCCCTGTAACTTTTACAAAACTTCAACAGTTAACTACTTTAAAATTTCAGAGAGATATAATAATTTATTATTGTTAAAATAACGAAATAATTCTAAATTTAGTTTTCTATAAAATGCTTCAAGTTCAAACAGTTGAAAAGTTAACTTCTCGAACTGTTAAACTGTTAGAGCGTCCTTGAAATTAAATATTTTCAAAACTCATTAGCATAATACAATTGAAGATTCCTGAATAATTTTTGTGTTTGTTTGTGCAGCGTTCCATGATTGCAAATAATCAATTTGTGATCTCCCTGAAAAGTTACTTTGGGAAAAATTAATAAATCCTGTCATAGACACGTTCCGAGCCCTAAATTAGAACATATTGTCGTAGTAAAGTAATCTTAACTTTTCCGAACTAAAATAATGAAGCTTTGAAATAATTATAAAATTCATCAAACTTTAAAATATAGCGAAATGTTTTAAATTTTAATAAAAGTTGATATTTTGTATGTAGATTGCGGTTGAAGATACATCGGCAACACAATTTTCTAACTTATAATGGCGTGTTATGTATGTTAAGAACTTAAGCTAATAGCAAACCAAAATGTGAACCCGATTAGACCAGGATTACTAATTAAAATGCAAATATTCAGCACTACCCCCACATTTAGCAGTCCATTTCCTTTTACAACCGATAAGCTTAATTTGTACTTAGATTAATTGTTAGTAGCCACTACGGAAAATACACACGTGCCAAGCCAGGATTAAATTAAACAATTAAGCCTTTAAGCATATAAAGAGCGCAAAGCCAAGAACAAAAATTTCTTGTTTATGCAAAACAAAGAAAAGATACATTTTGGTATGCAGCCCGTCTCGTGGGATGGTAATTGCATATTACGTCACATGCGTGGGCTTCTTCAGAAAATTCAAACCCTTCGATTTTACTTAGCTAGCGTAGTTAGCCGCAATGCCGATGTGTGTCACAAAACAATTTCAAAGTCAATTCACGTTCAAAACTTAACTTTTACATAAGCGGCACTTTAACTTTTTCTCTTTTTTTTACAAAACTCATTAAATTTTTTTCTAAATGTTATTTTCTAATCTCCTCCACAAAGGTCCTACTCTCATAATAATATTGATGCAATTTTTGGCTACCCTTGTTAACATTATTTTATTACTACCAAATTATGCAGTTTCTCTACTATTTACAGCTTCTTATTGCCCCACTCGCTATTTGCACCCTTAAATAAATCTCGAAATCAATTTAATTTTAATCAAATAAAAATATAAATACGCGCAATACCAAAATAGAATTCAAATTAAAATAACAGATTGTAAATGTTCACGTGGTCTACTTGGAGTTAATGAATATCATTGATTGAACTTGCGTCACATATTTTGTAGGACATACGAGGTGTATTTCAGAAACACTTAGACAAACATTTGAATATCTTCTGCTTCCAAATTCTCGGGTGTGGATTGAAAAGATCACAAGTTAGCCGATCCGTACCTTCCCCCTTCGATCACCCCATCTTAAAAGAAATACAGATATAAAACAATAATGACATATAACAAAATGTATATTGAACTAATAAAACATATACTATCATAAAATATACGAGTATACATCAATGTATTATCAACTCCTTAATAACAGTCATTACCGATTGATCGTGGGCGGGTCCCGAGTGTCCAATATATTTAAATAAGTGTAAGTGTTCGTTCAGGGTTGGTTTACATTCGGCTAAAAATTAAAAACTTAACGGTCCCCCCTTCTACTTTCCTTACGTTAAGTGGGCGTAAACGATACTTAACGGCAACAGTAGATCGGCAACGATTTCTTTATTCGTAACTTTTAGCGCCCTGTAAAAGAAACATATTCGATCAATGAAGAAAATGTCAACATAACATACGCGGGTATGTAATAATAGTAAGTAAACAAAGTTATGTACTTTTAGTTCAGAATGACGTCTGCTGTATACAAAAGTGGGTGAAGAAATGTATCTTTCCATCATCATTTTCATTTTATTTGTATTACTATGTAAATGCGATGAGGCAATAAAGTTTATCTAGCAGCTTCTGAACCGCGATTTTTTAGAGTTTTTTAAATTTAACGCCAAGGGGTGCGCGATAAAAATTTTCATTCTCATAATTTAAAGAAAAATGTTTTATTACCTTTTGTTAGAGTGAAAATTAAAATTTCCCGAGTTGCGTCCAAGCGTAGGTCAGTATCGCCGCCAGACTTGACTTAAAGGAAAACCTTACGGAATACTCCTACATAAATTTAATTTAATTTTTTTTTTGTTAACAAAACATCGATTGAAGTTTGCTTTTGTCTTCGATTTTGCAGACGTTCATTCTGAAACAGACTGTTGCTTGTTGGTTCGCGGGAGGTATTTAATTTCCCTCCTACCACCCATATCTGGTGACTCATGGTGATGAGTTTACCGATCCTCAAACAATTGTCAACGCTTTTGCCTTCTATTTCCGATCAGTTTACATTGATTCCGAAGATACCTTTTCTTCAGGTTGCATCGACATCAATCCGTCTCTTTTAATCCACACGCCCACCGTCACTATTTCCGATGTTATTACAGCTCTGCAGCGTTCTAAAAATAAACTCACCAGTGGTGTGGATGGTATACCCGCCTTCATACTGAAAGATTGCGCTTCAATCTTCGCAGATCCCCTACTTCATATTTTTAAGCTAATTTTTACCTCAGCCACCTTCCCAAAATCCTGGAAAGTTGCACGTCTGTGTCCGGTTCTGAAGAAGGGTAGTCCTTCTGTAATTAATAATTACAGGCCGATCTCGATTTTGTCTAATCTGTCCAAGGCATTTGAGCGGATTTTGTATGACCACATTTATGCTCATGTGAAGAATTCATTGTCTCCTTCTCAACATGGCTTTATGAGCGGTCGCTCTACAGTTACTAATCTGGCAACCTTCAAACAGTTTGTTTCTGTAACTTTGGACTGCCGAGGGCAGGTCGATACGATTTACACCGACTTCCAGAAGGCATTTGACCAACTTGATCTATTTCGACTGATCGGGAAGCTGTCATCATTTGGTTTCTCTAATCAGCTGATTAACTTCTTCCGCTCTTATTTATTTGAACGCAAGCAATTTGTGGAATACCGTGGTCATAAGTCTTCGGTCTTCTCAGTAAGCTCAGGCGTTCCTCAAGGATCCAATCTCGGTCCTCTACTTTTTTTATTATTTGTTAACGATTTGCCCGGTCTCATAACTTCACACAAACTGCTTTACGCTGACGACTTGAAAATTTATTCAAGTATCTCTTCACTTGGGGACTGCCATCGTCTGCAAGTCGATCTTGATGCTGTCGTTGCCTGGTGCCGATGTAATCGGCTGCAATTACAGGTTTCTAAATGTAAGGTGGTTTCTTTCACCAACAGGAAGACCCTGGTTGACTATCAATATTCTTGCGAAGGCACTGCTCTGGAGAAATGCAATTCTTTTAGGGACCTAGGTGTCACTTTCGATTCGCGACTGGCTTTCACCGAACACATTAGTGTTACCTTGGATAGTGCCGCCCGCATGCATGGCTTCATTTACCGTAACGCACAGGATCTTCGTGACTTTCGCTGCCTAAAACTTCTTTTCTACAGCTTTGTTCGTTCAAGGTTGGAATACGCTACCCTGATCTGGCACCCGATACATGCGTGCCACATCAGGAGACTTGAGTCTGTTCAACGCCGATTCTTGAAACTTCTTGCATTCCTCCAGGACGGTGTCTACCCGACGCAGGGCTTTGATCACAGTATGCTTCTGGATAGGTTTGGGTTCGCATCTCTTGAGAGCAGGCGCTTTGTCTCATCTGTTGTGTTTCTTTGCGGGCTGCTGAGAGGTGTCATCGACTGTCCATCTCTGTTGGCCGAAGTCACCTTCTTGGTACCTAGGGGTTCCTCGAGACAGCGCAACATTTTCTATTGCAGGAACAGCCGCACAAACTTTTTGGCTTCTTCTCCTGTCTCCATCTGTTGCAACAACTTTAATTGCATCGCCGATGTTGCCGACCCCAACCATTCGAGCCTTAAGGAAGTCGTCGATATCTGCTACAGGCATATTGGACGACTTACCGAACCTTGATTATGCGTTTTTTGGTTTTTTTTTTTCTTTTTTTGTGTTATTATGATGTATAATAATTTTCATTTTTCAATTTATATATAATGTATATATCGTTCTTATACACACTCCTTTTAATTAGTGTTTCTGTTAGGAGTGTGTCTAAATTAAATAAATAAATAAATAAATAAATATCTGGGAGGCATTCCCCTATCCACCACCTGGGGACGCGTTCTCTAGGGGTTACAAGCTCCCCCGAGAATAAAAAAAATTCAGTTGTCACTCAGAACAAAAGTTCAAGGCAACGTCTGTCGAAATCAGCCACGTTCAAGTCCTACAACTCCTCGAAGTAAACGAAGTGCAATGTGCACAGGCGAACGTAAGTGGTGGAGACTGATACCGATTATTCACTCCGTAAAAATGGCAAAATTATCGACATCATTTGTTTAATCCCGAAAAAGATCTAAAATATCGTAATAATTTTAATATTGACCGAAATATGAGTATAATGAAAGAGCAACTCGGATTTGCGTAAGCAACAAAAAAATTCTATTATTAATCGCTGATTGATTACACGATGATATGTTAGAAACGAATAAAATGTGGATAAAAATGATGAATTATTTTTATAAATTTCACAACGTATAATTTATGGTTCTGAGCTATTTTTGATCGAACCTTAATAAGCATAATGAAAATTGTGTTCGGAGATTAAGAGGTTTTAAAAAATAAATTGAAAAATAAATTGATTTATAGTTATACACCTACGTACAGAAGACTTCAGGTGACCTACTATCCTTTTTATGTGCCTGCGTAGCAAACGTAATAATATTATTGAAGGTAGTTTTAACCTTAATTGAAAATTTTATGTTGAGTGCTCAATATTTATAATTTCGAGTTTAAACAGCAACAAGCTCACTTTTGCCAGTTCCCCAAAGTCAAGCAAACATAATGCACCGATTGGTTGTTTTCGGTTCTGGTTAATTTTTACTGAAAAGAAAATTTACATTTCAAAATGACGGTTTTGGTACTGATGAGGGTTTCGAATGTCGCCTCTTGTTTATCAACTCTTTGATGTTTGTGTAATATCAATGTACGCATTGTGTTATTAATACATTCTAACATTGTACACTGTGAAAAGAAGGATTATCCGCAAACTAATGGTTATTTCTTATTACTTCTCCGAGATCTTCAGCTTTCATTAGAAAGCATATCTCTCTCACTAACACAATGTAAAAAGACGCTCCGACAGTTTTTTCCACTTTTTTATGACTTCTATATAATTTATCGTAGAAAATTAGAATCACCATCCAAAAATACACTTAAATTACATTAGGAGAGTCAAAAAACAAGCGACGGCAGCACTAAGTTGAAGATTTAAGCACTAGCGTAAAGGTAAGGTATGCAACCCCATTAACGTGTGCGTGCGATGGTTGCCTTATTTGTTTTACCTTTCGTAAATAACAAAATAGAATGAAATTTACCTAAAATAAATTTTGTAACGGAAAATTTAATATGTATGTACTCGACGGTTTCCATCCAAAAAACCAACTTGCGAGTTCAACGTGCAATTTTGTGGTTCGACCGACGTGTTTGTTTTGGGGTTTGTTTTCTACATATTCACAAAGAAAAGAAACTAACTGACGTGCTTTCAAGTGAAAATTTCAATTTTCAAGTTGGTTATAAAACAGAAATAAATTATTTGCTTCTTTACGCAGTATACTGCGAAGCGGTATGATTCTGCTGTCTGTCTATCTGTCTGTCCGTATAATTAAAATATCTGAATAATTTCTCTTCAATATTCGTTTAAAACCGGATTATCTTATGTAAAACCCAGAATTTGCGAAAGGGTAATCTGCTCTAAAGCAGAAAGGTAGCCTTGGAACTGCGGTCATCCGAGTTCCACTTCGCTTCTCATGTAATTTTGTAATGATAGCATATATTGTTGATTAGCCGGATAGCTTTCAAGGTTGCCTTAATTTAATTATAACTTTTTAGCCAATTTAATATTCACTTTGAATATTAAAGCACGAAATGCTTTGAAGTCGGCTAAGATCAGTCGGCCTTTAGTCGTCCTGATCTTAAATTTTTCACATACATTCATTTGTTTTTCTCTTGATGTTGGTTAACGAAAGCGACTGGTGATTCAGTCAATTGAACATTTTCGCGAAACAAATTACTCATAATGCGCTAATTACTTGCGCCGCGTCGGCATTAAAATGAACAAAGTTTTGGTTTTAATTTCGTAATTAATTATTTTTCACAATTATGAAAATTAACATCGAGATTATCTTCGAGTTGCTAGAGAATATCGTGTTCAACTTGAAGTATTGGATTTAAACAAAGTGATAAGATTCATTGCGATTTTAATTAAATGTGATGTATTTATTCTGATTGTTACAAGAGAAATGCTAAAATTGGTAAAAATTAATTAATTCGGTTTACGTGAATTACTCATATCAGTTTGAATTGAGAATAACTATATATACCAAAACTACGCGGATATTTGCAAGTGTAGCTGTGTTGCTTGTAAAATGAGCGCGTCGGTTATAATTTTTGTGTTGTTTTTGTGTTTTCCACTATTTCACCAATACGCGATTGATTCCTCCTACGATGAAGTGGGTAAGTCGACAAGTATAGAAATTGCAATAATTATTACTTTATAACATTATTTTGAATAACAAATTTGTTATTTGTCGGGAAGGGCTGTACTAACCTTTGACCTTATATCAGCTTAATCTGCGTAGGTAAATGCAGCCTCCCCATACTTCTCACGTGAACGCAGTATCCGTACAAGTCGTAATCGAATAAACGTGTTTCATTCAACTACAAAAATAAAGATTAAGTTTAGACAATCTATTTTCGGCCCATCAATCATTTATTAAAGATAATATCAGTCGAATGTTGTGTAACTTTTTAAATTTTTCAAGTTCTGCAATTACCGAACGATAAAAGCACGTTTTTAATCAGTTCGTACAAAAATTTCACTTTGTCCGAATTAGACCAATCAGAAAGCGGGATTCTGGGCTGCCTCAGCGTGAAGTTATTCGTTGACCAATCAACGCTGTCGAAAGGAACATGCTACCATAAGACTTGCAGTCCAATGCCCTACGTAAATTTAATAACAAGAAAGAATGAAAAATAAAACGATCACGTTATCCTATACTAAAATTTATGCAACTGACATTAAATTTGTCAATTTCTCTTTGCGAGCCATAGCAGTTTTATGAAATTTACATGCATTATTTTATATTTTATTTGCTCTCTCATGTATACTCTATTATGTACTAAAAGTTGGCAAAATAGCAGTACAGCTTTAATTTTCATATGCTGATAATCCATTTACTTTAATAATCTTCTTTTTTTAATTCCTGCGCTTTGCATATAAAATTATAAAAGTGCACATCAAATTTTCATGGAAATTTTAAGATTTATGTCTTGTGTAGGTTGACGTCGTCCTAGCAATATAAATACAAGATAAAATTTTTGAAATTATATGCGTCTGTTATTAGAATTACGAAAATTGAAATACAAGTGTAAAGGAAAGCCGGAATTTCAAAGAAAATGCGATTTTAGATTTTATAAAGAAGGAAACGGCAAATGTTCTTACAACGAAATTTTTACATAATTATTAATAATTTATCTCCAGAAGGATATCGCAATCCTATTAAAATCACAAAAAAATGCAACATTAAAATAATTTTGATCCTATAAAAAGAATCCGAAATTTTTACATTTTAAAAATGCTGAAAAGCTTCTAAATATAAAACTGAATTAATGGACAAAAATTTAGAAATGCGTAAAATGTTTTCGAAAATCTAATCTAGGGCCTCATCGGAACTAATCTTCATACAACATAACCGGGCGAAGCCGGGTACGAAAGTTAGTACAATAAATTTAGAGATTCAGTTTTAACAAAATAATGGAATGGAATGATAAATATTTTTAATATTTTGGTGGAACTAAATCGTCACTTTCCTGACGCAAAGACAGAAATAGCTACGTGACTAGACAGCTTAGTAATCATGAATAACTGGCCAGGTAATCGTCGTATGTTTGAAGTACAAAGTGATTTTTCAATAAAATTGGTTGGGCAAACACGACGACTTGAAACTCAATTCAATACATTGAGACATGTTCAAACCGACTCCTTATAATGTCATGAAGTAATAAAACTCGAAACTGCTATCTTCCCATATTTAGATTTCAATAAACCCAAAAAATGCAATAAACTAAAATTTAGTAGACCGTTGAATATTTTTTAGTCGGAGCGTAGCTAATAACCAATATTCTTGGTTTACGCTACGACTTAATTCTTACGGCTGGTTTCCCCTGGGGCAGACGTACAGTAGGTTGGAATTTGAAATTGACCCGATCAGTGATTTTGTAAAAATTCTATTTGTGGTGTATGAGCTGGTTTGTGTACTGGGTGTAAATGGAACATGTTGTTAACTAAATTTAGGTTTAGGTTCTACACAATTGAGGCATAATTACAAAATCAATAGAAACTTAATAATTAAACATAGACAAGAGAGAATAATTAATTGATAATACAAAATACCTTTGTGGAAGAGAAATTTCCAGTTTATCGAAACAATGTACCTATGTTGGACTAAAAAAAATTTGATAGGGTTGCTTCATTATCCTGTCAAAACTTTCCCGATGGTGATATAATTTTTGACTTGGACTTGAAAATATAGTCGATTTTAATTATCCAATTTGAAATTCAATTAAAAATTGTTTTCCCAATTAAGAAGAAAACGAAAATCGAGCGGGGCGATGTCGTCTTTTAACTGAAGAAAGAAAAATATTTATTTATAAATTTTTGAATACGTCAATATCCAATTAATAAGTTAGGAAATATTCTTTTTGGTATATTACGCGCGAGTGCGTTATTTCATTCATTTCTTTCTTATTATGACGAAATGTTTTCTATTTGATTGTTGTTAGGGAACCGATATTATTTATTAAAAAGGTAAACACGACTAGGAAAGTAAATTTTATCAAGTCTAAAAATAGGAGTCGCTAAAACGTACAACTCAGGTGGAGCGCATGTAATAATGGGTAAAATTTTTTCAAGTCTCGTTGAACCCGAAACCGATTTTAATTAAATGATTCAACAATTACATAAAAAATTTAGACATAATTCGCTCGTTTTACAAAAATATGAATCATAAATGTTCCGCAAAACTTTTGACTACGCTCGAGTTTTCGCAATAATTATTCTTCCTAAATTATGAGGAAAGTTGGCAAAATTTTCTTTACCATTTTCAATTAATTGAACACGAAATCGGGATCGCTTCCTTCTAGCGAAATTAACCAAATTAAAATGCAATAGAGATTTTTACAATTATTAACCCTTGATTACCATTTTCATCGCGCCCCGCTTGAATTAAGTAAATTGTAATTTGGAATAATTAAGGGTTAATTTCTTGTAAAAAGGGGCAATGAAAAGCTTCGCGTTAATAATGCTGACCTTTTCATTATATCAAATGCTTTGCAGTAATTTTATTAACATAATTTCCCAGTAGACATTACGAAGACAAGGAGGGAATAAAATATTTTGGTACACTCTTACTCATCGCCGTCAACATCATGTATGGGATCGCCCTAAATTGTGAGAATTTAAGTGTTGTTCTTGGAACTCATTTGAGTCACGCAAAAAGCTCACCATACAAACAAAAATAATGGAAGCTTAATTGATTAATTGCGTTTAAATGACACACCAGTTGTTATATAAAAATTAAAATACCTTAGCTCTTTTCTTCGTTATTTACTTATTTTACTGCAAACAAACTTGTGACGCAGAAAGTCAAAGCTCTTCCGTGTTACGAAACATTAAAATAATAAAAAAAAGTCCAACTTTTCTACTTAAAAGTTTCGTTATTGCATAATTCAAGGTGCCCTAAATGGAATGAATGCTGAATTTTACCATTTAGACATAATTTTTTCATCGAAAATGCTTTAAACTACAATAAAAATTGTCCAAGACTACCAAACAATCGATCGGTTTCAAAATAAAATCCCTCGTCTCAATCGTTTCAAGTTTAAACCAATAACAACGTGGAACTCGGACGACCACACTTTCTATCGCTTTTTTATCAATATCTCGCTTCTCTGTGGTTCGATTGCAAAAGTACCCCTTATCAATAAAAATTGTCATTAAATTTTCTACAAAAATGGTGCTTATCATTTTTTTCGTCAGTCTAATGGTGTCGTCATGGCGACTGTGGAAAGTCAAGTATGCAGGTTATTGTTTGCAATTGGGGCTTGTAACTTGTTTTATTTCTTTAAAATTAAAGTCAAAGCGCTCATGCGTACACGTAAAACACATAGAACGTAAAAAATACAAATAAAAGCTCGAGTTATTCTGGTATAGGCAAAAAAACTATTCTACGTCACGCAGTTTTAATTATTTTTCGCGTTTCCGTTAACTAACCTTCTCTGTTATCGGAAAACTACCTACCTAATTGTAATATTAATTAAATACTCTAATAATTAATCTGAAAACGTTGTAATTTTATATGTAAAGAAAATAATACCTATCAGTAAAAAATTAGGAACAGATATATTTTCAAAAAATATAAAAAATAATAATGTAATTATTTTCGATAATTCACTGTTGTATTACAAATGTAATTAATATATTAAGTACTCTGAAATGAAAACACTACGTATAATGTGGGTTTGAAATTAATTAGAAATAAAACTGGTAGATTTCCACAACACCTAACGTGCAGGGCCGCATTAATGATAATCACACATGAAATACTCGTTCGGTAAACACCTTCGCCACTCGCTACGTAACATACTATTGCTAAACGCTTCCTTTCGCAAACAGGTTGTAAATATTACAGGAAATCAAATTTGAAGAGAACCTGAATCGGGTCGATTGGGTTAGCCGCTAGAGTTCCTCGACGATCCTGCAGGAACAAAAAGTATTTCGAAGTATTCTTGATGACCTCTTCTCACACCACCTGAAAAAATTGATGATTAAGTTTTACCGAAGTTGGGCCAAGTTGGGAAAGTTTGGTTATTAATATCAATCAGATAGTGCCGGGGTAGTAAACTAACCGTAATTTTGAAAAGGAATCGATTTGGTATTCTCAAAGAAAGAAAATTGCGAAATTACTTTCACGTTTATTACTTTTCCTCCTTTGATCTCTTTTTGAATTCGTTATAATTTTTAAACCCCAAACCGACGTAATAAATTTTGCACGTAGGGCGTCGTCGTTAAAAATTGAAACAGTAGACTATTAAGTTTTGCAAAAGTCAAACCGAAGACGTTCGGATGATGTTGATCAGCACTGGAGAAGAGAGTAATTAATTATGTAAAGGGTCGGGTGCGAAAATGAAGTTTGCGGTTTGGAAATCTTTTCTGGCTTGGATGTATGGAATGGGGTTGGATGGATTGCATATTAGAAAAATATTATCACACGTATCTAACAATTGGTGTTGAATGAAGAGTGATAAGGGGGAGTAAGGGGTTAAAGGGGAAATACGCCGCGTAGGCGGGCCGGGTCGAGACGCCGACGGGCGCCGGTGCTGGCAGTCGCGAGCCGTCTTTAGCGCTAGTAACACGGCTTCCAGCATCAGTATAAGAACAACGATAGAAGCGCGCGGTCTTCGAACACAGTCATCACCATCGGATCGAAACATAATTTTATTATCGGGGTTCTTCTAAGTGTCATTGCATATAATCCTCGTTGGAGAATTTGAAACTAGGAAGCGAAGCGAGTCAGTCGTCGGCTGCAGAGGCAACAAGTGGAAAATCCATAGCGAGCTATTTTGGGAACGGGGATAACCGATGGTTGGGAGCGATGATCACCTGAGGGCGTGAGGTGCATGCGGCGATGTGGGCCGTGCTAGCGGCCGCGATTTGGGTGTGCGCGCTCGTCACCCCGCAGCCGCTGCATCACCTGGAGCGGGATTCCCACCGACGTCCAGACTCGCTTGACTGGAATAAGCGCGACGAAAACATCCCCCGACTACCACAAGTTTCACAGCTCATGTTACGATCGCCCCGTAATAGCAGACAATACGACGTACCCCAAATTGGTGAGTACCATCAACAACACCCATTTTATAAAACCGCGAAAACTGACGGATATCACCTCCGACGATTAATTTTCCTCGCCGAAAGCATTTCTGCCACGTTAATGTTCATTAACGAAACCCAAAATTACGATTAATTACTTCGTCAAAGCGGCTTATCCGCTTTTGATGTAGCTAAGCCTGCCAAAACTAAATTTATTGCACACTTTTTTCAGACGTCGTCGGGCCTTTGCTCATTTTCATTCACGAAAACTCTTAATCGCTACCCCAATAACCTAAAATTCCATTTTAAAAGCTCTCAAAAAATTGTTTCGTTTAAAAAGCTCATAATTCACGAAAACGTGTTCGTTATAAAATTAAATTATTATCTAGAGATTAGCACTTTTAAAATGATAATGCGATGTTTTGAAATTGTAATTTATGCAGATTTTTAAAATTATTGTATTTAAGCTTCTTTATTCCGTAACAAATAACTGAAAGCTCGGATTAACCTGAATAAAAATATAATTTTAGGAAGCGTAAAACCTGGATAACTTTTGTGCAATTAATTTAGCCAGCCGACGACCACCATTCCGGTCTAGCGGTTAGTGCTTTGACTGCCGAGGTACCCGCTTCGATCCCTGAAGTGAAAATAGCCCACCAAAAGCATTTCGCTCAATGTTTGTATTATTAAGCTAGTGTAGTGCGGTAATCTCAAGTGCATTTTGCCCCCCCCCCCCCTAATCTACATAAAATCTGATATTTTTAAAATTGTATTGTATTGAATTTTTTAAGCTCCCCATAGTTTCATGTAAAGCTCCCAGAAGGAAAGAATAGAAAATCCAATTAGGTTTTTTTTTTTAGTTTTGCCGGCAAGTAAATAAAATTAATTAGGATTTAAATGCGGAGTTTATCCTTTTTACGTAATTAGACGCTTAAAATCCATTTTATTAAAAATTGAATCCCTTGCGTCGCTTCCTTTTCCATCTGCTTCAAAATATTGGAACAAATTAAAATTTGAAATCCCAAGGCTTTGTAAAGCCCTATCGGATACAATATATCGCAACCTAACTAACACAATTATTTTTGCCATCAATTGATGGAAGTGTAAATCAAGATAAACCTTGTTGCTGAAATGTGGACAATTGCAAAAATGAGAAACGATTTCTATGTCAAAATAATTGACATCTGACTTGAAGAGTTATAAGAATTACAAAAGTTGGATTCAGAAGTACAATAATTAAATCTAGAATAAAGACGTCTCTCGAATACTAAAGAAGAATCCGAACTTTTCGTATTGTTCAATCCAGAATGTTCGGACGTAGATATGTCGAGAATTTCTTCCACGATGGGTGTGGTAGGTAAGAACTTATTTCTTGGGGAACGAAGAAAAACAGAATTAACAGTCGCGTCAAGAATTTTTCAATTATAAATGCGATTCAATAAACTCTCCAAAAACTCGATTAAAAATTTAAAGAAAATGAACTTTACATCTCAATAAGCGGTCTGGCGTTAAAAATGTAATCGCTTTGTTTTCCAACTGCGAAACTCAATTTCATAATTTTTCTCGTTTCGATCGATTTTCCAAAATTTTTAATCTCCCTTAATTAACTTTCGATAAATTTCAAAAAATCAGTCGATCATACGCAAATTGGCCATTAAACAATTAATCATCCATTTCCTGTCGAAATCAAAGTTTGAATTGTGGGAAACGATTTTCCGTTTTGCTTGCGGGATATCATCCCCTATAGGTTGGAATTTTAAACCAAAGGTTAATTAATATGAATTAGGAAATAAAATTTTCAGAAAATTCTACACATAGTATAAAATGAGGAACACATTAATTATAATTAATTAAGAATTACGTAAATCATGAATCGCTTAATTTAAAAATAAAATTTTCGACTTATAAATAATTTTCTTTCGCATTTTCTTTTATCCACGAAGGCTTAATTAATAATTTCCTGAATTATGAACACATCTTTTTTTATTATTTGTAAGCTTTGATAATTTTTTTCGATCCACGTATTAAAGCATATTTTTATTTCTTGAAAGGGATTTTTTTTAATAACATCGGAAGCAAGGATCAAACTTTCCAAACTGTCTCTGTGAAAAAAGTTAAAAAAGTTGGGAAGTATTTACTAATTTAAATAATAAAACTTATAACGAGCTTTGTGCTTTTTGTAAAATAATTAACAATATTGAAACTTTATCTTTGAAGATTTTAATTATAATTAAATTGTCACGGGGGGAGAGGGAGGGGGCACTAATATTTAATTCGGGAAGTTTTTCACGTGGCTCGCGCCAGTGGCGTATTTAGCAATTACGTGTAGGGGGGGCCTGGGATCTAAAATATCTAAAATACATTATCAACTGCTAAGCGCTATTCAAAATTTTGCTATTTTTATGATAGAAGAAATAAGGATTTAAAAATCGCTCAGAACTTTTACATGTCCAAAAAACAAATAACTGTAAGTTATTTAATATATTGATTAGTTATAGGGGGGGCCCGGGCCCCCTAGGCCCCCCCCGTAAATACGCCACTGGCTCGCGCACATAATTCTTGCCTCCGAGAGACACTAATTGGTGATAGTTACTTGCAATTAGTGGAGTAATTTTATTATAAAAACCAAATAAAATTTAATTAACGATAAATTTATCGAAACGAGTACTTTGAGATGACGTCCTCGAATAACAACAATTTCAATTATTTTTTTTAATAAACGTCACCAACAGACGTCACGGAGGGTGATGCTTTTTAATAACGGAAGTGTTACTTAAAAAGTAATTATAGGTCAATAACATATTGTTATTAATTAAATTGAAATCAATTTATATCGCTAAAGCTGGCTTTCACTTGCACGCAACCCCAAATGCCGCCAGTTGAAACCGCGACAATTCTGGAATTCATGGTCATGGTCATAAACCTGTTAAATTACGATTACATAGAAATTCATTTTATTGTATTGGAAAAACTCGTAATATGCTAGCGGTTGTGCCGGGCGCCGGATGAAATTATAAAACACAAGAAGAGGAAAGAGGCTGCTTCGTCTCTCGTCATCGTTGTCATTTTCATTTGCGTGTAACTTCGGAACCTCTGGATTCACAGAAAATTTTATTACAATTAATGAACGTATTTTTTAATTCTCTAAATTTTTTATCTAAGGAATTTTGTGGTAACTGTCTTAATTTAGAAGTTATGGCAGAAATATTAAAAAATCACGGTTTCAAAATTTATATTTTCAGTAAAACAGTAATATAATATAAAATAATGTACTTTGAACCTTGACAGACTTCTAATCCGTCATTCTCTTCTTTGACGCTCAGAAAAGTGAGAAATATCCCAGTTGTCTGCATTGTTGTTTTAAATTTTTTAATAAAAATTCTTTGCATACAGTCGGATTCAAGTCAATAAAGTTCTGTATCTTTTTATTTATTTCTTCCGGTATTACGTTTACTTTGTATACTAAAATATTATTATTATTCCTTTAGAAATTCCATTTTCATTTCCAAAAATACGTTTCCGAAATCGGCGGGTGGTCCACTGTGGGGTTCCCTTGTTAAAAAACAAAGGGTTGATAATATTAATTGAGCTCTCCTTCATGGTAGGACGGTCCAATTATGGAAACTAAAAAAAATTTAAAATCGTTAAAACCAATGTCATTCCCTTCCGTCAGTTTCAATAAAAATGAAAGTCTACCAACGAAACAGTGACAAATCGTTATCTCAAAAATGTTATATACGTGGCTTGACAAATTTAACCCCTCAGAAACAATTCTTCAGAAGGTAACAAATAAGAAACCTGCGATAAATCAACAAAACTTCCAAATTTATGGAAACGTAGCGTTAAGAATATCTGCTGTTCCATTTCATTGTAATTGTTTCTTCTTGCCGTTCCAGCCGGTTCGAATCGCGGTGGTAACTGAAAACTTTTTTTTTGCACAAAACCGCTTTTTTGCATATGCGAATTTAGAAATAATAATTATAAAATTGGGGAATAAATAAATTCTGGCTAATCTTGGAATAAATTTTTTACAAAAACGCCGAAGGTCCCGTTTGATGTTTGGGATGTTTATTTTATAATGTAAATTGTTTATATAAATTTAAATTTCGGTATATAATACGGGAGAAAATTTTGAAACAAATAGAATGAAAACTTATCCCGGAGCTCAACAGATATACTACGTTGTTTGAAGCAACAAAGCGTTTTTTATTACATTAAGTTTGCCATTTAATAAAACTTTATTGTTTTTGATCTTTTACATTGCTCATTTGATTGGACTAGCGGGCTTTTTAAAGATTTAACATAAATTGGGCAAGTGTATAGACGAAAATAGCTAAATAGCATAGGGTTGGTATTTAGAAACTATTTTGGGCTTTTGTTGGTTTTCTATTTATGTCTACCAAGTCTACAATGGCCCATATAATTTAAAATTATTGCACTTATCGAATCGAGACATGGCATCTTGTAATGCTAATGTTGATAATAAAATAAAATAATGTTTCCATACGAGATCGTATAGAGAGCGTTGCCCCTCTCGGAGTGCCTCGAATAGGGAATATAATGCGTTTATGTGGTAAACATTTTGATAATAATTTTCCGATCCTTGGAGGACCTACGTAGGATGTTTCATTTAACAACCGTTTTCGCAATTCAAATCAAAATTTGCTCTTTTGAGTTTTGTTAATTGCATTTGGGACTTGCTAACATTTAAATTGGAAGCCCGAGGTTTTTTTTTGCTTCATAATAATAATTAATACAATGCAAATTTACCTAAACCTAGCTGGGCCCGAAACCATTGGGTTTGTTAATAGTTGGCTGGCAATTAGTTAATTTAACGATGAAATATCATGAGCAGTGCAGTATTTTCGAATAATTGTACGAGATTACACATCCCGCTATCCTTAATTAATATCGATTAATGATGCTAATTAAATTACTCCCCAATAACTCCGTGATTATACATTACGGAAATGAGATTACAATACTTGAAATTCAAATTAGTAAATTATTATAAATTTACCAGGTACGTAATTAAAAACATTTACAATTGTTTTTATTTGATAACATCGGCAAGTTCGTAGTAACAGCGTAATTGACTATTAAAAAGAGGGCGATAGTTAATGAACTTGTTGAATACATTTAACCAATAACATGCAACGTGGAAAACAAGAATTTAGTGTTAGAATTACCGTACCCACATTTCCTTTTAATACTTACACGGAAACGGCATTACAAGCAACCCTAATGATGACAGCTTTGTTTTAATATTTAGCTGTCGTTATTATAAATTTAACAAATATCCAAAGCGACAAGTATTAGCTAAGCATTCACACTGTCAAACAATCTTAACCTACTGCATACCTCCATCAAAACAGCTCATTTGTTTTGTACAAAAATACAACTTTCATACACGTTACACAAATAGCTATTATAAAGAAATTCCAAATATCTATTTTTAAAACTAATGTACCGTAAAATTTGCAATTAAAAACATTACATGTGATTCTATAGTATCAGATAAGCAAACCTCATGGTTTACGGTTTATGTAATAAATTACAGATTTATTTTAATATTATGGCAAAATCAACCGAACACTCCCATTTAGCGCACATTAAAGCAACAAACCTGCTTATATGAACGGTAATTTACTCTTCAAGAAAAGTACTTCTACTGTTTATCCTGTAAATTGCTCGGTTTCCTAGTAGTCAAGCCAGGATTACTCTACATTTTCAAATCCGGGGATACACTACCATTCCAAGGGATGATGAGATGTAAAAATAACTTAATAAGCCATATAAACACTATGGAATTGTACTATTTTATTTTCAATTGTATCAAAAATCGTCTACGGCGCTTCCGATCTAGGGATTTTATTAAGTTAGTCTGTTGCAGCATACCTGTCGATGTAACCGTTTAAGCTAATTCAAAGCTAAGTAGCTAAGCTACCAGGGTTCTGCCCACAGAGCATCAGAACCGCGAATACCTAAAGGACACGTCGACATTTCTCCGTTGAGGTAATAAGGAATGAAAAGCTCAATTCTAGGAAAAATATAAATTGAGATGCGAGTTAAAAATTCATTCGGATTTTGTCAAGTTGAGAGATCAAAGAAAAGGGATCGTTTCGCAAATGTTGAGCTAATTCAAATAAAGACGGTAGTAAAAAGGAGCAAAGAAATATATTTTCGGTTGAAAGCTCGAACGCGAAAATAGGATAATAAAAGGGTTTTCAGAAGTACTTGTATTTAATAGACCTGATTGTTAAGTTTAGACACTCGTCGGTGTCTCTTTTGCAAATTTAAAGTAACGGTGCACATTCGTGAAGCTCTTAAAATTCTATGGCTTGTTTTATGTAGTAAAAGCCATTACCGCATGCAACGAGTTCCATAATAAACAGTTTCCAATATTTCACATGCCTTCTACCTAAACAAGAATGAACGGTTGCGTGGGTTGGTACGTCTTAAATAAAATACGCGACCTGTTTAGAAATATAAAAATATTTTTTTTCTAAGCGGGAAATATTGCCCACCTTTTAAAATTAGAACGTAACAAATGTTGTTGTGAAACTGTTGAATGTACCTAGAAATGTAACAAGTGAGAAGCTGATCCAATAAATAATTTTGCCCACCCAGCGCCAGCGGTTGGACGAAGCAAAATTTCGGGATAAAGTTAGTTTTATTAGATTTGTGTTAAAACAAATAAAAAGTTGGTGTTAATTTAAACTAGAAGCAGACAAAAGTGTTTTCGAGTGATTAGGCTTCGGCTATTCCGCTGCGTGCAAATGTACACTTTTAATACCCTATTGATCAAAAAAGTTGGAGAGAACTCGATAAAAGTATAACTTGGAGAAGATAACGCACAATTCGTTTTGATAGAAAAATGTAAACCTCTCATGACATAAATTCGACAGGAAACTTTTGAATATTGGATAATAACAAAAAAATATATATATCGGTGGGCGCAGAGGAAATCTCCGATGGGCTACGTCGTATGAAATTTAATAGTATCAAATTTTGGAATGAGCATGAAAGAGGGTCATCTGGAGATGATATTCAGGTGCAGTCAGAGTATCTAACGATCAATACGGGTGTGGGTGTGGAAGTTTTGAGTCCGACTGGCGACACAATTCACCCTCACTCGAATCCATCTATTACCACAATCGGATCAAATCCGTAATTTGCACAAAATATTTTCTCCGATTTACTACTCCAACCATGACACTTGATTTAATTTCGTAATTAGTTACAAACTTTAGAGGATAATTGAGATTTCGATTCAACATGCTCAAGGGGGTTAGAACTCTTATAATGTCTAACACCTTGAACAATAGCTAAAAGCTTCTTTGTGATAGAGATATGAAAAGCAAGGTTAACGGGAGATGTTATTGAAGGCGTCTCTAACTTTGATATTATCAAATACTAGAACGTTTCTTGATTAAATTTACTAATTAGAAGGCGTTCGGTTTATAAATTCAAAGTGTCTCTTTACAACAAAGGCGCTCATAAAAATGCCGCTCGTAAAAAACACCTAACTTGCGGGGCGGCAGCCCAACCACTGCCGCCTTTCCGTAATTGCTCAAGTAAACCTTTGACAAATATTAAAATCGGCTTACAACTTAGCTTTTCTACTTATAAAATTCAACTTCTCGACGCAAGCTTTTTACTACACCATCAACGCACATTCTGAATAAATTTGTAAGCTGCGGATTGAGCAAAGCCTTACGATTTGTTAAAAAACTTTGTTTCACATAAATTTTAATTTTTCAAATAAAACCCACAATTTTCGCGTTCTGGTAGCAACGGTCCAACTTCTGCTGATTTTTTCCTGCTGCCTTCAAACGCTGTCGGAAACTACAAAATCAATTTTTTATAAGCTCATCCAGCTCTAGCCAAGACGCGCTATAAAAAATTTTAATAAACCACAAAAAATCATTCGTTGGCCAGTGATCTGTTTCGAAACAAGATTGTTTTCGTTATTATAGAAAAACAGAAATTAATGGTTCGGTTAAACCCCCAATTTTCCGATAATGACGTCACGACCAATAAATAAGGCCTAAAAACAAAGTCCGCTCAAATTAGGTTCATAAAAAAATTCTGCATATTTTGCCAAGATAAAAAATTTTCAAAATCCATTGTAGTTTTTTTGAATTTTTATAGTTCAATATGAGTAAGTTTTCATAAATAAAACAAATGTTAGTAGATAAACAAAGAAGAATCGGATAACAGCAAACAGAACCCGATGCCGTTCCTTCAATAATTTTTAATTTGAAAATATCACAAACTTTCCCATTTAATTAATTTTCAATTATAATTTTTTGTTTTGTCTATTCAATTTCCACTTATCCATAACTTACGTTTTAATTTTATTCTCAAAATTATCATATTATCTTCTAAATCATTAAATCCAATTAAAATTCTTGTTCAAAATCACTTGAAATTTGATCAAACACAAGATTTTCCATTTTACCGGCAAAATTTCATCCGCTAGTTGTCGCTAAGTCCACCACCTCGCGGGGAGTACAAACATTACATTTTAACAAACTATTTAACCTAAACCTCAACATAAAATTAAAAACAAAAGAACTAAAAAAACAAATTACTTAAAGCCCATGTGATAACATAAATAGGGACTAAGATATTTCAGGTTCAAAACCCTTTAACTGCAAATGTGGCCGCCTCCCGAAAACAAAAAGGAGTAATAAATTTTTATAACGGTTATTTTGAACTACCACATTGAACCATTTGACGCGAAATAACTCAAATGTATCGGACATTTTTGTAAATTGTGCTTTTATTTTCAAAAAATTCGCATATTTCATGAACTGATATTTCGTTGGAAATTTAATAAGCTGAAATTTTTTTACAAGACGTTCTTTTCGTAAAGTTAATATATTCTTCAGAAAATGACCTGAAAATACCGGCTTTTCACCGGTTTATTTTTACGTGAAATGAAATTCAGTACCCCCCCCCCCCCCCCCCCCAAAAGCAAACATTCACGAATATTAAAGTTCGAAGTTATAAATTACACTTGGCAATAAAAATTAAATTACCTGTGCAAAAAGTGGTCCTGTGGCCGCTCTCCCTGTCAAACCAGTGACCGTCAACAGGTAATGTAATTCATATTGTGTGAACATTAAATTTATTACATGTCCTTCATCCAGCAATATCAAAACGTGAAATAAAAAGTGCACCGCAGGCTGGGCTTTGTATCTTTTAAAGCCAAACATGTTTTTATAAAGTAAAAAGTTTGCTTTAAAATCCCATTGTATGCTGTTCTATTATTGAAAAAAATCTTATAATATAATTCTCCGAGTTCGTCTTTCTGTATATATTTCGCTCCCCTAAAAACTCGAATTTTTTCTAGGTCAGCGCAAAATGATAATCAGTGTAAAATTTAAATTTTTGGGTTAAATAAAAAATAGTTTGCTCTACTCTTGTGTGCGAGCAGACGGGCGAAACCGGGTACTAAAGCTATTATTTAGGGCATTAAAAATTGGGAAAAGAAAAAAGCCGGGTATGCTGGATTTTGCACGTTCGCTACGTGGCTAGTTCGTCTCTGGTTTCATTGATATTTCAGGTTAATGCTGCAAATTGAGCTATATTACAAGTTCAACAGATCGTGTAACAAAGTTTACGTGCTTCTTCCGACATTTTCATTTTCTTTTTCCCTTATTTGTTTCTATCATTAGGTAAACTTTCCTCTGAGGGTTTTATTAATTGGTACAAAAAATAATAACAAAATAACGGCAAGCGTGGGTAATCAGCTAATTGTTTTTCAGAAAACGATTGTTGAAATAGAGTCGATGGTTATTCTTTTAACGAAATTAAATTTTTATACCCATTACGTGTATTACAATTTCATTACGGTGGAAAATAAAAAATTAAAGTTAATTGATCAAATATTTGGTTACGAAGTTGTCGTTTGGTTTATTTAACTTGCAGCGATAAACCGACCCTAAGGTTAAAAGTGACCTTCTAAAGACCGTTATTTAGTGGCGGTGTGCTTATAAACGTTGATATTGTCCAAGTTAATTTTGCTAAGTGTTATTAAGAAGATTCTCAGTTTACTAAATTAAGGCGAGCTTGTGAAACCGCAACCCCTAACCTCGGCGCAAAATTTCTTGTGCAATTATTAAAATGATCATGTTTCTTTATATAAAAAAGTGATACTAATTTTTGATTGAAATCAAAACACGAACAATGAGCTTATCGCCCGGTTATATTTTTAGCACAGCCTTTCTAACTTTGCAACCCCTTCTAAGAAGATTGCGTGCTCAGACTACTCTGACCTATAGATTTCCTACTTTAGGTAAACAACCCTTGATGTTTTCCTTGCAATACATGGCAGGCTTGCTTTATTAACTTTTTTCTAATAACATTCCATGTTTGTGTTTTAAATTTTCCAAAGGCGCTCGTTAAATTTATCATCCCTTAAAAGGTCGAAATTTTCCTTTTTTTGCGGATTTTTAACTAACTTTTAACTCGACAAGTTTTAATTAGTAGTTGGTCGGGTTGGCCTCGAAGAAACTACAATGAAGTTAGTTTATATTACAAATCTCATCTTCTTGACAAACTTTTGAGAGGGACTACTTGGGATTGTTAAAAGTTTTTGCAATTAGTTACATAAATTGGTTTGGAAATTTAATTAAGTGGCTTAAACAATTTTCGCAAAACGAAAGATTCGCTTGGTTTATGTGCCCGGCGATGATGGATCACGCTCGCCGATGATAATTACGTTATTCCGAAAGGTAATGGCTATAAATACCACTCCGAATTGATCCCTCCTGCGCCACGCAATTTTTGATGTATTAAATTGAACGATTTCTAAATTCGCTCGGAAAATCGTGAATGAAAAGCTAAATGCATCACTACAGATGTCGTCAGGATAACGCCGTCCTTTTAACTGTCACTTAAACGTTGGAAAATCAGAATTGCTCGAGAAGAAGACCGACGAGCGATACATGTTTTACGAATGTTTAAAGAGTAACTACCAATTTATTAAACTTCGGTAACATTTACACTCAAATGTAAATCACGGAGCACCGCATATTTCAAAAGTTGGAAAAGTTTACTTTCGGGGTAGCTTCGAACCACCTCATTGGAGCCGAACTTCTATAAATAGCACCACTTAGCCAGTGCGATAGAAAAAGTTCAATTTATAATTTTTCCAAAAAAAAAGAAAAAAGTCGGAAAATCTAATTAGCCGGGCCTTTTCGTTAGCAAAAACGTCGGTCGGTTCGCATTTTGGAAGTAAATGGCGTTTAAAAATGAAGGTAATAAAAGCCGCCATCCTCGAAATGATGATGATTAACATGGAAACTAAAAAATATCAACTTGTTGCCTTGCGTATAGAGAAAACTATGAGCCGAAAATTAAACGTAACATTTGCGAGTTTCTAAAATTAAATTTAATTAAACGACGGTAATTTTTGAAACTTTCGTTGACTCTTTATGCGCGAAAATTAATGAATAAATAATGAGCGCTACATTTTCCGCTTGAGCAAGTTCGCTGAAGGAAATTGTGTATTTTCTAAATCTTGTTATGTTGACCGAATTTATTAAATTTTCGGCCGTGCGGGAATTGATAAAATTGCATATTACGAAAGAGGACCGGGCGGAAGTAACTTTTTGTCTTAATAAAGTATAAAATTGGTTTATGGTCTGGATGCTTTATCGTTACGTAAGTTTAAGGGCCGAAAGGTGGGTTAGGTAATTTGGGTGGTTTTCATTGAAGGATAGGATTTTGTGATGTAAGAAATGCGTACTTGTGACGTCGTGGAAGTGATCCCAAGACGTTGTTAGAGACGACTTACTTCCTGAGGTGAATGTGGATGAGGATGTAACGTGTAACCCCTTTGTGGATCTTTTGGGTATAGGGTCGTCGCGATGTTTGGCGAAGGACTGGACTTACGTCAGCGGCGCCCGCGAGGTGAGCGCCCACGCACGATCAATACAACATCAATGCGCATCTCACTATAGCAACACTGTGCACATTTACATTCCCATTCACAAATAGTCAGCGACATCGTCTCATCACGCATTTCTTCATCTCTTCATCTCATCTTCATCGACCCTCAAATCCTTTCAAATCATTTTTATTTTTCTGGCACACTTTATTAATATTTTAGTATAAGGAGAAGCATCACCGATTTTTATTAATGCATTAATCTTCCCTCTGCCACTACATATTATAATGACGTCAAAAATTCGTGACCCCTTTCGTTATTTCTCCTTAGATACGTTTTCGGATAATTTCGTCATTTAATTAGAGGACAATAATTATATATTCTACAAATAGAACAAGATTATATCGAATATGACACGAATGAAAGCAATTCAAAACAATAATTTTTACTGAAACAACTCTTAGGCTCTATTTAAATCGATCACATTAATATTTAATGCCCTACCTAAGAAGATCGATAAGTTTATTTTGGTTTAATTCGCTTCAACCTGTCGAATATTTTATAAACACCATAATCACGCCTACTTAAATATAGAATCCAATCGCTCTCCAAATATGCACATTACATTGTTAATAATAGCAATTTAATGAATTATAAATACCTAACCCCGCAATTGAGAGATCGCACCTTCGGTGTCAAAAGTTTGAGCACCGCTTGCTAATGTGTCTTACCATAGTATTTCAGAATATAAAATAATAACAATACGTTTTTTCTATATTTAACCGCCCCCCCCCCCGGTCTTCCTCATCTTTTGTTTATTTAAAATTCCATAATTCAATTTAACCACTAAAATGTTACGAAAATTATTTCATTCAACAGGAAACATGCGAGACGTACGTCGACGCGCATCCATAATAAATGGTAATAACATAATATGTATGTCCATATTTTTAACTTTTCTAAAAATCTTTTGTTTCTACCTTAAAATAGCCGCCCTATTGAATTATTGATTTTTAGGGAAATTATCTACAAACTAGATTCTAACCCTTGATTGTCTAAAATCAACGGCTCTCGCAAGTTATGAATAAAATTAAGATAAAAAATGTGGAAAACCTTTTTTTGCTCTTTTATTTGCTTTCCGGATTGCAAATTTAACAAGCTATAACTTTAGATTTTTCTACGACTTCGAATTTCATGATAATAATATTAAAAAAGAGTTGCAAAAAAAATTTTCAAATTAGCGAAAGTTTTGATCTGAGAAGTTTTCCTAAAGGGGTGTAAAAGTAAAAGAAAAATTCGGCAGGGCACTCAGTTTAAATTGTTACAAACGGGGAAGTCTGGGGGAATACCCCCCAGCCAAATATGATCGATAGAATTATAGTTTGGATTCGAACAAATATCACATGCAAATTGTTCAACCATTGATCGAATTCTTCTCGATTGAGATTAACAATTTAATTGGACTGCAATTTTGTAACTACAAATGATAAGATAGAGAGGGCGCCCTCTGCTTTATTTTACGATTAAAGAATATTTTAATTTTAAAACTTAACTTTTCAACTGAAAGTTGCATCGACCCCAGACCCCCCGGTGCATAACAGTATCATTTATGTGCTTTCTTAGTTTTGAATAAATTGAACTTGTCAGCTAAAATCAATATCGAACAAAAAAATGGCGGGCGGCACTAAAGTACTTCTCTGCCGCCCGTTACTGACAGTAAAGTAAAACAATTGCTTCTACAAAAAGTGGATCTTTTCGACAACTGAAATGACAGCTTTTTGACGTTAGAAAAAAAATATTATTTTTTATATTTAATGTGTAAAAAGTTTCTTTGAAGCCTTCAGCCGGTCAAAAGAGTAGCCCAGTAATCAAATTTTTACCAGTCCGGGTTTGAATTTTACATAAAAGGCGAAATGAAATGAAAACAAGAAAACATTTTTTTAAATAAAAATAAGGTTGGACTTGAAATCAATTCGGTTATTTATTCAATAAAAACAAAATTGAGAATTTAAAAATCTAGATATTTTTTAACTGTATAAAAAAATAAACACAAGGAGCAAATCCATAAATATTATAATTTTTTTCAATATAACTGAATAATTTGATAAATGCAGTGAATTTTTATTAAATTTAAATATAATAGATAATATTCTTATTTTTAGTGCCTAGGCGAACTCAGCATCAACTTGAATAATAAACATCGCATTTTTTCATTTAATTTAATCCAAAACTATAGAAAGACTTTGATGTTAAGCAATAAATGATTAAAATCTTTTTTGTAGATAATTTCAGGATCTCTAAAAAGCACTGAAGTAGTTATACTAAAAAGTAAATAGTGTGGGTGCTACGGCCATTTGAAGGTAACAGAAGTAAAAAAATTTATTCTTTATCACAAAAAACAACATTTTTAATGCAATTAAGAAGGGGACTTATTTTAAGAGGGTGAAAAGTCGTCAACAGGTGGCGCAAGAATAGAAATCCAATAAAATACAAACTACTTTTGCGAAACTTGGTTTAACATCTAAAACTTTGAATTTGGCACAGCAAATCCAATAAAAAATTTGATAAACGTGGAATCTAAACCACGGCACGATAATTTGGGAACGGCCCCACGAGCTGGCTGTTTATAAAAAGATTTGTCTTAGGTCAAGGTATCTATAGGTCAGGTCGAAAGTTTGTAACAGTAAACCGTCTAATTTTCTGAATGATATCGTTCCCTATGTATTTTGATTGTATTTTAGTGTTGATTGACTTGTCCTATATTAATATTTGAATTGGCCCAAAATAAATATTAGTATGAAAAGGTCCATGTCTGTTCAGTAATTTTCTGTCACAATTTTACCGACCATCAGCCAAGATATTTACCCTCTCCGGGTTTTTTGATTCCCTGTTTCCTGACTTTGCTTTGATATATTTTTTAACGCATTATTGCAGAAATATAAAATAAGGAAACTTTGTGTATGGGTAACTAAGATGAAAAATTCCTAAAATTTTCCAATACTGTTTGTATTTTTATTGGCATTAAAAATCAAATCTATATGCACCCTAAAAATATCAATCTCCACGTATTACATACATATACAGGAATACAGGAAAGAAAAATACGTATTAATATTCAAAAAAATTCAAAACATATTTTTATATGCATAAAATACTAAATTGATATATTAAGGCTGAGTACACACACAAATTGCGAATTTGAATGTTGTTACCAACGTAAGCGCAAATGTACTCAGATAAAATGCTTCAATTATAAATTTAGGCAACTAAGAAAAAGGTTCTGTTGACTTAACTGGATGTTTGTATTATTTGATGATATACGAAGTAGAGCAAATAATTTGAAAAGTCAATATGAGCCGTCGAATTTACTAAGAAACCAAAATGTAAGTGTTGGTTTAATGTTGTAACTTTGCGTCTATTTTTAGTTACATAACTGTCTCCAAAATCCAACTTTGTATTCATGGAGAACCCTTAGGCATGCTCGTGAATTAACAATGAATCCTTCCGATTGGTTACAGAATTTTGAACAACGTCGAAATATTTTGTCAATTTTCGATGACGTCGTTTTATGAAATCGTGACGCGGGCGGGCGCGGGTCAGAAATGTTTGATTAACGGCGCTCGAAAAGGTGCTAATGTTAAAATTTATTCACCTGTTTACAGCGACGACGGACAAATTGTGAAGTTATGGCACTAACAATTGCATGCTGTCTGAAGATGTCTCGACGGCATCGCGGTAGTTTTCTTCGTTTTTCGTCTGCGAAGTTTAAGCACGGCATTGGTGTGTGTCTCGTTATTATGAAAGGTTGGTGTTCCGGTTAAATATTTACAAACCACTAAAGTGGAAAAGCCCATTTTACATCGAGAAAAAAGTTTAAAAAGAAAAAGCTTTTTACGACACAATGGATTCTATAAATAACATCCACTAAGTAAATGTTAATTAAGATGGCACTTAAAACAACTAAATTAATGGTAATTCGACTACGGAATACTAAAACGCGTCTATCTTATCTGGATCAGAAATTGTTAAACCCAAATTATTGCCTCTATTTATCTGTTGTACGTAATAATTACCAAACGCCCAGGGCGCAAATAAAACATACCTACACACCTACGCTGTTAAATTTATATTACAATTTTAGCAAATATAAACTAATAATTATTGGCGTTCCAATTTTTAGAATTACATCAAAACGCAATCCAATTAGCTCCATTTTATATCAATTTAACACTTTCGGGTAAATATTGTTCAACCCATTTAACATTTTCAAATTAATAGATTTCACTTTCAATCAATTACAGACGCCCACTTTAAAATTTCTAATATTCAAAAAAAATAAAGTAAATTCAGGTGAAAATTTCATCTACCACCGCTGGCGCTGGCAACCAAATTATTTATTCTTATTTAATTAATAATTAACTCGCGAGCTTTACAATTTACCGACTTCTTCTCATATTTTTAGTCCAATGCAAACAATAAAAGCTTTAAATTAAAACACATTATAGGAGAATTTTATACATCGACTCGCTTTATAAATTTTTAATTTTAAATTGCACATTAAATTCCAATAATATCATAATAAATATTGTTATTTTATTGCCGTCATAGAATAAAAAATGTTTAAATAAAATATCATTTTGAAATTTGAAATAACACACCAAACAACGCGGCAAACAGTCAACGGTGGGTGGCTCCACCCACTAAAACAAGTGCAGCTCCTATTTACGTCGAGCACACGTACCGTCAACAGAATGAGCTATTCACCGAATTTTATGTGGAAAATCGACATTTCATGATTTTTATATTTAATTTGCTTATAAAAATTCTATACTCGATGAGTGAATTTATGACGAGTTCGTCATACTCAATCCGTCGGAAAAATGTTTCTTTTGTTTTTGGCTCAATTTAAAATGTAGGTTTTTAATATTACAGTCCGATAGATTTTGCATAATATGACGTCGTTATAAATTTAGCCAAGCCTATAATTTAATCATCGAGAGAAGAGATCAAAAGGGCGGGAAATCCAAAACTAAATAAATCATCCTGGACATGGGATAAGAAATTATAGCATTTCCACCCTACATTCCTTCGCATTACTCACTCGCAAATTGAAAGGGTTAAGAGAAACATTTATCAAAAATTGCCTACTGGGTGTCAATTGTAATAAAGTCATAAATCCAATAGTAAATTTCATGTTCTGTCACATCTCGTAATAATATTTTTAAAGCTCTAGACGCTTTTACTGCAAAATTCTGAAAGTGTGCTCACATAAAATAGCAGTAATCTCTTTATATATTTTCGCCTCCTAAATAGAAACCGCAACAAAAAAGCGTTGCTCTTCAGCAATTATACGCCTAGAATGAAGTTAATTTACTTTTGGCTTGGTTTTTTAATTATTTTGTTTTCTTGCCAATCGATAAATAATTTACTTTCTATTGTAACTTTCGTGTAGGGTCAAATAAATTTGAACAAAAGGTCAAAACGCATTTTGTGAATGGTACTCTGCTTTACAAACAATTTTCGATTTGTTTTTGAATAAGACAATCAAATGAGTTTAGATTTCCACAAAGTGCTTGAATTTTCCTATATTTCCTTTCTTGTGTAAATAAAAGCTTTTCATTTTTTTCTTCTTGCAACGTAATTTAAAATATAGAAATGGTTTAAGAAATAAGAAAAGCTTTATTTAAACTGTAATCGAAATTGGATATTTTTGTGAACTTCCAGTAAGATAAGATTAATCGCCGTATCGAATTTTTTGTTACGGCGGATGCATTGTCTCCCGATTTTTGGTAAATCAAACCATAACTCCGTTACGTGCTAATTAAAACTGATAACATTTCGAGAGAAAGTCCACCAGACCGCGATACAAAAAAATTCTTAAAAGGTTCGGCATTTTTCTCCAAGTAGAGATTTTAGTGGCTTTTCTTTCCTGAAAGCTTTACATAATGTAAGTCGATCCGTAGTGATTTATTTTCGCATCTGAATATTTCATACCCTTCGATGCGGTGGTTCCCCGTCCCGCCATGTTTTCATTTTTTTAGAGTTACAACTTGTTGACTTGAGCAGCTTACGCGCTGCAATACAAGCTTTAAAACGAAAGCTTTTAATTAAATTTCGCAAGCCATTAAAGCAATCTAATTTTACATATCTTACATATTAAATTCATATGACTTTGTGCTCTCAAACCAATCAATTAGTTTAGCCAATTAAAATGGCTTGCCTCAAATTTGTCCGTTTTAGTTTCAATAATAAATGAAGTGATACACAAGGGGTCGCCATCTATCGCTCGGTACGTACACCTTTTCGGCTGATCAATCCTTGTACCACGACGCCCACTACATTTCTATTTTCAACTTTAATTATTGCCAGATTGGTGCACAAAAAATAATAACGGGCTATGCGATGTAATAATTTAAAGTTGAGATTTTCTTTAATAACTTTCCGAGTTTGTTTGAAGTAAAAAATATTAAAAATAAATTTGAAATTGCAGAGAACAAGCAAGAAAGGAATTTTAAATTCATAAAAGCTTCTTTCTTTAATAACAATACAAAAGCATCCACATCATCTATCACGAAAACTTGACATTTTACTTTATATAATTTTCTAATGAAAATCTTATAATTTTTGTAATATGTCAAATCGTACACGAGCCAACACAAAATATTTTAAAATTTTATTTGTTTTGCTATAAATATTCAAACCTAAGGTTTCTTGCGGATATTAGTAGATCAGTCTAGAGGTGTACAGGGTGGACTAACTCTAAACGGCTGTGCTGTGCGGCAAAAGGATAGACAAACAAAAAACTTGCAATTAACTTTGCATAAAGCACTTATCGTTAATTTAAAATTCAGTTTTTTAAATTGTGCTTTTAAAAGCTCCCTCGATGAGACTTCGTGTAGGAGAACGTCAATTAAATTACAAAACGTAATTATTTCGTTCGCCTGAAAATCATGCTAAATTTTTCAAAATGCACCAAAAAGTACGGCGCCGAGATTTTGACGGCGTTAATATATTAATAATAAAAATTTAACCTAACCTAACCATTCGCACGATATTCTAGCAAAGTATTGCAAGTTTAATATTGTTCGGTCATAAATCAGTTATTTTTGGAAGGGAAGTTCGATTCTTTGATTGCATTTGATCTGTTTCAATTTTTCATTGGATTTTCCTAAAAATATCTAGGTCATTTCTTTAATTTTCCTGTCTTATAGCTCCGAAAGTTAATTAACCGCTCGCAATAATTGTTTTGCGACGGGGTAGTCGCCTAGTGGGAGGGTTTATTTTTACACAAAAATTAAAATGAAATATACCGTCGCTTTGTAAAAATAAATATTAAGCTCACAAAAATAGTGCTAACATTTTTTTTCTAAAGGAAATTATTTTTGCCTGTTACTTTACATTTTTCCGACCAATAGTCATGACGTCACAAAGGAAAAGTTCTCTAATGTAATATTAATTTTTCAAATGTGGTAATTTTAATTTTAAATGGAAAAAATTTAATTTTAAAAATAACCGCATTTTATATACTTCATTTGTGTTTTTTCGATGCACGGGATTGGTCGTGACGTAATAGTGGAAACGTCCCTGAGAAAATTCGGATTTGGGAATCTAAACTAAAATCAGAATTTCGAAAAAAGATTTTTTACCCTCATCTATCTATTACAAACTAAATTCTAACCCTTCATTGTCTAAAATGAACGATTTAATTTATGAAGATAGTAATTAAAAAACCACCCTCATCTAAGAAAAAGAAGTTAATAAATACCATTGTGACTCCAAATTTCAACTTATCTCGAATTTTTCCTACTTCTCCGATTCAAAACTTAAGCCCGATTTACAATTTTGCTCTTCGCGCTTATTTTAAGCCGGCCTTAAACATTACATTGTTATCTAAATATAAACTTGTATCTACATTATAATTTTATAAAAATTTTCAATCAATTTCTTTTTCCGAATTTTTCTGTCAAAATAAAATGACCTTGAAAGGCTTAGTCGCAAACTATAAGATCAAAGAAGCCGGAGGCTGCCCAACTTTGAAAATGCTTTAAGTCGGTTAGGTAAATATATAACTTATTATTGCCAAAATTGAAGTAGATAAATTAAATGCTCTACAAAAGAAGATCTAATTGTGAATTTTTCAAGCACATTTATTGGGAGTGTAATTAAATGGCATTTCCGCTCTACAGTAAACCGCGTTTTAATCGATAAAAATTGTTTCACAAATTCTTCAACTTCTTGTTAGAATGGCAAAATTCGATCAAGTAAACATTATCTAACGAATAAAACTAGTAGTGACACTTTTGGTGCGGAGCATGTTGTAAACAAAACTAAACAAACAAAATTCGAGATTTTCAAGAAAACTCCTGAATATCGGCTGAAAACAAAACGACAATTGTTGCGAAGGGATAAACCACTCCTTAATCAATTGAAAAGAAGTGTTTTTTTAACGACTTTAATTTTATTTGAACGTTAAAATACAAAATTACTGGAGTAACATTTTATTAACTTCCTTAAGATCCAATAAATTCAATACGTGGGAAAATTAGTTTTTCTTGTATTATATCTGAATAAAACGTCAATTCGGCAGCAAAAATTGTTTTTATCAATAAACAAGTAAATTATATTATCCAAAAAAATGTTCTTCGATATGTTTTTCGTACAAGCATCTAAAATTACACAAATGCGGCTAGGAGTATCGAATATTTTTTTGAATACCTCAGCCGATTTTATTAAATTGTTGTTCGAATTTCAAATCAAAATTTTGTCTGATCTCAATAATTTTTCTCCATATTGGTTTTCAACAGTTTACAAATAATGGAGATCGAAGGGAACCGCTTTGGTGGAACATTATTTTTCTTTAATATGCTGCGATTTTAGTTTTAAACTTGAGCCTGATAAATTGGGCGATTAAACAAGTATCCGAGTTGCATACGAAATTTTCGAGATAAAAACTGATAGTCTATGCCTTCCAGTCGCATTTGCGTAATTATCCTAGCTCGGATTAAAAAACTATAAAAGTACTTTCTTGTAGGAAATTTAATTAACTTTAATTTTGATGAAAATGATTTTTGTTGTACAACTGTCGGATAAAGAGATATTAAGAGAAAACTAATTTCTTGAACGTCCGTTCTAAAATTATTCCCGAGTTGAAATCCTCAAGTGTCTAGGCGATGGTGCCAGCCATATTGGCATATTCGGTCACGAAACGTTTAAATAATTTTTATTCTTGTCCCTATCCACCCCGCTACACACTAAATCAAAAAGTCTGCTATATTATTAAAACAAGCATAATTGATATGAAGAGTCCTTTAAACGAAAACGGGCAGATGATATTTCTAGATTAAATAAAATCGTAAATCAAATAAAATATCTTTAATATCAGCTAATAAAACGAATAAAATAGACGGGAACAAAGAATAATGGTGACTTGGTCGCACACACGAACGTTTTAAAGGATAAAAATGTCCAAGTTTTAAGGACATTAACAATTTCGAAAAATTATAGTGGGACCCTAAGGAATGAGTTAATTAAAACGAACGAAGTAGTAATTTTACAAAACTTTAAACTCGGGGCATTAGTTTTAGTCTTTTAGTGCGCGATTCGCTTTATTTAATCAAAAAGTTTCCGTCTGTTCCAAATTTAATTGAAACGTACGACGCAACAACTCAAATCTTGTTTATACAGGAAAATTATTGGGCGGAAGGTGTCGAAAGCACTTTCCCTTCTATTTTTCATTCCAAGCACTCTTGTAAAGAACACACAATATAAATTTCAATTCAAAATTCCCCAACTTAAATCAAAATTCAACCCCAAAGCTGCAAACATGACTTTTTCACACACATTGAATCAGCAATCGACCCAAATGGAAAAATAAATATTAATCGGTGAAGGCGTTAAGGTAGTACTGTCGATACTGCAAGAGTCAAAAGTATAAACTCGCTCGTTTGACTTAGACAGTATTTAGACTAGGCAACATTGTGATGGAATGTCGCGATGAAATGTCAAATGTCACAATCAAAACCATTCAATGATAATAAATAAACATTTTATTGGAAAAGTAAAAAAGTGACACAAAAAATACACAAGAAAAGACTGCAACAGGCTGCATTAACATATAAATTAAAAGATAGTTGTAGAAAGTTCGTGCCACCTAACCCTAAAACTGACGTAAACATTACTTAGAGGTTGCCACGTCTAATGAACTGCTATGTAAAAAGTACACTTTTGAGATTTATTTGCTAATTACCACTCTCACATGCTCTGAAGCTATACTTTTAAGTGTCTAAAATGTTTTATATATTATTTTCTCTTGTTTCCTCAATTTTTATTGAAATCTGAACGGTACTTTTTGTAAAATATGATAAAATTTGTGATTTCTCATAAGGCTCAATGTTAAAAGCATGAAATTTCAAATGTTAATATGTTTTGACTGGATCTCTGTAGCTCTTCAAAAATTTGATTGGACCATTATTTTACCATAATCTACTAATATGCTGAATTTCATTAAATTCTGAATGTGAATTCTATGACCGACAGTACTACCTTAAGTTTTTAAAAAAAAGTAATCACTTAATTGTATTTTTCAGCACTTGTTTATTATTTTTATGCTGAAAAATAATTAACGTTTCAATTACAAACGATTGTTGATGCAATAGCGGCCGGGGGCTCCAATTTACTTTGCAAGATCCTAGTGTTAAATTAAAATAATAAAAAGCCTTTGCAAGGATTTTACAGCGGACTTTTTGATGTCAATGTAGGTATAGTAATTACATTTTGCTTTATTCGCTTTGATCAAACGTTTATTCCAAGTTAAAAATTATTGGACGTATTTTACGCAATTTTTTTAAGTGTTATTAATTTGAAACAATTTTCCCTGCAGTTAATTATTTAAAATTGTACCTTTTGACGATAATCCAATGCTTGGCAGCGGCGGCTCGTGTACTAAAATATTGGGTAGGCCAGCAATTTTTGAATAGCTCCGAGGGGGGGGGGCTTTTTTGGCATGGTTTTTTTGAATAAGTTTTTTTGTAGCTATAGTAATTAAAATGAAAAAACAAAAAGTTTTTATAAAATTCAGTATTATTATTATTATTTTGTAAAGAAGTTTAATTCTTCTATCCTCGCTCTTCGCAAATCTGTCGATTATGTCATCATAAAATGAATCTTTTTTCATTAAGTCATTGAGGATATCTTTTTGTATCGACAGCAGTGCAAGTGAAGATAGTCGATCTTGGGACATCGTATTTCTTAAATAAGTTTTTAACGCTTTAAACACGAGAAGGTTCTTACTCGCAAAAAAACTCAGACACTCCTATGTTACCAATAAAATTTGAACATTTTGAAGTAATTTTTGTCATATTAAAATCGATTTTACAGCAAAAAATTTTCGACATGTTTTGTTGGAAATTTTATTTTTTGTATTTTACAGAGTGCTGTTTAAGTCGCTGTCAGTCAGAAACAGTGCGTAAAAATAAAAATTGTATTTGAACAAAATTGAAGGCAATGAAATTTCCAACAAAAAATATCTAAAAAGTTTTGCTGTAAAATCGATTTCAATATGACAAAAAACGGCTTCTTTAGCGATTAACTGCAAGGCACGGGCCTATATAGTAATTGTATGGTGGCATGTGAATCATACGGTGGGTCGCCGGTGCTCTGTGCTATGCTATTATATCGGTTCGGCCAGTGCCTATATACTTGCAAATAAAAAATACGGCGAGGTGATTTTTACATTTTTAGCAGTATTATTGAAATTATTTAGAATGGAAATAATAAAAACTTAAACTGTATAAATAATAGTAGTAAAATATAATATAATAATAAATAATTTACTAAATACGACCGGAGACTTAATCGGATGCACTGCGGGTTGCGGACTCTACTACAAGCCCGGGCCTACCATAATAGCATAGTACCTGTGTGAATCACATATTATATGGTGCACCGTGCTGAATACATTGGCTGCTATGTAAGTCGGTTCGGCCGGTGCCTGTCGTGCCTATACTACTTGCAAACTGCAAATAAAAATACAGCGTTGTGATAGTTTAGCGGTATTATTGCAATTATTTTGAATGGAAATAATAAAATATATTATGTAAAATAAAATATTTTAAACTGAAAAAAATTATTTGATGTGTTCAAATTTAAGGTAGGCCCGGCCTAACCTGCCTGTTCTGAAAAACCGCTACTGATGCTTGGCACAATCCGGGATCACAACACCACCGGATAATAAAAATTTAAGTTTAATTTTCACTACACTCCTAATGTTTACGCGTCCCAAGTCGAACTAAACTTTTATTAAATTTGCACGAACATGTAAAATATTTACGATAACGTTTATCTTTTGTATTCCTGTAGAGTATTATGTAGATTACTTTCACTTTTCGATGTGTTTGTAATATTCAATAAAAAGTAACGCGTATCACCTTAAAAACAGCTTAATTTAATTGACTCAATGTTTACGATAAAACCTCATTTCCTTCCGTTTCGTTTTATTTTTTAAAATTAAAATCTTGTAAGAAGAGCTTACGTCACGACCATCGAGACTCTGGATCCAGACTCAGGAAAAGTATTCCACTTTAAAAATCCCTTAAAAGATATTAATGGTTATTTAAATTAAGAAAATCCTTAACAAATTAAAAAGAAATTTTTTCATGAAAAACAGCATTAATTTATTTTATTTTCGATTACCGTTTTCCCCGATTAAGCATCAGATCCAACAAGTCTAAACATAAATTTTCATTGGGAAAATTGAAAATGAAATCCAAAATAAAACAAATGAATACAAGCAAGCATAAACGGTTTTCAATATTTTTGATTTTTAATTGTATGCGGTACAAAAAACCGATATAAAGATGAACAAACATAATATTCGTACATTATTAATATGTCGATGTGTAATTGTATAGTTTTGAAATAATTGAATTGAAATTACGGACGGTGAGTTTATAAATGGATTTGGGCCTCGGTTTTTGAGTAGGGAAATAATTGATTAACAGAAAAAATATTGCTAGTATAAGTTTTTATAAAAAAAAATTAATTTAAATAATCAAAACCGGGCGTCGCGACGCCCTGGTACGAAATTCCCAGGCAGGGACAATATGATAACGCTAAATGTACGCCGTGTAGATTAAATATTTATATGAGCAATCATTGAGAAAACTGCTTTAACTTCAGTCGAGCAAAAATCTGAAAAATAATATTCAATGTAAAAGATATACAAAGCAGTTTCTCGTCTTTTTCTTGCTTCTTTGCAAAGAAAATTAAATAATCCTAGAATAAGTAAGCATAATATTCTAAAGTTTTTCAAAACTTGAAATCAAATAATTCTGTTCTGAACAGCACTAAATTGAATCTCTGCATTTATTTGGCGCCCAAAGTGGAGCCTAACAAATTAATTTTCCAAACTAATTAATAATAACTTAAATTTTCAATTTTTGCTGTACATCAGTTGAATGGCCAGTCGGTATAGTTTCTAAATTTATAAATGAAAAATTAATCAGTTTCAGTTGTGTTGTGACGTTGTAAGCCACCCAAGCAATTTGCAATCGGAGTTGATAATTTTGGTACTTATAGGTATACTTTAGGCAATCAGATGGAAACCTTTAAAATCAGTAATTGAGACCAACTAATGGAAACTACGATCGAATTTCCCCACATCTACACAAGTTTGACTATTTATAGTTGGAAAACGTATGCACGACAACAAACAACCCTCATTCCACCCTTCCTTTCGAAGCACGCAAATATTTTTCTCAATTTTTGTTTATTAATATTTTTTTATATTTAAACGTGACAAAACTCGAAATTTTTTTATTTTAATATGAGTAATTTATGTAACTTTACGGATTGTGAAAAAATGAAATTAGAAAATCAATTTGGATGTATATTTTTAGTTTTGAATTTTTATATCGTGCAATAAAAATATTTCAACAGAATGTTTTTAAAAGTTCACCAATAAAACTTATATTGGCGTAAAGTCGTGGCAATTTTTTTGGTTTTTCAACTCATTGCACAACAGAATAACAGCTGGAGTTTCGAATTTTACGCGGTTTGTTCGTCAAAGTACAAAGTTGTTAAAAATTGAGGCAGGTTTCGGGCAGGGTAATCCCCGACCTATTTTAAGGGTCCCGTACAAGTTTTATCCAAAAAATATTGTCGTGGGGGTTGGGCCAACTCGAATCAACTAGAAAGGCAATAAATTTAAAATTATTGAATTTATTTCGAGTTGTGAAATTACTAACGAAGGCGAATGCATTCAAGCGTGATCGATTTTTATGCTGCTATTAGCAGAAAATAGTTTACGTGATCACAATTTTTTTTATCTTTAATTTTCATTTAATTTCCTTTACAGTGTGCGCCAAAAATAAGTATTGCCCAACGTGACGTAGTTAGGTAACTTCACTTTAATTTTTACTGACGTCTTTTGTATCCGACCGTTACTGCATATTATATATTGTCGTGTTTTTTTTTATTTGTACTCTGCCGCGAGGTATTTTAAATTTGGTAGTTTATAGACGAATTCGAATTTATGCTTAATTAGGTGCCAATGTCAATGAAATTGCTCTAATGTTTGAACCATTATAATTAAAGTTAATTAAATTTGGAGATTCGGTGTGTCAATTTTGATGATTATTTGGAAGTAAGACTAAACGGAGATCGTGCGTTAATAGGATAACACAATCGAAAGCTGAGTAAGCTATTAATTAGAAGGAATGATATTAATTAATTAGATAAGTATATTTGATACTTAACCATTATTTAAATTTAGGAATACGTCAGATCTAACACAAGAATTTAAAATCCTTCATAATTTGCATCAACTCTCTGACTCTGTTTATCCATTGAATAGACTAATATTGCAAAATAATTTAAAGCAAAGTGCACCGCTATGATTACAAAAGTAATTACAATTTTAAATTAATTATTTAAATTAAAATTATGGTGATAAATGAAAACTGAAATTATATCATGTAAAATAGCTATTGTGCTTTTATTTTATAATGTAAATAATGAATATAAATTTTAACCAATTAATAAATAGTTAATTAACATTATTGTTCGTGTTCCGTAAAAATTCTTAGGTTTCCACAAGTTGCCAGTTAACCCACTAAAAAAATTATCGAAGACCACTCGCTGAAAATTTAGAATATTTCAGATATCAGATCAGAGGGTCAATCACCCCCCTCTCCTACGAAACTATCGAATGATTTATGATAATGACACTGGGTTTGAAAAATCTAAAAAGTCTGGCTAGATGAAGCTACATTTTTTTAAATCCTACCTTCAAGCCGTAAATAAAATATAAATAAACGCTAGCAAATTGGAATGTCAATAAAGTAGCAACTACTTTGCTACTACTTAATTTATTAGTTCAAATGAGACTCGGTCCGGCATTACATTGTATGAAAATTATAAAAGTTTTACTTTATTGCTTTCCTTATTGCACAACTTTTCACGTCGATAAGTTTCTGTACAAAAGAAGCTGAATAAAATTCGAGTGTAGATTTATTCTACCATCTAATCGTCCTTCCCCTCTTTACCCTACGTGTGGGTTTTATAACTTTATGCAGATAATCATTAAAAATTTAAAAAGACAAACCCATTACCCAAAGGACAGCTTCGGCACAAACCCCCAGTTGTAATTTGAATTTTTTTTTAAATATCAGTTTACACACCGAGTAGCTTCATTAATTTTATTCGTCGTTTATTTATTTTATTTGCTAAAATGAAATCGTGAAATTTGATCAATTTCGAAAAACTATCGAATGACTTTTTAATATTAATTAAACAGCAACGCAAAACATTTTAAGAGCATTTCATGCTTTGTTTTGAGTATAATTTATTTATAAAAGCGAATTTGTAATTTAGCTGTTTCGAATTTTAAAATAACATATTTTATCAATAATTGGACGCTTTTTCGGGGTCGTTGAAAAACATCAGCCGGCATACGCAACAATTACATCGACGACGTACAACTTGTTGAATGTCTTCAAGACCAAGTAAATTTACTAACGCGTTTATTAATTTTTAGCCCCCTGTTTGTTATCGATAAGAGAACAAGCTTTTTCTAATCGTGAATGAAAGTTCGTGTCAAATTGAAGCTAAAGGGGTGTGGTAGCGACATAATAAATCAAGCTAATTTTAACTTCATAAGTAACCACCCGGCTAAAAAAAAGTATAATGAACCTCTTGTTTAATTTACGTCTTTATAAAATAATAATTTAGATTTTTTTGTGTAGGTATACTATTTTTATACCCGAAAATTATTTTCGTATCGAACCAAAATTAAAGTGGACGTTAATTAATGGTTACGCCAGAATTTTCTAATCTTGAAGAATTTTCTTCGAGGTCTAGTTGCGATAAGGGATATTCCATTTTGGCGCCCAACGTGGGGCCGCGCTAACAGATAATTAATCAGACAAGAGGTTACAAGTGGTTACACACTTTAATTAGCGTAGGAATATCGAATTGAGAATATCTTTTCGGGTGACTTAATTTAATTGATGCGAAGGCTTTTAATAAATCCTGCAATAATGTACAAAAAGCTGATCCTTGTTGTCGATACCGAACTTTCCGCATACTTTATTATTAAATCCTGTTGCGAATATACCGGATTGGGTGTAAGGAGCTTAAAAGTTTTAAGCGTCGTAAAAGTTTAAAATCAAACGCCAAGTTAAATGAAAGTGAACTACCGCACTGAGGCTTTAACGTTTCGTTTTTTAACGTTGCAGCATTAAAACTAAAATTTAAACGAGGTCAAAATGTGTAAAATCTGTCGATAACAGCATATTTTACCGTTCAAAGAAAATGTTGATACTTGAATAGAGCAAACACAGCAGGATTGTAGATAACGGTTACCAGGGCTCGTTATCAGAAAGTTTTCTCGATATTTATCGTACAAAATTGGTCATTAAATACAATATAAGTCGCCTGAAGGAAATTAAATTTTGATTTAAGGTGATGTCCTACAAAGAAGATAATCAATAATTTACGTTTATTCTTTAATGCGAAAGAAATTATCAGCTTTCGTGTACTCCAAAAGGGCACACTTGATTGATTAACGTATTATTATTTATATTAACGTTATTTATTATAACCTCTTTTCTAATTATTTAAAGTAAATACCGCGTTCTACAGCGGCCGGAAAAATGTGCTTCGCGATTTATTTCCGAATGTACTTACTCTCTTTGTATTCCGTTAAAACCCGTTAATAAAATGGTAACGTTTTTACGTAAGCACTTTTACTTTTTCGTCGAGTGTGCCCAAGGGATAAGTATTAACTTGAAATATTAAAAAGGTTGTCGATAAAAAAAATAAGTGATATTGCGTGCTATTCCTTTAACAACTAAAAGTAGTTATTAATATTTGAGTTTAGACAAAATTGAGTTCAAAATAAAACGCGAACAATGCGAAAATCGTCTTGGAAATGTAACGTGAAACAATAAGAAGAATTATTTAAGCAACATTTTCCTCCTGAAAGCAGGACCAACGAAGTGTCCCATCACATTTTAAACAAATTTTCATAGATTAGATCATAGATAGAATTTTCTACACGTTAATGGCAACTACGTAAATTTTAAATTTGTTCCGGACGAATTTGGCCTCTAATGACTGTTGGTAAAATAAAAAGTGTATGGATAAAGCAGGCTAAACTACTTTCATCAAGCTAGGAGAGACTTAGAAAACAAACGCAACAGTATAATATATTGCCGTGTTTTATTTGCTCAGGTCGCTCTTAGCCTGATCGAAAACGATGAAACTGTAATTGAATTAATTCTTGAACAATTTTACTATTGGATTTTCGTTAATCCGTTCGCGACCATCGCCGATTTGAGCGAATTTCTCCTCGCCAATGGAGTAATTATAAAAACATCTAAATGAATATATTACGAGTCGGTCGATCAGTAAAACCGTTGGCGTATTATGAATATATTGAATATATTTGATTTGTTTTTAATTGAATTTTTGTACGTTTTCATCATTTTTCCTTTCCAATCGCTATATTACATACTATAATAATAGAGAGTCGGCAGGTTAATTATGTAATTTCAAAACTTAATAGTATTGTTATTGTTTTGCTTAAGATACATAAAAATAACTGGGCGTGTTTACCTACTCAAGTTAGACCATTCGATAAATAAAACAAATAAAACATTTTGTTGCTCTAAATATATATTATAATGGACAATTTTGAAACACAAGTGCGTCATATTCTTTATTTATTATGAAGTACATAAATTTCTTCAATTACCGAAATGACTTTGGTAAAATTATCATTATGAATAAGGAGTTATTCTGTTTATTTATAGATCCATTCAAATAGGAAATGTTAATGAGTTGACCTAGGATTTTTCGATCGCTTGGTGATTTTTTCGTTAAATAGCTATTTATACGACCAGTTGCGCAATGACACTCTTAGTCTTATTACTGTTTACTGTACATCATATTTCGTAATTTACTGTATCTTTGTTTTATTTCCAGAATGCCCCCCAGCCTCAGACGGCATGGACAGGTTTGCCTGTCCAACCCCTGATCGACAAGGTCGCTATCACTGTATAGACGACCACGTTCTATGTGATGGATTCATCGATTGCCCCACAGGCGAAGATGAAGATCGTCAAGCATGCATGTTTTACAAGACGGTAAGAACTAATTTAACTGAATTTAAAAACGCAGATGCAAATTATGCAAAATCTAAAAATGTAATTACGAAAACTTAAGCCAAGATCTCGTTATTGTAACTATACTCTATTGTGACTATAAGATTAAGTCGGAACTAATCTAGTCCCAGAGAACTAACAAGATTAACTAAAATTACTTATTGGTAATTTAACTTTGTCTAGCTAATTGGATACATAAGCATCTGCTTTGGTATTCAAAGCGCAATTTGAATAATTCTTCCCGAAACAGTCGCAAGCCCTGCACTCAAGCAACAATTTTTCTCGACATTAAAATTACAGGTTCTGACGTGCAAATACTTAATAGCCGAATACACATTTCACCAATTTAGTTTTAAGCTCCGACTATTCCGGATATGTTATTTTCGATTCACAATGAAATGTTGTTTTACACCCACACGAAATAAAACTGCCCTAGAAACGGCTGAGGCGGCAATCTGTCTATAAGCGTAGGCGATAATATAAAACAAATGCATATACCAAAAACTACCCTCCGAGGAAGGGTAAACCCCAAGAAAATGTAAGCGTCTTCCGACGTAGTAGGCGAAACACAATTTTAAAACGTTTAAATCATGATTCTCAATTTAGTGTTGTCAAAATCACTTTGTTACAATATTAAAAGCAAATTTAAATATTTAAGGAAACTTCGGTTGAGTTTTATTCAATAACTCGATCCACTTACACTGTTACACTTAGAGAAATGTAAATATTGCTAAGAAAAAGTTTCCTAATGCAGTTTAAATCTTCCAATTGAACTTTCACCGACCGACGGAGAAAAACAATTTCCCTATAAGTGGCGCTCGAGATATATTATTTCGCGTATACAACTGACACGTTGAAATATTACTTGGGGGAATCCCAAAATTTAAAATGACCTTTTCGGGTGGCCGGCAGGTTTGTCAACCTCGAAGCAATAATTAATCTAGATCGTTAAATTTCAATTGCTACTTAACGATTTGAAATTTGTAAGTTGGAAAAGGCAATGAAAAACTTGGCGTAATAGCGGTACCAGTTCTAGTTAATATGAAAGTATAAATAACTTACAAGCATTTGAAAACTTGATACAATTTTCTATTATGTTAGTCGGAAAACAAATGGAGGAAATTTATTTTCGATTGCTTTTTTATTTCCACAGTCTTTTGAAGTTATAAATTGCAAAATTCAATCACTATTGATTCATAGAGTGCTTCAATTCTGTCGAGGGTTGCTTCGCACTTTTACGGTTCTTTTTTTGGAAAAAATAAGAATAAATTACATTTCTTCCTTTTGAAGTTTTCCTACTAGCGACACCAGAACTCGACTGCCGTACGCATCAGACCACGCGATTTCAAAACGAAAGCAATTTGGGGTTTGAATATAAATTGCGACAATAATTGTTTGTGGTTTAAATTCAAATTTCAATTGTAATTTAATTTTCAAGTTCTCGTTGTGAATATACCGGTGGTTTGTTAAGATGCTCTCGGTATTTCTCTGCAGTAGGTACCTACTTGTAAATTAATTTACTTTACTACAAATGCAAATTGTATATTCTCTCTTTGTGTTTATTGTTCGGTTATGTGAAACTTAAAGCATTTCTATTATTACAATTGAAATTTTAACTTGCCTATTTATTAAAATTACACGAATACATTACAATTTAATCATTTTACACAAATAAATTAACATCAAGTTATGCAAAAAGCGCTCAATCAACAGAAATGGTCAAAGCTTTGAGCAATTAAACCACAATGGAAGCTTTCCAACATCTCTTTTTGAAAAAATTCTTACTTGCCACTTTAATTTGCATAATAATGTGCTCATTTATACAATGCAGCACATGGTTAAACTGAAAATGTCGTCAATGTATTGCGGTCTTCTGATTGCGGCGATCCCACTCGGCTACATTCTATATTAACCAGCACTAATAAAGTTATATTTAACAGAGTAATAACAATAACATAATATCCATCACCGAATGTAAATACAAATTTTAATTAAAACGAAAATGTTTAAACAAATATTTCTCTACTCTGAATTATTTCATTTGATTTTCATGTTATGCATACATACATATAACACATGTTAAAATACACTCGTATCGCGCTATAAACACGAGGTCGGGACTTGAGCTTCGCGCTATAGTAACGCCGAGCGGGGAAAGGCACTGCTCCCTCTCGACCGACCGTAAGCTCCGCCCAGCCTATCAACTTCTTTATCGGTGACACATTTTTAAATTTCAAATTGATATAACGGTTAGTTATTATATATAATTATTTATAAAACACCCATATTTCCAAAAAATGAGATGATAAAGGCTATTTTGGTTGAAAAATAGAAAATGTTGGAATATTGGTCTTTTTTACCGATCATATGGTCGCGGCCATGTTGTGACGTCAGACTTTTCCAGTCTAGTAGAGGGAGTGTAGGAGAAGCAACTCGCGCTACTACAGTGCGACGCGCTCCGTTCTAATAACGCGGTAGTGCTAATAGCGCTATAGCTTATAGCGCGATACGAGTGTATTAATTAACTCCTACTGGGAGTATCATCTCAATTGAATTAGCAAATACAATTTAATTTAAAAATATCCCACTTGACATTATGCGGTATGAGCAACTTGACCTAGACAACGTCAGTGACGTAGAAAGAAAAATGTTATCGATATTAACGCGCACGAATAGTTTAACGAGATGAAGTGGATATGACATGAAGGTGAATCTCCCAAAACTCCCAAAGTTATGATTGTGGTGAGTCACAATGCCCCTCGAGGGGTTTTCCCCGTGACTTGTAAATTGTATATTCAGCAAAATTTGCAGAATTCTTTATATTATCTTAGCTCGGCCATTTACAACGCAATTTATTCTCGCGCGAGTTGCAATCAAATTGATGAACAAAATTCAGGTCCAATTTAAAAGAGTCGATTTTAGTTTTGTCGCTAATTTTATTAAAATAGTTTATGGGATTGTTTTCGTTTTAAAAATAGCAGGAAGTAGTAAGCAGTTTATGCAGAGTGCAATAAATTTATGGATCGATAATAAAATACGCGGTTTGCTTTTATTGCATGTTTTCGTAAACGTCTAAATAAAATTTTAATCAAGCATATCCACAGAAGCCTACTTGAGCGAGATTTTAAAAAATAAAGCGGAATTTTTGTAATGATTATTAATATTTTAAAATTGTCAAGCTAAGAAAACATAATGAAAATCAATCTAACAAGTTAAAATTAAACCGAGAACAAATTTCGTTCTATGAAAAAAATATGAAAATATTTCATCAATCACAGTGGTGGTGGGGTAATTGCTGATTACTATTAGTATATGGCAGGTCCCCGAAATACAATATTATTAAATAACAATATATTATGTTTAATAATATTACATTTTGCTATATAATGTAAATACAATACAGGTAACAAATAATATCATTATCGAGCACTTAAATAATTCAAGCTAATTTTATAAATAATCCGAGTAAAAGCAAATAAATAAAATCCCAAATATACAATATTATATGTATAATTAATTACTGGCCTTCGTTCTCCTGGCGGAATATGATAACCTCTTTGAAGTCTTTACAGTAGATCGCAATGAGTAGATTACTCCTGTATTGAAACTGGAACACAGCGGTGTCTGTATTTTACTTGATATTAATTTAACTGATAAATAGTATATTACAAAATCGCACGTATTATAAATAGACGGATATCAATGTAATATAATATAATGAAAATTATTAATGATGTTTTTTTTTGCAGACGAAGGCACACTTGGACGTGTTGGCGGACGCCCTGCTACGGTGGGCCCGAGGTCGTCGCTAATCCGATGATCGAGCCATTATGTTCCTGGAGCCGTTGCTGGTGTGTTCGATAGTCAGGTCCGTACACCTCGGCAACGGCTCGACTCCTATCCCCCGAAACGACCCAGCCACTGTCGTCTGTATACTACATTCAGAGAGTTATAAGACTTCATGTGTAAAGCGTGACATGTAGCGAATACGTAAAAGCGTCCAAAAAGTTAAACAAAACACAAAAAAATGTTACTTTCTTGCATTAAGAGAATTAAGATATTGTTTGTGGACGTTGACGTTACGTGATTCGCTCGTCTCGCCTGTAAGTAATCATTCCAAATTAGCGAATACGAATTTTAGTAAACACTTATTAATGTATGGAAAGGAAACTAAGTTGGGAAAAAGGTGTCGTTTGTGTAACACCAGCGGCAAATCGAACAGAACCGGACGAAAACTGTTTTTTTGATGGAACGAAACGGATGCTGATAAATCAAAAATATTTTTAAGTTGGTGGTTACATAATCGATTTCGATTTTCCGTTGCACCACGGTATACATTGGCCTGAAATCAGTAAAGGTTCTACAGATTGTTTTAGGATATATATTTATGATACGTTAAAGCTGTTGTTATATATTTATCACTGTTGATATTGTTAAAATGTTAATAGCATGCGAGGAAAGAGTACGTAGTACGTTCGTTGTGATGGGACGAATTTTTCGGCTCGTGGGATAAATAATAATTAATTGTTGGTCGAGTCGGGAAGGCGCAAATCAGAGAGACTGTGAAACCTGCGAGGCCAATCTTCCTCTCCGCACTTTTGAAACATGTAGAAGATCTCTAGTTGTAGTTTTCAAGATAAATGTGGCAATGTCATAAATATATATTGAATTAATTGTGCTTTCGATGTGTAAGTATATATTTAAAATGCACCGTAAAAATTAATTAACTACTATGTAACGAAGGTTGGCCTCGCGAGTGGCGAGGAAAGCGATGGGGGGCCGCAGGGCCGAGAGAAAATCTCGGAGGCTGGACCGTTGTCTGAAAAATTCGGTTACTTGATTGGAGAATACAGGGCCGTATTTGCCGAGAATGAACGAAAATCGAAAAAACATGTTGCTGATGATATCGGGCGATGATTCATTTTGTCATCCTGAGCCACCGAAATTTATCAACAAACATGAAATGTGCGTAACTCCAACTTTTGAGACAGCGGTTTTTGGTTTTCTCTCGGCTCGGGGCTACGAAAACTTGTAAACGAGTCGAAAGGCGTCGCAGCAAAGAAGGGAATATACGAAAAAATCGCAAACAAACCTTTATTGTTTGACGACTTTTTTATTTCGATAGATCAATAATTTTGTTTAAATTATTTTCTACGTAGCTACAAATTTATTGTTAACGATTTACAAGTCTGATCACGTTCCAATTTTAAGTTGAACTGAAAGACAAAATTTAAGGCGTAGTTTGTCAAACGAGACAAACGAATATATAAAAAAAGGCATCGGCCTACGGTAGCGTTTTGTAGTTTAGCGATCCGTAGACTTGTGTATAGCTCCCATTTCGAAGCTCCACGTGTTTTAGTAGTTTCGGATGAAGTTGGTTCGCAGTCTGGATCGATCTTGTGACACCGTCCAAAAACAACTTCAAATAAAATCAGTTCAAAAGTCAATAACCTTTTGCGACTATCCTATTCGTCGTTAATCACGTCTACGGTTACGACATCAAAAATAACAAAAAGACGGACTTGCCGGATATAATTGCCGTGTTTACCTAAAAATATTCGTCATAGAGCACCAGATCGACGCCGCTGCGAACCTCTTTATTGCATTTAATCCAACAAAAACTAATGACCGAAAACGTTTCGATGGCAATAAAATTTAACAGGCCGCGTCATCAAAATTATCCCGAAAGATGGCATTTCGAAATTTGCGCGCACGTGGAGGAGCTACGCAAATACATAAAAAAAGAAGCGACAGGGGAAGGACCCACAGTACTACACTAAATATTTTTCATACAATTGAGGAGAATAGTATTTTAGACATGTCTCAGGGTCAAAATGGCGACGTATTCCAATCAATCAATTCCAAAAAAGCAAACAAACCAACATTCCTCTTCCTTAATTTTCCTTCCATCTTGAACATTTGTGTCTAAAGACCTGCACTTGCACTGAGAGCACGACTGCACCACACCAATTAATAAATAAGTTAGTGTGTCAAGTTACATTAAAGTGTTAATTTAATTTTTAAAAAGTTGAGCGCCCAATCTAGGAGCTTCCTCCTTCGTCCGCGGACGGCGGGAGGAGGCACTCGAATTTGCAAAAAAAAAATGAAAAGCGCGATCAACTACCTAATGAATGTGATAATATAGTTTTAATTCCTGCCACACTTTTTGATCCACACTGCGTAAGTCAATGTGTTTGATGAATAAATAAATTTCAATTTGAGTATATCTAAAATAAAACCGTTTTCGACACATTCCTACGCCGGTCTCCTTAAATTTTTTACTTTTAGATAGGACACAGTCATTACTAGAAAGGAAATAACTTGGCCGGATGTTATATGTGGATTATAAATTTTTTTAGTACCAATATATTTTTGTTAAACTGTGTATATTATTTCTAGTCATTATTCTAGTCTATGTATAAGTAAATAAATAATAAATTATAACGTATAGTAATAATGTTTAATATCAGATGATTGCAATAATTTTTTACATGCTATATTTCGTAAAAAAAAAAGAATTTTTGCAAAAATTGAAATCGAAAGAGGCACAATCACTTTGTATTTAGAAAAAATACCAACCCAACATGCAAAATTCTTCATCTTTTTAGTGTCAAAACGAAAAGCTGATGCCGTTGTGAATCATTACCAACATTTTTAATATCAAAAATTCTTACTTGTACAAAACGTATGCAATTATTTTCCTAAAATTTAAGTACAATTTATATTTTTAAGGAGGTCCGACTAAAAAACTCACTAACAGAACTCGTTATATTATACAAATACAATAACATAATTTATTTTTTGTGTTTTATTTATTATAAACTTTATACTTACTATAAAATAGTTAATGTTCATAATATGAATGTTTATATTATAATAAATTTAAAAAAAAACTGCACTGATCTCTGTAGAAAATCTTTGGTATCTGTGTATATTCAATTATTATTATTATGATTATTATTATATGTGTCACTTTGCACCAACGCACAACAAGATTGAGGACGAACGTCGAGCAATTTCTTTTTTTTAAATTTCTTCAACGTTTGTTCGAAATCTACTGCACATATTTAGGTTAGCCGAATGTCACAAACCCAAAAATCCCGTCCCTTTTTCCTTCCCGATGGCCCTATGGTAGGATAACCGGTGCCTGGACGTAGCCCCATCCCAATAAATAGTCAAGAGACGGCCTAAACTATTTTTATAATTAAATTTGTTGAATGTATATTGAAATACATGTTATAGTTTTTCAAAAAAAAACGCCTGAAATGCCGTTCGTTCACCGGTTATTTTACAAATTTACAACTACAAAATGATATATTTTACTATTTCATAACTCTAGATATACATACATACACGTTGTATTATATATATCGATGATTAATGCGTGTCGGGGACTGAAAAGGTGTTTCGAGACTTTCTGTGAGATGCGTCTCTTACATCGCAAAGTATGGGGTTACTATCCTATCCAAAAAAACTTATGTTATATTGTAACTAACTAAATGATTATAAATGTACAATAAATGCCTCAGCCATTAAATGATTTTAAATCAAAGCTCTTTTTTTTATATCCACAAGTGGCGCCCGAGATGCGGAAAACGCAAGCAAGCATCGTAATGGAAATTAAAGTTGCGGTTACGTGTTCCTATTCCAGCTGGCGGTGTACTTCGACACAAACCCTTTTCGGGATGGGGGAATTAGCATTCAATAATTTCCCTGAGGTATTACACCTCGCAAAACAGTACAGAATGGGCGAATTTTGACGTTTTTGCAGGTTACCAAAGCAGTAAAGATGTCTTGTCTGTTATCAACTAATATGTAATGTTCAGTTGCGATCACGAGAGAAAGCAAACATATTCGTTTTTAATCGCTAATCCATCGTTTACATTCACTTAACGTAACGTAATTTTTTTCATTACACTAGTGATAAATCTCCATACAGAAGATACTTTTAACATACATTCTCTGGTTTGAAAGTCGCAAATATCAGAAGTTCATCTAATCAAGCGGAGGGGGGGGGGGAATTAAATGAAGTGCTTGTAAGTAACCCTTTTCCGGTAAGGCCAACGATTTCAATTAGGACAACTGATTTAAATTAAAATTACATATTTGTTTTTGATAGATTTATGTTTATCAAATTTTTTTAATATAATTGGTGATTAAATCCCAAAATAAATTGAGTTGAAAAAATTTCCATCGTTTTAACAATTTTTCTCGACTGTTATGTTGAAGTTAATTGGCCTGGATGAGAAAAAAAAGGCGGATATCTGTTCAATAATAATAATTACTTGTTTGTAAAATTTTTGGAATAACTTTTCAGTTTTATAAAATTTTCGCATTGATTTTTCTGGAATATCTCTAATTTCTCTTGAATTTTGAATTACGTATACCAAATGTTTATTTATTAAAATCAAATGTATTTTTAAAAATAATAAAAATACCTATTGATTTTTAATGTGGTCTTGAATTTGGTAATGTAATTTTCTGATTTCATTTTCAATATTTACTTATAAAATACACAATTTAGTTTTTAGCTTTTTATTCGAAAATATCAAATAAAAGAAGAAAATTTTAGTTCGCGCCTGGTGGAATCGCAAAATAATATTATAAACAAATGCAACAATAGAACATACAAAGTTTTGTATAAAGAAAGAAAATCTTTTGGCAATCAATAATAAATTAATTATCGTAGGAATATGAATTTTATTTTATTTATAAGTTCTCAATTTCAAAAGACTTACAGTTTGACGTGGCATTCGGACCACAGCATCTTATCCATGAGATGACGAAGCTTGTTTCTACGAAAAACAAGGGATGCAGTTTTAGGTCGTACCCAGGACCACACTTCGCCGTCGCCGTTTCGCCAACCTCTGAGGAACCGCTCTATTTATTCCAGCGTTTATGGATTTTTATATGAACCCCTGTATCTATAAATAAACAGTAATGCACTTATTAGTGCACCAATTAAAATCGAAAATCTCTAATTACCATTTGGAGTAATTAGCAGATAACGAAGCAGGTGCAGCAAAGGATAAGAGTTTCAAGTTTGCTTTGGCAGGTGAATATTAAATAAGAATATCTTTCAACTCTTCATCATTAATAAATAATATGAATTTATTAGAAATTCTGAACAAACACTCAGCCAAGTAAGTACATCGGAAAGGAGTTTCAAAGTAAACAAATTTAATAATTAATTGTGCAAATTAGTACCTTTCAAAATATTCATAACATTTTCAACAAATTTAGCAATAAATGTTTTTTGCATCACAAATGCTTCTCAGCAACAATTTAGCCTTTAATCGTTTCCTTCTCTCCTATACTCTTTAACCAATTGGGAGTTGATCTTACGGCATGTTAAAGTCGGTCAGGTTAATTAAACATTAAAGTTTTGTGTTAACAAACCCTTTAGTTATCGTCATTCATTGCCTCCTTGCGCAGGATAAATCCAATATACTATTTTACCTAATCGGGAATATATCGGTTCGTCGAGCAAAAAATTTTCCAACGACCGACTTCATAACTCGAGAAGTTCCTTCCAGAGAAAATTGTTACTATAATAGAAAATAGACCCGTAATTGAATTTACAGCAATTACCCAGTTGTATTCCTTTTTATTACCTTTGTGTCATTCCAATTGAGATATCAATTTCCCAAAGACTTTGTAAACTTATTTCTTGCCCGGAGACATTTTATCCAATCTTACATCGACCTTGCTAAGCTCTGTTTTTAAAGGTTTTCTTTTATTTAATTTCCTCTAAGCATATTGTTGTAGGTTTCGTAATCAATTTTTCTCAATGGAGTTCAATTCAGGTGCTCTGACTATCTCGCCAACCTTTTTTTATATTATTTATTGCTTGGAAAAAACCTTTTCAATTAAGCGAATCTCATTTTCCAACTTGTGATTATCTCAAAAATTATTTTCCATGAAAATTGTGGTAAAATAAATTTAGTGCTTGTGTTTTTAACACAATTTTTTTGCTGATGGTCATCGATTTTCTTCGCTTGAAGCAGCTCCAAATGTCCTCAAGAAATGCTTTCCACATCGTTGAAAAATATTTTATTAGGAGTCTTCCAGTTTAACCTTCAACTTTAAATCTTACCCTTAACCCCATTACGCTCTAAATAGTAGTAATTTTTTCTACAGAGAATTATTGTCGTGATAGTTTATGATACTTTTCCAGAAAGCAAAAGTGAACAGGGGTGGACTGGTTCTACAGTTTTGATATAAAGTATCAGACGTTAAAAACTAATTAATTAATAACTTTAGCCGCTGTAAGATTACTTTGTTAGAAACAAATTAAAAAGATATTTACCCGTCACGATGGAATTTAAAATAATAAAAATAATTTGATAGATGACAATAAACTGCTTCCCAATGCCGCAACAGACTCTGTGACTTCAGATTTTCATTTAATTCATCCTGTAACAAAATAAAATATAATTATAAAGGAATTCACAAATCTCATTCTGATATCGAGGTTTGTGGTAGAATTAAGTATTCTACCCCTGAACAAGCACAAACCAGACTTTTCACGTCATTGGTTGAAAAGTCTTCTGCATCTTTGTAGTAAAGAAAAACGATAAGCTTTTCCTTGAAAGTCTGGTCAGAAATAAACTCTTAAGGCAGAGATATAGCTTTCCGAGCACTCTATTTCCCTTTCATTGCAAATGATCTGATCCTGTGAATTTAAAACCTCTGAAACCCAGCAATTTTTAAGACGCAAAAGAAGATCCTGCTATCGGTTTCTTCCTGTCGATCGTCTCTATTAGTCTGTATCATTGAAGTTCTTCCAATTAAAATGAAGGAGTGATGCCATCGATCTCCGTAGCAACGCGAAGTTATTCAAACTTCAAAAATGTGTACTCTCCAAGTAACATCCAAATGATTAAAGCTCAGCAAGAGATTTTCAAGTGAAAATAATTTTGACCTTGACCTCAATGCAAACTTCATCATTGTAAGCCATTTGACAGATTAAATTCTAGAAGATCCAAATTTGTTCAAACACTTTCGACTTGGGGATTTGGATTGCGTAATCCTGAAAACGGCAGGCCCATAAAAAATTATCCCTATTTTCCATTGCTTTTTCTTGACACTAAAAATATTTTCTTTGGAAAACCAAGTTTTTCCATGTTTTGTTTACATTTAAAAAAGTAATTAAATTTTAAAAATTGAAATTTGTTATTAAACTGTTTACTGAAGTTTGCGAAGTAATTAAAGTAGATATAATAATTTAGTTCAAGTTGAAATTGATGTTATAATTTCTTTAAAAGGAAAAACTGAAAACTAAGAATAGGTAATAAAAAAATACAGTAAATCACACTTAAAACTTGTGCAGTTATTTCAACGTTTTACGAAAATACGAAAATATAAAAAACAACAACAAAAATTCATTAAACCTGATTTTCCGCGCAAGAAGCGGTACCTAGGAAGTTTTCCAGTATACACCCGAGTTTTCCGTTTCCAAAAGGGATGCAATCTATTTTTCAAGTGCGCCCTCTTCGGTTGCATTCTTGAAGTATCTCAGATTAGGTTTCAATGAAATTAATTTTTTTCAACACAATATAAGAATTTATATATTTCCATAAATGCTTTATAATCTAGTTTTTCTAAACAAATTGACATTGTTCTAAATGTACTAAATACAGTAATACTTTAATACTTCGACTTAACAATTAAACAGGCACAGACTTTTTATTTTTTGAAGAACCCAATTTTATTTTGGAATCCACCGTTATTCGTTTTCGTTTCCTAACGGATTTTGTGTTTACTTTTTCTTCTTCTTTTAATTCTGTCGCGTCCTGTACACCACTCTCTTCTTCTTCTTGTGAATTTTGATCCACTTGGACTTCTACGCTTCTTGTTTCTTTTACTTTAAATTTACCGTCGCCCGTGATCGGTATTGGAATCGGAATGGGTAACGGAAGTGGAATTATGATGGGGTAAGGTACTAAGACTGTAACAGGAGGTAGTAAACTAGAATGACTTTGTAATGGTGGTGCGGGTGGTTGTGGTGGAAGATTGGAGAAAAATTTAGGATTTATGTCTGGAGGTTTGTAGAACTGACCGCGAAAGTTATTGGGGAAATGTCTTTCGTTTCTATGTTCTTCCCGGAATTTAAAAGGGTCCATTCCATTTAGAGGGGGGGTTTGACGTACTCGTAAGTCTTGGGGAAAATCGTTCAACGAAGGCGATTTGATCGTGGGCATGCACGACGACGTTGTGGTAGCACTGCGTTTTCTGCTTCTTCTTTGAATTCTGGTGCTTTGTTTTTTAATTAAGTCCGGCGATTCCTTTCCCTTACTGTTGGCCATAATTTTGGAAGGATGAGCAACCCTGATGAGGGGTAGCGGGGAGGATTGTGGCAGGTTATCTACGATTTGAGGCGAAATTGAGGGCGAATGACTGTTCCGGTCGGGAGATTTGCAGTTTCTTAACCACAAGTCTGGCGTGATGAGTCCACCCACCGAAGTGGCGTCTTCTGGAAGGTGTGGATGCATCTCCAGATGAGCTCTCGTTTCTCGACAAAATATGTGCATTTTGTATTGATTTAAGCATTTATCGGAACAAAACTGCAATTGCGAAGCACCGTCCTGAAAATTTAAGGTTTAAATGAGATCTGGGATGATTAAGCCACTTACTTGGAAGTCTACGTAAGATACGGTGTGTCGTACGTGTCTGCACCAATCGCAGGTTTTATTTTTCTTAAAATTTGCTCTTCTGGATTGCGAAAAACACAATTCTGAACAAAAACTAGCACCGGCCGCTAATAAACATTTAATTTCGTCTACGGGCTTTCCACACCACTCGCAACCTTCTGAAAAATAGAGAAGTTAAAAATGCAGAAAATAAATTTATTTTATGGAACAATAAATTCAACTATTGTAATTATTTTAAGCATAGCAATAATTATTATCTAAAGCTCGTGTAATTTGAATACTCTTTTAACAATTTTGTAATGTAATGCTATACTGATTAATGTTTTTCGAATAATTACGATCATTTGTTAAATGAAAACCTGTTAATAATAATGATCACATTTTTTGTAAGTATCCAGTTTCATCCTCCCGAACAACTAAAATTTACGTGCAATATTCATAGTTAACTAGAATATTTCATATTTCCCACACCTACACATTCCATTTGTAAACGTAAATTTATTGTAATGTAATACATATTGTAATTTCATATTTAGAAAACAATTGTAATGCTCCCAAATTAATAGAAAAAACAAAAATTTGAATTAAATTTTCCCTATGACCTGAATTGAAAATTACGATAATATAAAAGAAAACACTCCGAAATAGAGGAGATCAATACGAGAGAAACAAAGTATCGATCAAATCGATTGGTTGATGAAGTATCGCCGTTCTGATTTGCAAAAATATTTTGGAGGTAATAGGACGCCCTCATCTCTGGAATTTCTGATTTGTTATTTTATTGAAAGAAGTTTGCGAATTAGGGCTTTGTATACTTTTATAAAAAATATAAGTCGTTAGTTGCGTTGGGACCACCATTCAGGAATGAAATCTCAATCCATTGATAACTCTCGGGTGTTAATTAGAACTTCAGGTTTCTTTGCTGCTGAAGTATTGTATTTCAAGGTCAGTTTTTTCAGGAATTAAGGGATTATGTCATGGTAAAAATGTGCCACTAGCAATTTTCGCCGTCCAACTCAAAATAAATGCAAAAATATCCTAATTCAATTTTAATTTCTGATACTGCACAATAAAAACCGTGTTTTCAGGTCAATAGATTTATACATTACATGACGTCAACGGGTTACTAATTTTACGTTCAACTTAAAACGAAACTACAATTTGCTAAAATTTTTAATTTCCTTAAAGTTTTATTTTTGGTAAAATTTTCATTATAAATAGACGCGCAAAAATTATAAAATTTGGTATGTTTTTGTGATGTTGTAAGGTTAAAAGTTAACATGTAAAGTGAAACGAGGTAGGTCCTATTGGCCACGCGTGAGCTAATATTACACATCCAAAAATAGCTGGCGAGATTATCTTACATTCGGCCAAATCCCCGGTAAAATCTACAATACAGAATTTCCTAAAATTCACAACTTGGGTATCGTTTTCGAGTGTGAAAAATGTGTCGCATATTTTTTTCCGTGTTGTTTTGAAATTTAATTCCGCTTGCGCTGTTATGTAATTTTGAATTTAATAAAAACAAATTTTTCACCTGAAGATTTTGGAGATTCCGGTTCCGAACTATTGCTTTCGTGGTGTGACTGACAGGAACGAGGCATTTTTGGTTCGTCTCTTGTTCCGCCGTATCCATACCATCCCAGAAGCTCGTTCATAGCAGTCTCAGCGAATTCCTAAAAGATCAGGTGTTCAAGATTACAAATTCATAAGATAATTTTTATGAGTAATAATCATGGAATGAGGAATTTCTCCGTACTGGAAAACGATTACACAGTTGTTTAGATTACTGTGCAAAAAATCGACTTCCTTCTTGCTGGAGAAATCGATGTATGGAAGCTAAGCTAGCCGATGGGACGTAATTTTGAAATGAAAGAAAAAATGGAAAGTTTTATTTAGAAAGTTCAAATGAGATTTTAATTATGAAGTTATTAATAGGGTAGTTATACGAGCTTTAATTCGGAACATGAAGGCTAAGTAACCGGAGTCGAGAGATCGTGTATCGAGTATATTTTATGATCAACTCTTCGCTGGCTTTGCAGTTTCTGTAACCGATAGCATCTCCATAAGCTCAACAACACATATATTATTAAGCCTTCCTTCACTTTTCATATTTCATAATTTCTTGTGCGGAATATCGCATTACCTAACCATTTTATCCCCAGTAAAATAATATTCGCAAATTTTATACCGGCTCGATATTAAATTACAAAATAAATTTATTATGAATGTGTTTTTATAGTCAAGTTAATTTGCTAATTGATAGAGTTGTACATGGGATGTACGAGGAGAGTCCAGAAAGATTTGCGTCGGGCAGGAACAGCGCAGCATTCGATATCCTTTCGGTTTTAATTATTAAGAAGACAGGAAACGAAATACATAAGTGCCCCTATTTATATCTCACGAAGAGGTTTTTTGATAATGCCGTTCGCTATCTGCATTGATAAATTTGTGAAAGCAAAAGCTTGTGTGTATAATTAGAAACGTTTTGAAAATGAACACCGTTTAGTGTCTGTTTACTTTGTTCATCCCGACCTATGTAATGAATATTTACAACGGGCTCAAATTTAGGAGGGTGGCCAAGGTGACACCGGTATGTCTGCATAGGAATAATATTTTAATTTCAAAATGCTCCTAGTACCTACGTCTCTGGTTACGAGAAAGTTTTCGTTTAAAAAACATCGGCAAATAATCAGAAAAGTTATTCGATATCTTTATTTACCAAAGATATTGGAAGTAGAGTCGGTGAAACTACTCGATAATTAATTTTTGACCCAATGGAAGAGCGTCCAGAAAAATATTCAATTGTTTTGCAGAGCCGAAGAGTTTCCAATTTTCGACACTACATGCACATGCACTCACCTCAACCCCTTTCAAAATTCCCGAGGATGGAACGCAAACAACCTTGACACTTCCATTTTTTCCATATTAATTCTTTGTGATTTACTGAAATTCGTGTTGCAAAGTTTATTTACATCGAAATGCTCAAATATAGCATCTGACGAAATTAACCCAAGTTCTCTGCGCAGTATACATAACGTGTATTTACATGCCTCCTGATGGATATCAGTTTTCAGCCATCTGCGATATGATACTCCATATCCAGTTACAGTTTTAAATTTCGCATTTCTGTTTAGATCCGCGCTTAATATAAAACACACACCCAGTACGAAGAATTCTGATATACATTCTTTGCATTTTGCAAACACCCAATACGTTTTTCGTACCCCTCGCCGCGTATCGGGGCCACAATAATTTAAAATAGTAAAATAAACTCACGTGTATGTCTTCATCGGGATTTTCTTTCTTTATCTTGTCGGTCGCGATGCAATTTTCACTACTGCTGTCCATTAAATACAATCCAATGTTTGGCTGGGTAAAATATAATTATCCAAAAATGAGCACGCCCTCGGAAAATCACAAACCAAATTTTAAAAACTCCCGTTACACTGATTAATTACTTTTTAAAATGCAATTCTGCGTTCCCTTCGCCAAGAGCTTTGCAACAATGATGTGATTATTTTGGTAACAGTAGAGGGGTCATTCCCGCCACATTTGAATAAACGCGCAAGTTGAATTCCGACGCATGCTTAACGCCGACGTCGTCATTACACTCGATTTGAATTTTTCAAATCGCCCTTTTGTTCAACAAATTGTTTTTTTATAACAAAAATATTTTATTCTTCTTAAATTTTTAAAAATAATAGTCAACACCAAATTAATTACTGAAAACGGTCAATCACGCAGCTGGCCGGGGCGGACTGAGAATTTTTTTCGTAGGGCTCTCTGACGGTCGTCCCCATTTCGCCTATTAAAATTTAAAAGATTTGTTTTTGCAAAATTTTATTTTTACAATACAAATTTTTGAGCACTGCCGGCTTTCCATGTGTGGCAGACGTGACAATTTCACATCTGTTGGATTTTAAAGCTAGAAAATGAATTTAAAATTTCTGAACAGTGGACATAGTCCTAAATTTCCTCTAGTCCAACGCCAGCGTTCCAGATGAAATCTAGCTAAATGCCGTATATGTGGTACCATCTTGCGGGGGTAACAACAAAATAAGAGTTCTATACAGACATTCTTCTACTTTGCCATCTGGCGCTTCTTTTGTATTAACTACCCTAGGCGTAGACAGAAAGCGTAGGAAGATCTTTTTTTTAAGCTGCAATTTTCATTCTATTGTGATTGTGAACGTTAGATAATAGTTTTGTGTTCTCAGAAAGTAGCCAATTGCTCAAGTGTTTTAGATAAACAAATAATGAGCATTGCAACAGCGCCAGTCTGCAAACACTCGTGTTGTGAACAATGTTTTCTTGAATGGTTAAAAAAAATTCCTACTTGTCCAGTATGTACGACTCCAATAATTATTGATAGCCTCGTCATAACCGAACATGAACCAATTACAGAATTAGACACGAATGAAATAAATCGGAACCCAGCCGTTGAGTCTGAAATTACTGTAACAACAGTAATCAAAGCAGGAGTTGTAATACTATTCTATATTGCAATTTTCCTATTAGGATATTTTGTACTTTCTAGTCCTGTCCTATCACGTGTTTTTGAAGTTTTTGTAATATGTTTAATGATCAAATTTATTCGGCAAGAATCTAGTGCAGAAAATTAATATGTCTAATAGCAATAAATCACAAAAAACTGTATTCTGTAAATTTTTAGTTGTACGTTTAAAAATAAAATGCATTATATTATCGTGAACATCTTATTTAGTTGTATACGTGCAGGTGCAGGTGTATACGTCTGGTTTGTTTTGCAAAATACATTTAACGAGCCCACAAAATATTTAGTTTCTGAAGTATACGCTTCAGATCAATGCAATATCTACCAAAACTACCTCGAACTAATGCGATCACAACCGGCCCTTTTCACTTTTTGCATTTATCGTAAAACTGTAGAACAAAAACAATCGATGATTTTCACGAGCACTACATCTATGTTATTTTATAGCAAATGGGCCACATACAAAACTATGATTTAAATACATACATATTTTTTAAGAAACATGGTTTACTTTATAATGATTCGGCTGCATCTATCATCTTCTTGATGTTAATTTTCGTCATCGTAGACAAGTTGTGCAACTTCATAATGCACTTGGTTTTTTGTAACAGAGCATCGCTGTAATATGAAAAATATAACACAAATTGAAGAAAGATATTAATCGACATACTAACTTTTGCTCGAACAAGATGTTAACTCGTTCGTTGAAGTTTCCAACTTGAAAATTTAGTTTATTAGTTAAGGCGTGTGTTTGATCGTGGATTACAGTTTCGAGATTTTCACTTCCATTTTCGTTACACGCCAAAAGGACATTTCGAAAGTAGTTAATGTCCACTTCGATACCTCGCTTTAGAATACCCGCTTCCACGTTTATTTCGTTCATTCTGCCTCTTGCTGCTTCGAAAAGTCAAACTTTAGAATGCCTATCGAAAACAATTGAATTTTTGTAATAAATGCGTTTCAATTATTTAAAATTTTAAAACAAGCGGTGGCGCCATCATCTCGTAGAAGTTCCAATCATAGATGATCTCTGTAAAATATAAAAAATTATCCTCCAATTTTTTCTTATTTTCATCATCTTAATTTCGCATCTTCGTTAATTACCCGTTTGCGAATTTCTGCGTCAAATCGTAACATTCATAATTTTTCTCTCTAGATCATCGTATCGCAAACCACTGTAATTGTGTGGTCACATCTTATTTTCATTCGCCCCAATGTAAACGCAAGTTTATTTGATGTTAACAACCTAACCTAAGATCGAAGTGTCAATTTTCTTATTGTTTAATTTCCACTAACTTAATTGTTGTATAATTATTAAAACTTAACCATTATTCTAATTTAAAACCCACCTACGAATCAATCGCGACGTGTTAAAAAATTATGTGATTGCTTAAGCCTTGAAACACTTGGTTAGATAACAATTTTTATTTTTGAAAATATGTATGTAATAAATTACAAATTTCTAGTTTATTATTTTTACAAATTTTAATATGAATATCGAACACATAATTAAAAAAGAAGAGTATTTATCTGAAGAGCTGCTGGCATCTACAAATAAAGGGTTCGTATTTTACCATTTGTTTTGCACCAAGTAAACATTTTCGCTTCAGGATTTTTTGCTTAAATTGGGATTCACTTCCTCCTAACATAAAGTTATCTGATGAAGATTTCGAATCGGTAGCCGAGCAGTTGATCGTCAATCAACAGTTGGGAAAGGACAGCGATGAGGACTTTTTTTTATTTTCACAGCCCCCGTTCTCGTCAGACACCCCAATTGATAGCGATGATCCGACTAGCGATTGCAGTGCGTTGATGACCGACCCGCAATTAATTTTAGAACAAAATTTTATCGAACCTTTGGTGTATGATAAGGTTGGATCAAGTAGGTCCGATTCGGATAATAGTGGAGTGGTAAAGAATGGAAAAAAAGATCTATTGGATGGAGCGAAACAGCCAACCAAGAGAAGGGGTGGGTGGCCTAAGGGTCGGAAAAGGAAGCCCGAGTTGTTACATTTACCACCCAAGGCGCCGGCTACAGGTTACAATCTCTATTTGAATGACATGAGGAAGCAATTTAAAGGAAGTCAACTGGTTTTTCATGAAATTACTAAAATAATTGGCAACAAATGGTCGAGTTTGAGTTTGGAGGAGAAGGAACCTTATTTGAAACGTGCCGAAGAAGACAAACGGAGGTACAGGGACGAGTTGAAGGTTTATCGTGAATCTGGTGCATATCAATTGTATTTAGCTAAAAAGAGGAAGAAGAGGGTGCAGAATAACGTTTTATCCGAAAGTGATATGGATGCAACGGACGATATAGATGTGAGCATATTTATAATTTATTTTTAAATTTAAACAAAATTACATGCTTTAAAAGTGTACCTAACCTATTATCCTAGGTTTGCAAAAGATTAATTTTAAACATGCCAGATTTATATCAAATCGGTTTGGGGAATGCCCATAAACTTGTTTAATAATGGTTGATGGTGGCAAGCATCAACCCAGAGGGACCGCCGGCTTAACGTGCCCTCCGAAGCACATCTGAAAGTTTCTCGACTCTTTTGCTTACTTACTGCAATGCATATTTTTCCTAGCTCGAAATTAGTTAAGAAAGCTTTTTCGTTGGGATTTATATTTGTTTATGATTTATAGGACGAAGACAACGAAGAATTGTATTGTCGCACGTGTGATCAGTGGTTTCATAATTTACACAACAAGCGTGAACATTTACAAGGTCGTCAACACATTCAGGCTGTAATGGGTGATATGAGAAGCGAATTAGGGTCGAAACATTTTACACAATTTGAACCATTATTACCTGCTGGCACGGTGAAAGAAGTGAATTTGGAAGAAGTTTCAGATTTTAGTGATATTAAAGAATCACCGAGCGTAGCAGAATCAGTAGCTAATTTAATTTCATCAGTTTCGAGTTAGTATTTTACTATAAGACCTGTGAATAATAATCACTCATTTTTTTATTTGTAGAGCGAGAGAGAGAGATTAAAATGTTAAAAGTTAAAACGCAAGTATCGAGAGCATCCAATCTTGCATTACAACGGCAATTGCATTCTTTAAACGAGAGGCAAACAAAATTGAAAGAAGAAATACTTAACATGCAAAATATGGAAAAAAGTGTGGAGGCCGATGTGTTCCAGCTTTGGCGGGTACCGAGCTTATTTATAACAACAGATTTCAGTTCGAGTGCACTGGAATTGTCAGAATACTTAACCGACGAATAAGAGGTTGTCTTGGGATAATAAAGTGATAATAATGGTCAGTTATGTGGAATTTGACACGTACCAATCATTTACAAATATTTATAAAAGTGGTCATAATATAAGCAATTTATTTTTATGGCAATATTTTTTTATTTATATTTTTCATAATATTTAAGTTTACAAAATAATTTTTACTACGTAACTTTTATTGTTATACATTGGTAGCTGCTTCTATTTACCTATTATATCATAATTATGTTGCGATTTTTCTGTAATAAATCTGTTTTTTGTTATATCCATGATTTTATTGATAGAAGTTCAAAGCCAGATACAAGTCGCTCGACAATAACAAAGCTGAAAACTCAGCATTGAAATCATACTAGGGAACGCCTGTTGCTCTGTTTCTAATTGTTGATGGTGGCAGTCATCAATGTAACTTTCATATGAAAGTTTTGAATTTTCTCTGGATGTCTTAGTCGGCAGTTGTTCGGCTACCTTACTAAGATGATGATCCATAGTTACACGATTGAAATGTCTCCCCGGGTTTTCAGAAATCATTGACTAGCCACTACAGGATAGATCAATAAAAACAATAAATAAAAAATTATATATTTTTAAAACATCAAATATAAAATTATACGAGGAAAAATAAAAGAAACAGTAATTAATTTCTTTAATTTTAAAGCGACTACTCAATAATATTTAATAATTTACTAATTTTAATAACATTTCCTAATGCGCTATCACAATAAAATAATCGAATTTCATCTAAATTTGTTTAAAATTTTAATATTGATTCAACAATAAATATAATGTTATTTGCAGATAAATTTGATACACATTTATACAAAAAAAAGGTCGGACAAAATGAGTACTATTTACAACATATAACAGAAACTATTCGCCTAAGTCAGACTATCGAACAAGTAAGATATTTGCCTATCAATTAATTATTTAGAGAGAAAATTATCATCCGTGGCTTAATCCTTTGTGTATGTGCAGAGAAAAAATGATGCTTACGTGATATTACTTTGTTTTTGTTAACACACATTCATAGATACGTTTTTATTCTGTAGTATTTAACCATTTGCTTTCCTCCAAGATTCTTTCAAAACAGTCCAGCATAAACATGAACTAAAATCATAAACTAACTCTCATTTAACTTCCACATATTTCAATACTTACATAAGGTGAAAATATTTTGAGCCATCTTGGAGTTTTATCTGGCCTATTGTACCTAACACAAAACGCCATCCCTTCGTCGTCTGCTTCCCACTGTCGTATGCAGTCCCACTGGAGGTGTACGACCTGACTTTCTGGAGCACCATCTTCACTACAGGCGTGTAATTTGATCCCCGAACTTCCAACGGCGACAATCACGTGACCTTCTTTTCTCGAGTCGCATGCGCAGTGTGGAAACACCACATCTCCATACCCTGGTAATTCCCTCGCAAGCCTGAGATATTCGGCAGCTCTCGTGCTATCTTGCAGAGCTTTTAATTGATAAAGTCTCTCCCCTGCATGAATGTAACCCCTATTTACTTCATCCACTGCCTGCAAAAACAAAAATTAAAAAATCTGTTTTTGGTGAAAGAAAAGGGGGTAAAATTACCTGCCAAAAAATATAAGAAGTAATTTGGGTGTCCTTAAGCAAGCTAATTTCCCTAGATATCGAAAAAAGCCATTTTCTTATACACAAGCAGGTGCTGGTGGCGGTGCTATAATTTTGTATGTACAAATTGTGCGGATATTCAGTCGGTTGCAATTTGCGTTCTGAAAACAAAGAATTAATAAGTCCGGTTGTCGACTTATTTTTCTTCACACATAAGAAATTTTATAGCTTACCAAAGTTATATTCGACAATTTCAAATAAATAAAAGTATTGCGACGTTTCCTTATTCATGTCAATTTTTTTACAAACAGCCGAGTAAACTTCGTCAGCATTGGAACTTTTCCGTAAGGAAACCGTTATCACTTCTCTATCAGGTAATAATACTTTTAAGTCAACCGGACTAGTATTGTTATCGTCATCCTGGTCGGTGAGGAACTCTTGTACTACGTCGGACTCGGCAATGATACGAACAGCACAAACTTTCTCCAAGTATTGCTCTAATCCGCGCCTCCTTGAATCCAACTGTTGTTCGCTTAACGTAAAAGGCCATTTTCCAGGCAATTTTGGAAAATTAAAGCCTATGAACTCCTTTTTAAGGTTGTTGTGCAACTGAGCAAATTCTCTATAGCGTCTTGAGCAAAGATGTCTACCAGCCATGTAAATATTAAACGACACGTAACGTTCACCGCCCCTTTCGTTGTAGTGATAATCAGGTATACTAATGGGAAGTGATCTCTTTTCACTGTAATCGAAATAGGGATAACTTTGACTGTCATCTGATGGTTCCAACCTTTCGGCTTCCTAAAATCACACTTTTCAAGCTCAACTTGGCAAATTTAATTGATTACCTGCTGCGTGACTGATATGACGGTCAAGGTCAGAACGTCCCCTCCCGACTTGATTAAATCCACAACTTGCTTGTGGGTTGAACCTTCCACATTTACCCCATTTCTGGAACATAATAATTTCAATTAATTGTATTCAATAGTGGAGGTTGTAGAGAAGGCTTGGAGCACCAAACGGTGACCTTAAATAACTGGAGCAAGGAATAATATAGATTTGAAACATCAACATTTAACATCGCCAAGACTGAGTATTTATTTTTAGATCGTATCAAGGGACAATATGTTTTAAATCTGTGTAATATTATCTGTTTGCACGTAGTACATACTATGTACTTGTTTACTACGTATTAAAACTTGTTTACATACTATAAAAAGGATGATAGCAAAACCCAGTGCTAATAAAAGCTCACGAGAGTAATCCCATCTTTATTGTTTAATTATTAACTCCTTTCGTTTTCTAAAAAATGTCAATTGAACAAAATTGTAATTTCTTCAACCGAAAAGTAACAAATAAAAATAATTAAAATAAAACCTTTGAAAAACTTTGCATAAGAATATAATATACAAAAAACCTACGTTAAAATAAAAACGTATATTAATAGCAAACGAAGAGTTATTTAAATATATTATGGCGAACTAAAAATAATTGAGAGTGTTATGGGTTGGGAAACTGCTAACATATTAATATTCAATAAACTTTGCAGTTATCGACGCCAACATTCAAATGATTTTGAATTCGCTCAGTATTTTCATAATTTATTTTTTTATTTAAAAGGTTGTTCTACAGTGTAACTCAAATTTTGTGTTATTTATTTCCATTCTTTTTTGCTATCTTCGATAATAGTTTGGTCGTGAAAGCCATTCGAAGTCGCGGATAACCATTAAAAAGTTAGAACGTGCGCCCTTGAATGCCTCTCGCACGTAAACTTTTAAAGACAAATAAAAACCTGCCAGTTTTTCTGTCGAAAATGTAATTCTCTAAAAAAATTTGTGAAGTTTCCTTTAATTGAGCATACTCGGTGCATTCAACTGAGTGTGTTCAGGTTTTGAAGACTCACCAGGGAGTAATTACTCCCCTTGGAGAAAAGAGATAGAGTACAATAAACCGCATAAAACAAAAAATTAATTTTCAACAGCTCAGATTCTGTAATTCACTGGGTTTTCCTTCAAACATTTTTCCAAATATTATCGCAATAAAATTGGTGACCCCGATAAAACAAACTACAAAATATCTTCTGTTTTATTTGTTTCCCGAGTTAAATTTGCCCTTCAGAAATGAGACACCAATCACACGTACTAGTTCTGAAGATCAAATTCCAATTAATTAATCGTTGAGATTGATAAACTCTGAACATTAGCAGAACTTTTTCTTGGCTGGATTCTGCAGAGCTAAAAGTGCATTGTCCCCTTCCAGATATGAAGCCCACTGATCGATAAGTTTCTCCCAAGCAGAAGTCTTCTGTGCCGATGTGGAGAGATTTTGGGAGAGAAATCAACAAAACAAAACGATCAAGCATTTCAGTGGGTTGTCCGGTGGAAAATTAATTTAGATTTTTATTGGCAATTATAAAGATCACATGAATCATTGTAATTAATTCAATAATTTCTATTTGATTATCTACGAAGGCTGCCATTGTTTTCCTTTTTATAGAAAAGGTCAAGGTGGGTTGTCGTCTTAATCTTGTTCTTCTTTATCCTATTGCGGTTTACATTCGTTAAGATAATTTTAAAAAACAAAAACAAAGATTAATATATCAATGGTTCCAACTTCGGTGCTGGTACTGGTAATCCTAATGTGTCGACTACTGTACTCGAGATAACAAAACGTTTAACATTACAATTATCAATCGAGTAAACAAATAATAAAAACTAATTTACTAATTATAAAACTTTTTTATCTGAATTAATGGGATGCTAGAATTTTCTGAATACACATTAATGCTATGCAAAATTATTGGGGGTTCTGTTGTGATCGTTGTCAACTGTCAAGGGGTAACAAAAATCAATAGAGAAGGCAATTAAGGTAATCACAATCTTAAAAATTTGAGAATCGAAATGGTAACTTACACTTCTAAGATTCGATCTCCTTTACGGATTCCTGCTTGTTCGGCTGCTCCACGATCCAAAACGGCACTTACGTGCTGCAAAGGGGCGTACAGTTCCCCATTTATACTTCTCAATTGTCCACCCTCACTAACTTGACCCCGCACATTAAAACCAAAGCCAGTTTCCGTTTTTTTAATTGTAACTACCCGCGGACCACCAGCTATCACTTTCATATTTTCAACCCTGTTATTTATTCGTTCCGATTCAATCTCTGCCATTATTTCACCTGTCAGACATCTTCCATGCACTGAACGCGTTCAGTTGTTTTAGGCTACGCAATCACGAGCTGTTGTAATAGTATTTCGGTTGGGTTCAATAATGAAATGTAAATTACTTTGGGTCAGATATTCAAACCGTGACCTCGGTAGTGTTCCAAAGCAGATATTAAATTATGGGCATATTAATTATTTTACATTTGTTTTCAAATTCAAAAATGAAAAAATTATTGCAGGAAAATCTTTAAAATTTCAAATTCTGTAGTCGAGTGTCATCTCTGGGATGCACATAGGAGGAAACCCCGTACAGTTTGGCTATTTTTCGCCAGAGGGAGAGAGGCGTTAAAATTTAAAAGTGTATTATAATATTATTTAAAATAAAATAATTAATTTTTTATTAGTTTAATGTATAACTTTTTGAAATTTGAAATTTTTCGTACAATTTTCAAGTTTATTTACAATTATTAAAAAATCTTAATTTACAAAAAATAACTTTTTTAAATTTTCGATATTTTTTTTTGAGAATAAGTATCTACTCAGATATTAAACTTGAAAATTGTGAGATATTTTGATCTAAATAAAGATTACTCGAAAGCTGATTTAAAAATATTATATCAATTTGAGTGGTGTTCAAATTCTTGATTTGAAAATCACAACTTCAAACCTCAATATCTGCCAATGTATGATAGTTAGAAAAAAAAGTTTAGAACATTTTTTACGTAAAATTTAAATCTCTACAAATTGTATTTGATGTATTTTTTCCATTAAAGTGACCAATTTGGAGATATGAACAAAAACAGATGTAAAATGGTAAATTTCACGCTACGCTACGCCCAGATTGTTAAAATCTTACCATTTTGTTAATATCGGCTTCTGATTAATTCAATAATTAATTGTTCAATATTTACAAACTTATCTCTTTACGATAACCGAGTAAATATCAAACAGAAATGATTAATTTTATTTTTTATCGTCTTATCAACGAAATAATTTAATTACTATTATATTAAGTGCGAAGGGAGCGTGAGCCGATTGTACGTTAAAATACCGAAATGAGGTTATTGGTGACTTTTCTTGCGTGTTTTAGTTTGTTTAAAAATTGTGCTGGACAAGATCTGTGTTCGTTCGGAAAATCTACAAATCTTTGTGCGTGTGGTTACAGATTAGACGGAAATACTTCAACTTTTACTGCCGATTGTGCGAGAATTTACATAAAAGATTATCCTCGGGATAACCAACTGTTAAATGTGGAAGACTTGGATTTATCCTATAATTTAATCGACACCTTGGAAACGGAAACCAGTACATTCCACAGTGAGACGTTGATTACGTTAAAGTTATCCAACAACCTGATTACGCATATATCTCCAAATTTTTTTCTTGGGGTCCCCAATTTGCAGAAACTCAAGTTGAACAACAATAAAATTGAGAGGTTTGTCAATTCCAACATTTTCAAAGGTTTGGGAAATCTGACAACTTTAGACTTGAGTCACAACAGTCTGCCCACTCTTCCGGATAATATATTTTCTCCTTTATCCAATTTGAAAGAATTGGATTTAAGTTATAATTATTTCGGAGCGCTGTTAATGAGTTCCAGCGATCTCTTCAAACTGCCCATCGGGATCCCTCTCCAAATATCAAGTCTGCGACTCAACGGACTCGAAATCAACTTCCTACATTACATGTACTTCGAGAATGCCCAAAACCTGCGACAGTTGACTCTGGCCGACAATTTGTTCGAGTTAATTCCAATGGTTCCTTACAGTTTGAACTACTTCGACATATCGAGAAATCCGATCTATCAAATTTCAGAGTTGCACTATCACTCATTGAAAATTTTAAAATTAAACGGATTAACAAAACTCAAAAGCGTGGGCCATTACGCCTTCTATAATTTGCAAGAACTGGAAGAATTGCACTTGAGCAATTGCAATTTACGAAACTTCAGCGACTTAGCTTTCGGCGTAATCGATAAAGATTTGGACTTAAAACTGAAAAAAATATTTTTGTCTGGAAACGCTTTGACAAATTTAAATGCCTCTTATTTACGTATACTTAATAAAATGGAACACGTCGACTTACAAAATAATCCCTGGAATTGCGACTGCAACCTTTTGTGGGTAAAACAACTGGAAGGGTTGTTGCACAAGGATTACAACATGAGGTAAGTGTTTTCTCAACTTCGTCTGCGTTTTCTCCTTTTTTTTTTAATTTTAATTCTCCATTAACGTTTTATAATTCCGCCGTAAAATTAGAATTTAAAAAATCTCTTTGTCTAAAAATGATAATTGCGAATATTAATAACGGATCTCTTTGAAGCTCTTGCTGAGTTTTGTGAAAAAAAAAGCTTCAAAGATAGGAAATAGGGTAACAGCTGTAGGTTTGGCTCGCATTTCCAATTTTGCTAATAAGAAATATAAAGTGAGATTGTGAAAGGGTAAATATAACACCGGCTAAATTAGAAAATTGCTTTTATTGGCACATTATGATGTTATAAAGCTGCGTCCTCTCAAACGACTTTCAAATTAGAATCTTGCTAAATTATTTTAGTTAGGTATACTTACTTCTCTACCAAGTTTGAATTAATTCTAGTAGAATCTACAATTATTACAATCGGGGACGGACTGCCGACTTCGAGAAGTTACTTTGAGATTTTCATAAAATTAATTTAATCTAAAGAATTTTTTAAACTTGAATTAAAACCCCAAAAAAATAATTTTAATTTAAACTTTTTCTATTTGTTATGGGTAAATGACCCAGGATGACTATAGCCCCACTACTGTCAGCTGCAGTGGCGTATTTAAAATATGCAAATATCATTTTTGGATTCTCGTTAATCCATTCATGCGCGTCAGTTTTTTTTAAAAGAGTTTTTCTTCTGATCACAATTATTACTGAGCTTTTAGGTTTTAGGAACTATTTTTGTTCCAGCGCTAATTTTATTTTTAATTTCCAGATGCTGGACTCCTTATAAACTAAAAAATAAATTGGTGCTAGAAATAACCGTAGCAGACGTACCGGATTGTTCCGAAAGCAGAAGAATGACTCAAAAAATAATAATAACCGTCTTGTCCTTACTGATAGTCCTTCTGACAGGTCTAATTATTTATCTATTCTACCTAGGACCGTTCAATGCTGGCAGCCAATATAGAGGAATTGGACCGCAATCGCCTTACCAACCGAACTCGGTCGGAATCAATCCTGTTCGTGCCGAAAATGTATTTTAATATTCTTTTTTTTTTTTAATAAAATATTCGCCCAATTATTTTTGTGTGTAATGAAATGAGCAAGAAGGTAGCATTCGCATCGGAGATCAAATTTAGCCTGTAATCGGCCACCTTATTAGCGGGTGGTTCATTTTCCAGGTTCTTCTCGAATTTCAGACGCGCCTGTCTGAGCGCATCGGCCTTCATTTGCGATACTCCTTTTGTTAGCAAATTATTGTGGGAAATCCGATATCCCTATTGCAACATTCGGGCATACAAACAAAGTGAGCCCAAAATACCGTTCTAATTTTTGTGGCAATTTTGTTTACTGTAAAATTACGAACTCGCATATCATGCGTTTCGTGTTACGCTTTGTGGTAAAAGAATAACAAAATTATTAAATTATTAAATTATTCAAGCGATAAAACTTGCAACGTTAATTGCTGGATTTTGTTGTGCGCGGCGCAGCTAATGCGCGAAATAATCCTTCCGAAATAGAAATTTTAAATACAATTTTTGAAAATGTTAGAATGGAAAATTAACTTTAAAGCCGGCGATGCGTGCAAATTGTGTAATTCGGGTATAAAGGATAATAGCATTTTACAGCATTTCGAGCTGCTGCTAATGCATGTTTTATTGAAGAAGGATTACTAATGTAATCCCCTGCCATGCACACTATTTCAACGACCATCTATTTACATTTTGTTACGTTGATAATTGTAACAAAACATACATTGGTTTAAATCCCATCAGCTAACTATAATCGTTAGTTAAATCAAACTGGGGGTGAGGTGCGCGCTTGTTTGTTTTCTATTATACAATATACATGTATATTTTTTTAATATTATTCATTTTGTGCCGGCACTAAATCCGTTTTCGGCTTTGGCGACACAACATGTCGACATTTCGGAAATTATCATAAATAATAATATGCGACGAGCGGTGGACCGTGGCGGGAGGCCTTCAACGAAAAATTATCGAATATCGAAAGATGTAAAATGCGGGTGTTACATTTCAGGTTTTGCAAAAATATGAATTTTTATCTCGCATCTAAAACCCTTTTATGATGCTTTCGTCGAGCAGATGCTCTCACAATACACCGAGAGTTATGAATATAAAATTTTATCTTTCAGATTTTTCGATAAATATGGGCGAACGTATCAGGTTGCCTCTTTTATGATCTGTTGATAAAATTTTTAATAGGCAAAAATGTGTGGCCGTTTAACCACTCACTTTTACCTCTTTAATCGGGCTGCTAAGAAGATTTGCAAGCCCAAAACGCAAACAACAACACGACGATGGTGTAACTTAAAATTTGGTGTGCATGCTTATTTTACCTATATATATTTGGAAGGGTGGTTAGAAACTAATCTGACAAGCCACAATGACGAAAGCCGATTTAGTGGCGATGATTGACACCACTGCTGCACCGTGGACTATTTTATCTATCCCCGGGATTTTACTACATTTGAATCTAAAAGCTTCTACACAAGCAGCTTAAATATGATTTTAACGTTTGTAGTAAACAGAAATTGCTTCTAGTAAACAAAGACTTTCCTTTCAAAAAAATTACGTCCAATTACGTAAGGATAATTTGCAACATAAAAATCGTAATATTTTAAAGCTCAATTAAATTTAATTATTTTGATAATAATCCGCGGATGAAACCGCGAATTAAACTGCAAATCAAAAATGAATGAATTAATTTTAAAAGTTTTGGTCAAAAGTGGGGCAACTCCAGCATATTTTATCTACTCGCAAATGACATTGTTTGGAGAAAATTCAATGAAATTAAATGAAATAAAATAAACCAAAGGAAATTCCTGAAATCCTAGGAAATACTACAGATTTAATATCTAGAAGTGTGAAAGAGCATTTTTTTGGTGCTTTTCTTTTTCGTGTTCAAATTTTAATCATCCAAAATTGAACTTAAAAGAGCAATTTTAGAAAGTTTTTATTGCGATCCCCCCCCCCCCCCCCTTTTGACAAATAATTACGAAGTAAATTCTGTGTCTTGGTCCGAGAAGAACCAACGTAATTTTTCTGGATTTATACATTTCAAAGCCAAAATATTTCATTCTACAATGCCGCAAGAGCCTAAATAAAGTAAAATTTAATTTTTTTACTCCACATAAAGTTAATTAATTGAGGAGGAAAGTTAGAAAGAGCACATACAGTGGCTAACGAAAATATTCAAACCCTCCTATGTTTTTGCCGTTTTTTGTCGTATAAAAATCGATTTTCGATCAAAACTTTTTAGAAATATTTTGTTGAAAATTTCATTGCCTTCAATTTTATTTCTATACATTTTTCTATTTTGTCGCGCCATTTCTGACTGACGGCGACTTAAACAAGACTCTGTAAAATGCAAAAAATATTATCATCTATATCTCGGAAACGGTGAAAAGAAATAACAAAATGAATAGGTATGTTTTTATTGTAAATTTCATTTTCTACATTTTTGTTCCTATACATTTTTCTATTTTAACGAACCGTTTCCAAGATATACATAGATGACAATATTTTTTTCATTTTACAGAGTCTTGTTTAAGTCGCTGTCAGTCAGAAACGGCGCGGCAAAATGGAAAAATGCATAGAATCAAAATTGAAGGCAATGAAATTTGGAATAAAAGATGTCCAAAAAGTTTTGCTCCAAAATCGATTTTTATATGACAAAAAACGGCTTCAAAATGCTCAATTTACATTGGTAGCATAGGAGGGTTCAAATATTTTTGTTAGCAACTGTAGATTAAACTGTTGCAGACCGGGGGGATTGGGAGGTATGGAATACCCCCCAGCCCATTGTAAGCTATGTGGTAGTGCAATTAATTGTACTTTGGAGTTGAACGAAATTTAAAAAGAACTGCAAATAAGTAGATGTTCTTTTGTTTTGTGATTAAGAAATTTTTAACGCAAAAACACGTGAAATATTCTACTACCGGTCAGGAATTAATTAAAATTTACGGCAGAGCCGGATTAAAGCTATGTGAGGCCCGGAGCTAACTTTTTTGGAGGCCTCTAAGCCTTGGATGTTTTAACAAAATGCACCGCAAGCGAAAAGTAAAATTTTAGAAAGAATAATAATTATTATACATAGTTTATTATACCTTTTTTTAATAAAACACAGAACTGTACATACATTAACATTTGAAAGCATATTTTTCTTACTTTAATTTTGTTGGTTTAATTTTTTGAGGCCCCTAGAAATTTAGATGGCCGGGGCTGCAGCACCTTAGATGCCCCCTAATCCGGCTCTGTTTACGGGATAATGGTCTAAAAATTTGAGCTGGGTGTATAGTTTTTCGATCTGTAAGTCTAAATAGTTTGAAAATTTAATATTTCAACTGCTGATCCCAAACCTCCCAGTCTACAATAGTACAAACTTTTGCGTGTTTCTTTGAAAATACTGAAAATGTTGCCACATCTGGAAGGCATGAAAAGTTTTTGTTTTTATCTGATTAAGCAAAAGATAGAGGGCGCCACTAAAGTACTTTTGTGCCGTCAGGCACGGCGCCAGCAGTAAAATAAAACCAAAATTTATTTGCTTTGGAAGTTTGGAATTGAATAATTTTTCAAGTTGGAGAAATCAAAAAGGGCAGATTAGTCAATGAATAAATATAATTAAACAAGAGCTGCAAGCGAGGTACGCGAAAAGTATGCGAGATCGGTAGCTTTCTTTCTCGTACAACGGTTTATCTAATTTGAAAATTTATGTGTTGTAGAGACTGAAAAAAAATCCAGAGGAAGCCAAAGTAATCCAGTGTACAAGTGAAGAAAAATCTAAAAAAATTCCAGAAAAATCTAAGAAATCCCGAAGGTCTTTTAATTCCCAGCATCAGAAGGAAAATTTGATCAACTTTTTTAGGCCTCTATGTTTTTTCTTTTCCTCCCAGAAGTCTGCTGTAAAAATATTAAAAATCTTTTAGGAAATGAAGAGAAATCTCGTAAATATTACGTCAGGTTTGCTGATGTTTGCAGAAAATAGTATATTGTTTTTAACCACCGACTTAAATATTTACCCAGTATATTTACAAATAAATAAAATAAAATTCTACTACTACATTGACCTGGGGGGTACTCCATACCCCCAGACCCCCGGTCTGTAACAGTTGAACCTATGTACTATTTAACAATTTAATGTCAGGTTTCCTTCAAGAAAAATAGCTACGAGCAGCATTAGGGGAGGCACTAAAGTACTTGTATTTACGCTGTCGCCGGCAGTAAAGTAAAACAACTGCTTTTACAAACAACTGAAGGTTTTGACGTTTGGGCATAAACTAGTGTATTTTCAAGCGGAATTTGGTGGGAAAAATTTCTACCGAAATAATTTCAAGTTTCCTATATTGAAGTTGGACTAATTGGACAGGAACTGATTAAGTATGCGACAAGTTATCACAATATAATTTAAAATTTTGTGTTCCGTTAAACAATTTCCGTTAAATTATATAGTAAAAAAACTTCGCACAGTTGTAAACGAAACGGAATAGGAGGTGTTAAAACAGATGTGATTTTGTTGGTCCCGTGTGCTCAGAGATGCGTGATATGATTGTTGAGTGTCATTATCAGCGTCATTTAATGTCCATTGTCGTACGAAGCGTGTTTTAATTGATGTCAAAATGAATGCTTCTAACGCGAACCGGTCATATCTTTGGGTTCATCATCGGTGTTAAATGAGGGGACCATATAGGAGATTAGGAAACGCTTCGTTCCTAGGGAAGCGCGCTCATTGTTTTCTTATTATTTGTCCAACTTATTTCCTGAGAACAAAAGAAAATTGATAATCGTAGATCTTATCCGTTCGTGTAGTGACAAATTTGACGCTTTTGTTATACACGAGAAACATTAAGGAAATATTATATTATTATGTATTTTAATTATTGGAGTGGAGTTTAAGAAACGGCTTAGTTCTTTTGGCGCAGTCGAGGGCAGGGTTGGGGAATGAGCGGGGGTAGTCATCGAGAGACAATTTTCCAGTTGACGGAAAGTCCCGCAGGGGAAATTACAATATTTATGATGTCATTTAGATAGTCGATCGTCCTTTTTGTCGAGAGCTGCAGCTCGTTGAAACCATTGTAACTCTTTAGAAAGTCATCAATAATACATCGGAGCAATTAGAGATTATTCAATAGGCCAACGTTGGCAGGCGATATTTTAATACGTCTCTTCTTAACTCTTCATGACACCCCATTTTCTCGGATATTGCACCCTTTTAACGAAATCATTCCCGTTCATTTTTTGCGCTTGATCAAGCAACTTGAAAAATAATTAACTGGAAGAAGCACAAAACAAAATAATCAAACGTGTTCGTTTGCAGCACGTAGGTCTTAAATATGTCAAAATGTATGAAGGTAATGAGCTTTACTCGGATCATTTTAACCACATCACAAGATTCGGCAACGCTTAACCAAACCACATTAAGTTCTTTTGAACAAATTGTCGCAACAATCTTCTCACGTCCAATATTTATAATTAAATTCTTTTCAAAAGTTATATATAATTATTACTATAATTACAACTTCAAAAAATGAATTGTAAAATTACAATTATTAATATTTCTTTTTTAAAGGTTGGAACTTGAGTCTTCAACTGGAGATTACCATTTTATTTCGTTCTTTTGGAACTAGTAAATATTAGAAGAAAAGTAAATAAAAGAAACAATGGAATAGATGATCACAAATGTAACTAACGTGAAGAGATTATATCGCCTGTCAAGTGTTGACATTTGAAGCGCCGTAGGAGTAGGATTATAGAGCAGACCTATCGAGAGCTCATATTTCAGGAGCACCCCATATATCGATACAATGTGTTCTAGGGCTTTCAATTCTATGTTTATTATTAATGCTCTGATTATTCCATAACGAGCGAACAATTTAATAGCCCGTCATATGCTACTCAAAAAAAAATTATTTCGACTAAGATTGCGCTCCCTAAGCTGGTCTAGTAATATTAGGTATTCGGAGTGGTTGGTTAGCCATTAAAAGTTATTAGCGATGTAATCCAACGTGCAGGTAGTATAATCTTTCTTGCCACTCTTGCATAGTTGATGCTTTTAATGGTACACTACCACCAAGTATTAACACTGCCCCTAATCTATAGGGAATGTTTTCGCCGTTGCCAGAAACATTATCCAAATGAGAGCTCACACCGGATTACAAAATTAATATTGTTTTCAAATTGAAACCTTTTTAATAATTTTCAATAAAGCTCCACGGTGTAGTCAAACTTGAGGTCATTCGTTTCAAATGCAAATGGTACAATAGGAAACGATTACCGATCCACCCTTCTCCATTGTATTTTTCTGCATCATCAAATTTTGCCTATGCACACAATGCTCAACAGAGCGACAAATAATTGATAACAGTTCTATTTAAATTTTTTACGCGATGATGTAAATTTCAAAAAAAGTTTACATTTATAAACAAGTACCATTTTTTCGGTTCGGACTGAATAACAAAATTCCATACCCCCCAGACCCCCCGGTCTGCAACAGTTTCTTCTATGTGCTCTTTCTAACATTTCAATTTTTGTAATTAAAAACATTTCCTCCCTTTGGAGGTCTGGGGGTCTATTGAGCAGATACAGAATTATTTGATTGTTTACTGATGTTTGCACCAAATTATAGGACTCTGATTAGACAATAAAAAAGTAAATGACTTAAAATGAGAAATATAAAACAGTTAGTCTAGTCGGCATTAACATTCAAGTTATCCAATAACAAAAATCCCTCTAGTTTAGTTTGCATCGCAGGCTGAGATACAATAGCACCATAATCTAGTTGTATGCACACCCCTTTTCGATACAATTTTTCAACACGTTATTCCCCTCCAACATTTTCCATTGTGCAGCAAATTAACGTAAAAATAAAGAGAGAAAATGCGGAACGAAGTTATGAAATAATAAAATTGTAACGAACTCCGCATATACTGTCCAGTGACCGTACAGATCAGCTAAGCGTAACAATTGAGTCTAAAAAGAAATTTCCTTTTTCAATTTTCATCCGACGTCAATCTCTTACACTTATTTTCCTCGGCACAGATTTGATTTCATTTCGAGTTCTCGACTCGACTTTAGGTTGGCTCGTTATTTACGTTTTCATTGTTTCCATAAATGCAACTTTGAAATGTAGAGTTTTTGTTCGAATCCAGTCGTCATGTTAGCTCGTAAAAAATAAATAATTTAGAAATTCTTCCGGTTTGCTAATCAAGTTAGTTTCGACTTGTGTACGAGAGCGGATTACATCAAAATTTTTCTTTTTATCCCCAATTTTTTTTATTTACATACCTAAAGCTAACACGCGAGAGGAATTTTGATGATGGCGCCATGCTCAAGTTTAAATAGTGTGGTGACAGTCTCAAGATGAAGATGACATGTGACAAACCGGTGTTTTCTGTCACACTCATCAAGACTAATAATATACAATTTACTAGAGTGTCTTCATTAAGTCACCATGTTGTTTTGACAACTTTATTTTTGTTTCAATGGATTTACATATTTTTTGGTGTCGATTAAAAACACGTTCCTTCATTTCAATCACTTCTTTGCCTGCGGGAAGGATAACTTGAAACATGCTAACCATTTTAAAACACGAGAGCACGAATTATAATGCATCGCCCAGTATTTTGCCATACCATCAGGCTTCTAATATTGAAAAAATGACAACAGAAATTCAATTTATAAAAAAATAAAAAAAATATTGTTGGGAAAAATAAAATGTTTGCGCAACTTGCTCGGAGTTCCTAAAATAATGCAGTCTTTTTAGTTTTTTTTAAATTGCCGTTTTGAAAATGGACTGCAATATAGAAAAAACTGTTTTAATTAATACTCAAAATTTCTATGGTCGGAAATTAAATCCAATTAAAGCGCAGGTAAATCAATGACATTTTACACCAATAGCAATCTAGGTATTTATAAGAAATTTTGGTAAACTTAAAAATTTTCAAAAATATATATTTTTGAAACAAAATGTATTTAACAAAAATAGAAAATCAATTGAACTATAGAGCTAAACCTGACGTTCATTTTTACAAATGTTAATTTAAACTTCGAAAAAAACTCAACTGTTTTAATAAATAAACAATTATTTGTTTATAAAACCAGTAGCGTAACCAGGTGGAGACTATGAGGGGGCTCAAGACTCCCAAGGATTTGAAAAACTCCAAGATAATATTGAATAATAGTTTTGTAATATTTTAAATTCATAGGCAGAACATCTCTTCTTGGCTAAGTGGAGCTCGTCCCTGTCTCACCCGACGAGAAAGTCCGACGACGCCGCTGTTTTGAGAAAATATACTGCTTACACGTAGTTCAATCAATACTTCAATAATCTACTCAAAGTCAGATTATGAAAATATTCGCGTAGACCGAACTCAAGGTAGATCATCTGACAAGTATACTAACCATAGGCGTAACTATGAAGGGTCTTAGCCCCTTCAAATTTACAATAAGCATCCCCAAAATTAATTGACTGAAGCCACAGTCGTAATATCAAACAATAAAAGAAATGTTAATTAAATTTTAAAAAATTAATCGTACAAAGCAGCCACAAAAAGTTCAAGATTTCCTACTAATAAAATAATATACTATTTTTCTTATAACCTCAAAATAACCTGACGTCATTCAATTGTCAAAATTCATTTTTTATAAAATCAATTGTTTCACTTTACTGCCGCACGGGCTGCACTAAAAAATATCACTAATGAATTTTGCAAGTCAAAAAAAAGTATGTATAAAAAAAACAAAATGTTGTTATTAAATCAAGAGTTTTTCAATAGATTTTCCTGACCTTCCGCAACATAATAATTGTTAATAAAATATTAAGGGGAAAAGCAGATGCATTTTGAGAAAAATGGAATGAATATATTATTGTCCCCCCCTCGCTTTACGTTTTATATTTGATTGTTTCTGCAATTTCCTCGTATCAACACATATGCTGGGGGCCAGTCCGCCCCTGATTCCACCGTATGATGTAATAGAAAACGAAAAATTAAAGTTATGATCGCACCAAAACCGTTTAAATAGAAAAGGTTGCTAACCTTAAATAATTAAGCGGTGCCAAAAAATTACAAAAGTGTGTTAATTTCCTTGGAAGAATTTTCATTTCTAACTATTTTCCTTGGAGAAATAAAAAAATTGCGTTTCCATAACCTAATTAAGTTGTCGTTTTGCCACAAAAGTTTAATAATTGGAAAATGCAAAAAGTAATATTTTAAAATTTACGAACGATAAAAATGTGTCCGGAAGAAGAGGAAGTGTAAAAATGGAAAAAAATCTATACACATCGATCACGAAATTCGTTTTGTACATGAATGAACAGTCGTGAAGAGGTCCACTTTATCCATCAGCTTTAGTTAGGTATATGACACAAAGTTCTCAATTCCAAACGCGACATTTCAAACTGACACCAGAAAAGTAACACCCACTAAAGCTTTGTGGCCTTCCAAATAAAGCTGCCATTGGCGGCTCTACAATGTAGTAACCGTGGCAACAAGCTTTCAACTTACCAATAGACGTTCAGCCTTCCGCAGAGCTACCTCGGTACAAGAACCTACGATATCAGTCTCATCCCGTGTTCCATACTTGCAACTGCTTTGTGCAATTCGATATCCTTTTGTTTCTCAATAACAAAAATTTATTTATCCTACGGATAACATTTAGTCAGTCGAAAAATATATTTTTTTAAAATTCGCGCTAAAAGTGATGAGTGCTGTTAAATTACGATGCGACTGGTTCGATTAGTGTTTTAGGAAAATCGCAATATTGAAACGCTGGCAACGCATATGGCTCTCGGGCTTAGCTCCGGACTTTGTTCCGGGAGCTCAGAGCCTGGTTCAGGTGGACGTTCGGACACTTCTTCGTCGCCGGGTGTTAGTGCTCCAATTCCCGTTGCACCGGCTCCTCTTTTACCCAGCCCGATGTTTGCGCTACCAACGCTCAATTTTACAGTAGAACAAGTGGCAGCTGTTTGTGAGACTTTGGAAGAAAGTGGAGATATAGAACGATTAGCTAGGTTTTTGTGGTCCTTGCCGGTTGCGCATCCTAACATAGGCGAACTCAATAAAAACGAATCAGTTTTACGTGCAAGAGCAATAGTTTCGTTTCACAGTGGAAATTTTCGGGAAATGTATCACATTTTAGAGCATCAAAAGTTCACGAAAGCTTCGCACGGGAAGCTACAGGCGATGTGGTTGGAAGCTCACTATCAAGAGGCCGAGAAACTGCGAGGAAGAGCACTAGGACCCGTAGATAAGTACAGGGTGCGCAAAAAATTTCCTTTACCTAGAACTATTTGGGATGGTGAACAAAAAACTCATTGTTTTAAGGAAAGAACTAGAAGTCTCTTGAGAGAATGGTATCTCCAAGATCCCTATCCCAATCCGACGAAGAAACGGGAGCTAGCGCAAGCGACGGGCTTGACACCTACCCAAGTTGGAAACTGGTTCAAAAATCGAAGACAACGGGATAGAGCCGCTGCCGCTAAAAACAGGTAAGATTTTTTATTTTATCGTCGGGATATTTTCACTAAAATCGGCAGGGTATAAGTTACTGACGGAGAATTAGGAGGAGATTACGGTGCCTTTGCCTAATCTACTTTGGAACGACAATGCTTGTCAAGTTTTACAGGCAATTAGGCAAAATTATGGGAAAAGCCCGAGTTATTGTAGGCAAATTTTTGCGCTCCCCAGATTCAAAAAATCTTAATAATCCAATAAGCGAATGCGATATAAAGCACTTGAAGTGTATAAAAAAGCAAACGTTAAAACTAACAAAATTAACGTCCCCTCGCAGGCGAATACAGGGGGTAAAATTTAACACAATATAAAATATTAAAGAATTACAATCAGAGAACCAACTTGCGCTAATAGCACAAAAAAGATTATGCCTACTCTTTGGGTATAACTTTTATTGTTGTTGTAATGATAAAACTTTGGAAAACCCAGCATTTGGTTGTACTTATGTACCTAAAAGTGGTGACTCTTTTATTTGAGGAATTATTAGGGGTTGTTGACTTACAAAGTTGGAAATACTCAATACGGGGCGGTTTTAGCATTTTCTCACGGGGAAATATAAATTCCTCTTGTTTATTTCGGTAAGTGAGTTGTAATAAATAAAAAGGCCATTCTTCTAAATAGTTGCTACCTTAGCATATCGGATTTGGAATAATTGGTACTTCACCTTGATTTATAACCTATCGAATAAGACTACCGGAATTCTTTATTACTTTAATTGTTACCTTCATGTTTAGGTGGTGCTTATTTTACCATTCATTAGCACACCGACGGTACGCATTCCACGGGAGTGGATTTAAAAATTTCTGTCGACCGTGTGGGTCATCGCCCAAAAACATTGTCCGAGGATGTCGCATATTTTTATATTAATTTCTGGCGACGAACTTAATCCAGCTAATCAGTTTTGGAATCTTAGGAACAGGTTTTGTACATTTTAATCGGGCCCAAATTGAGGGTGAAGGATAAGTTGACGCGATATTTAACAGTGGGGTTAATCGAGACATATCGAATGACACCCCGTGCAAAACAAAACGATTCTCTGCGCTCGACTGTGCTGGGCCACCTGGTTTCGGCTGAAATCAATCCTTTATTATAATAAATCTCAAAATTGGGTAAAGGAGCGTATCGTTGCTGCCGTATTAAAGGTAACACGAGAAGATGTGGTTATTTTCTTATGTTACCTATTATACACCGGCTTTCATTCTTCTTTCGCTTCATTTGCTCGGCAGGGTCATCTTAATTAATTGTTCTTGCCAAATTAGCAACTCTAATTTTTCTTGTTTTGTCTGATAAAGCAGGTCAGAAATCATTAGGTATGCTCCACGTATCCTTTTAACATTTTTAAATGTTATGGCGTACTTGACTGATAAATTAGATGTATTTTCTTGTTATTATTTTATTACTTTCATTAATCATAGTTTCTATTTTAATCATGTCCTCGAAATTATATAATTCTGAAGGACCTGTTTCTGCTGTGCTTTTCAAAGGATTATTTATCGATGCTATTATTTTCATTATTTTTTGTTGCTATACAAAACCTTTTCAAAAAATTAAAAAAAATAAAAGTGATAGATCATTTAAAATAAATTGAAACATGTAGATATCAAAATTGTTCAAAACACTCAAAAGTGTATTTTTTTTGTTATTTATTCGAATTATCACCACAGCTGTTAAACCAAACGTAAAATTTTAAGTTTAAAGTCAGATTGCTTGAATAATAAACAAACTAATTTTAATTTGATTATTTTTTTGGATATATCTGTTCCGTCACTGTGTAGTTAAAATTCGTCATATTTCTTCTTACATTTAAAACAAAACAAAAACAAAAAAATTATGCATTTTCTGCTGGATCTTGATTTCCACAGTTTAAAAATATTTAAAATTTTTCTCATCTGTCTTTTGACTTTACTGAAGCGAAGGGGAAGGTGTTGGCGGGGAGGGGTAAAAAGATCAAATTAAACGGAATGGTATTGTCAAAAAAATAGAAAGTTAGATTAATTAAGATTGATTTTGAGAGAAAAAAATCCATAATTTTACTTATCTTTAAAATTATTAATTTGAAATTAAAACAACAAAATTATGCTTTATATTTTGAATTAAATAGTTTTAAAAAAATTTACATTGCAAAATTTTTCTTGTTCAATATTTTATGTCCGTATTTTACTATTTCTGCCTAAAGTGTAAATAATTATTTTTTATTATCCCAAAGCGAGGGAGAGGGAGAAGAGGGGGGGGCGTAAAAATGTTAAATTAAACACCACTGTATGCATAGGACAAAAACATTTCAAGTTAGATATGAACAATTTTGATAATTCCATTTGAGATTCCAAAAAATTACATTTTTTTACATTAATCTTTAATTTTTTTTGTCAATTTAAAACATTAAAAATAAAAAAATTATAGCTACCTATACTTTATATTTTGAATATTGACTTTCACAGTTTAAAGAAAAATTTGAATAAAAAAATATCTTCGTTTTGAATATTTTAATTCCGCATTTTTCGAATTCTATCTAAAGTGCAAATTATTTTAGATTCTGCCTAAGGGTGGGAAGTTGGTGTTGGAGGGAGAAGGTAAAAAGGTTACATGAAATCCCCTGTATAGAGCAAAAACATTTAAAGTTAAAAACGTCAAATTTTAAAAATTTCATTTGAAATTTCAAAAAATTACATTTTTGTACTTTTATCTTTAATTTATTTATCTTAAAAAGTCTTCAATTTAAAACAAAAAAGGAATTATTTATTTATTTTGAATTTTGACTTTCACAGTTTAAAGAAATTTTTACATTGCAAAATATTTTCATGTTAAATACTTTAATTTCGCATTTTTCAAATTTTGTCTAAAGTGTAAATTACTTTTGACTTTCCCGAAGTGAGAGAAAGGGTGATCGGGGGGGGGGTAAAATGGTTAAATTAAACACTACCGTATAGTTTAAAAACATTTAAAGTTAGAAATAACATCGAATTTTAGAAATTCCATTTTGTGATTCCAAAAACTACATTTTTGTACTTCTATCTTTAATTTTTCTTTAAAAGTCTTCAAAAGAAATTGGAAACGAAAAAACCTATGCTTTTTATTTTGAATTTTGATTTTCAGTTTATTAGAAAAAATTAGATTCAAAAATCTTTTCATGTTGCATATTTTAACTCTGCATTTTTCTAAATCTGCCTAAAGTGTAAATAATTATTTTTTACTTTCCCGAAATGAGAAAAAGGGTGAAGGGGGGGGGGGACAAAAATTTTAAATTCAACACCACTGTATATATCAAAAACATTTTAAATTAGAACCGAAGAATTTTAGAAATTCCACTTGAGATTGCAAAAAATTACATTTTTGTACATTTATCTTTAATTTATTTATCTTTAAAAGTCTTCAATTTAAAACAAAAAAAGAATTAAAAATAAATTTATTTTGAATTTTGACTTTCACAGTTTAAAGAAAAATTTTCAATGAAAAATGTATTCTTGTTAAATAATATTTTAATTCTGCATTTTTCCAATTATCAAAAACATTTAAAATTAGAAACGTCGAATTTTGGAAAATCTCTTTTGAGATTCCAAAAAACTACATTTTTGTACTTTTATCTTTAAGTTTTCTTTAAAAGTCTTCAATTTAAAACAAAAACAGAATCGAAAATAAAAAACTTATGCTTTTTATTGTGAATATTTTTATTTATTAATTTTCACAGTTTAAAGAAAAAATTGGATTGAAAAATCTTTTCTTGTTAAATATTTTAACTCCATATTTTTCTAATTCTGTCAGAAGTATAAATAATTTTTGGTTTTTCCAAAGTCAAAAGTCCAAAAAATGTTAATGTTAGAAACGTCAAAATTTAACTTATTTTGCAAAAGAAATATCTTTAATTTATTTATCTTTAAAAGTTTCCAATTTAAAACAAAAAAAGATTTAAAAATTACAGTTAAAAAAAATATTATATTGTTTTTTACAGCGGGGGGGGGGGGGGTTGAGGAGAGGTTAAATTAAACACAGTTTCAGAGTTATGTTTCCAGTCACTTGTACTCTACAGGTCGGAAAGAACATAATCTCGCATCTAGAATGCGATTAGAAAAAATTAAGTGCAACTGATGATTGACAAGAGGATCGGAACACACGCATAAATTAAAATACTGCAAGTTTTACAATTTATTCGATAAATATCCCTTAATTTTTTTATTTAGTCAACAGTTGTTTTTAGTTTTTACTTCTTTTCTCCCCCCCCCCCTTCCACAAATATAAGTTATGATTAGTTAGAAATGAAGTTAGTTTAGATTCAATGATTTGGATGATTTTCAGTTTTGGGTTTGCATTAACACAACCAGCACTGTATTATTTTGTTAAATTTTCAGGGGCGGACTTGATATTATGATACCGAAGGTAATCGTTCTGTCTGTTTTGCAAGCAGAAACCTTTTCTTTGGTAATTTTTGCTTAAAAATGAAAAATAATTAAATACAATTAATTGATTTTTAAAATTATTATGACCGTCCATATTAATTAGAAAAATAGATTATAAATATGATAAGACAATAGCCTATTCTTCTAATTGAAGAATGAAATCCCAGTGATTTTACAACTACAATAATAATGTAATTTTCTAATATCTACACTGAAAAAAATTTCTCACAAAATTGTCGTAAATATACAATTTGTTAAAAACAGCAAGATTTATTTCTACAAAAATTTAAATATTTACTACAAATCTTTTTTAAATTGAAACAAACTACAACAAATATACAAAAATAAATTTTATCTCGTGGTAGTAACCGGGGGTCTGGGGGGGGGGGGTATGAAATATATTCAGTAAACGCTTTAATGTTTCACATATTATAAACAATTACTCATCGAAAAATATTAATGTTAGGTATCTAGTAATTCACATTTAATTACAATAATGTTGTAAATCAAATGCGGAGACATCCATACCCCGCGGCAGTGTCTTGGATACTGCAGAATAGTGGCCGGTAAACTGCTAATGTGGATAATAGAAAATTTTAATATGTTGATATAATAATTAAAATCCTGAAAAAGAGCAGCAAAAACTGGTAAAAATTTCTTTGTAATTTTTTAATATTCACACCTCTTGAGTAAATTTTGATACCTTGTTTACTTTCAATCATTCAATCATTGATTTGACGTTAGATTAGTGGACTGTATTATGAATGACTAATTTTGTATTGTTTATGCATGTAATAGCGACTCTAGCATTACATTATCCCCATTAATGTAAAAATTTTCCGAGTATTCAAATTTGTCGCCCCATGATTAATTAATTTTTTACACCACCAAAATGACACACTTGCGTGTTCGTGCCGTAATTGTGTCTAAGTAAAAATTGATAAATTACGTCCAATAATATATACGCATTACATTCTAGGTTTGATTTTCATAAAAAATTAAATTGTATATTACCAGCAGTTCCATTAATATTAGAAAAAAAGATGGCCGCCACCAAAAAAAAAGGTTACTTCGCATTCGAAACATTTGCAGGAGGTTTATAAAATTTTATCATTGATTGTCTGTTGTATGGCTTGCGGACACGAGGAGTCATATGCATAGCCCCGAGTTATGTGTTAGCTGGAAAATTGTATCACCTAAATGTGATTCTTGTCCCCACAGGGGAGCATTGTGCCGCTTTGTACAACCCTATAATATGCGATTACAGTAATTAGGTTAGGGATGCTTTCCCATGCTCAGCAGATTTTGAATGTATTTCGTGAATATCAACTCTCAATGAGATTTTACTACCAAATTATTTCAACAAAGAAAACGATTTCCAATTTTTCGTTCCGATTACCCATTCATCTTGACGATGCGCAAAATTTTAACATTCTCCTATGCCCCAAATGGTTTATTTATCTTATACACGTTTTCGAGCCCTAATCTCGACTGGAATCGTACCTTACAGCTTTGTGAGCGGTATTGTAACCGAGTGCCGCTCGAAGAGCGGCACGAGATTGCAATACGGCTCACAATGCTGTATTGGCGATTATAAGACGACCGCACCACTTAGATCTCGCATCGAACTTGCAAGTTTCGACTGTGCACTTGTGGGAGTGTTATAATCGACATTAAAAGTTACCTACGATACTTAAGAAGTAAATTACAAGGAAGACTAAAATCCACCGGATACGATAAAAAAGTTGTTCGATAATATCTCCGTTTCCTGTTAGTTATATCTTTTGTCCTTTCGCACTTGTTTTTTCATTAAAAAGTTGAATTATCACGGTTTATAAGTATATTATAATGTAGCGTAATGAAAATGTAATTATTTTTCCAAAGCTCAGCGTTGGAAAATCAATAAACTCTTGTTAATCCCTACATCTGTTAATGGACACCCTCACAATCCGTGATTAGAGACTGCGAGTCCTTATCGATAGCAAAATACCACACAATTCCGATCGGATTGAGAACGTGTAATCCGATTTTCAAGGAACGGATTAATTGGTTGTCAATCTCGAGACGGCCATCTTTAAATTATTATTTTTTATAAAAAAATTCGGTCCGCCGAAAAATCCATTCCGCTTCGAATGCTTTAACTTAATTAGAAATGGTATTTTAACTTTGATATCAAGTGCAAATGTTGTATTTTTTGCAAGTTTAAGAAGTTGTTATTAAAGTGTGATACTGGTGGAGTAGGTCGATTGGTGTGGATCAAAGAGGCGAGAATTGAAATCTGCAGGGGATAACCTTTCGTTCGACTACTCAGGCTACGGGGGTTCTCGCCTTTCGCCTTCTTGATACGCGCTTTCTCACTGCCGCTTTTACTTCACAATCCCGAATTTCCTATCAGGAGTACTCAACCGGCACACCGATGGATTTGTTTTCCGAACAAACGAATCGAATTAAAATTATGGAAAACTGAAGCGAAACGTCCGGGAGTGCAACAATGAAGACCGAAGAGCGGGATAATGAGAATTTTGAAAATTGAACCCGATCTGTTGTCGGCTCCGCCGTTGGACATGTTTGGAAGCGCTGGTTTGGGTAAGCTCTGCATCTACCCGATACGTTTTAACTAGACGAGCTTTTTGATTCGACGCTAAGCTTCCACCTTTACACCAGCTTTATCAAGTTCTTAGGCTTGCAATAATATTGTGTTTGTAAATGTAGAAGTTGGTAATATCTTTTTTCTTGTTTTAGAAAAAACAGTAAATTTAACGGTTACTGTTAAAAATCAATAATTTCATCCAACTGGACTAGATAGGCAATTTTATTATTTATCTAAAACTTGAGAAGCCCTCAGACACAAACTCTAGGATTCTTTTTCCTGTCAAGACGGAATACAAACACACAAAAACAAGACTCAATAGACTTTGCCACAAGTGAAGTTCTTTTCAAATAAAACCCTAAAACAAACAATGACCATAACAAGTGGATGTAATGACTACGTTGAGGTGACAAATACAAAAGTCTAAGCTTTGTACAAAATGATAAGTTACGTGAAATTAACCAACCGTAAGTTGTTATGGCTCGTTACTATCCAGGTGTCAGTTGAGAACCTGTCGTCTTATTATCATTATTATTATTTAGATTAATATCTCAATGAGCACATAAGTAATTAGTAAAACAATTATTAAACAACTATTTTAGATAAATATTTGCAGTTATAATTCACTATTGCGTTATCGACGACGACCACACTAAAAAGTAGTCCAACACAAATCACATTCAAGAGGAAATCAAGTCGACCAAAGAAAAGTTTTCATAAAAATTGACGGTTTTTTGATTTTTCGATTTGTTCATATTTTTTCTAAAAGAAAACTATTTTATTTGTAATTGTCTACTACGTATTACATCGCCTGCATTGACCTGGAGGGTATTCCATACCCCCCAGACCCCCCGGTTTAGATATACCAATTTAAATTGCGGATTCTCGCCAAGGATGGCAACAACGCGAAATTTAATTTCGTATAAATTCATTATGAAATTGCACTGTTGTCTATTATTAACAAAAATAGACTCAGCGGCGTCGCCGGAAATTTTAGTTTGGGTGGGCTAGGAGCAATTTTTCTAAGGTGGGCCAAGATTAAAATAATGCTACTATACTTTGTCTTTGTCAGAGGGGGGAGGGGATATTTCCTACGATACATCAAAAACTAACAAAATTAACAAAAGTTTGTTAGAATTTCAAAAATATACCTACATTCTTTCTAATTGGATTATATTTTCCACTTCTTTTTTATATTTATTTATGCCCCCCCCCCCGGCAAGAATAAAAAGGTCTTATTTGTCATCGCAGATGGCGTAAACACGTTTACAACCCATTTATTCTCAATGAACGAATCCAAGGAATTTCAACGTAGTCTGGATAGTTTAGGAACTTCAAATCTAAAGTGCAGTTTACGGCATAGGATTTCTCTTATGATTTATCACAGGAGAAACCATAAAACACAGTTTACACTGCGTTTTCTTTCTTAAAATTGTAAAAAATATCATGTAAACCATATTTCTATGATAAATCCTAAAAAAATCAGTTAATGTAAACTGCACTTTAAGACCCACAACCAGTGGCGGAGCTAGGTTTGCAGGTAAACATACTGTGGGGATTCTAGACAAAGTTTAATATTTGTTCTCAAGTTGTGGTAGACTTAAATCAATCAATAAAAAAGGCGTTCAGTTGCAATTAAAAAGTTGAAGTCAATCCGGGGGGTCTGGGGGGTATGGAATACCCCCCAGTGCACCCTTTGTTCTTTATTAAAAACTCGCGATTGAAAAATCCAGCAATATATCTAAATAAATATCATCATCGAAATACGAATATTCGATTAAAATAGTATTGACGATGTAATCTAAGCCGCATCTAACATTCATCTTTTTAATGTATGCAAAAATTGTACACGGTAAAAAATCCATCAACTATAAATTTTGATTCTAACACGAACCGGCCGATAAGATTGCTGTATTAACCCGCCGGCTGTGTATTTATGCCTTTCGATTAATTAACTCATTTGTTTAGTTCTCCCGGAATATTTCAGCGAAAAAGCATAATACTGCGATTATAACACTCCCACAAGTGCACAGTCGAAACTTGCAAGTTCGATGCGAGATCTAAGTGGTGCGGTCGTCTTATAATCGCCAATACAGCATTGTGAGCCGTATTGCAATCTCGTGCCGCTCTTCGAGCGGCACTCGGTTACAATACCGCTCACAAAGCTGTAAGGTACGAGAATTTCTAACGTCGAACTGGAAGAAATTAAGAAAAAAGAAGTTAAATTATCTAATTTCAGTTGTATCGGTGATTAAGTTCCATTTCATCTCGACGCTTTTGAAGGAACTATTTTTATTAATCAGCTTCATTATACACCTGGTGCGATTCGATACTGTTAGTGAGGTACGTTATTTGGCTGTCACTGCTCTTTGTCTTTTGACAGATAGAGCTATCAACATGTGATGATGAAATTTTTCCAAGTTATGGCGGCAATCAGTAAGAAAGCCCTACTTCATTAGTTCAGTTCGAGTCCTGCTGTGGAGGTCACACTTCATTTGTCAAAACCACATCACTCCTCAAATCACCCAGCTGGATATTTTTGTTTTACGATCGCACCTTACTTCAGCAATTTCTAACCTATTGATCGGTTTTTTTCTACAAAATCGCACCACCGAAAGACAGCTATTTCATTTACGTAAAGAAGTGTTGAAGGTTCTCTAATTGTTTTCTCAAGCATCCATTGTTCCTCCTTACACATTGTTTTCAAAAACAGACTCGAATGTGAAGAGCTAAAGCAAACACCAAAGCGATTTGGATTATGGTTGCTTGATTTATCACGAGCTTTCCTCCAGTGGGATTTAGAAAAAATGGAAAATTAGCCTTCTCAAGCTTGTCAAAACATTGGACAAAAATAAAAGTCGCAATTAGTTGAGGTAAAATGGAATACGTTGTCACTCCATTATAATCCATGTTTATCAATAACACGCCGAGGCAAATGCGCTATTTCTCCGAACAAATGAGGGGCTCCTGTGTAAACAAAACGCCGTGAGAAATTCTATTCATCAAACAAAGCTCTGCTCACTTTGCAGCATTAAATTCTAAATGGGTTTGTGCTCGATTTTGATTAAAGTGGAAATGATAAATATTTTTCACGAATATTCCGTTGTTGCTCGATCACTTGACCTATATACACCGCACGGCATTCGCGACAGCTTGACCGGTACACACCGTTCAATTTTTATTTTTTTCAAATTAGGATTTTGATAAAATGAAATATGAGCTTCAAATAAATGTCATATTGTGCAAGTATAGAGGAAAGTTAGGTCCCTATTGTGAGCACCCCCCAAGGTTATGGCAGCTGAAAGCTGGACACGTCACTTCCACGTCCGTTTGGTGCTGACTCTAATTGGACCAGAATTCTGCAACCTCAAAAATTAATATTTTGTTCTCTTAATTGATTTTTTCCAACTTGAGAAAAAAACAAGCGCGCTTGCTTATGTTTCGTGATCGTTTACATTCATCGGCGGGGTTAATTACAGATTACATGATATTTCAATTTTAACTTTTTCTGCGGTGCATTAATTGCATGTTTAATTTTTAGCGCCTTATAACACCGGAATAAATTTTAAATAAAACACTTCGTGTTAAAACGATGCACCCATTGTTGCGTGCTTTTCTTGCATAAACCGAGCACGCAATCAAAATATCACTCACTCTGCAGCACTAAAAATAATTCAGTTGCTAGAAGAAAAGTGTGCTGCTAAAATTGTTCTGGAGAGTGTAAAATTTTAAATAATTAAAAATTATTGCAAGTCAGCGTTCTCTTTCGGTCGGTCAATATTTAAATTTGTAACGAAAAGTGCATAAGCCAAAATAGAGCTTGTTAAAAAATTAAGTGTTCCGGAAGGTAAACACATAGTAATTATCCCTTTTATTACGTAACAGCCCCCCCCCCCCGTATTTAAATTTACAGGTCGACTCGGTTTATGACCATTTTTAAAAGAAATTAAACAAAATTATGGTCAATCACTAACATCACAATATTAATTTTTTAAATTTGTTTCAACTAATTAAAATTTTAATGGAAACCGGCAATTACGTGCTAATTTTTATTTTAATCACAAATTGAGCGCATTTGTTAATATAATTTTTTAATAATAATTACGTATTAAATTATTGTTATTATTTGGGCGTTTTTTTGCGTACTAACCTAATTCGATCATTTTAATTGGACCTTTTTAACCGAGTTCATTTCGAAAGTTTACAAAGCAAATTTTAACTTACTGCGTAAAAAGTATCTAACGAATTGCAAAAAAATTCAAATAATTTTTTCTGCCTTTCCATTTAATTTTTACCTTTCCGCATTTATTCAGATAGACTTTTTGTAAAGTTTAAGAAGTTAAAAATGCTACATTATAAACATCGCCTAAGGCGGTTTTTTTCAAAAACTCCATATAAATCATTTTAATTTGGTGAGAATTATTGAAATTACTGCTGAAAATTGATTTAATTTTGAATGCTGATGGCTTAGGTCCCATTATGATACCCCCCCCCCCAAATCCACAATCTACAATCCTAGCTAAGAAATCCATGACTCCTATACATTGGATGCCTTTGTATTGTATGTAGGGGTTAAGAGAAGCAGTTTAACGTCGTGCCCAGGACGATTGATCATCCTTTGAGCTTTTTTTATTAACAGTTTCTGAATTTTTTTAATAAGCCATTTCCCAAGTCACATTAAACAACATTTTTTTGTGTTATTCTAATTTTTGTTCAACAACTTAAAAAATTGAAAATCATTAAAGCGGCGAAGTAAAATAGCAAAAAGTGCGAATTAATTGAATTGAAAAAATTTATTCGAGTCGAAGCTATCTCACTGTAGGGTAGATGAAGAAAAGATATTTGCCAAAGTAATCAACCTTACAAACAAAAATCCTTGCTAAATCCATCGGCTGCACAAAGGATTTCTAGTATCAAAGAGTGCGGGGGTATAAATTTTAAATTTGATTTGACACGAGTTCAAACGCAAACAAATGAATGTTTCATTGTCGAGGGCCTCCTATGTTGTATATCGCTCTCAATTGGCTTAAGTTGTCTTGCCCTATTATGTAATTTAGCGACTACCCTTTCCTTTTTAACAAAATTTAATTTAAAATTTATTTTGCTCCATTGCCAGCGGACGACTTTGTAGAGCGAATTTTTTGTATGGCATTTGGAAAAAGGGAATTTATAACAGGATGAGCGGTTGGATGAGTAGTAGCTTGAAGTTTCCTTCCGCAATGAAATATTAATCGACTTGTCGACGAAAACCGTGCGACTTTTAATTGACGCACGTATCAATAACCAATTAAAAATAATCGTACAATAAAAATGTCGGAATTACGGTTTAACCGGTTCGTTTGCATATTTTTTCCCATACACCACCGACGGATTAATTACACTTTTTAAGTAGGTCCGATTAATTAAGTCTTAACACGATACATAGTTAAGATCTGCAATTTGTACTTGCACGTTTCCACTCGAGGTGAAGTCAAAAGAGCTTGGTGCAAGTTTAGTTAACTGTACCGAATCGTGAATTGGTACTCAAAAATCTCTTCATACGCGGAAGTTAAGAGTCCTCGACTTTTCTACATTGTTATAACAATAATCGTTTAATTTTTCTAAAGGGGTAACAGTAAAATTAATTTTAAGACACATGAACAAATCAAAAAAAATTCCTCGAGTGTGTGAGAAATTTTTTTAAATGTGCGTTTGATATTTTTATAAAATTCAATAAAGTGCAGCTTTAAACGCACCCAAAGGTACGAACCAGTATGTAATTTAATATCTGCGTAACGCCAGAAAAGGTTCGTTTATCCAGTAGATTTGATCAGCTTTGCTTTAATTTGAACACGAATTAGATCGGGTTTCTCTATTGATACAGATATATGAACAATATCGGGGTTAAAATGTAGCTTGAGGTTTTTTCGCTCCAGAAAAATTAACGAATCTGGCCGCTTAATATTATAAATAAATATAATTGTATATAAAAGTTTTGATTCTATAAAGTAAAACGTAAACTTGGATGGGTGACCGATTTAAGAACACCGCGGCGACGTCTTGCTGTTCCCCTACCAAGCCGCACTAGCCGGTGTAGTAGGATACGGCCTAATCCTTTTAGGATGAGGAAAAGAATCAACAGTCCTGCTATTTAATTAAAAAAAATATATCTATGCAAAAAATGTGATATTTACAAAAATAAGATTGAAGTCTTTCGAGGATTTTCTGAGAAAATTCCCTTAAAAATTTTGTCGAGTTTGTTCTACAATTTACTAGCTCACTGTGCATAAAAAACCATGTCTGGCTGTTTTAGTCTGTAAAGTCCTCTCGTTTGGTTCATTTTAAGTTATCAGCCTAAAAAAAATTATTGTTGGCTCAGTTCGGCCGAACAACTTGAGCAATCTAGTTTCAATTTTCAATTTCGAGTTTTTGAGAACCCAAGTGTTTACTTTAGCGCCGCCTATCGCCGGCAGTAAAATTAATTTCGATGAAATTTAATAATAAACTAAAACCTATCAAAGTGGTCCTCCCAACTTTCAGTTCCATGCTATTTTTTTTCGTGCCGTTAGATGACCCCCCCTTTTATTACAAAAGGTTAATTATTAGTTAGCAACCCAAAATATTTGGGTTATAACAGAAATCATGGGTAAGTGCAGCCGCAATATGAGTAATCCAGTTGATCAATATTGTGAAATGATTAATATTATTCAAACATACTATCGATTTCTATGCAAATCGTAGTAATATTGATCAACTAGACTGCCCAGGTTGTGCGGCCTGAAGGCCGCACTGATAATTGATTTCTGTTATCTCCTAAAATTTTTAAATTGGTAATTAATAAATTAATCTTTCAAGATGGCCCTTTCTTCTTTTTTTCCAACGTTACTTTTTCTGCTGCTCTTTCATGACCCCCTCCCGACATTTTTTATTATTATCCCGTTGTAGATAAGTAACCAACCGTATTCATAGAAGTTTATAGAATTTTAAAAAATTAAAATAAATTTTGCTTTTATTCAAAAATTCGCGAGTTGAAATGTAAATAATGTAATAGCATATACAGGGTGCCTCCAAAACCAAAGTGGTAGAAGACACTTTTATAAGTAAAAACATGTATATTCAAATTAAAATCCTTGTGTGCTAGCTTCCTATGCCTACATCACCAAAACTATTGATTTTTTAGAGTAAACGGTTAAGTGTTTTTAAAAGAATGTGAAATTATCTACAAAATAGATTCTAACCCATTTTGTCTAAAATCAACGAGTTTAGAGTTAAATTAATTTAATTCAGGGTTTAAAAAAACAAAATAAAACACTACTTGGAATTTTTTTAATTAATTTAATTTATAAGCTGTTCCTTTTAAGGGGGCTAGCTCACGAGGATTTTAGAAATTGCAGAAAACTCCGCATGTTAGAAATCAATTTTGACTTTTTTTCATCCGGTAAAAAATTGATCCGAAAAGATCAAATTGGTGGGATATTTAAAATTATCATTATTGAGTCGTTTTAGTCCCCTCGTATAGTTTTTATGTACTTTTAGAAATGTCAAAGAAAAACAAACTGGAGAGACATTTGAAAAGGCAGTGTTTGAAAACACTTTAAGAGGTTGTTTATTTAAATAATAGAGAAGTACATATTTTTATGTACTCAGTAATTCAATATGGGGTAGTTTTATTTTGCCTACTATTTAGTGATAGTCTCCATATGCTGTTGGCAAGATTGACGGAAGTTTGGCGCCAGTGAACCTGGTTTATTTTTCTCAACCCTGCAAGACGTGCACCGTCATCCTTGTCAGGTTATAGACAATAGATAGCATCTATTGTAATTTGTTCCATGGTACAGTAAGATATTTCGAGTGCCCATAACAAATATTATATTCATAACCTTTTTTTATTTTAATTGTATCATCGGCCAAGATATGCGTTATTAAATTTGATTGATTGATCGATTAAACTTGATTATTTAGATACGCGAGCGAATCGGAAACGGAATAGAATGTAACACGGTTATTAAAAATCATTCAAATATGGAACGGCTGACCTCTTTCTCATATCCATATAAATTACAAAATCAACAGCAAAAACTCGTCGTGATAGCGGCACGGTTTTCTTTAATATCCGCTGTTTTTCAAGCTACGCTCGTTTTCCCAGACACTCTTCCAAAATATGTAGTAGTAAGTAGTACAAAGCAAAAAATTTCATTCATGCGATTCCTCCAAATGGTTGACAACACCAATATGGCTTAGGTGTAAATCTCTTTTTAAATTTGGGACACGATGATGACATGAAAGATCTTTAAAAATATTTCAATGCGCTTCTTACCTCATTACAGGCATCGTGAAAGGTCCCCTACTGCGAGGGGTAGTTTGTTTGCAACCCTTCAGCAACTAACTAATTACTTCTTAGTACAAACTCATATTGAACTTAAACTTCCGTAAAAAAAGGAAATTGCTAATGTTTTGTCCAAAAAGATTTTAAATCTCACATTTTGACTTTCCGGTTTCGTTTCTTCGGAATGCATCTCTAATCTGCGGCGTCAAATTTCTATTTTGGAAATCTTTAGGTGAGTTTAGAGTTACTAAATTTTAAGCTTCGCATGTGTGTTCCAAATTTTTGTTTGTCATTATGGTACTTATCAAAGAGACGGGCAAAATTATAAGCTCGTAGGTAATCTGAGAGACTTGTTAAAATAATAGAGTTGTAACTGAATTAAAGTACGGGCTCGTTGCCAACGGGCGTCGGTTTAACATAACACATCCACTCCATCCAGACTGGAGGGGCATCGTTTCAGATAACGTAATCTAATTTTGGGTTTAACTTTAACTTTGTTTATTACTTCCATCCAAAATTGAAAATAAAACAAAATTGGTAATCGGCGAAGAAGTTTCGGTTCACGTTTCCGATATTATTTAGCCCCTATCCTATCGTTTGATATATAGCTGAAGGCTGAAAGAAACGCTCAAACTTCAAAATGTCAGGTCGCATGAAATTGATCGTATGGTATTTTGTAAACGCTTTTATTTGGACCACATAATTGTTGGCAAAAATAAAAGGTATCGTATCGGTTTCACGAAATTGCATATTGAAAGAGAGAAAAGACGACAGCGATACTGGCTCTTAGAATGCAATTCTATTATTCGGACGTGCATTGTTCTCGGATGCTGGGTAATAAAGGGCAAGTTAAAATAAAAAAATGGTTTTGACTGTTAACCATATGTTGGATTTGATGATTATCTCTCGAGTGTTGGTTTGAAGCTCCGAGATTTCCCCATATGGACGTGGGACTTTCGAAATAAAAGCAAAAATTTGTATCGTCCAACAATGGTAACAATATTCCATTACATCGCGCCGGAGTAATTGATTTGACATTTACAATCTAACCTAATAGATTTCCGATAATACCAAAGGTTGTGGAGAAAGTCTTGTAACGTGACATGGTATATATTCGATTTGGTAAAAATTAAATCGCCTTGAATGTAGATATCCAGTTTGAAACTTTCCATATTTCTGAAAAACTGCGACGCACTGACGCGACGGACGGTAACTTCGCCCAGTATTTCAGGCAGTTTTACTAATTTCTTCATTGTTTCCGCAATATCTTGACTATTTTCTGTTTTAGAGTGACGTATATTTTAAAGTGAATACTTTGATTGTCGAAGTGCAGTCTTCCCATATAAGATTAATTGAAAATGTTACTTGGAAATATTTTTTGTAATCCTTTTCGTGCTATGCGATGACAGTCGATATCACAAAATTAATTGATTTTTTGTTATTTTATCTCGAACCCACTGAATCGCTCACTAATTATACAATAATATATGCAACTAATCCGTTTGCTTTGAAAAATTCGTCAACAGGATCTGTAGATTTTTTTCAGGAACAAATGTTACCTAAATCGACAGAGATATTTTTTCACGTCTGAAGATACCGAACAACATACAAATTACAAAAATGCATTAAAATTTTTTTAAATTATTTAGCACAGATCCCAAAAATTAACAATAAAATAAAATATGAGATTTTTTCTTGTAAGTTTAAATTAATTTTCAGGTCGGGATTCTTTTTTATAGTATTTAAATAAAATATTCAAATATAATTTATTATTACTTGTTATTATATTATTAATTATAAATATGAATAATAATTTACATTTTACATAATATCTTTATTTAAAACTTTTCAAGCATTTAAAATAAATCACGGTATATAAATTTAAGACCACTAATAATTATTTAAAAAATTATTTAAATAATAATTAATATAACCTGTGGAATGCAACTTTAGTAAGAAAATTTAAATATAAAATATTATTTATAAAATAAAAGAACTTATTTGGAACAAATATGATGTTCAGAATAAATGTCGGTACCAGTGGCGCCGGAAGAGTCAAATATGATTTTGATGCTTTGTGATTTTAAAGAAAAATTCTAATATTTTACGAGCGCTAGCTAGGTAGAAATAAAACATTCAAGTTTCTAGGGGGGGGGGCAAGTGCCCCGCTTTGCCCCCCCATTCCGGCGCCTATGGTCGGTACCCTGCCCTTCGTTCGTCAGCATTTGCTCTTAATGAAGCAATATTTTGTAAATAAAATTGTTGGAACGGAATAATTTTTTAAAATTTCCCACAAACCAGAAGAATTCTTCTATTTTTTTAACGGAGCCTTAATCAAGGATATAAGCCTTGTATTGCGTGATTACAATCCCGAGCGGACATAAATAATCAAAAAAGTATTTTAAAAGTAAAAACTAGATTCAACTTACAATATTTAAATAATTAGATTGACAAGTTTGTGCGGCCTGAAGGCCGCACTGTTCGCTGAAAAATTAAATAATTGTGTTATTACATTAATTGCATCTGTGATTGCTATTCAAATTTTAATTTTCATGTAAATGTTTAAATATGTCCAAACGTACCCATGGTCAAAATAATCTCAGAACAATGGCTGATACAAGGGGACAGTAACGGATTAACCCCCCCCCCCATAACCCATCAATAACCAACTAAATCTATACTATATTGTGTTAAAATTTAAAAAACATACCTAAATTTCTATTAAAATATATTTTGTATGCCCCCCCCCCCCCCTGTCGAGCAAAAATACAAAACTCTTAAGTCGTAAGGAAAAAAAAGGCCAACACATGTTTTTATCCTAGTTACCCCTTCGTAAACTTTGTCTGGATCCACCCTTATCTCAAATATCCTTAATTTTTCCTATTGGAAAATCGGAAAAAGGTGCCAACTTGTGCTCTTTTACATAGACGAAATAAAAGTCGGCTTTTCGATCACAGAAATCGCTATTGATTTAATTAATTAGTTAATTTATTTTCAATCAATGATAAATAGTTAATTGATATCTAAAAAGCTGACAGAACAGTGGCAGAACAGCTTCAATTAATTTAGTACAGTTGTGAAACAGCAAAATTATAGATTGCCATGTAACAGGATGACGGGAAATTGTTGTAACATTAATTACAACAACATTTATAATATAAAACAGCATTTGGCAGCTGAAACAGCCAGCAAAATAATCTTGTGCTAAAACAAAAAATAAGTCGCTTAAGCTATATTGCTGCAATGCAACTGCATTTTAAAAGCTATTTAGCTGGCTGCCCCAGCAATTGTCACAGCTGCAAGAATAGTCACCGAGTTTCTATTCCTTAAAGTTTCATTATTTATCACTCAAAAAATTCAAACTACATAATATAAATTTGCAGTGCGGCCTTCAGGCCGCACAACTTTGTCAATCGAATTATTTAACTATTTCAAGATGATGGTTCTCAATTATTTATGTCAGTTCTTCATTATATTCACGCAGTATTCGTCCAGGCTTCGTAAAAAAATTACTTTTGGTTTATTCCGGTTTGTGAAAGCAAGCAGCAAAACTGCTTTTTTGAGGAAAACATTTGTGTCTTCAATCTTTTTAACGAAATAGAGCGAGATACCCTCACCCAATTGTCAGATGAAAATTATTAAAAAAAGTAAAATTGTAAATAAAACAGGATCATTTTTGATAAACTTTTAAAGACAACTATTAAGGCCCAGTTGTTCAGTTGCAGGTTAAACCAAAAAATTTAGGTTAACCAATGATATTTCATAAAAACAGCTTTTTAATGTATTTCATTGGTTAACCCAAATTTTTAGGTTTAACCTGCAATTGAACAATTGGACCTAAACAAAGCAAAAGTATAACATGAAATGTCTACAGGAAAATAAATTTAGAAATTTAACAGCAGTGGCTTGGCGTGTTCACTGATTGTGTTACTGTGTTATTATTACTTTATAAGAAATTGGAACTAAAATTTTTCACTGTGACCAGCCCGATTAGCAATACTTTCATAAAAATATTATCAAAAATCCTATCCATCACTTCAAAATATTGCACCATTAACCTTGATCAATAAATTCATTAGCAGTAAACGAAAATCATCTTAGGTGGCCAATATCATTAATAATCAATATTTGGATGATGATGGATGGGGGGTGGAAGAAAATGACTTTAAAAATTAACCAATCACACAAAGATATTTTTTTTTTGAAAAGTAAATTTCCACAGTTTTCCAAGTTGAGATTAGAATAAAAGGTGTTTTAATGATTGAGAACAATGATATATTAAGTTGTATTGCGAAATGCCGGTAGGTATGTTTAGTATTCATATTCGGAGATGGTATCAAATGACTGCCGTACCGCCCTAATTGCTATGTATCGATGCATTGCCCTTTGTATCCTGGCCTAGTCTATGGAAACAAACGCGACACTTCCATTATGCAACATGGCTGCTTTTGTTCCAATTTTTACTCCACCACGCCTTTTGAAATGATACCAGTTTTAGATAATACATTTTTTTGTATTGCTACTGCTGCTGCATTTATTATGTTCGCCGAACCCTCCAAGTATGTGCGTATGCATGTGCTTGCCAGTTTGAATTTAACGAATCCAAATTTCGAAAGTTATCTAAGCTACATCGTCATCAATTTGCAATAATGGCAATTTAAACTCGACTGTCTATAACATTGTTAATTATAAATTCATAAAACCTCGTTCGGTGTAGCTGGAATGAATAATAACTTAATTTGGGTATCTTTTGGTTTCCCTTAATTCGATATTAACTCGTTGTCTACCGCGTCTTTTTGAGCGCAAAGTTGCTACCAAAATTCATACACCAAACTTAACTTGATTAAGTATTGAAATGAAAGCCTGAGGGTGTGTAACAGGACCTGGTCTAATGCTAATCGAGTTTATTTAGAAAATAGCCTGTTAACATCAACTGGGATCAAAGACCGCGAATTTCGCTCAAGATATATTGTCATGTTTCGCATGGATAGCAACATAATTGCTATTAGGGCTCTATTATGTCGGATTCTTAGTTATTTCACACCCATTACCATCAACCGGTTATTTTTTCATGTCTTGTTATAGATTTGATTTCGTTTGCCTAACATAACGGAAAGCGTGTTTTTTATTGCCCCTTGCCTATTTGTTTGTTTTAAAACTTCTGTAAGTTTTGAGTTATCAGTGCTTTACCTGAATTACATCCAATAATAATTACATAGCCGAATGGGTTTCTCCAATTTAAATTCAATTTTATAAAATATGGTCAGTCACGATAGATAAAATGGTAATATTTCCACAACACCTGCACCAAATAAACAGTCACCTGGATAAATTATATTTTTAAAATTCCAACTCGAACGATTCAAATTTTTGAAAACGAGAATCAAAGCGTTTTCGTTCCCTTTTGCAACGCAAATAGTAGGTGTAACGAACTAAACGCACCCCAAGATTTCATTTGTACAATCAGACCACCCCAAGTTTCGTATTTACATTTTTTATTATTTCTTCCAAGATCTCATACTAAAAATTTTACTTTGTTCCAGAATGCACAAGCAACAGCAATTGGCAGCGTTGGCATATCACACGTCGCAAAACTCTCCATCGCACACCTCAGACTCGGACTCGGATATCTCATTAGGAACTCATTCTCCGCCGATGAGTTCGCCCAATCCACTGTCGCACACATCTCCAACACCCATGAGCACGTTCCGTTTCGGCCCACACTCGCCGGGACCCATGCCGGCGCAGTATCGCTTCGGGAATAGCTCGCCGCTTCCGTTCAAATTAGATAGACCGTCGTCGCCGTCGGCAACGTTTAGAAATTTAGGAAATTCAAATTCACCCATCCATTTCGACACCCACCCATCGAACTTTCGTTTAGACCGAAACTCATCTAATCATAGGTTGGCTGTGAGCGAATCGCCTATTAACGTGGATTCGAGTAACGATTTCAAATCCAACAGAAACAGTCCGATCCAAATCGACCTGGATAGTTCGCCGCCGCAAACGTCGTTACACCAACCGTCGCCTCCGATGAACCTGCGAGTGGGATCTTCGGACCCGCTTGGTTTGCGAATTCACCCCGAAACTTCATTGCCTTTACATTTAGGAACAACAACCCCGTTACGGATACAAGTGTCGCTACCCAGCAAAGTGGCGAATCCTCCGCCACAAACTAACTTACACACGAACGATACGTCACATGGAATAGGAGGAATAGTGAGAATCGCACCCTCGAACCCCGTAAATCCGCCGCCTTTGCATCGACCGTTTTCATCGCCTCGATTAACGTGATATAAACTGCCGACTACCGAAATTGTTCGATTCTAATAAGTAAAAATATCGAGGTAACGATGCAATACTCAATATTTATTTGTTATTTTTTTATTACGTTTTTCTTATTTTGTACGACGTGAGCACGTAATTAAAACGTTTGTGTATATTAAACTAGAGTGAGAAAAAGTTTTATATAAATAAATTAAGTTATACATATTGTAAATTATATACGTTTCAGTGGCAATTGTAGATATAATATATAAAAAAAAATGATTAAACTTTATAATATATTAGATGCTGTTGCATGTAGTCAAATTTTTGGTGCAAAGTCCGCGAGCGAGTATTTAAAAAATATTGCAATTTTCTTCCTTTTCGACATATTTTTCTTTCTTTTCTCTATCAAAAATTTAATTATTGTATAATATTGTATATCTATGTTATTATTTTTTCTAAGTAGGTAGTGTAAATTAAAAATATTGATTTGTTTATGATACAAAAATAATTATGCAAATTTACAATGCGATTGTCTAATAAATATATAAACCCACATCAACATTAATATTTCGTTTTATTTTCACACATTACAACACAGGAAATATTTTAACATAAACGGTGGTTCTCCGAAAGAGGGACTGTCCAACCAGCAGAACCAAGAGACCAACAGGATTAAGAATCCTATGGTGGTTGTTTCCTTGTCAGCCTCTTAAGGTCTTGAATCTGGTACCTTAACATCAGCAATGACTGCCTCCAGTTTCACGTTTTTTACAAGTAAAATAAATGCTGAGCGCAAGCAGGTAAGTCGGTGTCCTAAAAATATTAAACTTTAAACTGTAAGTTTCCAGTTTCCTGATTACTCTTTTCTCGTGAGTTCTTAAAACCGTGGGGTGTGGGGGATATGAAATAGACCCCCAATATCATACCCCCCAGACCCCCCGGATTGACCGTTGCGTTTAGCTGTTTTGTGAACATCAATAAGTTGAAATGATATTACTTTTACTGCCGATAACGGACGGGAGTAAATTAACGTTTTAGTACTGGTGGAGTTGAAGTGCCGTCTTTCCGTCGGTCGCCGCTACTAAAACAAAATAATTGCTTTTATATAAAGTGTAGCATGTCACGTGTTTTTAACGTTTTCAGAAAAACTGAGGTTCTTTCATGTTTTCTGTGAAAATAATTTAAAAACAAGAACAAAAATAATTAATACTAAATCTTAAGTCAGTTTTGAATGCATATTTTTCATTTAAACTTACAAAACCATCTGTGATTTTGTTCACAAAGTACGCAAAGTTCCATAGTATTATATTCGGTATAGAATTAAGCGAGGGAGAGGAAAATGTAAATTTTTAATTTGTTGTGCTCATTTTAAATTACTTTTACTGCAATACATCAAATTACATTCATTATTGTCGACAATGCATCGAAATAATGGAAAAACAGCAAAAACTATTCAAAATAAGCAAATGAGGTGTCAAAAGAAAGGTCTTTCTATGTTGGGTAAGAGTGTAGAAAATGAAAAAATTTCGGCATAGCATGTTACGTGTGCCACCACTTATAAGTTACACAATCGGATTATTTTTCAAAAAAAATACACAGTATGTATTTACGGTTACTTCATCATTCAATCGACAGGTTGGTAAATGAAAATACAATATTATGATGTGGTCGATAGTTAAATTAATAGTTTATCTATTTCCACTTCCTACTCAGTTTAATATTGAATAAGTTGGGAATTTTAATTGACATAACTATATTATTGTGGTCGTTTTGTACTGTTCGGCATTAAGGCCATCATTAGGAGGCGAGTTGACAGCTAACACATCGATGGTGTGCGATAGTATCTCTGACGTCACATATTTTGTGGAAGTTTGACAAATGTTCGTGAGGGTATATCCAGCCGGGTGTTGTGATGGATAACCTCATAAATCTTTTGTTCGTTTTTTTTAAATTTCGAGCTCGAGAATAGAAATCTCAATAGAAATGTTCAGGGGTGGATTTTCGCAAAACACGTAAACGTCCTGTATACAAATTATTATTAAACTAGCGGGCACTAAAAGTTGGTAAACATAAATATACGAACTGTTAGAACCAAGGGCGTAACAAGTCAATTTAAGTGAGCCAATGAGGGGAAAGCTTCTCGAGTCCAATGAAATTGATACTTTGGTTGGCATCGCGGATGGCGCAAGACCGCGGATCTGTGGGATGCTCGATTTATTTGAAAGGTTTTTATTTAATGAAATCACAAATATTGACTCACGGTGTCGGCTGGTCAGTATAATTCTAGTTAAACCGTTAATGAATCAATATACCGGTAGCAGCTTTTAATATCCCATTACATTTTAAACATTCCGAAGGATCGCATTGAAAGCTTTCGATATCAACTGACAAACATATAAGGTTTTTAAGTCGAACCCAGATAGATTCGATATACACGCATGTCTGATTCTGAAAAGATCTATTTGATCTATTTGAGTGGTTTGTTGAATAACCAAGGTGTTAAGTTGCCATACTTCACTTGGTAATCTGCAAAATCGCACGCTACTTTCGGGAACACCGCAGTGTTCCCGATGATTTTATTGCAACATCCCGAATTTAAATTATAAAAATGGACACATGCCATTGTATTGTGTTTATTTTAAAAACATTTTAAAATTTCAGGTAGACAGAAAATGCGGATCCACTAGTGTAACCAAAAAGCATTGGAACCGCATTCAATAAATCCATTGTCGAAAATCAACCAATTTTGTTATAGAGTGTATAGATTACAGGGCATTATAAACAGCATTTATGAAGTTTCCAACATTGAGCCCTCGTGACGGTGATGAAGTTCAGTTTAAATGTGTTAATGGATGGAAGTTTCAGTTGTCACCTATTCCGGTATATCGACATATCGAGGCTTAGGTAAACATTTATTGTGGTCAGGCAATGCTCCGAAGCTAATCCTCTCTAATACCATTCCGATTAGAACCCTGTTCACACCTCAAAATGCCCCAATGAAACTTGTAGATAATACCCAACAACAATACAGCACCGGAAGAGGTTTAGCTATGGTAATTCCTTCAGCTGCTTACATTTTGTTACTTTTTCTAAGCCATTGTTTATCCGCCACAAAGAAGAAGTCTCTGACGTCCGTATTTTCACGTATAGGTACCTAATTGCCAATCAACATTTTTTGAATTTTTCCCAATCATAATAGACCAGACTAACCAGATCCGATTCATAAAAGACAAAACAAACAAACAAACACAAGGAATAAAACTTGTAAGGTAAGCGTTGCATGATGTAAATATAAAAGTGTAGCAGCTCTTATTTTTCAAATCAAGCGAAAATCGAATGTAAAATTTCTACCCTTTAATAAAAGAAGGCTACATAAATACAACCAATTTTGTATTATGCCGAATACAAAGAGGTTGGTGGAGGAATTATTGGGGGATGATTTATTACATTGAACGTTTTTGAACTCGCTCAGACACCATAACATTGATGTTTTTATTTTTCAATTTATGTATTGTTGGCTAAACACAATATAATTTTATTACATAAGAAGCTTTGAATAAAAGGGTTGATTTTTATTAGCTGCACGGGTATTACCACCATTATCTCCGATTCGATGTGTTAAAAGTGCGGTTACGCGGAGATTAACTTCAAATTTCACTTTTGTGCCGCCCGTACCCGGCAGTAAAAGAAAAGTCCAACATTTGCACCGAGTAAAACAATATAACCACGATTAATTTAATTTATGTTTTAGTTTGCGTGATTTATCTACTTATGTTTAATAATAAATCATAAATAAAAAATAATTAGCATTGACGTTTTATTAGCCGTAAATAATTAAATTAAAAATTAACACCTAATAATTTATGAACATGAACGAAAGATAATAAATATATAAAAGCAAAAATTGAATATTTCACGTATATTTTCAAAACACCATTTAATGTTAACAAAAAAAATTGGCGCAAAAGCGGCCGTAAAATCAAATTTTATATATCACCCCAGACCCGGGCCTGTAACAGTATTGTTTCGACGTCAAAAAGCTAAAAACAAAAATTCCGCAAACAAAAGTGCCTAAATTGGTTAACTCGGCAACCGGTCAACTGAGCAACGATCAACTTGGCGAAGGATAACTCGGTGACGTCGTGACGTCATTTTTATTTTCGGTGATTTTGTTTTTCGCTGTTTTGACGTGCTGCCGTAACCGTGGTTTACGTAATTCACAGCAATTTGAAGAAAATATAATTTCTTGGAGAATCGCAAACGTCGTCATAATATTACAGGCGTAGCACTCGATTGCCTAGGTTGTGCGGCCTGAAGGCCGCACTGACCCGTTATAGTATATCCCTTTCTTAGGTTACCAATTGATAATAAACCAATCAAAGCTGCCTTAAAGAAGAAATTTACAGAAAAATATGAGTTTTTATGATTTATTGAACTTTTAGGGCCGAAATATTCACCTCTCGTTAATCTTATCAGTAACTAAAGTTACCTATAAACCTGCCACGTGACATTGATTCGTCAAATAGCAGACGTCCATTCTAGGTTTATAGATAACTTTAGTTACTTAGAAGATTAACGAGAGGTGAATAAATCGGCCCTTATTGAAACAATATTTTAATACAGCGCAACATTGGGGGGGGGGAGGTCCTATCCGATAATGCCGCGATAATTATCAACCCAGATTGCCCACGACTTTACCTGCCCTCCAAACCACGGAAACGATAATAAAAAAATTATTATGTCCCCAGGATTTGAAACGAATATGTTAGTATTAAGATTTGGTCAAGCTAACTACTAGGTCAATAAAAACCGGTAATATGATGAATATAAAAAATATCATAACCCTTCCCTTTTACCCGGTGGTGGTAAGAAAAGTAAAAAAGAGAATTAATCTTCGGGAAAGGAATTACTATTACTAATTAGTATTAAACTTAATTTCTGAATTAAAAATGGTTCTAGCTACAAACTTTTCAGGTCCACAAATGTTGTTGCCCGGCGTGGTTAATTATAGTTAATCCCTCTAAATACTAGGTCAAGGGTCAACAATCGCCTTAAGTTGCATTGTCTTCTACAATTTCTGCACGGAACAAAGTATACAACGGGCAAAAACTATAAACACGATTCTGCGCAGGAATTATCTACGACAGTGACAATTTAGTGCGGGCTTTAGGCCGCACAACCTGGGCAATCGAGTATTGCTATTATCTTTATTGAGAATCTTTCAATAAAGAGAGCAATCTCATTTTTACTAATAAGAAATTGAACAATTTCTGAGCATTATTTATAAACGGGAGTGACGGATCAGTGCGGCCTTCAGGCCGCACAACCTAGGAAATCCAGTTCTGTAAGCATTAATACACTGGTAAGGTAATATTTTGAAATTTTAGAAAACACTAATATTATTTTTCTATATTGATTGGATGAAATAGTTATTTATCTAATAGGTGAAAAAGTGTATGTTTACTGGTCGAGCCCGACGTTATGTATATTAATAATATATTCAAAGTCCATAAAAGGTCTGACCGTGAAAGGTGTCAGCTGTTCGATCGAATGGAATTTCGACAAATTTTCTCTGTATTTTCAGTTAATTAAGCCGCTGTTCTAGACGTAATTTTACCGTCACTATTTAGTTAATTAATAGCTATCAAACTTTCATTGAGTTGGTGTTGAAATTCGACTTTTGTTTTCTTTTGTTTGGACAAAATAAGCGAATGACAATGACAATAATAATTCATGTCTATTTAGGATGTTGTGTTTTATTTCCGATATCTCCTCGGGTGCAATACAGCTGTACCGGGGAACTCCCGGAGTTTCAACCGAAAATTAGTTCCATCATAAGTTTTATCGATTTTAAAATATTTTGCACCTGATTTTATTTTTGTTTTTGAGTTTTGCAATTTTCATTTGTTTCTTGACGACCATTTGTTTGTTTTTCCGCCCTCGGCGTACAGGCGATCTGATTTTAGAGATAATCATAATTTGCACGTACATTATTAATTGCGATTTGCACACGACAAAACGAATCTGTTATCCTGGTGCCAAGTACCCTTGCGTGTCCCGGAGGATTGGTTTAATTTTGTTTCTTGTTTTCCTTAATTTTATTCGGTTTGGTTGATAAGTAAGCGTGAGTTATTCCTATCGTTTTATGTATATGGCACAAAATGTCATGCTGAGATGGACAAAAGTGAGGTCAAGCTATGAAATAGAGTTGTTCTAATGAACATAAAACTAAGCTACAGGAGGTCCATTGCTGTCACTCACCTGTAAGTTGAAACACACATAAAAAAATTTAATAAATCGTTTCCGAAACTTATTGTAAAACAAAATTATTTATTTTAGAAATTCCTCGACTTTCGGTAATCCTGCACGCAAGATAAAAAATTGTTTGATTACCTAGTCCGATAATTAATTTTAATTACGTAAATTATGGGTGTAATTTCGCGAGCGTAGCTATAAATTATGTTTCGTAAACAGGTGTTGAAAGAGAGATATTTACCGTATATCTATTTAGTGCGAATAGTAAAAAATCCAAGATCGATATACGGTTTCGAAAAAAGAATACTAATCAGCAGTGCTACCACACACTGTGAACTAATTACTAGATGTGAGCTGCCGATGATGCCTCCTGTTTTCCATATCCCAACTGACCTCTATCCGACCAAAACCGAAAGGTTAATTATCTTCAATTCATCTACCTATTCATTGTTTTTTTCTCCAGTTAGATAATTTCGGAACAACTTAAATTCTAATTTTAACATCGAAATTTTGATTGGCTTTTTCATTTGTGCAACAGTAGTTCGAAGTACAGAGTGCTCCATAAGATCGTCGTTTCGCTCGAGCAATTTAAAACGGGCAAATAAGTAAAGCATAAATTCAATTATTGTATGGCAAAAGTGCAAAAACGAAATTAAATGCAATTATCTCGAATCGATTAGTACAAATAGCTTAATTAAGTTAACGATTTTTTAATAGCATCGCAGGTGTTTTTCGTATCGTGTGCCAAAATTTTGAAAAAAAAAGTCATCGAAACAATTCGAATCAATCATACAGTTGTCACAATTTTAGTTAGTCTGAGGATTTTCATTAGGGCTGGAAATACACGCAATGTATTATTTTAACCACCGGCAGCTATAAAATGCCAGCAACTTTTTTTTCCGTCTTGCGAGACGACTTTCCTAAAACTAATCCAATAGAACCGACGACGTTTTATTAATTACCCGATTCATTATAAAACGACCAGTTTTCATAATGTGGCCGCTTTGATGAGTTTATAAATTTATTTTGTAGCGCTCGGGGCCTAAAAAATGCCACGTGTGTTGATGATGATACAGGTCTTAAAAAATTATCCCGGCCGGCTATATCAATCACATTGGGATTATTAAGAAAAAGTCTCAAATATTTAATTAATCATGTCGAAAAAATTCTATACAAAAATTCTGACGTAGTTTATAAATCGGTCAAACTATAGAACGAATTGTGCTCTATGGCGTATCCGGGAAAAGTCCAGGCGGGTGTGATATTGATCCGGTAGATCCGGTCAGTGCGGCCAATCCGGAACGACACGCCCAGACAACTTTATTTTTTGTACTCTGATATCGTTTAATACCGCAAAATTTATCTATCACAAACGGCGTGAAATATTGCAGCAATTAATTTTTACAAGTATCTACATCCAACAATAGTTTTAAACATTCCTAACTACCGAATCATAGGGTGGTCGGGAGTATGTACTTTAAAATTTCTGGCGCCCTCACGCTAATTAAACTAATGCACCCTAAATCATTAAGTTGCGCGATCTGATTTAGCTGGAACTTGCACTAATTTTTATAATTCAACTCTGTGTGCTGACGATGACCTAATAAACCGAAACCGGTCCACGTATAGCCTGACAAAATATTAGCGATTCAAATCCATTTTCCGCCAGTTGCGACCAGCAACCAGCAATGCAACCCGAAGGTTGAGAAGCAAGTTTTGCCAAATGGTAAATGTGCAATGTGGTCGAAAAACTTTTAATTATTAAACTGCAAGTTTGTATTGATATCATATTAAAAAAAATTAGGCGCCTTTCTAATTGATTTTTAGGCATCTCATTCCATGTTTAGACAGGCCTATAATGCATTATCTCACGGCTCGATATGCGATCTTGATATCCTAAAATAATCGATTCGTGTTAACATTTTGCCAGTCATCAGACAGTTACAAGCAAAGGTGAACGTTACAACATTTACATGTCAGACCATCTCTGCATACTTCTTGATGGCTTAATTTGAATTGGATAGATTATGGATGTGTATAATAAAGCGAGACCGTTTTTGATCGAAATTTTTGATTTGACAAATGTGACTTATTTATCGAAGAAGATTAATGGACCCACCGACCACATATTTTGTAATTCATGGTAAAGCGTTTTTTTCAAGAAAATGAAAACGTTTGATAAGACCACCCTGTCGGGTCCTGCTTAAGCAAATAAACAAATTTTTCTTGGTCCGTCATTAAAATGTCGGTATCGTGCAAGTGGGATTACTTACTTGCAATTTCGTTGCAGGTAGATGGAATTGACCTATTTAGTAAATTGGTTTTGTTTACCCATCTTCAGATTCACAAAAGCAAGTACAACAAGGTAAAGTACTTGAACGTATTGTTTCAGTCGTGTTTTCTTGTGTTTTACCAAGACGGGGTACTGTAACCTGGCGACTTGGATGGCGCCATTACTCAAGCACATGACTGTGCACCTTTTTGACAAGAAATTGCTGTTTTTAATCTGCGTGTTTCACTATACATTGCTTCAAAACATTAAAATTTTAAATTACATAACAAAAAAAACCTGCCTATGTAAATGAGTACGTGTTTTATCTGCACCCTATTGTTCCACATTTTTTTACTTTCTCATTCATGTTAATAAATCGACGAAACATTCCGGTAATTATCGTTCCATGTGTAAGAACAACTTAATAACATTTTGACATTTGGATCTTATTTTCTTCCAATAAATACAATAATACAGAGATACTGTGGGGTATTCCATACCCCCAGGCCCCCAGAGAGAGTATTGTCGCGACATACAAATGGATTTGTTCGGATATAATGGAAAATGAAAATATAATAAAAAATATTTATAATAATAATATTATTTTCCTTATGTGACTATTGTTAAAAATATTATTACATGTATTTGTAATATTTAATTGTAGTGACACGGGTCACTACTCCCGAGGCCGATCCATTACATTTTGCTATTATGTATTACAATTTGATAATACCAAACTTAAATAATATGAATATTAATACAAGGTTAGTAATTGAACGCAACCGAAATCATCTCCAAGGGCAGAAAAACAAAACGCATGTCCCATTCAAAAAGACCAATGAGAATTCAGCTATGAAAGTGGCACTTTAGCCCTTTGGTGTGTAATATACTATTTCAAGTTTTATTAGTTTATTTCTGTTTTTGATGGGGGGATTTTTAAAAATTCCCTATTTTTTATTCATTTTGCTACCTTACTCTTGGATTTTGTCTCGTCATATCACTTATTTGGAGATGGTATCTCGCTGGTTGTTCGCAAGACAGAAAAACAAGATGCAAGATGATATTAATAATAAAGAAGATAGATTATGTTTAATATGAAGCAAAGGTAAAGAAAAAATAGAATAATGATTTATAGAGTCTAGGTAGTATTTGACGAGTCATGGAACCCATAATGAAAACATCTCATGGACAGATCGCTAGTCATTTCACCGCCTCCTTCGTGACTTTTGACGCTAACTTTTCTCGATGATGGATTATCTTGAGATTCCTTTAAATATTTATAGCGACCCCGGTATCTTTAATTTTGTTTAATCATCGTTTTAAGAAGATTTAAAAATTTTGTCTAATTTAACCACAAAACTATTATAACAGATGCGATGTGAACAATCAAGAATCCGAGTGATTAAACTGGAATCTGACAATTATTAATACAAAAAAACCAGTTGAGCAACCAACATCAATAGAAATAAGGATGCTGCTCGTTCCGATGCTATATGGACCCAATACTAACTCTTTCAGCTGTCATTTATTTTGTCAGGTGACTACCATTTCTGGACAAATGATTTTATATTGTCGCAAGCGTCAAATATTAAATAAATTTGCGTTATTGTGAAGCTCAGCACCAATAAAGAACCAGGCCAAAGGTCGTCTTCCAAAATTGCGCACCCAACTATCGTCAGCTAAAATAATAATTAAATAGAAATATTTTTACGAAATCTAAATTGAAACTCTTCCCACGTGTCGGATAGAAAATTTCGTGGTATGGAGATTGATAATTGTAAATAACAAATGGTCGGTTCCTATTTGGACTTTATTGAGGAACTTAAATTCACCCACACGACATTTAATTGACAGAAAAATTGGACTCCGACGTTATTCGTTTAAACGTTTAATTAATTTATACTATTCAATTAGAAATTATACTTAATTTTTTTACTGAGTTGTCGGTTAAGCTTTGGTCTCGTTCGAGTCTACTAAATATTCCCACATATTTTAAATTTTCAGTAATTATTATCTTCGTTTCGGATTTGTCGCCCTAACAAAACTTTTAGTAGCCACAACAAAATTTATTGTAGCAGCAAAAAACTTTGTCGGGGCGACAAATCCTCAGCGAAAGAGCGTTCTCTGGGGAATCCCCAGTCTAATTTTTATAACATTTTTGAAAATCTTTGGATTGCAATCATTAGTAAAGTAAAATTGGAAGAATGCAACCGCATTATTTGTGGTCGTCGAAAGGTGGTCCTAATCTGAGCTCATTTAAAATTCAAAGCTTGTCCAACAAAAAGGTTTCCCAAAAGTAAAAACCGCACTTTCAAGTTATTCATTCATCATTAGCTAAATATGTTATTTTATCGTTAACAATTCACACGTTGTAATGTAAATTGTAAGGGTAGCTACATTATAGCCATAGAGCACTGGTCGAACAAGCTACCGTTCGAATCAGTCAATGTTCCTACTTCCACCTAATAGAGCGTATTATTAGGCTTGACGGTTGCATGTACCCCTTATAAAAACACTCTAGAAATTTACAAGTACCGAAAAATGTAAAAGGGTTTTGTAGTAACCTGTCGTTTCTGAATGATTTGTGTTTTTGATATTAAATTGCTTCAAATTTAACAGAAAAAAAAAATGTTGCAATACTTTTAAGATCTTACCTTGTATGTACAACACCCACCATTGTTCCATCCGACCTAAAAAAAAAAAACATTAGTCTTAAGTTAGTCGAGGTGATAATGAAAATGGTAATGAAACAGGTGCATGGAATCCACATCAGATTGATAGATAAAAGGGGTTACGCTCGATTCCGATCTACAATTTTATTGAATACATTTGAAATCATTAATCTTTTTCATAAAAAACAACTGACGATTGCTTCCATTGACAACGGCGTAAATTAACTGAATTACATATAGTTTTGTGGGTACTAATGACGCCGTGAGTAAGATTGTAGATTACAAAAGAACTGAACAAGATATGTAGATGAACGGGAAGCTGCGTGGCCTTCACATCGACAACATGATGAGAATGGGGCTTCCATGATAATAAAAATATGGTTTTTGGTCAAAGATGGACCAGGCGAAACATCCAAAAACAAATAATCACCACTTGGAAAGAATAAAATTTTATTATTTCGGTGGCGCCCGCTCCGATTTTGAATTTTTGCATCCGAAGCACTTCAAAAAAAATTAAATTTTTTGCTTACATGTTATTTAATGATTCTTCAACCGGTTTTGCCAAATAGCATCTTCAGGTTGAATAGCAATCAATGCAGCATATAAGGAAAAACTTCCATTTTTTAATTTCTAATTTATTGTAAAAATTTATTTTTTAGGGTAAGTCAAGGACAAATTGGCCCTAAAGTGAAACTCGATTTTCTTAGGTAGAATCATGATTTTTGCACAACACATTTCTCTTCATGAAATTCCTGAAATTTTCATAACTGGAAACTAAAAAATAAACAAAATAAAAAAGTTTATCGGATTCTGTAACTGACCGAAACATTTGATTTAAATTGTAAACCCCACCGCAAATATTTTCGTTTGTTCTTTAAGTTATCAACTTGAGAGTGTTGGGATAGTGCGGCCTTCATACCGCACAACCTCCTAGCACTTTAGATAGAAAGCCATGCCTTCCTGTTCGTAATTCCTTCCGTAAAGCACAACAGCATTAAGACAAAAGATACCGAGTGCGGTGTGCCATGGGCCATAGGAGAGGTGAAGCAAGAAACTGTGAGAGATGTGGCATGCACGCTTCAAAATTATTACTAATAAAATTGAAAAATTGGTAATAATATTTCTTCTTGTCATTTTAAAATGAATAATTACAAGTTTCAAAATGACTATGTGAATTAAGATGTTTTAGAACACCTGAGATGGCATAAACGGTACTGAATATAAAGCTTAATGTGTAGCGTTGTCATTTAACTCTAATGACCAACACTGCCAACGTTTTCATTGTCGTCAGTTCTCTTTTCTTGTTATTTTGATAAATAAGTCTAGATGAATACGCAACTTTTTACAACTTATTATTCTTTAAATCAGATCTGTTCTTTGGGATAAGATGATTAGTTTGTTGCTAATGAGAAAACCTGTTTAATACCATAGATTTACACAACGGTAACTGTTTAATGACACAAATGGTGCTAAAAATACAAATTACTATCTTTTAGTTTATAAAATTTACTTTTTGTGTTTCCTAATTAATTTTATATAAAACACCTTTTCATATGAGGTAACGCAACGTAGACGATCATTAAACTCAAAAGATTAAAATGCCAAGTTGCTATAGCAACAGTGTTATACATCAAACAAAATTTTCGTGTCATCCGCATAATACATAGCATTAATAAAATTTTGAAAAAAATTAAAAAAACCTTACACAAATTTAACGGGTTAGCATGTGCTCTCATAGACACAGCAAGGATATTGGTATTAATCGGCCGGACTGTCCGCCAACTATGGATCTACCAGGTGAGTGGCCTTTCGTAAAAAATTGACATCCCTAACCCACGTTTTTTTAGATATGGGTCGACCCGTTAGCCCAAGAGTTTTCCCAGAAGCGAGAGAAGAAGCAGCTTACTCTTTAGGAAATAATATCACCAAACCGATTCAAAAGCTGCCTCCAAATCACCCCGAAGTCCAAAAGTGGTTTCAATCGGTCGACACCAGGAACGTGGGGAAAATAAACGCAAAGGAACTGCAACAGGCGTTCGAAGTGTTTCAAGGAAAGCATTTTTCCGACGGAGTGTGTAAATTCGTAGTGCGTCTGTTCGATTTGGACAAGAACGGCGGATTGGACGTCCGGGAATTTGAGCAACTGTATTTCTACGTGAAGCAATGGGTCAACGCTTTCAATTCGTACGATAGGGGAAGGTCAGGATTTCTGGACGAAAACGAATTCGTCAATGCTTTGAAACACATGGACATCAATTTCAGTCCGGAGTTTGTCAAATTTCTGATTACGAAGACCGATCCAAATTGCAAAAAGATCTCCTTAGATCAGTTCATCGTCACCTGCGTGCAGATACAAAAGTTTACCGACGAATTTAAAGCGCGAGATGAGAAGTTTTCCGGGAGCATTTCCCTGAAGTACGAAGACTTTTTAGAGATGATATTGAAATGTGTAACATAGAGGAACATATTTTTTAAATAAAAATTTGCAAGAGTTGTTTAGAACTGTGGGTGGGTTCAGTCGGTGCAGTGGCGTGCTGTAAATATTTTCTCGATTGGGTGGCACACCACTGGTCGGTTGTTCCATGGAATAATGGTATTGGATGTTGGATTTCCTTTTCACGTAAAAGTCATACAAAGTTTGATGCTTATTAATGATCTGATTTGTAAAGGACAAGATGCTTCTGTTAATCCAACAGAAATTGCCATACGTTGAATGGGCGCAAAGAAAATATTAATTTAAAAGTAGATAATATAAAAGAAAAAAATTATAACGCTAACTTCATTACTTGCCAGTTATGAGCAAGCACGTTATTAAAAGATAATATAGGATTATTTATTAACATGGTAAGGTGCTAGTCATTGTTGCGTTAGAGCGTTGTTTGTTCAGGGCCAAATGCCAGTCATCAGTAAGTGAGAGCTTAATTTGGCTTCTTCATCTAATACAATGTAATCGAAGCTATCATACCCAGTTACTGACAAAATCATTTAGCTTCTATTAATCACGAGGCGATAAAAAATCTACTAGGCTTTTATTTTTTATCAATATGAGATTAGTTTGGATTTGAAAGAAAAACAGTGTAGAACAACACAAAAATTCCTGTATTCGGCTATTTATTTTGAGCGCTGGGAGCACCCCAGGTGGTGAGAACAAAGTTAATACAAAACCACAACATCATACGCTAACTCTACTTTTATAATCTGATTCGGTGGGATTATTTGAATATTTATATATGAAGAGTGAGCACTACGCCGCCTGATGCATTAGCAACTTTTAAACTGATTTTATAATGGATACGCAGATTTCGTTGCTTCATATTTGTTTGAATTTTAAATTTAATTCATTCGGCGGAATATTTACCACGCTTTCTCATACATTTTAATTTAGCCACATTCCTTATGCAACTTTTTCAAACTTCTCCCAAACCAACTTGAAAGATAAAGCTCCTCCATCATAGGGTGGTCTAAAATTATTATAATCATATTCGATTGTCCGGCGAGGCAGTACGCCCCTGTACTCTTAAGATGGGAGACCGGAGCTACTCAGTTACAGGGGCGATTAGATTTTAAAATAATTTTTCTATTCTAAGAAATAAGCTTCTCTCTCATTTCTTCCGTCTTCAGTTTATCGTGATCAATTTTCCATTCGGCTTCCACTGGCTGTTTCAGAAATTCACAAACCTAAGGATTTTGCACAAGATTTGCGTGATTGAATTTTCTGAATTTAGTCAAGGTGTCAATCCTAACTAACTGGGGTTTAGCAACAGTAAGTCAATATGCAAAACTGGGAAGCAAAATAATATTGGGAAAAACTGGAAAACAATTTTCAATGTGACAATGTCAATTGTTAAAAAAGCTCACCCAATGGATGCCGATAGACTGGAATTCTAACCTCTGAGATCTTTTAGTTTCCACTTTCCAGATATTAAATTTCCATGTAAGAAAATCACCACACAAACGCAAACCACTCTTATTTCCACGATACACGAAACTAAACTAAAAGAAAATTGTTTAGCGAAGAGTCATACAATGATAAGAACTGTTTTTGTAACAAAACACCAAGTGTTTGCTACGTAGAAGTCCTTATCGCGACAACCTTTAAAATTTCTAAGACTCATCGATATATCAATAATTTGCGTGATTAATACGAATAAAATTTTAATTTGCGTTTTAATGTGAACATAAAAATGTCTTCAAAGAGCGAGAGAGAGAGAATCATAGAGCTGATTTTACTTGCTACTGTTGGGATTCACTGTAAGTTTACAGAGATTCACAATGTAATTTTACATGGTAAATATAAGTATGTATATGACTGAGTTTATAACTTCACATAGATTTACCAATCTTATATTCAAAATAAAATATGCCTGGAAAAATGAGCCTATTTCGACAGGAAATTCATTCATAATTTACGAAAGCCAATGAAGCAATTTTCGTAAGCAATAATTTCGCATGGCAATTTGTATGATCGAAAGTAAAAATTCTTTGTTCAACAGTAAAGCATCCAAATTTAATAATCAATTTGTGAGTTTCTACACTGACACTAATTTCTTGGCGTACATAATTGTGATACATCAATTAGCAATTACTTGTAACTTATAAGTTTGGCTTTCTACCATTATGTTTAGTTTCTTTTTCAAATATCTAAATGTTCAATAAGAGATGCTAATAGAAGCAAAAAAATATCATTAGGCTAATGAATATCCACAATTGAAGTAATGAATGATATAACCAAAAAAAATAATACACCTTGGATCCGTGACGCTTGCCTTTCACTCACTAATGCGCGAAACGAATCGCGGCAGATGCAAACCCAGCAAATTAGGATCAACATCATTAATCGTATTTTTTTACATAAAAATGCTAATGGAATTATCGTTTGTCACAAATCTTTAATAAGTTTTTTAAAAGGAAATTCGTAATTTCGACGTTTGGGAGGTCGATGGATTTAAAATGCACTCTTAGTCTTTCCATTCTGACCTTTCATCAGTCGAAAGCGTTTGCTGGCAAATTTAAGTAGGTACGTAAGAAGTCAAAAAGTTCTGTTATCCAAATGCCAGTGCAGATGAATACAAAATTAAACTTGAAGATGAAGGTTGGTGTATAAGAGGGAATGATGGTATATGATACGAGTGTATAGGTGTCATTATAAAACTGCTGGTCATGTCAGCAAATGGCCCCAACCTGCTACTTAGTCAGTAGCCAGACTGTCGGACTGTACTATTGTAGCCACACTAACAATGCCTTCACATCAAATCATTTTCGTCTTATTTCAATTAATTATACGGAGAGCGAAAATAGCATCCAGCTAAAAGCAACTTCATTTTATTAAATTCAATCGAATTTTAATTATACTATCACAGACTGGATTTAATTCTGGTGTAAGAAATTTTAACCGTCATAAACAAGACGTCAAGTTCTGCTCTCTTAAAATACATCAAGACCAAGCTTATTTTTCCAGCAGGAAAACCACGACTTTCCATACCCCCAGACCCCCCGGTCTTCTCACCATATTGGATGCAGTTACAAAGTGGAGTCTTTGACCTATTACTTCTTCGAAAATCCTGAAAAATCAGAGCCGTTGTCTAGAGCTTAGTTTCGCAGTGAATCTATCGATTATTCGACAATAATATTACAGCAAATATTGACCGATATTGCTAGCCTAAGGATCCAAGACTTCATATCAAATAAATTTACCCTTTATTTCCCCCAGCAATAAGTTAATATAAAAGTCGGAAATACTTCTGCTTCCAGTTCGACCAAACAAGTCCAGATTTCCTATTACGAAGGGTTTAAGGACGAAGAAGAGGTATCCGGTAAATATATTTTAATTGTGGCGAAAATACTTGAAATAGCTTAGAAAAAATTTTAATTTGATAAGTAAACTCTTAACAAGATCCAACACATTTAGCTTTAACGAGATTTACTGTAAATTCTCACAGCTATCCATCCAATTTATAAAGGAGTCGTGACAGAGCTATTAAAGATGTGGAACTGAAGGATGTACAACGCAGTAGCAATTAGAAAAGAAGCACAAAAAATTTCGTTTCGACAAAATTAACTATTATTTTGAATAACTTAATACTTGCGAGATTTACTGAAGATGAAGCCAAGAAATTAACTGTAATTGAGTGGTAATTACTATAAATAACAAGCACTTGGTATATAATTAAAGAGAGATACAAAAAAATTTAGATAAATTATCATTCACTTCAAATTAAATTTTGAAAGGCTTTTGTGTACACACACTGTCCATTTTAATGATCAAATGGTGAAATCGACACTGGGATTAAAAATAAAAGAATTTTTTTGAGAAAATTTCAGCTGAAGGTTTTTCGGCAAAATAACTTAGGTTCATTTGTGATGCTAAACGCGGTCGAGCTGCAAACGCCATTGATTGCACGCCCAATTACACCCCCGAGATCATGTTTACATAAGTAATCAGCGAGCGCACAGTTGACACAGCACCGCGCTGCCGGAATTAAGTGATCCACGACCAAAGTCCCGTTTACAACCCTTAAACCCTTCCCGCTACAGCTTGCACTAATTCGATAACGAATTAATAACAAAACAGAATAAAATTATTAGGCGCACGGACCGCATAGTAAACAGTTGGTAGGAGGGAGGTGTTTAATTTTTCTTTTTCTTTCAGTCAAACTCGAAAAACTTTCAGTCGTTTTCAGTCGCTGTTCGAAATAAAAAAAAGGATGGAAATTTCGAAAATTTATTTTTCGCGCAGAGTTGAGACAGGCAGACGTTCTCCTGGTGTAAGTTGTTCTCGAACAGGAAGCAAATCAGCAGACGTTTTGCATATGGACGCTTGATGAATATTAACAAGACCGTCGTTTCCATTCCCCCATATCTACCCTTATTCCGACATATCTCAAGTTTACTTTATCCACAAATCTAATCCGAGATCTCAAATTTTAGTTTACAACTTTGCGACGTTTATAAGGCATAATCTTAATACACTTAAATTTAAAAAATGAAAACATGTTAAATCGTGGCGTTATATTCGAAATCGAATAAAATAGGATATGAAATATGAAATTTTCAATCTGAGTGAGGAAAAGAAAAATATTGAAAAATCCCCCTAGAGTCCAGAGATCTTTATAGACGGTAGTTTATGTAGCTGAAGGATCGGACCGTAATGTAATTATCTTGAATACGGACTGCTTTTCAAGTGGGGGCTTTTAGCTAAGTTCGCACTTGAGCTTATAACGTTACCAATAATACACCCCAACATTGTAACACTTGGAAGCGACAATTTACCTTGCATAGATAAACACAGATATTACAACACTTGCTGTTTATTAGCTTTAGCAAAGCTTTTGATAATTCTCCGCATTAAAATCAACATCTAAAATGTTGTCCTTGTTTCAACAGTTTAATGCAATTTCAAAAACTCCACTGGATTTTGAAAATCCAGCACGTGTTTCGTGATTATTCGCCATCGTCAGTTGAATACCTAATCGGAAATATTTGGAGCTGAACCAGCAGTACCGGCCGACTGAGTAAGATCATCCCCATTAATTAAATTCCCTAGCAAGTCATCTTGACTTCGGGTGAAATAATCGCCTAGTCGAAAAATATAATAATTTAACAAAAATAAAACAAACAGTTATGCAACCCCATTAACATGTGCGGTTGCCGTAATTATCTAAGTTCAAGATTAAAAAGTTTAAGAATTTTTAGAGTAGGACTTTCTCACCCAAATATTTCATTTCGCATATATTTTCAAATAAATCCACTAGTTTGGGTCATCAAGCTGCGATATAAAAATCATAAAATACATTTTTGACCTAGGGAGTAATATAAACCATTTTCACCTTCTTCCACGATTCTTCAAAATCTAAAACAAAAGTTTAAGATCAACTAAATTGCTATAAGTACACTTGAATAATATAACTACCCTTTCTATTGTAAAATTTGCAATCCCTTGCGCTTCAGGAATGTTTTTATCAAGTGTGTAGGCTCAGAGATCTACTCATTTCCTATTAATTTACAAAAAATAAGAAAGTAATATATTTTCATAATTAAATTTTTAAGCCGCATGAACTGCATGGTTCTGGACTTGCTGGTGGTATAAGAGATTTAATATAAATTACAAATTAGTTTTCAAAAAGTTTTAACAGGTACAAGTTTGTTCTTAGTTATTATAGGTGGTATCTATCGAGGATCAAGTGTTAAATGGGTGTAACTGAAATAATTATCCTAAAATGCCAATGTATCACTGCCTGATATAGTGGCGGTTTCGCACCTACGGGGCGCGATCGGTTCTGATCCCCTTAATTAGCGATTGTAAATTAAAGAACGATAAAATATTAAGACGACAAGTTGGGTGTTATATTAAAGTCGGTTTCAGTTTAAAATTTCCATTTTTGTTTTATTATACGTATTTCTCGATATCATTATTTTACTGTTGTAATTTTTTAATGATACGCTTGCTCCTACCGTACGCTGGCCAACAATTATCCAGATATCTATTTTGCTGAAGGCAAATTGAATTTTATCTTTTATCTACACACATTTGTATTGTGAGAGTATTCCGGCTACAATAACTCGGATGACGGAAACGTTCATGCAAATGAATTATCGAAAAGTCCTTCACGCGCGCTCTAGGAAGAGAAATTTTTTAAATCTGTTGCCCTATCCACTCGTACGGTATATTCTGGTCAAGTTGGGGTAAACGAACACTTCCGTGTGATTGCACGGACAATTCAGAATCACTTGACACCCGGACCTGAGGAGTGGAGAGGTCTCTCTTCAATCACAAAGACCGTATTGCTAAAATTGATCCATCGAGAAATAAGAAGCCTCAATTTCTAAATGCAATTACAATTAAATTAATTAAATCATCTCGACGACGCGAGATATAAAAAGACAAAGTGGTAAGCGTTGTTAGTTCCCCTCCCAAAATAGAATTAAACAAATTTCTATTTACTAGTTTGAATTAACCAAATTACGGTCCATCATGATTAACATCAGTGCGTTTACATGTTATGAAATGACGAATCAAATTTCATTGGGATAATAATTTACCCGCACATTGTGAAAACAAACAAAGCGTGCTACTATGGCTCTGTGAAGCATTTGTGCTCATTTGCTTCAATCACAAGTTGTCATAACTGCAGCCGGAAATTGTCATTCAAACGCTTTTAAATTTTAATTTCTATTTATTTACTGTTAAACGATTGTATTTTTCTGTAGGTATCAATTGAGAACAAACAACTATTTACCTGCAATCGATTTTTGGATGCGCAGCTAGCTACTCGAAATACTTTTAAGATCTGTCCAAGCCAGCTTTATTGTTCAAGTATTAGATTACAGAAGATTGACGGCTTTACGTGTCCTCCGAAGCACCAAGGCTCTTTTCCACGATGAGAGCGATGGAATGGTTCGTTAATATTTCTTCAGTGAAGCAACACTAATAAAGAGAAAATATCCCTGTCAACTAACTGGGGATATCTTAAGAATTTTGGTATTACATCCGCCAAAAATTGAAAGTCATTTTTCAAGACTACTTTACACTATATCATTTATAAGAGCGTTAATGAAACCATCTGTATCCGTCAAAAATATGTAAGGTCTTAAACTTACATAAACATCACACACGACTCCTTTGTCGAACTTCCCGTTCTAAATCGTCAGTAAAATTAAATTAATTGTATTTTCATAATTTCTTATTTAATTTATCCCTCTCTTATTACAATATCAACAAATAAATATGACAGAGGCTCAAATTTGAAGGGCATAACTTGGAAGCTTAAAGACACCTTTGACACCTGTGTTTTGTTATCGAACACCTAGACCGTGCAGTCGTGTGAAATGTACCGTAATCCGTTAAAAAGTTTTTAAATAAATACCCAATGACTCCATTTCCGTTTTAATTTACCAAAATATTTTATTTTTATATCTCTAAAAGTCAAAATTTCAAATTAATTTCAAATTAATGATCGCCCATTTCGTTAAATTTATTGTTTCACTGTTACGCTCCTCAACTTCTCGTTATGGAGGAAATAAATAAATGAGACCATTGGGACGTGGACATTTTAAAATAATTTGTCATTCAATTTTGCCATAGGGGGGGGGGGGCAGTGGGCACTACATCCACCCCATTTCTCTGCCATCGGAAGATTGTCAAACAGCCATCAAGCGTTCAAGCAATTCAAGTTTTCAGATTTTTCTAATCTTACGCCCTGGGGCATTTTATCATGTTTTTTCAATTCAAAACTTCTTCGTTATTATAGTTGGATCACAAAAAACCGCCATTCTTGTACCTTTTAATATGCAAATTGTGATAAGCAAACGACATCATCATCATCTCACAAATTAAATTACAGTAAAGAAGTTGGATTAAAAATAAATACAACGTCTTCAATTTATCATTGTTTGGATTTAGCCGTAAGTCACGATTTTAGTTAAAAATCTATCAACCATGTTCGTCTATTCAAAATTAAATTGAATAAAAATATTTTTCTAACGTTTTCAGCTACCAACTTGCTTAGATTTTATTTTTCAATGGAACGGTTAAATACCCCATTATTGAACAAATTAAGCTCTCAATCTAATTACTTGAAAGTCGCTTCTACTGTATTTTTAATTTAATTGTAAGTGTGGTGAATTTACGATAATATTTTCGTTGGATACGGTCAGAGGAAAATTGATCAAAATGGAAAGTAGTTTTAAATATTCTATACCCGCTATAATTTGAAAATCTCCATATTTGACAATGTAAATAACTGTTTCAGACCGGGAGGTCTGGGGGGTATGGAATGCCTAAAGGAATACTTAGATCCCCAGACTTAATTACCAGTTCTACTTTTACTCCTGAAACAACAATATACCATTCTTGTAAAATAATTCCAATTTTGACAATGACCGGTTAGAATGTGACAATTATGTAACGGTAAAAGTATTTACGATTGTTCCTCGAGATGATGATCGAGAATTTATATATCTTTTGAAATGTAAAAAATTGTATTCCTCTTTGTGGGTAAATATTGCAGTTATACCACAATGAAAGGAAGATTGCACACGATACACTGCAGACGTCGTAAGTTGCATCATAAAATATTAAGAATAGCAAGAAAGAGTTAATGACAAAATAAGCACGGAGTTGAACAAGGTAACAACGCAGGTTAGAGAAGCAATTACAGAATATATACAGTAAAATAACCAAGGTGTGTAAATTTTATTTCTGCTTAACTGCCGCATCTTCAAGTTCTTTCATGACATCTGCAAGTGCAACATTATCATATGGCATTCGTAATGACATTTTTATGATGTCATTAAGAGCTAAACACCCGACAGTTTAATTAAAACACCCGCCTGTCTGTTAAGGTGTCATATAAAATGCATAAGAGATACCTCAGTGCTAAACAACAAAAATGAAACATTATTTCGGTCGTCGCATGCCGGTGTCCCTACAAGCAACGCCGCTCCGAGCAAGTTGCATGCGCTTTAAAAAAATTCGACGATTTCTTGTTCGCTTCAAAAAAATCCGCACATTCTCCGGTGCTTTTAAACATTTTATGATTTATTTCGACTTGGGAATGGCACGTATCTCAATAATTTGTAAGCAAGCAAATAAACGGTTGTTACTTGTAACAATGCTCAGTTTTTAATGTTTTACACTGAACTGGGTTATTAATTTGTGCATAAAAAAGAACCTACACTTTAATTATAAGTTATAAAATGTGAACGGCAGTCTACCCTATTAAAAAGTATGCATTTATCATTTTACTGTATATAATATGACATGTGAGATGGTTTTTGTAATGCGATTCCACATCTATAAATTTAGTTTCGCTCGTATCTTACAGGTGAAAATTTTAAATTTGAGCAAATAGATTGAAAGTTTTTAATGATGCAATTTTAAATCGGTTCCGGTTTAAATTTTCAACTCGAAAATTAAATTCTTCTTTGTGTCAGTGCGCGAATTGTTATTAAAAATATTTTGGCCAATTAAATCACGATCGGTCAGCGTAAGCAGGCGACGGAGGGCGGGGAATCCCTCGAAAGGTTAAAAAATCAACCTTTTGATGTGTCTAGCGTCGAGTTGCATCAGGTGAAAGTTGAAAGTTGTCACCTAGGATACGAAGCTTATTCAATAAAATAAACGAACAAAGGGATGTTTTTAAACGTGTAATAATTGGGTAGTTGAGAATTACGTCACTATAACTTTGATATAGTTAAATTTTGTATCCTTAAATTATTCAGGCTAGAAGTTTCATTTCCTAGTTACGACATCAATTTCGGTTTTCAACAGCTCAGTTTTCAGAGCCGTGTGGGTGCAATTAAAGTTAGGATCCGAGTGAATGTGGCGGAAATTAAAGGGTGTAGGTAGAGACTAGGTGTAGTTCGTAGCAGCCAGTTATCCGCGATCCGCCAGATTACAGGGCTCCTGCACGTGGCTCTCTCCACTGCTCCTCATCACAGATCCGATAATTTCGCCCGCCACCCCTTTCGAGCAAGAAATTGCACGAAAAGGGAGATCCATTTAAAAGTATCGATTTGAACTCGACTTTTCTTTCCTTTTCGATGAGATTTCGATAAGCCAAACCGAGAACTTGTTTCCGATAGGCTTCAACTGGAATCGATTTCTATCACGAGTGCGTTCTACGCGTTACGAAAATTTCTGTTTGCTTCGCCTTCCTGGCATCCACTTGGCGCTTAAAATCGCTTCCCCTTTATAATAACACAGGTCCTTTTTTGATACTTGTGTTACTCGAATAGCAGCGGTTCAAGTTCAATTTCTCTAGGGAAGCAGTTAAAGCTTATACAGTAGAAGTTTACGTAACAAGGAATTTAACTCGAATTGAATTCTAATTTGTAATGAGAGCGTTTGTGCTTGCTTATTTGAGATCGTTTTTCTGCAAGGTACCGCTATAAAATTTTCAATATCCAAAAAAAATTCGAGATGAGCCACAAAGAAATAAAATTTGTTACTGCAATCGTGGATAACTCAGTGGCGTGCCGAAATGAACATCAGTCAACGTCACCCCCAAGCGCAAGACGACAGACACGAACATTGATAATGGATCGTTTTTATGTTACCATGGGCTATCTAACTTGCAGTTATTACATTTTCATCTACTCCATTTACAGGTGAAAAAAATAGGACGAATTCTCATCACACTAATTAGGACATTTTCCCCTAAGAGATAATGCTGTAATCAAACTTTTATTATTGTTTATCCTTTATAGAAATGTATTGAATACAATAATTAATTGCATTGCAGCATCCTTGACGTGATTAGCCATATCGGTAGATTAAGTGCGGACTTCCTTGTTTATTTTAGAAATATACGTCGTTATTTTGTTATGTATTTATTATTTTATAGAATAATAGAGTTTTTCTCTATACCCCCCAGACCTCCCGGTCTAAAACCTATGAACTGGATACATGGAGATATAGAGTACCCCCCTCCAATAGTTTTCAGTCATTCAGTCTTCCAGTCATCGCTTCACGAATATAATAAACTGCGTTCAAATCTTTGGTAGGCTTCAACCCTAAAACTCTCCACCCCCTCTCGTATTTACTCTACATTATAAATTTCTTTCTTCTTCATAAACCCTAGATGGCATGAGTTCAATGGACGGAGCCAGTCGCAGGTGTCTTCTAACCATGCAACTGTTGAGATATTATCTATTTTAAATGGGATTACGTTAATTATGGCCGAATTTAACTGGGAAATAAATTCCTGCCTTCCATACCAGGGATTTTCGAGTTCGGGCGTCTGCAGCAATGGTTTTACCAATTGCATGGTTTCAGATATTTACTCTCTAGTTTACATTATCCCAAACCACGAACAGATCCTTTTTGTATTTTCTGTAAGATTTAAATCTTAGACAAATAAGAAATGTGCCGGTAATGAAAGCAGTGATTTACTTATCCACTTATCGAAACGAGAAACTAAATTTAAACTGACGTTTGTTTCGTAACCGAATTACATTGAAGCCGTTTAGTGTATAAAAATTATTGGGTGATGAAAAGCCAAAAAAAGCGTAAAATTAACTTGCAAATCAAAAGCAACAAATCTCACCGTCCAGAAGAAACAAATCTGTTAGATGTAAACTTAGAGATTTGCTGAGTGGATATTATTGAGGCAAGACGAGCAAATTCTATAATACAGATCTAAAGAAAGCACGAGATGAATCACTCCATCAAGTCGACTTGACAGCTTGACGCCATTCAATTCTCATTGCATACACAACATACAACACACTCGGTTTTTCTATCGTGTTTCAATCTCGTCCGTTGCTGATTTTTACATTTTCTAATATTATCTCGCTTTTTTTTCTTATGCATGGTAATATACAAGGGGCATCCAATGAATTCCTGCAAATTAGTTTTTACTTAAAATGCTGGAATAGTTTAGCAGCTATACAATGCATTAGACGCATTTGCACAATATAAGAGAAAAGTTGTCTTGAGAAGCTGGAAGTTCCGTACATAATTCAATTCCTTCTTCGCTACCGTGATAATAATGTTAATGCAGCGTTAGATGATCGACGCGCAGATCCTTCGGTAATCTAATCTTACAACTCCAATAGCTTCTCAGATGTTTCCAGTTTTTCAGATGTTTGCTTTAGACTTTCATTTACACACTAAAATACAAATTCTCTTTCTAATTATCAAGGAAGGAATCGAGATACGAAGGACCTTTTAAAACTTATATAATTAGCAAATACAATTTTAAAACGGTTTACTGATAAAACTACAAAAATTAAATTTATAATCTACATAATTGTAGGAAAACTATACATCCGAAATGATAATGGCATTATCAAAAATGTTTTTAATTATAAAATTTCTATCATAAAGCATCCTATTGCTGATGCTGACTGTTGAAAAGTTCTAAGTGAGTTTAGCGCAAGTAAGTACAATTCCAAAATTGATTTAAACATCAAATTTTCAAATTTTCCCACTGTAATTCCGTCATTGTAGTTATAAATTTCTTAATCTTGGAGCTCTAAGGCAATAATGGTCAGATATACTACCCCATTAGCATGTGCTTATGAAGGTTGCATTACAATGATTCAATAATTTTAGGTAATTTGACGATGAAAATCTTTCTTCTGATTTTGCTGGTACAACTTTGGCGAGAAATTCAATCTTCCTGCAATGTACACGAGGTGAAGAGTACAACTCAACAATTGTTATCCCGTAAATGCAGCCTTTGGGAGTGTAAAACCAAATACCACTACCCCACACTTTACTTTTATGCAACATGCTCCTATATGAAATTCATAAATAGTAACAGTTTATCCACATCCGAAAATCTTCAGTACATCGAATATCCACACAGCACCATACCATCTATTCCAACAGGAACGTTTTCTAAATTGCATAGTGTTTTTGAAATATACTTGAACAACAGCGAAATTGAGACCATATATCCTGGGGCATTCAATGGATTGAATCAACTAATAATATTACGTCTATCAAACAACAAACTCAAGACGATCTCACGAGGAAGTCTCAATGCATTAATCATGTTAGAATTACTGGATTTGTCCTACAATAACATACAAACTATCGACGATAACGCATTTCATGGAATGTTATCGCTGAAAACCCTGACTTTAACCCACAACAAAATAACACACGTTTTTCATAACACCTTTTCTTCCCTATCTCAACTCAAGGGCATCCAACTGGATTTCAACGACATATCGATGATCGACAACGGCTCCTTGGACGATTTAGCCAGCATAAGGTACCTGAACATCTCAAACAGTACTTTACAAAAAATACCCGATCGATTATTAACAAACTCAGTTAAATTGCAAGCGATAGAACTTCCCAATAACCGGATCGAAGAATTCGATTTCGACAATCTGCCATCCGGTCTTCAGCAAATCAATCTCCGAAACAACAACATCAGTGTTATCAAAAACTGGAACAAATTGAAATGCGGTAACAAAGTCGACTTAAGTCTCAATAACATTCTTAAAATTGAACCAATCGGATCTTCTGGAATACAATCTTTGACTTTGGAATCCAACAAACTTCAACGGCTAGGTTCGGCTTTATTCAACACTTCGCTACGATTAACAACGTTGAGTTTTGCCAAAAACTCCATCGCAAGTATCCAAGCAGATACCTTCATCGGTTTGTTTAGTCTCATCAGTTTGTATTTAAGTCACAACGAAATTCCATACCTCCCAATAGGATCCTTCCGAAACTTGCGTAGTCTGGAAATTCTTGATCTATCGGATAACAAAATTGCAGAATTGGAGTTTGGGACATTTGGGGGTTTGCAAAACTTGAAGGAATTACGGCTGAACGAAAATCAATTGAAAGTCATACCGGAGCACACTTTCCACGTTTTTCAGAAACTACGAATTTTGAATTTGAACGATAACTTGTTGGAGAGCCTTAACGCCAGTTTATTGAATCAGGAAGTTAAAACACTGAGTTTGATATCGTTGGACAATAACCACTGGGTTTGCAGTGTTTTGATTTTCATAAAAAATGAATTTGAAAGAAATCATGTTACGTTGCATCCTGGGAATAGGTTCAACGAGTTTAACGTCGATGGAGTTGCTTGCAGGCACGAAAAATTTGCAGCCACCAAAGACTATGAAGATAACACTACGCATGAAGATTTTATGACGACCACAGTCACCAGTGTGAAATTGAAAAGTTATGTGGACGAGAGGAAGGAAGAACTGGAAAGGACTTCCAAGTATATGGACGAAATGTTCGTGAATTCCACATTTTATAAGTTCTTCAATGCACAATTCCAAAATTTAAGCTTCTTCCAATATTTTAACGATGGTTTTCAAAATGTTAGTTTTTTCAAGTTTTTGGATGACGATTTTAAAAATACTTCGCTCTATGAAGTTCTGAATAAAAATTTCACCCTCTACAATATTGGAGAAGGTAACTTTTCGAGTTTTATAGATCGAGAAATTGAAAAAAGTAAACTGGTGAGATACTTCGACGAAGACTTTATCCATTCCAACTTTTTCAAATATTTCAATGAAGATTTTGTATACAGCGAATTTTTTTTGGAACTGAACAAAAGTCGATCGGATAATTCAGAAGACACAAAAGTGATGCAAAATGGTAAATCTTACGCAGCCGAGTTGGTTGATGAAGACCAAAAAAATGTGGATTATAATGCTCTCAGAAATCAGGTTACACTTTTCATGTGTCTAACAGTTGGACTGCTTGTAGCAATAGTTTTAATTTTTCTGATTGCTCTCTACAAGTTATCTGTGTTCATTAGATCGTTGGACGGGCATTTACGAGATAAGAATACAAACTTAGAATTGTTACTATAGGAATTTTTTTGAATAAAATTATTCGTATTTGTAATTTGTAAATCTAACAAAATAATATAGAATTTTAAACCTATTCATTGTTTCAATTTTGCGAAGAACAATTTTATTTTTAGATTAAATTAGGAATGGAGATGAATTTACCAACCGCTCAAACATGAGACGTTTCGAAAACGAATTTCAGCGAGTCCCATCAAATCAAAGTTTCACGTCGCATTCTTTTTACGAGATTATTTTATTTAAAAAGTCAAACCAAGACCGTCTGAGTAAAGGAAAAATTTTGCTTTCGCAATTTCCTTTAAATTTCAAGTATGGGCTGTCGACTCTCCGAACGGTCGATCCGGTTTTGGAAATTTTAAATTACATTTCTCCGGATTATTGGGAACAAGAGACGGCGGTCTGTTTAAATGTTCGTACGAAGAAAATGTAAAATCTTTTTGTACGTGAATGCAGTCGGTCTTGGTTGGACAAAATGCGCAACTCGTCTGTGATTTCAGATTACCTCGCCAAGCTATGATTGATTTTGTTTTATTTAAGTTGGAAGAATATTCATGTTCCGCACTTTTCTATATCAAAGAAAATCCAATCAAAAGAAAACAGAGAAGTTTTTTTTCTATACCGACTGCGCTTTCAGCAGCCCGGACTTTGAAGTATATAGGGTTCGATTTATGTCAAAGTTTGTTGCTGTTTTACGCTCTAAGAACTGCACAAAGCAGTAGTTTTGTGCACTTTATTTACTCCTATTTTGTTAATAAATCAATACCTAAGTACAAACTTCCAATTTTATATAAGCTCCAAGATTTACTTCAAAGTCTAACGGAATTTGAAAATTATGCTTCCGACCATTCAGAAAATTAGGAAACGCGCTAAATATTCTCATTTTAAAATTTGCATTTGAAAATTTAAATCTTAAACATATTTTTTAATTTGATTTGCAGCGTAAGGATAACGGAGTATACTGGTAGAAATAACAAGGGTGGCTCCCTCTACAGAGCTACCCTGCATTTGTACGAACCCCACATAAAAAGTAACGACCGAGATAAACAACACTCACATTTTACAAGCCAACTAAATAAATGATAATTTTATTATTACATTTTAAATTCCAGTGCTTCTCAAAAGTCATATTCGGAAATTATCCTTGATTTTAAGTTTTCCATTGTGTTCATCGGAATATTTTTTAATAATGTAAAAATAAAAAAAACTTGGCATAAATAAGATGTGTGCCCAAAAGTTACACCCTGAGGAACCCCACTATAATATAAACAATGTACATATACATAAATTTGAATACTGTTAATTGAAAATCTTAAAATAATTAATTTTTTTTTAAATTAAAACAATCGCGTTTGTTATTTCAAAATTTAATTAAATTTGTATTTTATAAAAAAATGAACTGAAGTGCAGCTTATTTGTCACAATTTTACTGATTTTTTGAAGAAAAGTTTGCGAACCGAACCCGGAATTTCCGGTCACTAACTCAACGCAGCGATGTCATCATGAGATTTTGGTAAAATAAATACTTTTACGCCCTTGTTATGTAATATACTAGAAGTAATATTTATTGCAATTCGATCTGGTTGATGCTTAAACTTAACCAAATAAGCAATGAAAATTCAAATAAATAGAAAAGTGTACTTAATATTTACACAAATAATTTGAAATAAAAGAAACAACATTTAAATTTTAAACTGACTCCGAATTATGTCGACTGATAATCTAGCTTAGGTAGTGGAATAATAAAATGTAATATTAATATTCAAAAGAATAAATAAATCAAATAAAAATATGGAACAATAACTTAAGAACTGGAGTACTTTTTGGTAAGAAATCGACACTTGAACAATCGATAAGTTGATATTTTGGCAGAGTTAAAGCTTTCGCCATCTACATTGAAGAGTCCGAAAGCTCGGTAAATGGTAGGTGTACCTAAAGAAAAGCCGACCCTAAATTTAAAGCTCCACCTAAATATAAACATGGTAGGGAAAATGGGAGGATAAACTTTAAAATTAACTAGAAGGAAAGTGTAATGGCTGCCTGACTACACTGTCAGATATTGAAGCGGATAATAAGAGATACCTTATTATCTTGAAGCTTTTGGTCGGGTAATGCTTCTAATTTGATCTCATGGGAAATCTATATAGAGGATCAAATTTTACTTTACATTTACTCAGAAGCGTCGAGATTAGTTAAATCTCCAATAAATTAATTCTCTCTTAATAATAACTTTGGTTTAATTAAAGCAAAAGTTTTTCTCCTTTATTTTCAAAAAATTATATAATTTAATGCAGGGCTAAATTATTACCCTCCTTATTTTTGCAATACAAAAACCCGTTGTTGGGTGTAAATATTAAAATATTTTCTCTTTTTTTCAAGTTTTCTTGACATCGTAAAATTTTTAAAAACGCTTAAAATCTGGTTTACCTCCTGCAAATCTTTAGCTAAAAGTTTCGAGTTTTTTGGTATCTTTCAAATTTTGCATGCCAATTATATCTCTAACTGAGTGCTAATTTTAATATCCCCCTCCCCTCTTAATAAAAAAAATCTTGCTCAAATTTTGGTATGATTAAAAAAAATATTTTCATAATTAACATTTTTATTTTAATTTTTTTTCGCAATGTTTTAAATTCTTTTCGTCATGACATAATTTTGAAATTAAATTCATAGTTAAAGTAATATAAATAAAAAAAAAAAATTATTAGTATCCTGAACGAACACTAAATTTAGCACAAGTAAAACAGTAGTTTTCTGAAAATTTCCCGAATGCAATTGTTTTAAAACAAATGATTGATTAACGGCAGTAATGTTAGTAAATCTTCAATATTTTAAGACAGAAAAGCATAAGTTTTATTCGGAACAAATGTACGTTTTTGTGAACAATATACCTATTGTTTATAAATATTTACTAGCAATTTGGAATAAAGGCACTAAAACTGCACTTTTTAATATTTTTAGACTGTAAAAATGCTATTTTACTACTTATAGGCAGTAAAGTGACACTTTATTGATCGCAACTGTTCACAACCGCAAAAAACATAATTTTAAGGTCAATGGGAAAAATTTATATATTGGCATTTCAATGGCTTTCATTATTTTTTCGAAAATATTTAAATATAAATACGAATAAAAATTATTTAAATAATCTCAGGTTACAAGCACATTTTCCAACCTGGGATATATTTAATTTTTGAATTGAATTTTTAAAGACAACTGGTAAAAATTAAGGCGAGGTTCTTTTGTTTTATAATTAACGAATGTTTTAAATCAAATATTACATATGAATTATTCGACTGTGCAGCACCAGTTACTGGTAAATACCATTATAAAAAAATAGTGAAGTAGAAATTTGAAATTTAGACTTTTCGATTGATGGTTGAGGTCATTGCTGGGGTATTCCCCCCCCCTTCCCCAGAGCTACAACGCAGTATAATATATTTTTGGTTTCAAATTTTCTTCATAATCAATAATTGAAGAAAATACTGAGAAACTGGCCCCAACCACAAACAGACTCTCAACATCCTTATTTTTTAGGTTAGTAACTTATTTTAAATGAACCAATTGGAATTGCGGCTTGTTATTATTTTCTAGATTGCCCGAATTGTGCGGCCTGAAAGTGAACTAAGCGGCTTAGTTAACTTAGCTAACCTCGCAACTTTTTTAGATTCAAACCACCAATGTATTTCCCAAGAAAACCCTTCTAGAGAAAAAGAAGTGGTCCGTATGCCCTTACGTGAGACGAAGAACTCTGAGAGAAAAATACTATTATAAAAAACCATGTCTTTCTGTCATATCCTTCCTGATCCATTTCTTTTAAATTATCAACCTAAACAAATTGAGAAGTTAGGATAGGAGAGAATGCCTGATAAGTGCGGCCTTCAGGCCGCACAACCATGGTAATCGTGTTCAACACTATTCAAATCCTATAGTATTAAGAAATATAAATATAATAAGTAACAAAAAAAGACATTGCTATTTCCTTCATCTCCGATTATAGTTCATTTAAAATTATCCACCTGAGATGGAGAGAGATTACGGGAGGTGAAGGGTCAATGCAATCTTCGTAATTACGTAATTAATAGTTAATAGTAGAGTACACACCGAAGACAGTTTATAGTTAAAAAAAATATAAATTACTATGATAAATAAATTCGCCGTGCGCGTTGGTCTCAAAATTAAATAGCAACAATTTTTTTCATTGATTTCAAAGTCACTGGGAATATGATCCTCAAGATATAAGCTCCCTAGCCTTTGCAGTAATAAATTGCTCTATACGATTTGCCAGCAAAACCTCTATTATTTGAATTAATGTGGAAAGAGGAAAAACAACAGGAAAATTATGTTTCGGAAACGTTCAACTAATAACTTGACTATTTATTTATTTATTATTTATTTATTTATTTAAAAATAAATTGGTTGACTAAGGTCACCCAAATGCAAATCCACACAGAGAAAAACAGATTCATCATATTGATGAAAAATTCATCATTTTTCAGCCGATGTAAAAAATTCATCAAATTGATGAATAAAATTCATCACAAAAAGCTTTTTTCATCAATACCATGAATTTTTCATCAATATGATGAATTTTTTACATCGGCTGAAAAATGATGAACGTTTCATAAAAATATATTAATAGTATCAATGAATTAATCATTAAGATTTATGTATTTGTTCATCAATACAACGAATTTTCTCCACTTGGCCACTCCGGTCCTGCTTCTGAAAACACTTGAACGTCGTTTTAGTGGATCCCAGATTTAAAATTGGTCGCTCGAAGATCGGGTTTGGTGTATAATTAAAACAATAAAGTAGAATGACATTTAAGAATCGCATCGGAATCGAAAACTGTCCAACGGTAGCAAAAGAAGAAACAAAAAATGCGATAATATCTCATTTCCTGAAAAACCAACAAATGCACGATCAAAGGTATGGTTTTCTCGTGTAAAAGCAATAACAACATAATGACAGCTTTGGTAGTCTCAAGTGGCAGCAGACGCCATCGTCTTCCACCTTTTGCATCCTACCTGCCTACACTGTTAATTTTTTCTCTTTTTCACCACAAATGTGATTCTCGAAAAAATACAAAGCACCAGGAGAAAAACAGCGTAACAGAATCGATTGTAGCTAATTACTAAACAAAAGAAAACTTTAGCATTCAAACACATCTCGTTATGACCACTGACTCGGCAACTTTTATTTTAAAATAATTTTAAACCCAAAATTAGCCATTAAAATTCAAGCAAATATTTAGACACTTAAGTAAATAAATAATACCCCGATATTTATCGAACATCGATTTGCCAAGAATTTTTATTTATCAAGAGGCTCCAAAATTTTGACCCCTAAAATTAACATTCGTTAAAGCGATACACATAAAGGTCGTGAGATTTCTTACGAGAAAATAGGATGTGGTGACCTCAAATCATCATCAGCATCATCCGTATCCGTTATATCTACAACATTTCTCGGTGACAAAGATCATCATTCATCAGCTTCACATTCGTCATTATATGTGCAATTTAAATTATTACATTAATTGATCGGCAAAAATTCCAGTTCTTTTGCTAATTAATAATAAGTGATCGTGTTCTCGTTTAAACCACACATATTTATTATTAACATACCAAGAAAAATTGATGTCACTGCAATTAATCGGTATGGCCTCGAATACTTTTTGGACCAAAAAAATTTAAATGCAATTTAAGGCAGATGTTATTACAGAATAAGTAATTGCAATGTTTGCATTTAGATTAATTAATCCAATTTAACTTATTTGTGAATGTCCATCAGTTACTTGGGCAAAAAAGCAGTTTAAATTATACTAATTTATAGTCCACAGTTTTTCGGTTAATCTTTCCGATTCGGGCACTGAACAACCCGTTATCCAATGTTATTCTTATCTCCAAGAACAAAAGATGCAGTTTAACGTCATGCTCAGGACCAAACTATCCAAATTTTCATTAGATGCTGAGGTTGAAGTTGGACAAATGCTAAATTTCCTCCTAAGGACATATTTGAAAATTTAACGTAATAGAAACGCAGTATACAATATTAGTAAATTATTATTTCACCCTTAGTTCGCTAATTTCAACTAAAGCCCCTTATTCCATTTTATAATCACGTTAATTTGATTTGTCGAGTCTTTTATACAAACGGCATGTGCAGGGTATTTAATTTGATAAAATACACACTTTCATATATTCCAACATTTGCATTATAGTAGGTTTTGAAAAAGAGAATACAATAAATCGAAAATAAATTGAAGCTATAGCATGTTGTGTTGTTAGCTTAAGCTAACATGTCACATAAGGGCCGTTAGATAACGACACCCCTGGCAACGTCGGGCCAATCATTCCTCAGTTCCGCCCTTGACTTTATAAGGGTTCTTTTGCAATTGCAACCCTGATCTATATACTTTTGAAACCCTCATGATGCAGCATATAGCCGTTGACTCCATTATTATACATAATAATATTATTAAACCCCACACAAAATGTTTTCTCGTTACTTATCCCCTTTTGTATTTTATTTTGAAATTACGCGATCTAATTGAACTAAAAATTGCTAAACGTGCAGTAAGGAAATACATTTTTAATTAAACTTTCGGAATCGAAGAAAAAAGAACGGTTTCTTTTGAAAATTATGTTTACAACAAAAGAGAAAATCATCCCCTAATGTGCATGACTGTTTCGTCGTGGTCTCCAGGGGCGATAATGCGTCAATTCTCTAATTCGTGATGTGAATACACAATTATTCTGTGCTTTCATCAATACTCGATTATTAAACGTAATATAACATATTTTCCAAAAAGTTCGACTTTATTATCCCGTTTGCTATAACCCTGGCTTTAATTAATAATCAATACGATGTTTTTCTAGTAAAAAGCCAAACAGGTTCTTATGTTGTTGTATAAATTATTATTAAAAACTTGTTTAAATTATATCTGGCAAAATCTCAAATTCCGTACGGTCCTTAGAGTTGAAGTGAGTGGCAGCTGACACCTAACAACTCCAGGAACAATCCGGATAAAATTTCTGCTTTCAAATATCAATAATAAAAGTCCAAACGGAAAGCGTTGCATTTCATACAATTTCATTTCCCCCAAATAATGTTGCAACAAGCAGAATGTTTAATTTATTAAACGCACAATTATATTTAATATTTGGGCGCATTATTTAATTAAATCATTTTTTTCTTAACTGCCATTTCAATTACTTACGGTAATTGACAAAGAAATAATTCAATAATTTTCCGATGTACATATTAATTTTAATTACATTTTGTATTGTGTTAATCGACAGATTCGATAGGGTTAAAGCGACATAATTTATTGTTGGTAAAAATAATTCTTTCAAAAAAAAGTTAACAATTTAATCTTGAAATCTCGTTGTCATTTTGAGTAGAACCAAGTTTTAGAAACCCTTCAGCACCCTTGACTACATGAAGAGCTCTCGAAACGTGACTATCGTTTGTTTGATGAATTTGCTGTTCCGACTTTAATATCAACTCACCCCTATCTCTCGAAATCTCTACAATAAACTAACTTGATTGATTTTTAATGACATTTCGAAAATGGTTTTTGTTAAACTCGAAAATTTTAAAGTGCTCCCGATACGTAACAAAAAATGACAATTCAGTTCAGATTAATCGTCGATGGAATGTGGTTCACTAAAATTATAATCTACTTAACTTTTTTTACATTATCTTATGGTTATTTATCCATCGATTAGTCGATACCATTAGGATTAATTGAATGTGTTGGTGTTTAATATATTTTGAAAAGGTGTGGCTTACCTATCAATCCAACTTCTTTGTTAAGCTGTCAAATGATCTTGTTACATATAAGACCAGATGCTGAGATACGTCACTACCACTATATTATCCTGTATTATAATCCGATATTATTTGTACACATTGTATAAAAAAAAATTTGGTTTCAAAATATATCTCACACCAACACGATTTTCTCATTTTTCGCGCAGTTTCATCTGAATCCGCAAAGATAAACAAATCAAAATTCTTGTATTTGGAATAAGATTTTGAAAAATGTTTTCCAGGTGGAATTGACTGGATGAGTTTGCAGCTTTTTGATTATTTTTTTAAATTAAAATACTTATATATTAATTGATTGTAATTTTTTCAGGATAAAACTACGCTACCAGTATAATAATAGGGAAAGTTTAAAAAATCAATGCTGTTTATAGCACACTCAGATCACATTTCAATTATTCCAAATGGCCCAATAAATTTTCTTGGGGCACTTTTTTAAGATCAATAAAATGGGCTAAAGAGATTTTAAATATCTATTTCAGTTTCCGAGTTATAACATAAGCTTGTGTTTTTTTAAATGGAAACCATAGTTGAAAATAATATTTTTAAATAGCGTTTTTTATCCTCTTTTCAACGATATATAACAACAACAAAAATATTATAAAATTATAGAAGACCGAAAATTTAAATATAATATAATATTAACATTTTTAGTACAAAACAAACAATTAAAACAAAACACTACACAATTAAACCATTAGGTATTGACATTTAAACCATTTACACCAATTGTTTTTCAGTAAGCGAATATTTGCTTAGTTTCTGTCATTAAATTTTACTATAGTAACTATAATTTATATTATTTTAATTTTTTTTAAAAACAATTGGTGTAAATGTTTTAAATTTCAATAATGGTTTTGGTAGTGTTTTGTTTTAACCAAATTAAGTATTAAAAACAATAGACTGCGGTGTGATCTTTACTTTAATTTTTGTTAGAATTTAAATTTTTTTACTAAAAATGTTATTTTTATATTTAAATTGTCGGTCTTCTATATTATTTTATAATATTTTTGTTGTTATATATCATGTTATATATCGTTGAAAAGAGGATAAAAAACGCTATTTAAAAATATCATTTTCAACTATGGTTTTCATTTAAAAAAAAGTTTATGTTGTAACTCTGAAACTGAGATAGGATATTTAAAATCTCTTTAGCCCATTTTATTGATCTTAAAAAAGTGCCCCAAGAAAATGTTAACATTTTTTGATAACTAAACAACCGAGATATCGACATTTATCGAAAAGTTAAAAATTTGAACTTTTGGCTATAACTCCAAAATAAAAAAAGATAGTCAATTCTGGTTTTCGCCATTGAGCTTTTCTCGAAAAAAGAGATCGAGGATGCGCCATCCATTTTTTCATATCTCATATAGTTACCAAGTTTCCCATAAGAACTATCGAAATTGGCCTACCCTGTACTTAACACCCCTATTTTTAGGGTAATTTTACATTTTTTTGGGTTAAACATGAAATTACACCAATTGTTGGGTAAATTTACTCTTATAAACTGGGTAATTTTCAAAGTTAAAATTAAACCTGTACTTTTACAGTGTAAATTCACCCTCATTGAGTGGACAATTTTCACAGGTAAAATTACACTCATTTTTTACAGTGTTCATTACACGCGAATTATTCGGTTGTACCTTAAGAATTATTTGCAACTAAGATTAACTGTTTATTTATGTACAAATTTAGGCTGAGGTGTACAATTCTACTACATTTATTAAATTGGGTAAGGAGTCTCCCCCCCCCCCTTATGACTCGTAATAGTTAACTTTTAGTCATTAGAGCTTCAACATGGTTTTTTGCTGCTACAACAAATTTTATGATTCCAAAACAACGTTTTTTCTACAGAAAAACGAATAACTACCTAATTCGACAAATTAGTAAAAACAGATTAGTTGATTCAACAAATTGTTTTTTCTAAACAGAAAAACCTTTCTTATGGCGGAACGCCATTGTGAAAATTCGAAAAACAAAAAAAAACTTGAAACGTGTTTTCTCAAAAACGACATTTTTCAAACTTGTCCCAACGATTACTCGAAAACTAATAAGCCGATTTCCAATTTTTTTTTGTTGAGATGTTTGTAATTACAATGGCTCAGTCTATGCGTAGCCGATTTTTTATATTTTGAGAATTACTATATTTTCAAGCTGCTTGAATACAAAAAAATAAGCTTAAAAATGAAAAAAATTTCAATCAGTCGCCATTTCGTGGAAAATTAAAAGAAAAAGGAAGGTATATGGATAACTATAGCCACATTCGTATAGATACTGAAAAAAAATTGTTTTAATTTTTCAGACAATCATACACTACGAAACCATTGGGACAATAAAGGGAGAATTTTTTTTTCTTTATCTTTGAATCTTTGAAATTTATATAAAACAAGCTTAATATATACTTAATTAAATAATAACAATACGATTCCTTTAGTAATTATTTAATCTTGTGAAAAAAATTCTTGAAAATTATCTACTTTTTCAGCTCTCACAGTGGCGTTCTCCTTTATGGCAGCATAAAATTTGTTGCAGCAACAAAAAACTCTGTTGAGGTGACAAATTCCTTTTCACGGTGAAACGGTTGGAATATTGTTGTTTTTTTAGATTTACGCAGAATTCTAGGATTTACAACTTTTCTTCCAGCAATATTACTGTGGAATTATCCAAAATTTTTGAAAAACTAAACAGAAGCAATTTGGCCTGTAAAACGCATCAACTTGATCAGTTAATACATTTTAGAGCTTTTCGAAAGTTTGTCAATTTGTTTCATTTTACTACAGGTTATTTTGCTGTAAAATTCAATAGAATAAAGACTAAGATTCTTTGTTACGTTTTTCTAAAATATTTTCCAAAAAATAAAACTGTCACAAATTTGAAATAATTTTTCCGCTGTATGAATAAAATTAAAAATATATTGTTATCCTGGTAAAAAAAAAATTGTACACCAGATTTTCATAAGATTTCTTGAGATTTTCATTCGCTATAAGTTATAGGAACAAAGAAAACCTCGTCCACTTTTCAGAATTTAATGTAATAAATTATTTCCACTAAATTTACGATTTCAACAACCCCCTCCCGCGCAGTGTTATATTGTTGTCAATTAGTTACTCAGGTAAAGATTTTACATAAATGAATAAAATGTAAATTTAATTGTTTGCGTGCATATTTTAGGATTACTCTGTAGATATTATATTTGTGTTTAAAAATAACTCGAACATATTCTTTTTGCTTACAGTATACACTGCAGTATGAGAAAATCGGCTTTAAGATTTCTACGACGGGTTCGAACCGGAGCAGGGGAAAACTTGTTTAAAAAAACCTCAAAAATCACAAAATCTTAAATTAGCCGTTTTCTGTACATCCTATCTCCAAAATAGTTAGTATCAAAATTGAAGTAGGTAAAATTCTGCGTAAAAGTGTAAAAAAAATATTATTCTACTTCATCTAATAACCGAGATATCGCTCTTCATAGATAGTACTTAGATATTTAATGATTTTTGAGGGGAAATAATCGCAGTTTTCAGTTTTCGGCGCAGAGTTTTTTTTCTGTTTATCTCACGCAAAAATTGTCTGAAGATAAATGAAACTATACTCAACTATGTGTAAAATAATGGAGGTTTAGCGGTAAGTTTTCAAATTTGATCTCTGATGTAAATTTTTTTTGTTATTTTTATTTATTACATTTTTCTAAATTACTTAATTTCAGTGTATGCCAGGCGCAGTGCTAACATTACCTAAAGTATAGAGAACGGAATTTCCAACAATAAAAACAAAAAAAGTTTCCAAAAAAATTAATTTAGAGAAAGCTAGGGTATTTTGGAAGCCGTATCTCTAAATCTGTTAAAGTTTTTCTTATAAAAGTGAAATTTTATTTTCTTCATTTTAGGTAATGTTAACGTTGAACCTGAAATGCACTGAAATGAAGCTATTTGCCAAAATTTAATAAATAGCAAAAAAATGATCAAATACGAAAACTTACAGCTAGGGCTCTATTATAGCTATACAAAGTTGTTCTTTATCTGTAAACCATTTTTTCATCAGATGAACAGAAAAAACTCTATATGAAAAACTAAAAACTACCATTTTTGGCCAAGAATCGTTAAAATTCTAGGTGCTATGAAGGACGTAGCTCGAAAACTAGAAGGACTAGAATTAAAAAAATTTAGTATCTTTACACAAAATTTTATCTCCTTTAATTTTCTTTTTTTTTCAAAAATCAACATAAAATTATTACTATTATAATCAAGCTGATTGGATGAATATGAAACAACCCGAAGAAGTATAAAATCCCTAAATCCAAAAAAAAAGGAAATTTATACTGCTGAAGCCATTTAAATTTTAAAGTAAATTTAGCAAGAACAAAATTAAATAAAATGAAAAATATGCTTAAACTAAAGCGGAATATGAATTTATTATTATATTACAAAGCAATTTTATCCTTCCCAATATGTTTTTAAATCTTAATACCTATTTAGACCCACTGGGTAAGTCAAATAATTATATTATTTTAAAAATAAAAATGAATTAAAATACAAAATAATAAAAAACAAATTATTCTCCTTTGCTTTCAGCAGTTTCAGCAAAATACTCGCAGCAATAAAGAAATTCTTAAAAGCTGGACCAAATCATCCAAAATTTAAAAGTTTCTTATCTGATTTGTTCTGGTGACGACGATATTGTTAAAATTTCTGAACGAAGTGTAAATGAAATTTGATATTAATCCTATTGATTTCAGAGCTTTCAGGTATCCAAAACAGAATTCGTTTTGGTTTTGTGGTTTCTTTGTGAGTGTAGATTTGAAATAAAAAATTTGACACCGAGTCGGCTCAAATTAAAGAAAAACACCTCGACTTTTAATAAAATAATTTTGACGATGAGCAAGAACTCCACTTCAAATCGACGTTTGCTTGGAAACAATAAAGCTTTAAAATCTCATTCGGTTTAATGATAAAGTGATTACGGACAATTAAGCAATATAACGACCAAATCTTACAATTCATTTCACGGATTGTGTGACATAAATCAACAAGATGGCCGCTTATGATGCATCAGTGCTTTTCTTTGTTCACAATGAGTAGGTACAGTCTAAAGGGGAGTGTCGACAGGGTTTTTAGAGCATATTACATAGGGGAGAGTAAATGAAAACGCGTCTGTCACGAGCAATATAATCTGCTATCAACGCTAACATACCCCCAAATGTAATAGAAGAGTTTATTTTAAATAATCGATACTTTCTGTGCACGCACGTCGAAAAAAGTTAAATCCAAAAAAATATTTCTATTTTGTATAATTTCATAACAATATCAAACATTCAATATGTACGCTAGCGCAACTCTTGGTCGCTATATAAGCAATTAAATCTGTGTTTAACGAAATTACTAGTTCATTGTGCAAATAAACAACAAAATTGTACAATCGTTTCGTTGATGACATAGGAAAATGATAAATAAACGAAGTTTTGTTACCTCCACTGCCGTTTAATTGATTGTTGCTTACTTTTCGTTTTTCAACTGTTACGAGGGGTTGGAATAAATGCTTCCTGATTTTCAACTGGACAGTTTTTTTTTAATAAAATACAATTCAATAAGGGGAAAAATTATGCAACACCATGTATATTGCTCAAATTACTTGACAAAATAAGATACTTTACAGTCTAATAACCCACTCTATGATGTTAATTTTAATTGCTGATGAAACGGTAAAGTAATTCACCTCGCGCGTTAGAAAAGTACATAATGTAATAAAAAAAATTGGAAATTAATTTCAGTGCAGACTTTTAATGTCTATATTTAAGCTATTTTAATAATATGTTTATGGTTATTTGTGTGTAAATAACTTAAAAGTTGTTTTGAACCAGAATTGTAGCGTGTCGCGGACAGTCATTCTGTATAATTGTCGATTTTTTTTAATAATCTGATGGTTTCGGATATTATTTTAAATTGACTCCTAAGTATTACTTTTAACTCGATACAAAAATATGACGAAAAATCAATATTAAATATAAAAAAAACGCAGGGAAAACGCACTCGCGGTAGTACAAAAAAATTCTGGAATTCAACTTTATGAAGCAGGAACAATCTAATACCACCGCTAGATCTCACTCAAAGTTTTAAATTAAAGTTAGTCCAAAGAAATTCAATTAAAGGTAGAAATCGTGCAAAATTAGAATATCCCCTGAATTTCATTAAAAATAGAATTGAAATTACTATAAAGGAAAGCATAAAATTATCAAAACTATAAAGAAGTAATTTAATTTTTACAAATAAAAATAAATTAAGTAATTTGTTTATCAAGACAATAAGGTTTAAAATATTTTTAAGAAGCCACAACCTTCTTGCTTCAAATCAACCCAGGCAAACGTGTCCTCCGAAGCACGGAAATGGCAAAAAAAAAAAAATATCCTACTGGATTCGAACCTTAAGCCGTAATGGTTAATCGTGGTAATTATTAATTTAAAGATGATCTAATTCAAATTTTTAAGATTTATCAAAGATATCCAGGGGCAGCACTATGTAGTTTTTCTCCAGAAATTATTAATATATAATATACAAAATTAAGATTTTATTAATTCACTGTATCACAGAAACACCCTGGTCAAGCTAGCACCCCCACCTCTTCAAAATAGAAAAATTTTTATACTATAATTATGGACTAATTATGGACTAATTTTGGACAGCATTCGCGAATTTTGGACAACAACGGTTTCGCGATAAATGATAAATCTTTGGTGGGGGTGCTGAGTTGACGTCAAGCTAGCACCCCCACCTCGAAAAAATGACTTTTTTTTTAAATTAAGTATGCCATAATTATGGACTAATTATGGACTAATTTTGGACAGCATTCGCGAATTTTGGACAACAACGGTTTCGCGATAAATGATAAATCTTTGGTGGGGGTGCTGAGTTGACGTCAAGCTAGCACCCCCACCTCGAAAAAATGACTTTTTTTTTTTAAATTAAGTATGCCATAATTATGGACTAATTTTGGACAGCATTCGCGAATTTCGGACAACAACGGTTTCGCGATAATAGATAAATCTTTGGTGGAGGTGCTGAGTTGACGTTAAGCTAGCACCCCCACCTCGAAAAAATGACTTCTTTTAAAATAAAGTATACAATAATTTTGGCCAGTATTCGCGAAATTTTTATAACAACGGTTTCGCGATAAAAGAGAAATCTTTGACGAGGGTGCTGAATTAACGTCAAGCTAGCACCCTCACCTCGAAAAAATGGCTTTTTTTTTAAATTAAGTATGCTATGATTATGGACCAATCTGTGGCAAATTGACAAAATGGAATAAGTCTGATTTTGTAAATTTTCAGGTGAGCTCAAAGCAGTTCAGTTTAATACTAAAAATTCTTGTAATATGCAGTTTAAATATTTGGGCACATTGAAGGTTCTTTAGGTTACTGTTTGTATTGACGTGATTTTACTGATTTCAAATTTTATTATTTTTTGTGTTTTTACCGGAAAAACAATTCTCCCATTATAATTTTGTCCGGCTAGTTTTAACCTTTTAAAAATCGAACGTTAAATAGAATTTTATACCGATATGCAGTTGTCCTCTTATCATTTAAACTCCGTCGTTCCTTTAGATTTATTTAAAATATTGTGTAAAAATTTGAGCACCATTAAATTCATTCCAAATCATCGATTAAAATTTCACGTTTTGTCTATCTTTACCTTATCTTTTAATCAACACTTACAGCTTCTAGTTCTTTTGTTTCCAATTTTTAATTTAAAATATCAAATATTAAACACAATCATCTGTTCACTTAAATTCACTTTTTTTTTATTTTATTGATTGTTCAAAATACAAATCAAAATTCAGGGGCTTAAAAATTGTATTTGATGCCCCTCGGCCATCTTGGCAAAAAGCCATTATCTCCTCGCCAGTTAGCGTCAGGTTCGCCAGCTAGCGCGAATTTTAAAATTATAATATAAATAAAATAAAATTTTAAACTTAATGTTTAAATACCCCCCTTCTTTTGAACACAGACGTACCACGACAAAAATTTAAAATGCTATAGCATATATATGTAACATATATGTTACAAGAATATAAGCTGAACTTCTTTTACCTCACCTGAATATTTACAAAATGAGACTTATTCTCTTTTGTCAATTAGCCACAGAATTATGGAAAAATGAAAAAACTTCGTAGGGCGAAATTATTTTAATTATTTAACATTGCAAATACTAACAACATAATGTTTTTATTAAAAAAAATAAATTATTATTCTGAATACAATTAGGGGGCGTCCATTAATTACGTGAGCTCAAATTGGGGGGAGGGTCCGGCAAAATCTCACTAAATCTCACCAATGGGTTGGGGGGGATTAATGAAAATTTCATGTCAACTTTTTAATTCTAAGAATATACATTTATTCCAGTCATAGATAATATTAAATATAAAATTAATATTATAAATATTGGCTATGGCCGGGATTCCCCGATTTGAAGCAAGAACCATTATATCTCCCGTACTACCAGTAATTATAAAGTATCTATTACTCACACTATTAGTCACTCATCACTCATATAGCCCGACCATGGAAAAAAAGGAAAAAAATTTCTCGTAGAAATGAAAGACAGGGGATCAATTGATAACAAAACGTATAAAAGCCTTACTAATTCGCGAATGCTGTCCAAAATTAATCCATAATTAGTCCATAATTATGGCATACTTAATTTAAAAATAAAAGTCATTTTTTCGAGGTGGGGGTGCTAGCTTAACGTCAACTCAGCACCTCCACCAAAGATTTATCTATTATCGCGAAACCGTTGTTGTCCGAAATTCGCGAATGCTGTCCAAAATTAGTCCATAATTATGGCATACTTAATTTAAAAAAAAAAAGTCATTTTTTCGAGGTGGGGGTGCTAGCTTGACGTCAACTCAGCACCCCCACCAAAGATTTATCATTTATCGCGAAACCGTTGTTGTCCGAAATTCGCGAATGCTGTCCAAAATTAGTCCATAATTAGTCCATAATTATGGCATACTTAATTTAAAAAAAAAGTCATTTTTTCGAGGTGGGGGTGCTAGCTTGACGTCAACTCAGCACCCCCACCAAAGATTTATCATTTATCGCGAAACCGTTGTTGTCCAAAATTCGCGAATGCTGTCCAAAATTAGTCCATAATTAGTCCATAATTATAGTATAAAAATTTTTCTATTTTGAAGAGGTGGGGGTGCTAGCTTGACCAGGATCACAGAAACAGTGAAGCGAAATAGAAAAATTTATATAAACTAAAATGAAGGGAATGAAATTTGCGAACCAAAATTTATATAATAGCAAAAAAAGAAAAGCTTTCGTTAGGTAGAATTTACATTGTAAATGTAAAATTGTATTAATAATTTTTGGAGCCACTGTGGATAAACTGCTGACTTAGGCCCAGTTGTTCAGTTGCAGGTTAAACCAAAAAGTTTGGGTTACCCAATGAAATACATTGAAAAACTGTTTTTTTTATATAATATTATTATGGGTTAACCCAAATTTTTTTTAAACCAAAACAGTTTGGTTTATAAAAAACAGTTTTTTTGATCAACCCATGTTTTCTTTTATTAACCTTCAACTGAAAAACTGAACCTTAATAAAGGAAAAATGTTTTACATTTATTTATTATTATGACATTATTTATTATTATTATAGAAATTTCAAACAAGTCAAGTTTTTAACAATAATTAAAGAGTAAAATATGAAATGTTGGGAATCTTTAGAAGTGGAAAACAATCTTCTTAAATTGATACTATTTTCATTTTTATCTGTTATAATGGGAAACAAACATTTAAAAAAAAATCAAAGTCTCATGATATTTCCCTATGATCGGGTGTGAGGTCTGTCACCTAGTATAATTACAAATTATATTAATTTATCAAATTTCGTCAAGAAATCATCTTTTCAGATATCAAAAAATCATAAAAAATATAATTTTGATTGAGATTTTTTATAAAAATCAAAATTGTTGATCGAGTGTTTTTTTTTTAAAGTGAACGTTTTTATTCGAATTTGTTTTAAACAGTCATCTTGAAACAAATAAAAGAGTTAAATTTTCATTGTATTGAAATAGTCATTTAAATCTTTGTAAAATCTTAAAAAATCAAAACTTGGGAAAGTATTCTATGATAAGGGATTTTACAATAAAAAATGTACAGATATTTTTGAATTATCTACTATTATAACAAATTTGTTTCTCTTTGAAATTTTTGAAATTAAAAAAATCTAATGACCCCTTTTTTTAAATTGTACTCCTACTAAAATTTATTAAACTTTTAGGTGGTCTTCCCGTTTATTTATATTAAAAAATCTACATAGCAACCCTCAATCCCTGCATATTGAACAGTTCAAATGCAAATAACTTCTATTAAACTGAACAGATCGTGACCTTTCTGGTCTTATTTTAAAGACAATTCTTCGAGCTGAAAAGCATCTTTAATACTTTTTATCTATAAAATGCTTACTTTTCGATATACAGCTTATCAAAGTCGAAAGTTAATATAACTTTCGTGAATATAACTTTCCAACCAGAACCCACCCAAGAAAAATTGTATTTCTGTGTGTGGTAATTTATAATTGCAACAGCAAACCTAAAATCTCGTAATCTCGTTTGAAAAGTAACAAGAGCTTTGTAGTGCAAGAGAAAGAAATGGTTTCGAATAATAAAAATTGAAACTAGCGTAACACGAGACTTTAACAAATAATATAGTAACTGTGACACAAAGCGTCACCTATTCTAATACCTACCCACATAATAATGGTAAAATCTTTTCATTTACTTCACACCTTGTAAAGCATACAAAAGCAACAGTTTCGATATATCTCACGACCCTATCTATCTACGTTATATCGTTATGTAGTTGCACAAGCACAATGCAACCCTCAGGAAGGGTCCTATAAGGGTGCAAATGGTTCGCCCTGGACTGGAAGGGAAGGCAAATTTCATACTCTATTCTCCAAGCTCAATTTTGTATATGTCATCGAGAAACGTGACTAAAATGTGAATATAACTCAAGAGGAAATTATTTTATAGCTGTTGCTGTCCAATCCGATCGATTCATTTCAAATTATTTTTAATTGCAGACAAAATAAAAATTAAATTGTCCTACTTAAACCGAATAACTTTCCCATATTTTTATTAAAATTACCAATCCCAAGATTCATTTTAATTGTCATGACTTTTAAAATTGTCACGTAAGTAGATTACTTAATCGATTTTCCGCACGTCCCTCGTATTATTTATTATCGAAACATTTTAGAAAAGGTTTCCGATTTACATTTAAATCCGATTTTCTTGGTTGAAAAATGACATCAGTAATATTGTCGGAATTCTAAATTAAATGTAAATTTGTGAGGCTAAAAAGTGGCACCGTCGGGAATGCTAATTAAAAAAATTGAATTTTGTTCCCCAGAGCCATGTTTTAACAAATAGTACTTCAATCAACACGCCTGCTTACGCTCCCTCCCGATCTCCATTAAAATGAAATAAAAAAAGCTATAGAATAATCTGGATCACAAAAGGGTCGACACAATACGAGGGCTCCTTTCATCACAATAACAATACATTGCCTTACTAAATTCTGATTGGTTACAACCGCCATAACGGCGGTGCAAAACAAGAATATAAAATACAACATTTCCATGATTAAAATATACTCGAATAATCCTGAAAGCTCCGAGTACTCAATTTGATTGAAAAATTATAAATATACATCGCAATTTGTCTAATGAGACAATTTTACGTTCAATTTTTGAAACCAACCCGGTGATTAAACGAAACTTTTCGATATGTATTGTTTCAATTATCTCGTCCAATACTCCAGGTTCGGCTAATTCGGGAACAATAGAGACAAGTTTCGACACTTACTTCTCCAAGTTGCTGAAAAGAAGTTAGCTCAACAGTTCTATTATTGCTTTCTCTGACATATGGCCTGTCACGGAAAACTTTTCAATGTCCAAGTTCAATGACGGGAAACATGGATTTGAAATTATTACGTCAACTCGGTACCCTTTAAAAGTTAAGGGTGGAAAACTTTCCAAAGAGCGATAAATTGTAAATGTAAATAAGAAAATAATTCAAATATTTAAGAAAGAACCAATTAAATTCCATTTAACTTTCCTTCATAAAATTAAAAAAAAAAAAAAATTAAGTAACAGATTCGAACCCTAGAGTTTACGCAGTGATGACTTGTTTCAACGTACTTTTGTTATTTGATTCTATAAATTTTTGTGAAAACAAAAGACGAAATCATTTTTTATTAAAAAATAAATAAATTATAAAAATAAAAAAGAGTGGCAGCGGTGGGATTCGAACCCACGCCTCCGAGGAGACTGGTGCCTTAAACCAGCGCCTTAGACCGCTCGGCCACGCTACCGATACGAATTTTTGTTCGTAAGTAATCTGAGAAGCCGTAAATTGGATTAAATTAGAAAATATAATTAATTTTAGAATGCAAGTTCTTTTTACGTAATAATTTTTAAAATAGTTCACGCTAGGAAGATAAAATAGAGATTACTTACGCCATCTCGACAGATACCCCTTAACGAAATGAACCATTGGCGTAACCATCAGGCTATAAATCGCGGGTCAATAAATCTTTTTTATTTATACGAAATATTTAAGAGTTAACATATTAATAAGCAAGTTTTTGATTAAGTACAATAAAATAGAACGTTAACAGAGGTTGAAAAACCAAGTCAAAATTTCGGAATTAGGAAAATTAGGAATTAGAGAGGGTAGAAAAAATATTATTAAATTTAGCAAACAAACTGCATATATATTGTAACAATTTTATTAATAAATCCTAAAAATATGATATTCAAACAAAAAAGACCTGTAGAAAGGTTATTTAAAAACTTACACCGCAATCTAATAGGATACAAAAAATTAACAGAACAAATTAACAAGAGTGTTTTCGTTACACATCTAAAACCACCCAAGTTGGATAATTAAAGTTCATCGTTTCCAAAAACAGGAATAAAACTTACATAAGTCAGTCTTTAGGTTTTTACAAGAGCGACTCTTGTGCTAGGCTCAGTCCATAAGCAGGAATATTACTAGCCATACCGTTCAGGGTTTTCTTTTGCACCGTATCCAGCATGGAATTTCCATATTTAACGGTGGAAGAAACTGCTCCGAACATCCGATTCATAATACTACCTTTAGACTGACTTCTATCGCTTCTGTCGCTCACTTCTCTTTTCAAAAATTTTAAAATTACGTTATTAAATAACTCAGGATTTTCTTGATGAGGAAAATGTGCGGAACCTTGTATTATTTTAAGTGAAAATTTTTCGCAATATTCGGTCGACCGCACCACGCCTTCCAAACTCACGTTGCAATCTTTCTCTCCTTGGACCAGTAATGTGTTCACTCGTATCTGTTCAGAATTTTCGCATATTCTCACAAATGGCAACGTCCTGTAGTAATTTATCGGTCCAACCCAATCATCTTTTCGCGAAAACGAATATTTATAAGATTCCAAATATTCGTCCTTATCGTCCTTGGGTTCCAAGTGCGGATATACATCGTTTATAATTTTTAAATCTTCGTTTAATGCTTCAGTCTCGGGCAGATAAGGCAGTTGGGCGAAACTCACCCAATTTGAATTTAGAAAACTTTGCGACGTTAAATTTTTCCAGTATATATTTGGATGAGCACAGGATACGGACACAAATTTAGATATGAGTTCGGGTGAATCGTAAACCAGGAACCAACCCAACAGAGCTCCTAAATCATGACCTATGACGGCACAGCGCGTTACTCCTAACACAGCGATAAATTGCTTGAGTTCCCTTAAGAGAGTTTCTATTTTGTAACTTCCGCGCCATATTGGTTTTTCAGTGTCGCCGAATCCTTTCAAGTCGATTGCTATCACTCGGAAGTAGGTTGATAAAATTGGGATTTGGTAGCGCCAGCTTAACCAACAGTCCGGAAAACCATGGAGAAGGATAATTACCGGTTGGTCACGAGAACCGGCTTCGACGTAATGGAATTTTGTTCCCTAAAATAATTAAAAAAATTATTATTTGAATTAAAAATAATTTTAATTTAGAAAATTAGGAAATCAACTTTTTCCAGCCATTTGAACTGGAAAAATGTATGATGAATATGCAAATAACCCCCCGTTACTCTAGATTATGTGAAACATATATAATATATAATACCTTTATTCTTGTTGGGTAATATAGAATTATAACTGTCATTCCATTATAATGCTATTAGACAAGCAGGGAAAACTAAATTAGAAAATAAAATGAAATCCTATTTTAACGAGCACTTCGACGTTAGCACTTGAAGATTACGTAATAATGAATACTTGTAAAGCAGTCGATGTATATTATGAAGTGTTTAAGTGCTATAAAGTTACCGAGGAAATTAATAGTTGTAATATTAACAACGATAAATTAGTTCCAGCCAATCAATCTCTTGATTTGATTTGCTGTTTAATTCATATGGTATGGTATCATGGTATCTATTATATAATATAGAAACAACAATTTATTATGAATTTATTGAGATTTTTTATTTCTTTTTATGGATTTATGAAAAATGGAATTAACTGACCGAAAGCCTAATTTCAAAGCACTATCCGCTAGGCTATCAACTGCTGCCAAATTTTGAAACTTCGAAAAGATAACAATCTCAATTATATTGGTGACTAATGAACTGAACTTTGTAAAACCTAAACAGCTGATCTCCAAAGTCTGAGTAGACGGAATTGTAGAGTAGACGGAATCCACACAAAAAGTGTGGATCCGAATCTGTTTTGGGGGGGGGGGGGTTCAAATATCAATGTGTTAAAATAAAAACAATAAAATTGTTTCACATGATTATAAAAAATAATAGGTTTAGCACCAAATTCAAGGTTTGAAAAATTACTTTTCAACAACAAAATATTAACTAAATTAATTCATAAAAAACATCTCGTTTCACAATAAATGATAATTTTATCTTAAAAAAGTAGTATCGATACGAGCGAAATACATACGTACTAAAAATGACCAAATATTGTAAGTAACCCCTCGATTTGTTACAATAAATCTCATGATTTATTGAACTATGATCACAATAATAGTAACAACGTAGGTAATCTCTCGAGTACTATTTTTGACTAACAAAATAAATTTTGGAATAAAAAATAAATAAATTCGTACCTTCAATTTTACGTATTTGTGTTGTCCGAGGGTTGAATCGACCAAACACGGGGGTGGATTATCGCGAGGTTCGATAAGTAAAGAATTTGGACGAAACAACCATTTGAAAAGTCTTTTAGTTAGAATCCACAATCCAATCCATACTGAGAAAAATCTAAGCGTGAACGTCTCCCAGTTGGAAATAGACACGATACGATAATCAGAGTTCACCATTTTACTATGTACACATTACTGGTCGCAAAATTTGATTTAAAAATGCACGGTGTAGTATTTTAATACACATCACACATCCTAACGTCATTTAAAAATTGATTGAGAATGCAGACAACAGGAGAGCGAAGGTCACCAAACGATAACGATTGATAAGACGCTCTTTTTACGCGTGATAGGTGCCAGAGTGAAACGTGTAAATACGAAATGTTGTTTTTTACATAATAAAGACATATTTTTGCAATTTATAAAATTATTTTTGTGATCTAGGAAATGAAATTTTATACTTAATCGTCGTTTGAAAGCGTTCAGCCTTGTTCATTGGTGTTACGTAGTGAATTTTGTGTTTCTTTACGATTAATTTTGTCGTATCATAAAATAATAGAAAAACGTCTTATTTACCTTGTATCACAATAAAGTATTTTCTTTCGGACGCTGAAACAAAAAATAATGTGATGCACCGCACTGAACTACAGTTTTGGTTAGCGCTGGTGGTCCTCGAAAGAAAGAAACGTTGTTAACCGGTTCAGAATCCCATCCAATCCAATTTAATTTTTATTTCAATCCAGTGCCTGGATTTTAAACAAACTACGTTATGTACGGTTGATGCTACACCAATACCGATTTGCCACCTTCTTTTGAGCAGGCTCAGCTAGCCTGGAACTTTCACCGTATCTCATTTTTTCTATGTAAGAAGTACGGAGGTTCTTTTATGATACAAAAATTATTAAAAAGGAGAGAAAGCATAAACAAAATTATTTTTAAAAATTAAATAATACATTCTTTAAACTGATTTCTTGCTGTACTGTACTGTACTGGATGTCACTCTCGTGTTATCATTACATAACAGGCAGAGAATTCTAAAATATGTAAAATTTTAATTTGACTTTCTCGTTGGATTACAATTTTTTATAGTTTAAAAATATATAAATATGGTAATCCCAGTCGCATCAAATACACTGTTGTGATCTCAAATCCAAGACCAAACTGTGAGCTACGGAGAAGACAATAGGTATCCACTCCATTAAATATAATATATCCTAGTAAGTAGTAAGTCACCTACATACCGAATAGTATTACCAAAGTTATTGAAACTCTCAAAAACTATGTTGTCGTTTAGATTAGACTGGCAAGTGTGCCTTAAATACCTAATCATCTGAAAAGCTCAAAAAGAAATAGGAGCATTCAGGAATATCGAAAATAAAACATACAAAATATTTTGTAACGCACAAATTAATCAGTTAAAGAAATAAATTTCTTAAGATAAAGTTTATTGCTTCCAATAACGGAATCACAATGTTTCACATCACAGCAATTATAAAAAGTTACCTTTTCTGTAAAACTTTTATTTGGTAAAATATAAAAGATATCTGCTCCTGAAAAAAATTAATAAACAGGAAATGAAGAGTCAACAAATTTAGAATAAGCATGGAGACCACCTGTAATATTGACAAATTTGAAGAGAGAATCTCCAAATGTTTCCTTAAGCTTAGCAATCGCTCTTTGGGAATCGTTTCCTCGTCTGCAAATCACATATACTACAACAAAAATGTTTTTTAAATTAAAATAATATTTTTGTGGTAATAAAGGAAGAGAGAATACATTACAAGGTTATTTTGGAAACACTCAGTATATCGATAGGAGTCAAAGGACTTTTTTTGGTAAAACTTGTCACCTACTTTTTGAATCTTCATGATTTGATTTATTCAAAATCGAAGTCTTCAAACCATCACAGTTTCTTTCTTTCTGAATATCCGTGTATGGAACATTCAAAGAGTTCGGAATGTGGCACATTTGGTACTCCAACTTTGGTCGAACATCAATTAGTGCCTGGTTATTCTTAAAATTATTAAAAAATTCAACCACGCTGATATTTTCATCAGTTGCCAAAATATTAATATTGTGCACCTAGAAAAATATACCAAAATTATTTAAAGCCACCAAATATAGTCAGGCTTACTTTGTCGTCCGATTTGGCACTGCAAAACTCTTCGTAATCGATTGGTGTTGTTATACTTGGCGAATCACCACAAACTTTACAGTTGGAACTTTTTCCTCTTAATGTAACGTTACGAAACTTTGTTGTTGCAGCTTCAAATAACAAAAGGCGACTTGACAGGACGTCAGGCATCCCTACAATAATTTTAATTGTTTCTAAAGCTTGTAAGATGCCTATAAGACCGGGAACTGCAACACAAATTTTTGAAAAATTAATCGTAATAAAGTGAAAGTTTAAGTTTTCAAAAAATTACCTACACCCAAAACACCACCATCTCCACAACTTGTTACCGTTTCAGGTGGAGGAGGTACTGGAAAGACGCATCTATAACATGGTCCATCTTTGTAATTATAAACTGTCAGCTGTCCGTCCAATTGGAGAGCACTGCCCATAACTAAAGGAATTTTGTTAAAAACACAAATGTCATTTAATAAATAACGTGTTGGTACATTATCGGTCCCATCAACTACCACATCGTAGTTATTTTCCTTCACCAATTTCGACAAAGTAGCACTGGTTGCGTGCATGTGCACAGGGATAACTTTGATGTTGCTGTTTAAACTGAAAAGAAATAATTTAGCAATAACAGCAAGACAACAATTATATAAACTTACCGTGTTAATTTATAATAACCAGACTGAACCTTCGCTACACCTAAATCAGCCTCAGAATGTAAAACTTGTCTGTGCAGATTTGTGATTTCGACTTCGTCATTGTCGACTAAAGTAATTTCGCCAACTCCGGCGGCCGCCAAATAAAGAGCAGCCGGACATCCCAAGCCACCGGTGCCAACAACCAAAACTTTGCTTGTCTTCAAAGCTATTTGTCCGGCAACTCCCACCTCGGGTATCAGCATTTGCCGGCTGTACCGCGAGATTTCTTCCGTTGATAATTCTGAACAGTATTCATTTCTTTTGTCCTAAAAATTTTACACAATCACAATGTTATGATACTAAATAAGGTTCAAGTGTACCTTTCGGAAAAGTAAATTGTGCAAGCGATCCTCTTTCCCTTTTAGTTCAAATTTGAGCTTGTTAATTTCTTCTCTTAAATTTTCGATTTCGTCTTGTTCAGGTGCAGTCATGATGGCCTAACCTAAAATGATAAGAAATGTCAGATTTGAACTCTTGACACTGACGTTTCACTACCAAATTAAATGGCTGTGTTCAATGATTTTGATTCCATAGCTGTCGATGACTCAAATCAAAGCTCAAATACTCAAATTGTGCAATCTTTAGTGGGTTATGTTGATTCATTCTCGACCTTGATTTAATTTTCGGAAAAACTACTGCATTAATGTCTGCGTTTAATAAACAAACTTTAATTGATTACATTGGAAACGTTAAAAAACTTATAGGTTGGTTATTTCGTGATCACAACATGAAACATATAAACTTGATATTTTTTTAACAGGGTTTGGTACTATGACTGAGAATTTGTCCTCCGGTTTACCTTCCTTCATATCGGACTATGTAGAATACGACGATGAAGACAACCTTACGAACGGTTTGTGTTTGAGTAATATTTACATACCGGAAGAGGTTCTACTACATATTTTGACATTTATCGAGCCAAAAGATGTACTTAAATATTCTCTCGTTTGTCGAAACTGGAATAAACTGATCAAGTCATATACATTTTGGTCGACCGTTTATAGAAACAAGTATCGCCGCAAGGCAAAGAAACTGCCCTGGTATTTATACTATTCGTTATTATCGACAAATTACTTCGATACAAATTTTATTGTGAACGGAAACGGCCAAAAAAAATACGAAAATTGGGCCATTCAAACGAATGGAGGCGATAGATTTATAATCGAGAGCACCCCACAAGGTGCCGACCTTTTACCCATTGGAGTACCTGAATTTAAAGGCGAAACAAGTTGCTTTGCCACTTCTTACACAAATTGTTGTAAGAAACAGATAGTGGCGGTGGGTAAAAACAAACTTTTTAGGTACATTTTAGATAATTACAAACCCCACATATATTTAAGCGAATGGACTGCAGGCAGATTCGACTGCGGGTGTGTTTACAAATTAAGTTGTAAGTTTAAGAAGAAGGACGAGATCATTGGTACCGAATCACCATTTGCAATTCATCAAGTAGAGCAATGGCAAGGAAGGCCTTGGAAAAAGGTAAATGATTTTAATTCTTGGTATCTATTTAAAAGTTCCCAGCTATACCCACAATACATTATTAAATGAGAGACAGAAAGAATAATTGTTGAAATAACAGTCCAAAGTTAATTCCATTTTGCAGCTAATAAATTTCTGCTTTGTCTGGAATATAAATAACAAGAAGTTACCTTAACATTTCAGATTGAATTAACCGTCACGGAATATCCAGAAGAAATTGATGAAGTCATTTTTGAACACGAGGGGCGCGATACTCAATTTTGGGCTGGACACTATGGCAGCAAAATGGCAGGAGGAGTTCTTAAGTTTCTGTTTGAAACTATCGAAGCTTTACCGGTCGACGACAACGATCAATTTATACCTAAAACATTCAAAGAAATTAAATTTATTAGCAACGGAATTACGGATGTAGAGCATGCTAATAATTTATTTCCTCGTTATTATCGCTTTGTTGACTTTGGTGGCGATTATGAAATGGAAGAAGAAATTGACGAATGATAAAGTCTATTAATTATCTTCTAAACAAGCACTTTTTTGTACATAAGTTTAGCACAAATGCGTCACATGCAATTTGCTTGTATATTGTAGTGTAAGCGTCAGAAAAATATTAAAAATTTTGTTTAAACTAAAAGTTCTAAAAACTTGAACTTTGTAATTTAATTTTTTAAACGCAAACCTTACTGCTACTGTATAAATTGTGATTATTTATTGCTAAAAATTGTGATTAATCAGATGGAATGATAATAAATTATCTATTTTCTCCTAAAAATATATTTAATGTTATTACTAAACTGCAGTTTTACTTATATTTTGTACTTTGGTTGGTAAATAAAGCTAGAATGTATTTCAAAAATATGTATATAATATAAAAATGGACGGAAAATTACTTAATCTAACTTGGCACATATCACTTTCAGAATTTAATGGCTGGAAACTCCCAATTTAAATGCAATTTCAATCATATTTTGAGGAATCGTGTCCTGATAACAAATGTAAACCTCACGTGGATGTGGGGTGTAAAACAATCTCCTAAAAAAAGAATTTAAATTTGTTGTAAAACAATTTTCGAATTACAAACCCCACAACCCAATAAGTCAACTTCCCGAATTTTTTGGTAGAATCCTCCACGAAAGAACACTCAAATAGAGTTCCATACTCTTTAATTGCAATGAGACTTTTATTAACAACAGATTTCGTCATGTCTTGAGCCAACAGGTTCTAAAAAAAATTGATTTGTAAGTTTAAACTTGTAAAACTTGATTCTTTACCTTAAATCTCAAGGTATTTTGGAAAAGGGTGTGGATGTCTTGCGCAGCCATTCTAAAATTGTTTAAAACAACTTCTAAAGTGTTGGAATTAATGTGGCTTTCCGAAGGGCACAATAAAACCCCTTCGGTTGTATCCAATTCAATGTAATGGAATAAAACGTTTTCGGGACCAACTGTGAGAGGAAGCAGTTTTGTTTCTGCACTTTCAGTAAGCAAAGATTGTCGCAATTCACTTAAATCGTAGCTGCTATTACTTCCCTCCTGAAATAAAGACTTTGTTTAAAAAATATTTAGTTTTTAATTAAATCAGTCACATGATATTGAAAACATACCCGATAATCATCAACATCAGAGTCATCCTCATCTGATTCTGTCCGTCTCTCACGAATAGCCCTTCTACCTAAAACTGGTTCATCGCTAACTTCGCTTCTCTCGCTATAACAACTTTGACTCATCGAATCTTCAGAGTTAACGTCATAAGTATCTTCTGCAGGAGTAAAATAATCTGGAGTACGACGCTTCAGTATCGAAGTAACTTCCGTCTTTCTTTGATTGTGTGATGACCCATCTTTAGACGTGCTTGGAGAAATGGACTTAGAAAATGTTATATTTCCTAAAAAATCCATTTTACGTCTTATGGGAATTTCGGGAAGAGTAACCTGAAGTTCGGAATTTGTTATAATCCACTGATCTGCCAGATTTGCAATACCTATATCTTGTAAATGAGCCAAAGTGGCTTGTGCTTCCTCTACGTAGAAAGCATCTGGTCCCATATTATCTTCAGGAGGTTCGGTACAACCACCAGCCTCCATCAAAACAGCCAAGATATCCTAAAGCAAATGTAATTCAAGTTAAAACCAGATGTTGAAAGGATAGCGTAGATAATGAGATAGAGGCAAGCAGGAATGCTAACTATGTAAAATTGCAATTATTTACCTTTCCACTTCCAACAATAAGTAGATACCTGCGACCATTTGGAGACTCAAATGGACTATTCTTTAAGGCGAGATTTCGGTTACACGAAATAGGGAAAACTTCACGCCACAAGACTAAACTACGCACAGGTTCAGTTCTAGATAAGTGAAATAGACCTTGTTGGCGACAATACGCATTTACATCTATGAGATCTCCGTCAACTAAATGAGATGCTAGTAAATAACCGGAATGGTACAGAGCACTACCCAGGATGGTGAAAAGTCTCTGGCAGTCCAACGGATCTTCGTTCTAAAATTAATGCAAATTTTCAAACTGAAAGAAAGGGTATAAAACCTACCCATTCTCTATAATCACTTGCTTCCAGATCCGTCAAAGCATTGTCTATTTCAACTTGAGCTTCATTTGGCAAATTTAATAAATGAGAAACAGATAAGACACTTTCAAACTGCTTCGGTCCCTGCTCTTGTGCTTTAGATTTAAGTTTATTAAGTTCAACGCTTTGTTCAGCTTTAGGCCACAAACCACTGCTCAGCTGTCGAACAAAAAACCGCGAGAAAAAGTGATCCAGCTGCTGACAATTATTCTCAAAGCACTCGTTCACAGATCCATACATAAATTGCAACATCGAAACTACTTCACTGTTGATCAAAATCGTTTCCTTTGCGGTTGCACGATTATCTGGTAACATAAAAAGCAGCAAATTGTTTCCAAAGTTTGAATAAACCACATGAGCTAACTGTTGATTACATAGAACCGAAGTTAATTTTGGTTGTGACTTTGTGATACTTTTGAGAAGATGGTTGAGAGTTATAAACACTCCTCGTGAAATGCAAAGAAAGTTCTTCTCGTAGGGTTTTGGATAGCAATACAAGATTCCTTCGTATTCGGAACCAATTTCACTTAGGGAATCCATATTGATGTAAATAATTCCCACGGGGTATTCGCATAAAAGCGAACTCAAAATAATCAACTCCTCTTGCTTCGAGTTTATTAAATGTCGTACGAAGTTAGACTGATTACTAAGTTCATTAATCGGAGGCTTTTTAGTAACTTCCACACCGGCTACTCTTTGTAATCGTAAAATAACTTCGCTGGCTAAATTAAACTGTTCCAAAGTTTGGTTTAAATTTTGGTAATCTACTTCAATATTGTTGATACTTTTAAGCCAGTCACCAATTTTAATGTATTTTTGCTTTGCCGCTTCACTGTCCGGTATGAAACCGGCTACCATAACGCGGTTACCATCCAATAGAGTGCTCACTGTTATCCCTAATAATGACTCCACCGGAGTTCCTCTACGTCCTAATTTACGCTGTTGCTCGTGGTCAATTTTTAATAAAACTTCGCGTACTTCCCCTTCTTCGTAGTCTTGAAACTTAACTTTACTGGTATCTTGTGCATTAGAAGACGAATCGTGGCCTTTAGGATGCCGTTTACTACGACGTTTACTATCACGTCGACGCAACAATTTCAAAAATTTGCTCCGGGTGCTACGTCGAACCGATATGTCATGTTTTATATCGGTTTTGTCATGGTCTTGATCTATGTTTGTGTGAACTACCGGATCGCAATCGATAAATAAAACCTCGCCGTTCGAATCAATAGATGATTCCCATTCAGGTATCTCGCTACTGAACATTAAAATAAGACATTCATTTGCTGTCAAGAATTGGGTTAAAATAGTAAGTTTTACCTGTCGGAATCTGAATAGTACGAGGAACAGCTTGAACCGTCCGACCATTCTTCACAGAAACAGTCATTATCGGCTCTTTCTCTAGCAGATAGTAAACTTTTTTGTGCTTCCATGGCAAGTTTGGCCTAAAATTTTTAAATATGAAGAAAAGTTGGGTTAGAAATATGTGAATGAATAAAATTTATTGAAGAACTACCTAATATAACCGCATCTTCAGCAATTCAGGCGCAGAATTAATTATTCCACATCTTACATCGGTGTAATTGTAAAAACTAATTCAATTAACCTGAAGAAAACCAGTTTAGGGTACAACAAAAGGTTGAACTCGCATCTTTGTATATTTAAAATGCTTCGAAGATATGCGAAGTGTGACGAAGTAGTGGTGGTGTTAACGCGAACTTCAAATTTAAATTTTATGTTAAATAAAAGTTAATTAATTTTCCGACAATAATAATCCTTCTGGATATTATAATAATTGAAATCAGATAACGTACAGTAGATTGAAAAAACAAAATTAATTTTTTTGAACTGAAGGAAATTTTTAAAAGAAATTACCAACCCGTACTGAATGGTGGTGTGGGATTTCTACCCGTTGAGGGCACCCTCCCATTGAGTAACCTGGTACCACTTAGCATTCGGTAAGGAATCAAAGGGGTTACTTTTCCTCTGGTCTTTTTATATTTTTGGAGGCATCGTTTGATAAAACATCAATATTTGGTATCTACCGATATGGAATCTTGTTAATCTTACTCATAAGCGGGGGAGTGGCAGGCAAGATCAGTCAAAAATGAATATGAGATAATGGAGTAACTACTCCGCTATGACTGTTAAAAAACTATAAGAAATAAAAGATTATTATCCATAATAAAAATCATATAAATCCGACCCTGATCGAATCAGGCCGATATAGAATTAAGTTAACGATTAGAAAATAAGTTTATAAAAATTTTGTTACTATGCCAATAGATAGACACAACAAATTCAAAAAATATCTAATCAATACAAATACCTAGACTTGAATGGAACTTGTTTGAAAAGGACTAATAATAATAATAGATTATACAATCCTGGGCGATAAGACAAATTTCTATGAAATACACAACAACATTTTGAAATATTTTTATTTAATAAATACATAAATCTAGTTTTTCTATTTAAAATAGTTAAAACTTTACAAACCATTTTGTTTTCAAAATCTATTAATTTTTGTGATAACCACTTTTGTATTGATATTTTCGTGGTTGATATAATTTATTTGAGGTATGACTTAAGTTCAAACAAAGCTAAAAGCAATTGAAAGCAAAAATAACACACATCTATACAGCTTGCACAAAAACGATGACTAAATGGCATGTATCACTTGGTTTCTTAATTGTCGGTTGGTTTCTTGCAAGGTATGTTGCGTAATTATTTAAAATTAATAAGCGTAAATCTTCTCGAAGCTAGAAGTATGTGTACAACTTTAAGATTTAAGGTACTAAAAAGACTTAGCAAGAAGCGTAAAAACACAATATAACCAACGTCACAAATTCTCTTAATATATTTTCTTCTCTTCTCTCTTCTTTCAAATAATTCAAACCCATACAGACATTATAAAAAAATTTGTACTATTAAATTTGCGTCCAATAATATAAAATTTCAGCTCTTGTTCTACACTGAGTGCACGATTTAAAAACTACTCGTTATAAAAATATAATTTTCGTAGTGATACATCCTTCCGGTACAGAAATAATAAAATGGAAATTTTGAACTGTTCCTCCATATTCAACCCGATTTGGTTATTTTCTGTTTCAAAAACAAACTCTGTACAAAACTTTTCAATATGAAAAAATAATACTGATTCAATTTCTGCAAAAAAATATTTATGAGTGATCGGCTATCACAAACTCAAAGAAAAACTCATTTGATGAATTCGAGGAACTATTGGTTTGTTTCTTTTACAAAAAAAAACACCAAAGCAGGATAAATGTACAAAAAGTGCCGATTTGTTCGCAACTCTTAACAAGTGAAGACTCTCATTGTAGCGTTGATGGGTTCCCGGCAGAAGGGACAAGAACTGAGCGCCAAAGCGCAGTCAACACAAGCCACATTATGTCCGCAGGGTATAAACGCAACTCCCACTTCTTTTAAATAACATATTTTACACATTTTACATTTACAACCGGAAGGTTTGCGGTGGTCTTCCCCAGCTAGATCTTTGGTTTTAACTTCTTTAGGTTTCACTAACACCGTACTCTGTTCTACTTTACACATTTTCGCATCACTAGGAACTTCTAATGTCACCGCTTCGGCTTTACTAAGCACTGCATCACCGAATTTATTACGAACCTCCGAAATAAATAGTTCACCTTTCTGCAGCAAAACAAAGTTACATTTCGGAAACCATCTTGCGTGTTGCTCCCACGCGTCATCGTCGTCCTCCCAGTTATTCAAACCGCCACGACAGTAAAAGCATACAGTCTTATCGTGCTCACCCTGGTAAAAGAAACCGGCAGCTGCCAACTGTTCCGGCGTTAACTTATGATCACTTGGCCAATTTTTATATGATTTTAACCTTTGATCCAGTGTGGCAAAACTGTTAAAAAAAAAGAAATTAGAATATTTGATAAAATAGGAACAAATTTACTTACTCTGGATACATGGGTCCACCACGATGTGGGAGTCCATAGCTTCTGGCGGGCGGTAGCCTGGAAGTTTCTTGTTCCGGTAGCGAATTTGGCATTATTTGAAATGCAAATCTACCGCACACATCATGGCCTTCTGTCCGGGGGATGGAGTCGAGAGTGCTGGGGACATTTCTGCAGTCCCGGCCTTGCACAAATGGACAGTTGGCCGAATGTTTTTTGTGGTCTTCCATAGGATCGTCGCCTTCCTGCCACTGATTCAGCACGATGTTACAGAAAGCACAACACACACTATCGTCCTTTTTGGTATAATAAAATCCAGCTTTAGCTAGTTTGTTCGGATCCATATACTTGATCGGCCAGTTTCTATAGGAAAGTATTCGATTTATTTCCTGCCTCATGATATTTGTACCATCGTCGGGTTGGTCTCTTGACTCTAGGGGTGCACATCTATCAAAATGTGTTAAATTTCTACGTTCAAGAATTAGTGCCATTTTTAAGTTAATTAGTAAGTGCTTGACTTTTCTGTAATAAAAGCACAATTTTAAATGGTGCAACTTAAAATAGAACTAATTAATTAAAAAAAGTGACTGTCGCCGTGACGATTCCGTTATCGGGCGGGCGCCTAACAGCGAAAACCGACTTTCAGAGACTGCAGACGTGAAATTTCAGAGCCATTCACTATTTCCAGCATTCCTTTCTGTACCGTTCCCCGAGCCCCGTAACCATCCAGCCCTACCACATTCTTTCGAGAGCACATCAATGACCGAGCGCCGGATACAAAAAAAAAGCCCTAAGCTCACATTCCAAGACCCTACCCGACGTTCGCTGTCGGTAATTCCCACACACACACACACACATCGAGAAATATTAGAAAGGGCACCAAAAAATTATCGATCAGAAAGAGGAAAAAAGACTTCCTGTTGAGGAAATTCGGATTACGCGCTGACGCTGACATATGGTCGAATTAAATCCCGTATTTTGTAAATTAGAAACAATTGAACGATAAACAATCAAATACTAACCTTGGCTGTTTATATGATCAATTTAAAATTTACCACTTATCACCATTTTTAATGTAAATTTTGAAATGGGCCCCTGCAGCTTTCAAACCGTGAGAAAGCTGAAAGCGTACAGAATGTCTGCTGCGTTGCCACATACACAAGGGCGGGCGCAACCGCATTTCAAAGAAGATCTGACCTCACGAAAGGAATTCAATTTTTTTAACGTTTTTTCTCTGTGTTGCAGCAATAACAAATTACTGTTTTGAATAAAAGTCAATTTTCCATTGCTTACAATGAACAATTAAAAATTTTCTCATCCCATGAATGAAAATTATTACTGGTAACAGGATGTTACGTGGAGATAAGGCCCGATCACGTGTCAGCTGTGAGAATTTAAATTTCACAACATCGCACAGGGAAAATCAATAAAGGATAGGGTAGGGACAAGAAAGGGAATTTACTAGAACCATTGATTATTTACGACAAATAGTAAACTACGTCTGCTCTCGTACGCACAATTTTGTTACGCAATTTCGAATTTTTTGTCGAAATTTTTTTTATTTGAAAATATGAAAATTCTGGTAGTAGCACATTATTCCACCGATAATAAAGTATACAATAGGAAAATTTGAGAAAAGCTAATTTCTAACACACTGAAAAAAAGGAATTTTTCATCATATTGATGAAAACTCATAAATCCGATGATTATTTTCATTAATATTATTCAAGTTATTTATAAATACAATGAATTTTGTTCATCGGAGTGAATTTTTTTCAGTGTAGGTGATGGGATTACTAGGCGGCAAACACTAAAGGCTATTCGGTTCATAAATCAACAAAATGACTTACGTGAGGGTTATCATCTTCTAACGAGATTGCCCCATAGATCCTAATTCCAGGAATATCTTTTATTTACGACCAAGCACAGATATTGAGTTTGTTCCAATTGAAGAGGATCCTACCTACGAATTTACTTTGAAAGGTCGAAAATACCTGTGAGATTCTGTGCAGAATTTATTTGAGAAGATCAAGTCTCGGAGCCTATCTATATTCTAATCTAACTGTAACCGTCCTACCTAGCACGAATGTGTTAAAACTGTACCGACAGAGGAATGCACAAAAGTCACGTTTTCAGCACAAACAGGATCGGCTTTAAGAGGAAAACGTTATTGATTTATAATCCAATCTAAGCGAGAAGAGGGGGGGGGGGCTACAACTCATATCGACAGTCATTAAATTGTCAATCTCAGACACTCACTTTTTCGTGAAAGCAATTGTTTTATTTGTCGGGATGGATGACACTGAAGGAAAGTTCATTTGATCAATTTTTCTAAACTAAAAAAATCGCCCTAAATATACTTCATCGATTAGATTGGGTTGGAAAGTATTCCATAACCACCAGACCCCCCGGTCTTCAACCCTCCCTTCAGGCTTTTGACTTTCTATTGTTTGTAATTAGTTCCATGAACTGCCCAAATCAAAAAATTAATTTACGAGCAAGTGCACATCAAAAGAAATAAAGGAAGTTCCACATCAAAAATGTCAAGAAAATTTTGGAAGCAGTAAATCGCGCAGAAAGCGAAAATCATAAATTCTTCACACGACTACCACCGCAAAACTTTTTTTTTAATATTTATGAAGACGAATTCGTCTTCTTGGCCTACAACAATTTATATTTAATTTTTTTAAACGGTTCCTTTGGGCAGGTAACTTCCTAGAACTGTGATTATTACCTGCAAGAATCTGGGAGGAATTCCATACCTCTTTTAGATTGGAAAGTGAAATAAGCTGACCAGGTACATCAAAAATTTACTTGAAAGAAATTTTCTGCAGAGTTCCAAGCGTAACGAAGTTTTCGATTCACTGGAGCCAAACGTTTGATATTATGTAGTATACAGGCTATTCAAGTAATTTTGGGATGAATCCAGCAAAAATAGACACAAAAAGAAAAAAGTGGGATGATATAAACAAACATTGATAATCGGGAAAAACAAATCCACGGTGGGGGAATCCCTACAGAAGAAAATTTAAATGCTCACGTGGTTAACCAGGGAATGCTAAAATACCATTCCTATAAAGAGCGATAAAATTCTTAATTACTGTTATCAAAAGCTAAAAATAACGTCGACTGACGTGCATTCAATTAAATTAACGACAATTGTATTAATTTGCATAATATTTATCTAAATCCCGTACCTATCCACTTATTCTATATTTTAGCGCCCCCGAAGAGGATAAACAAAAATTTCGGCAGGATTAATTCATAAAAATCACACGTTGTCATTTTTTAAAAAACAAAATCGCGAAAATTAAACAATTAAAAAATCAAAAATGGTGCCCGCTTGTTTTTGGTTGCCACGAGAGCGTGTCGGCCTTGATTAATTCATCAAATTTACATTAATTATTTAAAATCGACCTTCAAATGTTTTTGTTAATTCATTATATTTCAAAATTTTCAAAAATTCGAAGGTATAAACTTTCAAAAATTCTTCAAGCGGAATCGCGTGTAAACAGTCACGTTTCTCTGTGCGAACTTTGAATAAGAGCCAAAACCAAGTTCAAAATAATTTAAGATTACAAAATTGTAACTTACTTATGTTTGATATGTAGAACTTTAGGCCTTATAATCCATTTCACGAAAATGATCAACTTTTAACATACCCGCATCACACAGAACGACTGTCTGCATTCCAAATTACAAGTGGGGACCACAGCCTTGGCTTGTTTCCATTGCATGAATCGGCTTGGCGCCCCCCTATCGTCTACGTCACGCGCGTTTTAAATAATTACATACCAAATAATAATAAACATTGAATACGCAAAAATATACCTACTCCAAATTTTGATATTGGGTGATTTTCGATCTAAAAATTTTTTTTATTTCATCATGGTCACTCCGCCATTTTAAAAATCTTGAGTAGTTAAATTTAATTATTCAGCGTGTTTGGTGTTCCTTGGTACCGGAACGCTTTGAGAGAAAGATTGAGAACAATAGAACAATAAGCTGTTCGAGAAATCGTCTGGCAAAGACGTGAAACAACAAAATCTTTGTTTAACGCATACTTGTTTTTTTTATGTTTCCAGTTGATTTTTCTTCCAAGTCGATTTCTTATCAAATTGGCGTAATAAACAGTCTTATTTATAATTTGTAATAAACACGGGATTGTATGTGCCAATTTCCTAGTTGTAGTGCGTTGACGCCGTCCAAAGGATATGGCGAACAAAAACGGAATGTAAATTTGGCTCTTTCTAACTCAGCACAATGGCATTGTTATTGAAATTGGAATTTTAAACAATAAAAGTTATGGCAAACACATCCAAAGAGAGGCACTCATTTAATTCCTTTCTTGTTCGAAATACAGAACAATTTGGAGACAAAGTATAAAAATTTGCTCAGATTAACTAATAATATGTGTAATTTATGTATGTTGAAACTATTACAAAATAATGAAGTAGATACTAATTGTAAATAATATCTAATTATTATTATTATTGAAAATTTTTTTGCTGTTAGTCACAGAAATTTTTCATATTTGGAAAGTGAGATATCAATGACAGTTTAGAAAAATATGTAAATACGTGATACTATATGTTTTGATAAGCCACGAATTGTTGATGATGGGTTGAATCGGATAAAATTTTTGGAAATTTAATTGGAGACCCCGCCATCCGCAATGGCTTAAAGGCTATCAGAATAGCATGTAGGATGTGGTAACTTGGTAAAACCAAACTATACTTATCTACAACTTCGACCCTAACTTTATCACAAATTATACAAACATACATATTGTCAAGTCAAGTTATATATTGGAAAATGTAATAAATACATAATATTATAGAAGAAATTCTGCAATGTATATATTGTTTATAATTTTTATGGCAAGTAGTAATTTCTTATCTCAGGTTTTTGAACTTTGTTATATATATTATACATAATTAACCATCTTATTACTCTTTATCTGCAAACCCCTATCAATAAAATATGTTTTATGATATGGTTTACAGTAGCACAAGTTTTAAAATTACCTACTTAGGTTTGTGCACAAAAATCACCAAAGATAAAATCTATACTCAACATTAAACAAACGAATTATGTTCATTTGTTTCGAATTTGGTTAATCCATTCATGTGCGTTACTGTGAACGGCCGTATATGTAACTTTAAAACAAAAGAAGTTCAAATGAAAATAAGAGATGAACAAACAAAACACGATCGATTTCAAATATTGGATATAAAAATTCAAATATATACTACCCGAAACGAATGTTTTTCTATGAGACGACTAATTTGCTTTAATACTAACTTATCAATTACAAAACTAATTACGTGACATATTTAATTATACGACATGACGAGAAATAATTAAATAAACACTGAAATTATTGCTCAACAACACAAGAATTCGACTTTTCGAGTTCTTCTAGATAAAAATTGCTCTTCTAGCGCCCTTTTAAGTAGCAGTAAATTTGACTGAAGTACCACTTGTGAAAATGGGCCCCTCGAAGATTTCCAAGAAGTTTTATGCATAGGTACCAGAAACCAGGTTTCGTGCTCTGTTTTAAGTGGATCTAAAAATAGTAAACAAATCATCTCCCACTTTTGCGTGACCGCCAAAATTATTACCTGTATTCTGTACTATTAAAAATTCGCGCAGTATAAAATGCGCACAATTTTTGGCACGATGACCACATTTATGACAATGTAAACAACACGAGGTATACTACTTAAGGTGATGAGACAACAAGTGGTTCTTAATTAATACAAATAATTATAACTCCGTTACGTCATTCTCTAATTAATCGGCAAAGTGGGTACTAAAAATACATTCGACTTTTAAATGAATGCAGCCCGTATGATCAAAAACGCTGCGGTTCTTCATTTCTCAAGCTTTTTGGAATAATTTGAAAGACTGAAATTTAAGCGTGGGAACCGATCATTAGGTGACTAAAAGCTAATGTGATGAGAAGTCCAAGGTCCTATTTACATATGGTCAATTTTTTTACTTAAGCAATGTTTAAAACTCTCAAAACAAAACAACGTCGTTGCTAATTTGTCGTATTTTCAATTTTTTAATCCTACCATGAAGTTATAGTATACAAAAATTCAAAAAAGTCCGTTTTTGAAAAGAATTTGCCGAAATTTGGACACGTTCCAGTCAATTTTAGGGAGTACCAACTGCTGACAATAAAAAAACAGCTATGAAAACGTGTGAATCAGCACGAAGATTTTTCTTTTGAAAAACGTTGATGCTGTTTGTCACGTTTTATTTTTATTATCGTTAAATTTGTTTTTCTTATAATTGGTACACCTTATCAAATGACAGTTGGTCTAAAAAAAATAGCTACCGAATTACTTCACGTGAGGTTTTCCCTCAATTGATCGTTATATTTCATCATCTCAAGATATACATAATTTTTGAAAGAAGACGAAAGTATTTGATTCATGTCGAGCGTTTAACGACATCCGCTCGTAAAATTCAAATTACATAAGATTAGTAGTGCATTTCCGTTGCTATCAAGTTATATCGACACCTATTTCACAAGAGACGTAATACAGGCGCAACAGAATAAATTGTACATTTTCATTTGCATATTTGATACGTAATTCCATTTTTTGCAAATAAAGAAAAATGAATATCTCGGAAAAAGCGGTTTACTCATGGTTATAATTTTGTCGTGCTATTTAGAGTCGGAAACAAGAAAATTTAAAATAAAGCAATCTGCATTATGATTGTGCAGTTAAAAATACTGTAGGTAGTAGTTAATTTTTCCCGTGATTATAAAGAAGATAATTCCGCCTATTTCCAACGAGAGTTAAAATTACGTTCGATTCAGATGTCTTTTCCCGTTCGATTCCTCAAAAACGTTGTTTTTTTGTTTTGTAAGGTTCTAAGACAAAAAACGAGGGGGTTAATGAATATTTCTTTTGTTTCTATATTTTTCAATGTAAGTTATGATGGAAAAATTTTTTCTAGAGCCCAAAACAGCCTGTACCGGCCCTGTACAACATTGAATTTCATCTAATGGAATAGTATATTTTTCATATAACAATACAACATACAATTTCGATTAGAGCTGACGCGATTAACTCGGAGAAACCCGAGCGTTGAATGTTGAACTGTCGGGCGGGAACAAATCGGTGTGTTCCCGCTCCCCTCAGTTAGTAGCCATATAACTACGTGTAGATATTGTTGTTTCGTTTATGCTTTATGTGTGGTATTTATTAACTATAAATATTTTAAAATGAATCACGTTCTCGATATAAACTCGGTACAAATTATTAAGAGGAGAAAATTAAACCCCGAAGAAATATCCCTAATAAAGCAGAAAGGCAGACCAATGCCAGAACTAGAAATTAATGCTATAGCAACTACCCAAACACGGACGTACGAGAGGCATTTTAATAACAACGTTTATCAAAAATATATGTGGATGTGCGGTTGCGAAGTGACCAATAAACTATTTTGTTTTTATTGTTTGATGGTAAAAAAGGAACCTTTGCAATGGACCAAGAACGGCATTGATGATATAAAACATATGGCAGAGAGGGCAAAAAAACATGAAAATACTGTGAGCCATATTAACGCTTGTGTTGACTATCATGTTGTAGGCATAAACGACATACGCGACCGATTGAGTAGGACGTACTTACTGCATAAACAAAAGCACAACGAAAATGTAACGAAAAACAGACACATCTTGCGTCGTCTCATCATGTGTATAAAATTTTGTGGGACCTTTGAATTGGCTTTGCGGAGTCACGATGAGGAATTGGGCCTAATAGATTTTGCTGCAGAGTTAGATTCAGTTCTTGCCGTGCATATACAGGAAGCCAACGTATTTAAAGGTTCTTCCAAGACGATACAAAACGAATTGCTGGATGCCATGTTTGCGGTGTATAAAGATGAAATAACCAAGGAAATACAGTCGGCTAATTTTATCGGAATTGAAGCAGACGAGACGACAGACTCCTCCAATAAACGTCAGTTGGTGGTGATTTTCCGTTACGTGTTTGAAGGGCACACCTGCGAACGATTCTGGTCTTTTATTAAACCATCAGGATATACAGCAAAAATCATAGCGAATACATTATTAGCGGAATTGCAAACCAAATTGTCTATTTCGTCAGATAAACTAATTGCACAAAGCTACGACGGCGCGTCAGTTATGAGCGGAAAAGATGATGGCGTTCAGTTCATAATCAGACAAACATATCCAAATGCTTACTTCGTGCATAGTTACGCACATGAATTTTATTCGATTATGGAACGAACAGCGCACAGCAATAAAAGAGTTCGGGTATTTTTTGCTAATTTACAGGCCTTTTCTTCATTTTTTCTTCAAAGAACGCACATTCTTGATGAAATTGTGAAAAAAAGATTACCACGCGCGGTTCCTGCTCGCTGGAATTTTGACAGTAGGACGGTAAATACTTTACACGAATATAAAGAATCTTTTAAAGAATGTTTGGAAACCATCATGGACGGCGATGGGGTGGATTCGAAAACACTAAACGAAGCAAGCGGTCTTTTAAACAGCTTAAATTGTCAGGAGTTTCTTTATTGGTTGAAAATTTTCCATTTTATTATGCCACAATTGGAAATGCTCTTCAATAAAGTTCAAACACACGGAATGGATGATGCAGATGTACAGGCAGCTGTAGAGCATTTCGAAGAGTACATCATGAAGATTAGGGATTTAGCAGATAATTTTATACAGGAAAAGGCGGATAAACCAGAAAGAAAGAGACGGAAATTAGACGATGGGGAGAATAGCAGAAGTGCTATTACCAAAGAAGTTTGTTACACAATCTTGAAACAAATTAGAGAGAGATTCAACTTTAAAGATTATCTATGTGTGGCAAAATTATTCGATTCTAAAAATTTTGTGGCTTATCGTAAAAATTTTCCGAACGATTACTTCGATGCGGTAGTTAAGTCGTACTCATTTTCCGGTATAAATAGTGACAAATTAAGAAATGAACTTGGCGTTTTGTACACTCGCGACGATATGCAAAATATCACTAGCATTTCATCATTTTTGATGTTTATTTTGGGTAATTTAAAAGATATTTTGAGCGAAACTTACAAATTATTGGACATTATTTGTACCACGCCCATGGCGACGAGTGATTGTAAACGGTGCTTTTTCACTTTGGCAAGAGTTAAGACTTTTTTGAGAAGTACCATGGTGGAGAACAGCAGTAACAGATTAAATGCACTCGCAGTGTTGGGAATAGAAAAAAAATTCGTGCAGAGAATTCCAGATTTTGACAATAAAGTGATTAAAAAATTTTCGAACCATAGTGCCACGAAAAAGGATTTTCTTTATAAGTAAATTGTTCAGTAATGTGTTCAGTTTTTTTTTCTTTAAATTCGTCCATTTTAGTTTGGGCTTTTGTGCAGCTGACACGTATTTTGTAAGAATATTTAGCAGTGATATTGATAGAGCAAAAAATCAAGCATGTGTTTCCAATAATAAAAACGGCCAATTTAAGATTTTGTGATAATGCAACCTAATTTGATTATTATTATTAAAATTAAATTAAAATTTTCCTTGACTCGATATCACTGGGGACTTGATACCACGACCTAGATCTATCGTCCTTGTATATATCGAAGTTTATCCTTTACAATTAAAAAAAAAATTATTCAGTTTTAATCTCATAAGAATTATTTTGCACGATGATGCAACCATTTTTTTGAATTTGCATCTCCGGTGGGCGAAATAACAAAAACTTGTTCCAGAGAAGAGAAATGTGGGTGGTAACCTTAAATCTTTAATAACATGTTTGGATATAAGGGTTGCGGGGGCAATATTTTAAAGTTATTCTAAGATTTTCAAAATGCCATTTTAAATAAGGGGATTCCCCACCTTGTACATTGATCAAGCGTAAATACAGTTTATGACTTTGACTTTGCAATAATTACTTTTTCATTATCTTTATGACCAAAAATGATGAGTACGCCTCACTTCTCCGTTTTACCGTGTGCTTGAATTTTTTTTAATATTTACAACTAGAACAAGGCTATAAATGTACATAAGCATAAGCAAGTACGGATAAATAATAATAATTAAATTTCTAGTTAAACTGGAATTACTGTAGCGAATAAAGTTACGTGGCTTGTTTAAAATAACGTTAATTTTCTTATGTTTTGTTTTATATTTTCAAAAGTTCAGGTTTACTCATCTGGTATCATCGTCAGTTGAATCTCGCGTTTAGGTACACTGAGAAAATTTAATTTAAATTTTTTCGCGTATGTGGGATTATCATCTCATCCATCGAATTTTCACAAGAAAGGTATTTGAGGAATGCGATCGGTAATCTTCTAAACTTGAGGAATCTCACGTTTGGGTTCCTTGCAATGAGAAAGTCCTTTCCTTTGTCGTTTATTTAAATATGGAGGTTTTTATTATGAAGATCTTCTAAATAAGTTGTGATTATCTTCCGGGCACTGAAGAATCTTTGGAAATTAAAAAGGCAGATGTTGAACAGGCAGGTGTATGGAAAAGTATCAACACCAGGTGGTAAAACATCTGCAGCGACCCGATGCCCTTAAATGCAATGATCTTGTTTCTTGACTGAAGTATGCCTTTACGATCCAAGTTCTTTATATTTTAAATGTAAGAACACGAAGACTTCCGCTTTGGCATGAGACATGACCGATTTCAACAGACACAATTAGATTAGCTAACTGTATCTACTATTCTCTCGTAACCGCTTCATCAATCATTTTCAATACTCGAAAAGTTTGCAATCCAACATTTCGTATCGGAAAATGATAAGAACCACTTACAAGTGGATTATGTGGAATTTTAAACTTTCAATATCTACACCCACATCTACACACGTAAAATACGCGACAGGCTGGCACCAAAAGTATTATCTCAAGATAAGATTAGGCACAATAATTTTGTTATAACATTTGTATATTATATTGATAAACAAAAAGTTTGTAATGGGAAAACTTTGGTTTCCTTACCAAATTAACGTAGTCATTTCCGTTTTATGATCGAAAGTTCTACGAGAACAGTGACACGTAGTCCAAGCACTCGGGGTAAGGTCAAAACTTTGTTTTTTGAAATAACAAAATTTATTTCTAGTTCCTTCCACACGCCCATAAGGTAATATTTACGAAAAACGACAGTTCATCATTTATCATTTCACGAAACTTCAAGGTACCCATTAATTAATCCTGTTACCATTGTTCCTAGAGGCGTTTTTGACCCCTAGACAAAGAAGTTTCGAAATTTCAGTGGTTGACTGGCAAACCTCTCAGTTGTGACATTAGCTGTTTAAAAAGTTAAGTAATAATTTTGAAAACATTTATTCAATGAGCATATCAAGAATAGCCTACGGGCGGAGAAATACGGCCCCCCCCCCTATGACCGCCGTTGGGTTATTTTCTAAATTTTGAACATACAATGAAAAAAGAGATGCTTACACCCACTGTTAGGTCTTCTCAATTCTATTTTAAAAGTGTTGAAATAGATACTACAAAATTTAACCCTCTAATTTCCCCTACAACGTAACAAATTTTATATTTAGCTAAAAGATATCTTTGGGTGATAAAAATGGAAAAAAACCTTGCGGAACCTAAAACTTTCATAATATTTTTAATCCTCAAAGACATACTATATTATTATAAACAAAATAAAAACTTAAGTGGCGCTTTATAAATAATTTTTATCTTTATTGTGTTTTAATTAAGCATCAAGTTTCATGTTTTTAGAACAAAGAATCCGAATTAGCAATAAATATTATGGCTTTAAATAAACAGGCTTATACCCTCGAGGATTGTATTTAAATAAATTTTGATGATGATCTTCTACACAACTAAGACTTAATGTTTTTGCCAAATTAATAAATAAAAAGTACTTCTCTCTTTTAAAGGACCACTTAAATTATTAGATAAATAATCAAATTAATGCGGTTACTTAATTGCACGAGCGTTTAAAAGTGACCTATTAATTTAATTAAATCAAAAATAAATTAAAAAATTGCTATGTGCGTACTATCCAAAACTATTGATCTAGGAATTTTTAAATTTATTGTTATGCAGACACGTTTACAGTTCATACCCACGTAGAGGTCAACCAGAATAAAAAAAATTATGAATACAAATATGAATAATAAGCGGCTAATCAACAGCTCAATTAATAAGTTGATTACTTATCCTTCATACCTGTGCGGTCTAAGTAAGCAAATTCCTTTTGAGGAATTAAATTAAAATTTCGGTTTGATTTCATCAGTGGAGAAAACTAAATTGTTAATTATTTTGAATTTTATTCGAGGTATAATAACAGCTACAAAACGTGACTGCCTACTCGTTCACGTTACGGATGTTTAGTCAACACAATAGCGGCTTTCGCAATGAAAATGTCTTCAAAACAAAATGCTTTTCGCCTTCGCTTTAACGATCATGGAAACAATAAGACAATATAATAGGGTCGTGGGTTCATAACTTCCCGGAAATGATTGTACCTCAAGAACTTATTGAAAAGTCAAATCGTGTTTGTCAAAAATTTTGTTCAAAAACAAGTTTCTGGAATTTTGAATAGCGGTACTTCCCCTAACTGACCGGGAACCCCCTTCGCTTAAAAGGAAATTTTTATCTGCCGTTTGCTTAGAAGTGAAAAAATGTACATATATGTAGTTCAATAAGCTGTCATTCAATTAAAATACCTATAGAAAAATTCAGTATATGAATAACTAATTTTATTCAGAACAACTAAACGATCATACACGTGCATCCTATACAGTTCGGAAATAAATAATTTATTATGGGGGGGGGGGGTTTGAAGCCACAGAACCCTAATTGCTACATGTGAATATTAATTAGCAATTTTTGGGGATTGCCAAATGTTTGCAAGTCCTACAGCTTCCTAGTTACGCTACTGCTTACAAATACAAAAAAATTATTAAACAATAAGACAATCTGCTCTTGATCGTAAGTAACCTTAGAACATCCTTGATATTCCGAATAAATTTAAAATGTAGATATAGAATCCATTGAATATTCTTTTATTTTCAATGATTATTATCTATATTTTATCATAAAATCAATTACGATAAAATTTACAAATATTTAAACAATAAAAATGCATTTTCGATAGCAAATGGTATACTGGTACCGACCACCAGTAGAATAATACCTATGTAATATTTTCAAATTTTTGTTTATCAAAAAGAAGTCCAAAAATAGAATCATTTTGAGCGATAAGATTTTTAAAATTAATATTATTGAGTTTATTAGGTAATTAACCGTTATCGAACCAAATAAAACTAAAAAATAAATTTTGCAGCAATCTTTGTGGTTATGCAACCAATGATCCTTAACCAGAGAACCCATAAAAAGAAAATTTTGAAAAAAATTTGAATATATTACCCTGAGGACTGAGGAAACAAAAATTTTGTTGCATCAACAAAGATTATTTGCTAAGTCAACAAAATTTATACTGCCACCAATCATCAATTGGTTGAATTAACCAATTTCACATTGGAAATCTTCTCTTGATGGGGATCGTATTTTTTGCAAATAAAAACTATAAAACTACTTGGATCATATACCTACAACATATATGTTATTATTATTCACTCTTCATTCATAATCAATCCAATACTGTTATCAAAAATCAAACACTTGAAATAAAATTAATCCAGCAAATATTAACGTATGCTGTAATGTAATGGAACCAAATTTAGGTCAATAGTTGCTTTATAGAATTTTGTTTACCAATTTTCGCTTTCCCTCGAAAATTTTGCCCTACATGCATTTCCTTATCATTTGGTATAAACAAACAGCAAAAAATATCGATAAAATTGCACTGCAAAAGTAATTTGTGAGTTTGCTGGCACCATAGGGTATGATTTCTCTTTGTGAAAGTTTGAGAGAAAATTGTGAAATTGGGTCGCTCTAAACAATGAAACAGCGGTAAAGATTTTAAAAATTATTTAAACCAAAAATAAATAATATCAAATAGAGGAATTTAATGCGTTTCTTACAGAGATGTTAAAAATATTTAAGTGTTATTGAAAGTTTAATTATAACTTCTTGAAAATAGAACTGCAGGGAAGCTCTGAAAAAATCTACGATGGTGATAATCTTCGCTAACTCAATTTATTGATAAAAATTTAGAAAGCTTTAATAGTAAAAGGAACCAAGAAGTCCACAGTTCAACCGCATGATCATAATATAAATTTATACTTTCAGTTTTTGATTTCGAAAATTTTTTACTCGGTCAATTACTTTGGAATTTTCCACAAATTATTATCAATTCTTTCTTAATACCAAAACGGTGGACCGAAAACTATTTGATTGTATACATAATAATTAATATTACATTATTTTAAGAAAATCAAAGTTCAAAGTATACATATTAATTATTATGCTAATGTAAATAAGAGTGTGAAACTATGAATCATATGAATTTGATTAGTATTGAACTATTATAATATTTTAATATCAACATAATAATTTTCATTTGCATTTCTGGTAAATAAATAGCTCATTACCACACCAGGATCATTTTGTTGAATTAAAAAAAATTTCGTTATTGCCTATCCAAAAACCCGATTACATTTTAAACTCCAATTAATTGAAAAAATATTAAAATTGGGAGGTTTGGGGGACATTTCGTTGGTATACCCACCAAACCGCCCGGATATACAGCTGTATTTGTCCTACAAGATTGAAAGGTTTCCATTTAATATAACTTTTGGTTTCTGAAACCAAGCCCGAAGACCTCACTATTGTAGAAACCGAAAGCTCAGACTCCTAGCTCCTAAAATAATACTGGAGCGTCGCCGGTTCTAAAATAAAACTTTTTTGACTTATGTTTTTGTACCACTGTACCCCACTTCGCGTATAAATTCTATTAGGTACCGAGTGGCAATGAAAAATAATTAAAGTAAGTCATCGTTAGGAAAACGTTTAAAAATTTCTGAATAATCAAATTAAGAAAATAAATTATATATTACGAGTATGTACGCACAAAATTATTGCTACATTTAAAAACATTGAAATTTCTAGAACGAATCTTTTATTTTGAAAATTAAAACGTTGATTAAAAACAAAGAATATCATTCTCGGAATTAATTTATTAATTAAACAAATATTAATAATGAAGTCACTGTATGAAGAAAAAGGTCAGTACGAATCACCAAAGGTCAATTTGAAAAATTATGCAATATAACTATTATATTACTTCAGGTAAAATACGTTTTTATCAAAACCTTAATAGATTTCCTACAAACGGGACACTTAGTTAAATTTGGAGCGCACAAAGGACAAACGGCTAAATGTCTACATGGTAGAAATAAAATTCCTACTTCTTTATCCATGCATATTTTGCACATTCGAGATTCTTTCAGTCTTTTATTTTCTTGTTCTAATTCAACGATCTGCTTTGTATCGTCTTTCGAGCAACATGAATCGGTTTCACTTTGCACCTTGTCGGCCTGGTCGCTTTGGACCTCAAGTCCGTTCGTCATCTGAAAAACCACGGTTTATAAAACTTGCCTAATTCATTCAAAATACCTTACTGTGTGTTTCGATAAGTCCTGAACAAATTCGATTCCTTTTGCCAATAACAGATAATTACACTTTCCATAATATTTTCCGTGTTCGATCCAGGGATCATCGGTTTGTTCCCAATGTTTTATGCCTCCACCGCACGAAAAGCAAAACACTTGATCTCCACATCCACTATAATAAAACCCAGCTTCGGCTAATCGTGCTGGGTTTGGCTGTAAATATTTCGGCCAGTTCGAAAAACTTTGAAGTCGCGATTCCAGCGTTATGTATTTCCTTTGATACGGATTTTGATGGGAGATTAAACCTAAATTATCGAGCTCTTTGTGATTATTGATATCTATGTTAACAGTCGCTTCCGATTCTTGAATAGCATCTTGCATTTGAATACGTGGCATAATTACATGTTTCACAAATGGGCAAGTAGGAAAATGCTTCAAGTGTTCTCTATCCGGCTCATCTCCGACTTGCCAATTTGCAACAATTCCACCGCAGTAAGGACATTTGGCTGAGTCAGAGTTATTGGAGTAAAAAAATCCAGCTTGAGCTAACTTTTCGGGCCTTACTATATGATTTACAGGCCAGTTTCGAAATGTTTTCAGCCTAGTGGATTCATTTTTTAACCCAACCTGCTGATTGTATACCGGAATATGCGAAGAGGCAATCATGAAAGTCTAAAATAAAATTTTGTTTCAGCTGAAGAAAATGCTAAGATGTTTCAGAGCAAAAGAACAACATGTATAATTACTCACAAAATTATTTGGAAAAGATCTAATCAGTCACGACAAAAAAAAGTCTTCGCATTTACATTGCTAACATGGTAGCGTCCGAATAATTTTGAGAGAAACTGGAGGTATGTTATGCAGAAAGAACTTATAAATAAATAATGACTTACTGTTATTGTAGTTGCATTAATTTTCTATTAACTAAACTTTTATAAGATAGTCTACGTACAAAGTTTATTGAAAAGTAATCTATAATAATCGTGATTGGCGCCAACGTAACAAAATATGTACTTAAATATCTAATCTAAAATATTAGATTGCAATTGGAATGAGCTTGGAACAAAATTATTGTATTGTAATACTTTTTTTATTTCATCAGAGGATTAATTTTATATCGGCACGATGGAATTTCTGAAAAGTATTACAAGACACTTCCCGCAACATTAATTTGCAATACATGAAAATAAAGAAAACTTTCCAATAAGTTCAAATGTTTGAACAACACTCAACATAATTAAAGCAAAAGTTCGGTAAAAGTCTCGGAAAATTAAATCTATGGGGCAGATGGCCAATCATACTGTACGTTTTAAAATGGGCTAAAAGTAATAGGACCGGTAGAAAAAATTACAGTCCGTCCCTGATGTGATAAGCACTTTTGCGTAGAATAGCCCGGATGTTTACCTATTATTTCCGTTTTTTGCATCTGGATTTCCCTACTCGTAATACTTCTGGGCGATAAGTAATCTTACGATAAAGAGTAACCTCGATAAAGGTCTGACGAAGAGCTGTATTCAATCTTTAACGTGCAAGTAATTAACCTAAACCTTCTGCTATCTAACCGAGAAATTTTAGTTTGAATTTGTTACACTTATGGTCAGAGTAAGCTAGTAACGCAGCTTCAAATTTAAGTCCCACACTGCAAATATTTTTGTGGTAAAAATATATAAAGAAATTTAGTAATGCTAGCTTGATCTAGATATATTTTAGCCTAAGATTAAAAAGATAAGCTCTCTAAGCTCCAAATTATTTACTTTGAATTTATTCAAGATTTAAATAAAATTTGAAGTGGTTCGATTAGGCAACACATTGCACTTAAAGTTGCTCCAGAACATTCCCAATGCCAGTAGCATAGCTAAATTTATGAATTTCATGACCAAAAATTGGATACATTATAAGAAAAATGGGATCGATTCGTTTTAAATTACCAGTCTAGAAAACATTGGGTGGTTACGAGAGTGATGAGCCAGTGAGGCCTTTAAATAAGATGTATACCAAATCAAAAATTATAGAAGTCACGAGGTTGACTAGTATCAAAGTTAAATAAACCTATTTAATTTTAGTCTTTTTCACGTTTGGTTACAATTTAATTGAAAGAATAAATTATCTACTCAATAATATTATTACAAAATTTCTAAGAGAAGAAACTCAAAACTGGAGTTGTTCAATTTTTGTTATAAAAGTTTCCGATTTGCAATATTTGCATGATGTATGAAAATTAATTCGAAATATTGAATACAAATTTTTATTTAAAATGAGTTACAAAAGAATTACAATCGGATGGAAAATTGTATTGGCTGAATTGAAGCAAACCAGTTTTTAGAATAATTTGCCCACATTTGACCAGATTAAACCCATACATGGCTTGCTTAATTCAGCTGTCCCATGAAATTACAGCCTCTTATATCTTCTCATTACCAATTAATACTATAATAGAAAAGAATAAAGATCAAGTTCATTACTCACAATAATTAATTTCCTTAAAATTCCTGTAATATTCCTAAGTCTAATCTATCAATCTTAAGTTATTAGTAACCGAAAGATTATTTCCATAGAATACTCTTTGGTTCGAGAAAACCACAGATAGATAAATTTTTACTTTTAATGAGTTTACCAATGCGATTACGACTTCATCGTTATTGTATAACCAGACCATCACAGCTAGTTTTTTACCAGAATTATAACAATTGCAGCAAGAAACTAACCATAACAATCCTGTTATAGAGCAACGATAAAATCACGATTGCACCGATTACCAGGCAAATTAAACTTAAAAATATACAAGATGTTTCTCTAAAATAAAAAAAGTAATCACATAAATTTATTACAGGTCAAAAAATTACCAAGCAATAACATAAATAAATATCGAATTAAAATAAAAATCAAAAACAATCTCATTAAAAATATCCAATCAATTTGTTACGATAAAAAGGTTCTAACTGTTGCTTTAATTGAAGATCTACACACAGGACAATCCTGCAAATTGGAAGCACATTTAACGCAAGTTGCTAGATGTCCACACGGCAAAAATACAATACCCACTTCCATATCCATACATATTTTACAGAGGCGTGCTTCCTTTAGTATACGATTTTCTTCCTCTAATGACACAACCTTTTCAGGTGGTTCTATATGCGAAACGCCAGCCTGATTGGAGGAATTCGTTTCAGGTTGCTTGCTACTCGAATCCATTTCAGTTTTAGCTCTATCCTTTTTATTTGAAGACATATAAACCGCACTAGATAAAAGATACCTAACTTGATTCGATAAATTCGGATTCAAGCTGTTCTCGTCTTCTTCGTGTTGCAAATTTAGAGCGGCTTCTATCACTGCATCGACAGTTGCAAAACCAGTCCCGGTTTGTTCCAATTTTTCTGTTATCGCCTTTTTGATACGCCCCACGTGTATTCCAATATTTAGAGCCGCTATAACTTCGGCTGTCATCATTTGATCTTGGATTTCGCGCTCGGTTACTTCGCGCCGTTGAAATGGGCGTGAACTGGCGCGCTGCTCTGAATTCTACAATAAAAAAATGAAAATAAAAAACTGTTTAATTACATTAATGGAAACAGTTACCAAGTTCTCTAAACATAAAATTTTATCGATTCGTCCAAAAAGGATCCAAAATCGCAAAGCCAAAGTTGGAAATACATAACGAAACTAAGACAGAAATTTTCTTACCGTATCCCCAATAGTTGCATCGACAGCACAAGCACGAACAAAGTCTTGCCCTTTAACCAGCAAAACAAATGCACATTTAGGAAACCATTTTGCGTGCTCTGTCCAAGGATCGTCTTGAGGATCCCAGTGCCTCAAACCACCATCACAGTGAAAACAACGCACTTGATCACCTGAGCCTTCGTAGTAAAATCCAGCTTGAGCAAGTGCGTCGGGAGTTTGAATCAAATCTTCAGGCCAAGTTGTAAAAGTGTACAGGCGCGATTGAAGTGTAGCGTATTTTCGTTTTTTTGGTGCGCTGTGAGTATTAACACCCAACTCCTGCAAGTTATTTTGCGACACAATGCTCAAATTGGCTAAAGATGGATCCTGCACTGGATTTGTTACACCATTAACACTCTCACCTGCTAAACTAGGTAAACGCATATTAATAACTGTCTGCACAAATGAACAATTAGGAAAGTGTCGCCTGTGTTCCATATCGGGATTATCACCTACTTCCCACGCCACCACTACTCCATTGCAGTAAGCACATTTCGTTTTATCTCTATGCTTTAAATAATAAAAACCTGCTCTAGCTAAACTCTCGGGTGTTACTATATGCGGTACGGGCCAATTTTCGAAACTTCGCAATCTTGCATCTTCGTTTACCAACAAATTTGGTGACGAAGAGTCTGTTGCATCAGATTGGACTACATTAAAACTATTTTCGATATGATTAGAGTTAATGCTAGGAACATTTCCTGAGGTAGAAGGATTTAATACAAAACTACAGGTAGGACTAAGCATCCTATGGCGAGTCATAACTTGATCTCCATAATTCCATTCGGATATTTGCAGACCACACGAAAAACATTCCACAGTGAAATCACGGTTAACACAAAAGAAACCCGCCTTTGCAACTCGATTGGGGCTTACAACAGCACTGGATGGCCAACAACCAAAAGTCTGCAGACGATTTTCTTCTATGTTCATTATTAATTTTAAGGTTAGAAAAAGTTATCACATACCCCACATATTTCTTTCTACAAAATGTTTCACTGCGCTTTTATTGAAATTGCCACTTTTTTCGGACATTTTGAATGTTAAATTATAAATTAGAACGGAAACTTAATAAATTTCTAGCTGATACTTGGTCGAAATTAAAGTGCTGTGAAAAACTGAAATGTCAAATACACTGACGTTTGCGTTTGCGCGGTAGATTTAAAATTTTTAAAAATTAGTGTTAATAAGAAAATATTATTTTGTTATAATAATTATTGTAATTATTTTCGATAGAGCGGTGGTTGCATATAGGAAAAGTACAAAATTAATATTTGAACAAATTACTTTCTTTTAAGGGACTCGAGAAGGTCAAACTCGTGATTCCGATTGTTCTATTGGTTTATTTTTTGGGACAATGTGACGGATTCAATGCGCGAAAGTATCCTATTTAAAAATAGTTGATGATGCATAATATAAGATAGTGCAGTTGTTGTGCAGTCATCAAATACGTATTTTAATCGTGCAGTTTGGTATATTAAGGTACTGTCTATATTAAAATTTAAAATACAGGGATGGATCCATGGGGGAACCACCCTCCAATATCTTAGGAAATTGCCCAAGTTGGTAAATCCACCAAGAAGTTGGCACAACCAAACAAAAAGTATTTCTTTAATAAAGAAGTGGAAAGCAAAACAAATTATTTGTGTTCATCGAAGAGTTGCGAGGGACAAAACAAAGGCTTTGCTTTAGTCCGTCTCTGATAAAATAATACACAATGTAAGAAAAATGTTTACCTTATTCTCAATTTTTCCCGCCCCTTCGTCCAAAATTATTGCGAAAAATAGCTATTAACGAAGCCACTATTGCTGCATAAAATCGTCAAATTTTAAACCTTTGTCCAATTGAACTTTGGTGTTTAAAATTTTTAGGAAAAAATAAATCAAATCAAAGCAACGAAAACCTGTGGGAAAACTAAATTAATTCTCTGCGATTTAATAGGTACTTCAAAACGTAAAAAATATGTTACTTACCTAAATTCAATTCGTGCATTTAAAGAAAAATACAATTTTTCACCATTTCACACTAATCACTGGCTACATCACTGGAGAGAAAATTTGACTAACCTGAATTGCTGCTAAACCCACGAAGTGGACCCTACCTGCAATAATAAAAAAAATCTTGTTAGTTGTCATTTTACATGAGAATGATTTTTGTCAAATTACCTTTATCACTGTAGTCCTTTCGCCTTGTTCCTCTGGATCATGATAGCTTCTCCATTAAACGTCAGTAACTCACAAACCCGAACACTTGCACATTTTATTTAAACGGTTTCGAACGAACATTTTTTAATGAACACTTAACACTACTTTTTCACTTAAGTATTAAAGGAAGATATATTCGCGATTATTTAGAAAGCTTCCATCAAGCTTTTCCACTAAGATTCGTACTCGACACGTCTCACACCCGTTCGCGAAATACGATTATCACGGCCGCGGATATCAATGTCGATTTGCACTGCAAAGAAAGAATGTTATTGTTTAATTATCTTTCTAATATTATATATTTGTCCTACAAGATAAATTGATATAGTGCTCGATGAACAAAATTCATTGTATTGATGAAAACTTTCATAGTATTCATGAACAAAACATTGAATTCATCACATTATAAATTCTTGAAAAACTCTCCTGAGGCATTGCTTTACTTAAATAATTTTTGCTGATTATTGTTGTCAAATATTTAAAATAAACCACCTTTTTTTTGCAAATGTGTGTATGAATTTATCGATGGGTGGTTTGAGAAAACTAATAATTTAATCTGCAAGAAAACTATTAATTCCTTTAATTAAAAGAGTTTTTAATTATTTGCTACTTCGAGCAGCAACAGAAATATATACTTACCTAGTTTTATTTCATAGCATTTAAAAGAAAATGCTCCATTCACAATTTCACACTATACGTACACTGGCTACATCACTAGGAAGAAATTTTCTTTAACCTGAATGATCGCTAAACCCACGAGGGGACCTACCTAAAATAATCAAGAAAAACAATTGTTAGTTTTTATTGTGGATGAGAAAAAATTATACGAAATTACCTTTAACACCTTAGTCCTTCCGCTTTATTCCTCTTGCCATGGTAGTATTACCATCGTCCTTCCAGTCAATGTCAATATTTCACAGACCCGAACAATTTCACAATGTTTTAACGATTTCGAAAGAAATTTTATTTTAATGAACACTTAGCACTACTTTTCCACTCAGATATTAAAAGAAAAACTATTCCCGATTATTAAGAAAGCTTCCATCAAGCTTCTCCACTAAGAAACGTACTCGACACATCACACCCCCGTTCGCGAAATGCAATCATCACGTACGCGGATATCAATGTTGATCTTTCACTGAAAAGAAGAAGGATAACTTAATTCGAAATTTTTTTAAGTTAAGGAATAGCTTACCTAATTATTTGGCATGCGACTTCTTGCGGCCGCAATAGCTCCTCTATCAATCCTTCCAATAAACGTAAGCATCTCTCAAGCCCATAAGCTAGACGAATTAACAAAGAATAAAAAAACGGAAACCTAGGAAAAAAATAATTAGTTATCTGCAATTTATTATTTCAGGTTGTAAAAGATAATTTTACTTACCTGACCATAATTCGTGCATTTAAAAGAAAATGCAATTTTTCACCATTTCAACTATACACTGGCTACATCACTAGGAAGAAATTTTCGTTAACCTGAATGATCGCTAAACCCACGAGGGGACCTACCTAAAAAAATAAAGAAAACCTTTTAGTTTTTATTGTGGACGAGAAAAATATTGTACCAAATTACCTTATCACTGCAGTCCTTCCGCTTTATTCCTTTCGACCATGAGAGTTTTTCCATCGTCCTTCCAGTTAATGTCAGTAACTCACAAACCCGGACACTCACATTATAATTTAACGGATTCGAATAACAAAAATTTTAAAAATGATAAACACTTAAGCGTCATTTACATCCAAGTAACGTACGTAGCAGACGTACAAGACATAACGTAAGGAAAGTTGAAATGCATGGTTGCAAACGCCACCGTTTACATTCGTACAAAACATGGGAGACATAACAAAAAGTTCGGTCAACTTCAACTTCTACGTTATGTTTTCTATGTTTGACCAATGAGATGCGTACATTTTACTTGGCAACACCCCCGTTGTTGTATAACCATGCGTGCGCATGCTTCATGTTTCTATGTTTTCTATGTTAATGTGAATGGCAAATTATTTCTTATGTTTTCTACGTTATGTCTTGTATGTCCGCTATGTACGTTACTTGGATGTAAATGACGCTTTAGAAGCACAACTTTTTCACTCAAGTATTAAAAAGAAATGATTCGCGATTATTAGTTAAATAGCTTCCATCAAGCTTTTTTGTAAAAGATTCGTACTCGACACATTGCACTCCCGTTCGCGAAAAACCATTTTCGCGTACACGCACCATGTCCTGGTTTTAAATAAAATATCGACCAACTTTTAATTTTGTTTTTCGACTTGCTTTGTTACAGAAGGTAACTATCCCCCCATTACCCATCAAAATCCTACATAATCTTCCTACATAATTCTTATAAGAATTATGTTTATCACCCCCCCATCCCACAGCAATAATAAAAGGTGTCACTTTTTACAGTGCAAGGCGTTAAGGGATGAAAAGAACAAATAAACCGGTTAACACAGGTTATTTTCCCATTTACTCCCATCCATTAGCATTGAACTTATAAATCCATAAAAAAAAATAAATTTGAAAAATATACCTAAATTCTAATCTGAATATATTTATTTGCCCCCCTCCTAAAGAATAAAAAGGCTTATTTGCCACCACAAAAGATTCAAAAGCTACAATCAAACAAAAAGGTTAACACACGTTTCCGTCCCATTATCTCCATCCATCAACTCGTATGCATCCATCCTAATTTTCTGCTGCCATAATTTTGTAAATTGGTTTAAGATTATCCGACCTTAAACAATAAATTCTATTTCCGTACTAACTAGTGAGTATTTTGATACCGAGTGCAGGCTAACATTTAGTTCTTCCTATATATTAATTATTTTCATTCATTCCATCTGTATTTATTTCCCAATTTTTCCCACCCCTTCGCCCAAGATTCTTTAGGAAACGCAAAGCCATTATTCTTAAATAAAAATTCTAATCGCTCAAAATGGTAGTTTTTTAAACTTTTTTCAAAATTAACTTGCTTTTGGGAAACTTATAAAACGTAAATTACAAAAAAAATTTGTTTTTTTTGGAGACTGACGTTGGCCCGGTCAACCGAGCTCAAGTGGCCATTCTGAACTCCATAGATTTAGTCCCTTTCAGGAACTACTTGTCAAGTGAATGTAAATCCAACTTAAGTACCCCCTGTTTGGCTTTTGGAGGTTTAGATTTACAAATACGGTGCAACTTCTTCTACAAACGTAGTTTACTAACAAAATTAAAGAAACAAAGTAGAACCCCCTTCGCTGAATTAAAAAAATTTTCATTTGCATATTTCCATTTGGGGATTTATTGAAATCTATCTTTGACTGACGGATTAGCAAATGGCTTGTTGATATCAGTAATTGAAAGTTTGCCGAATTAACATAGTAAAACCTGTGGGAAAAACAAAATTAGTTATCAGGAAATTAATACTTCAAAATGTACAAATTATGGTACTTACCTAATCACAATTCGTGCACTTAAAAGAAAATGCAAATTTTCACTATTTCAAACACTACACTGGCTACATCACTAGGAGGAAATTTTCTTTAACCTGAATGAGCGTTAAACCCACGAGGGGACCTACCTAAAATAATACAGAAAAACATTTGTTAGTTTTTATTGTGGATCTGAAAAATTATACCAAATTACCTTTTTCACCTTAGTCCTATCGCGTTATTCCTCTTGCCAAGGTACTATCACCATCGTCCTTCCAGTCAATGTCAATATCTCACAGACCCGCACAATTTCACAACTTTTTAACGGTTTTGAATGAAATTTTATTTTAATGAACACAGAGCACTACTTTTTCACTCAAATATTATAAAAGAAAAATATACCCGATTATTAAGAAAGCTTCCATCAAGCTTCTCCACTAAGAAACGTACTCGACACATCACAATCCCGTTCGCGAAATGCAATCATCCCGTACGCGGATAAAAATCTTGATCTTTAACTGAAAAGAAAAAGAAAATCTTATTGATTTTTCATCTTTCTGATTGTATGTTATGCAACTGCATTTCAACTACCCCTATTAGTTCAAACCCAAGCAGTAACAGGTTATGGACCACTTCAATCTTACACAAGGACGCCCCCCCTCCTTTGTTTGAGAAAGTGATCTACCTATAAGTTGACAAATACACGTACGGGTTGGCAAAAAGCCAAATGAGTAAAAGCAAAAAAAAAGATGATTGAGATACCGAAAAACTGCTCACCCCCGAAAAGTTTCCCTTAGAACCGTCTCTGATCTTACAATCAAGCAGCAGTTTTAGTAGTCTAGTTACAAGTTATATCTCACGAAATCTTCCAATTTAGTGAACTTTATACCCAAATTTTTTTAAGTTATGAAATCGCTTACCTAATTATTGGGCATTCTGCTTCTTGACCATAGTAATTCCAATCCCTCACAAAGCTTGACGAATTAACCAAGAGTTAACAACTGAAAACCTATGGAGAAAAATAATTAGTTATCTGCAATTTATCATTTCAGATTGAAAATAATAATTATACTTACCTGACCAAAATTCAAGCATTTAAAAGAAAACGCTTTTTTCACCATTTCAACTATACACTGGCTACATCACTAGGAAGAAATTTTCGTTAACCTGAATGATCGTTAAACCCACGAGGGGACCTACCTAAAATAATAAAGAAAATCTGTTAGTTTTTATTGTGGACGAGAAAAATATTGTACGAAATTACCTTATCACTGCAGTCCTTCCGCTTTAATCCTTTCGACCATGAGCGTTTTTCCATTTCCATTCCAGTAAATGTCAATAACTCACAAACACAGACACTCACTTAAAATTTAACGGATTCGAATAAAAATAATTTTAAAATGAAAACCACTTAGGTGCACAAATTTTTCACTCAAGTATTAAGAAGAAATGATTCGCGCTTATTAGTTAAATAGCTTCCATCAAGCTTTTTGCAAAGATTCGTACTCGACACATTGCACTCCCGTTCGCGAAAAACCATTTTCGCGTACACGCAGCATGTCCTGGTTTTAAATAAAATATCAACCAATTTTTAGGTTTGTTTTTCGACTTGATTTGTTCAGAAGGTAACTATCACCCCATTACCCATCAAAATCCTACATAATCTTTATACATAATTCTTATAAGAATTATGTTTATTACCCCCCCCCCCATCCCGCAGCAATAATAAAAGATGTCATTTTTCACCGTGCAAGGCGTAAAGGGATGAAAAAAACAAATAAACCGGTTTACACAGGTTATTTCCCCATTTACTCCCATTCATTAACGAAAGCTATAAAATTGAACTTATAAATACATAAAAAAAAAAAATTTGGAAAATTCTAATCTGAATATATTTATTTGCCCCCTCCCCTCAAAAGAATAAAAAGGCTTATTAGCCACCACAAAAGATTCAAAAGTTTAAATCAAAGATAAAGGTTAACACACGTTTCCGTCCCATTATCTCCATCATTCAACTTCGTCTGCATCCATCCTAATTTTCTGCTGCCATAATTTTGTAAATTGGTTTAAGATTTTCCGACCTTAAATAATAAATTGTATTCCTGTACTAACTAGGAGGGCTAACATTTAATTCTTCCTATATATTAATTATTTTCATTCATTCCATCTTTATTTGTTTCCCATTTTTTCCCACCCCTTTGCCTAGGATTCTTTATGGAAACGCAAAGCCATAATGCTTACATAAAACTTCTATCCTCTCAAAATACTAGGTTTTTAAACTTTTTTCAAAATTAACTTTGATTTTGGAAACTTATAAAACGTAAATTACAAAAAAATTTGTTGTTTTTTTTGGAGACTGACGTTGGCCCGGTCAACCGGGCTCAAGTGGCCATTCTGAACTCCATACATTTAGACCCTTTCAGAAACTACTTGTCAAGTGAATCCAACTTAAATACTCCCCTGTTTGGCTTTTCGAGGTTTAAATTTACACATAGGGTAATGTAGTCTAAGATTGCGCACTTAAAATATTTTAACATATAATTGATTAATTTCACAAAATATGGACGTAAAAAAAATTAACAAACATGTGTAAATATATATAGTGATAAAAAAATATCACAAACATATAAAATTCATAAAAATAAAGAAGAAATAAAATATTTACTGATTAAAAGCAAATGCGCAATCTTGTAATACAGATTTGATAAGATTGCGCATATTTAATTATTATAAGTTTGCGCTCTTAATAATTTCACATTTAAACTACCCTGTTCCTAAATAAATAGAACAATTTTCATGACACCAATTCTTACAAACAAATCATTGGATCCACTCTTCTGTAGGGGTTCATCACAAGCTGGGCAGAAAAATTCTGCTTATTGTGTTATTGTCGGAATTTTTTAACTTTCTATTTTTAATAATTGATCCCTTAACACTTTTCGTTTTTGATTTAGCTTCAGGAATTTAATATTATAAAAAACTTTAACCGCGCCAACTTAGAAACGGTGCAAAAACATGGAAGCATTATAGTGCGCAATCTTATAAATTAATGACTTATGTTATTCAATTGAAGAAATTCATCACGCATACTTTATTAGGTGAAATATTTTGTTTTTAAATAATTAATTCCTTTATAATTAACTTTATAAACTAGTCTTGAATCATGAATATAAAAAAATAAAGGATCAGTGCTTATCTTCTAGACTGGGAAAATTACAAGGATTGAAGCACTTACCAATTAATTCAAATTTTTAATATAAAACGCTTATCAAAAAACATGTGCCGTATTGTAACTATATAATAACTGTTAGAGGTTTCAGGATTGCATATTTCTTATTTCAAGAATGTAACTACAGCATTAATATTGGCTCTGCGCAATCTTGCAAACTGCGCAATCTTAGATGAACTTACCCTACAGTGCAACATATTCACAAACGTAGTTTACTAACAAAATTAAAGAAACAAAGAAAAACCCCCTTCACTAAATTTAAAAATTTGTCATTGGATATTTGTATTTTGGGATTTATTGAAATCTAGCTTTAACTGACGGATTAATTAACGGCTTGTTGATATCAATAATTGAAAGTTTGGCGAATTAAGGTAGTAAAACCTGTGGGAAAAACAAAATTATTAATCTGCAAATTCATACTTCAAAATGTAAAATATTATGGTACTTACCTAATCACAATTCGTGCATTTAAAATAAAATGCAAATTTTCACTATTTCAAACACTACACTGGCTACATCACTGGGAAAAAATTTTCTTTAACAAGAATGATCGTTAAACCCACGAGGGGACCTATCTAAAATAATACAGAAAAACATTTGCTAGTTTTAATTGTGGATCAGAAGAATTATACCAAATTACCTTTTTCACCTTAGTCCATTCGCTTTATTCCTCTTGCCATGGTACTATCACCATCGTCCTTCCAGTCAATGTCAATATCTCACAGACCCGCACAATTTCACAACTTTTTAACGGTTTCGAATGAAATTTTATTTTAATGAACACAGAGCACTACTTTTTCACTCAAATATTATTAAAAAAAAATTTTCCCGATTATTAAGAAACTTTCATTAAGCTTCTCCACTAAGAAACGTACTCGAAACATCACAATTCCGTTCGCGAAATGCGATCATCCCGTACGCGGAAAAAATCTTGATCTTTAACTGAAAAGAAAAAGGTTATCTTAATTATTTTTCATCTTTCTGATTGTATGATTTGTAACTGCATTACAACTACCCCAACTCCTATTAGATGGAACCCAAATAGTAACAGGTTATGGACCCATTCAATCTTACACAATGTCTGTGAAAATGATCTACCTATGAATTGGCAAAAAGCCAAAAGAGAAAAACTTTAAAAAAAGGAGGTGATTGAGATACCGAACAAGGGTGAACATCGAAAAATATAAATCGACAGCGTTAGTAAATTGAGGACTGGTCCCTCCCGAGAAGTTTCCCTTAGAACTGTCCCTGACATTACAATCAAACAACAGTTTGAGCAGTCTAGTTACAAGTTATATCTCACTAAATCTTCCAATTTAGTGAACTTTATACCCAAATTTTTTAAGTTATGAAATCGTTTACCTAATTATTGGGCATTTTGCTTCTTGACCATAGTATATCCTCCAATCCCTCACAAGCTAGACGAATTAACCAAGAGTTAACAAATGAAAACCTAGGGAGAAAAATAATTAGTTATCTGCAATTTATTATTTCAGGTTTGAAAATAATAATTATACGTACCTGACCAAAATTCAAGCATTTAAAAGAAAATGCTTTATTCACCTTTTCAAACTATACACTGGCTACATCACTAGGAAGAAATTTTCGTTAACCTGAATGATCGTTAAACCCACGAGGGGACCTACCTAAAATAATAAAGAAAATCTGTTAGTTTTTATTGTGGACGAGAAAAATATTGTACCAAATTACCTTATCACTGCAGTCCTTCCGCTTTATTCCTTTCGATCATGAGAGTTTTTCCATTTCCATTCCAGTAAATGTCAATAACTTACAAACACAGACACTCACTTAAAATTTAACGGATTCGAATAAAAAAATTTTTAAAATGAATAACACTTAGGAGCACAAATTTTTCACTCAGGTATTAAAAAGAAATGATTCGCGCTTATTAGTTAAATAGCTTCCATCAAGCTTTTTTGCAAAGATTCGTACTCGACACATTGCACTCCCGTTCGCGAAAAATCATTTTCGCGTACACGCACCATGTCCTGGTTTTAAATAAAATGGCGACCAACTTTTAGTTTGGTTTTTCGACTTGCTATTGTTACAGAAGGTAAACTAACCCCTCATTACCCATCAAAATCCTACATAATTCTTATAAGAATTATGTTTATTACCCCCCCCCCCCATCCCACAGCAATAATAAAAGGTGTCACTTTTCACCGTGCAAGGCGTTAAGAGATGAAAAAAAACAAATAAAACGGTTAACACAGGTTATTTCCCCATTTACTCCCATCCATTAACGTCGCCTATAAAATTGAACTTATAAACCCATAAAAAAAAATAAATTTGAAAAATATACCTAAATTCTAATCTGAATATATTTATTTGCCCTCCCCCCGCCCCTAAAGAATAAAAAGGCTTATTTGCTACCACAAAAGATTCAAAAGCTAAAATCAAACAAAATGGTAACACACGTTTCCGTCCCATTATCTCCATCCATCAACTTCGTCTGCATCCATCCAAATTTTCTACTGCCATAATTTTCTAAATTGGTTTAAAATTATCCGACCTTAAATAACAAATTGTATTCCTGTACTACCTATAGGAGATCTAACATTTAGTTCTTCCTATTATATTAATTATTTTCATTCTTCCATCTTTATTTATTTCCCAATTTTTCACACCCCTTCGCCCAAGATTCTTTAGGAAACGCAAAGCCATTATTCTTACATAAAAATTATAATCGCTTAAAATGGTAGTTTTTTAAACTTTTTTCAAAATTAACTTGGAATTTGGAAACTTATAAAACGTAAATTACAAAAAAAATTTGTTTTTTTTGGAGACTGACGTTGGCCCGGTCAACCGAGCTCAAGTGGCCATTCTGAACTCCATAGATTCAGTCCCTTTCAGTAACTGGTTGTCAAGTGAATGTAAATCCAACTTAAGTATTAAGTATTAATATATCCACTCAAGTATTAAAAGAAAATGATTCGCGCTTATTAGTTAAATAGCTTCCATCAAGCTTTTTTGTAAAGATTCGTACTCGACACATTGCACTCCCGTTCGCGAAAAACCATTTTCGCGTACACGCACCATGTCCTGGTTTTAAATAAAATATCACCCAAATTTTAGTTTTGTTTTTCGACTTGATTTGTTACAGAAGGTAACTATCCCCCCGTTACCCATCAAAATCCTACATAATCTTCCTACATAATTCTTATAAGAATTAATTCTTATAAGAATTATGTTTAAAAACCCCCCCCCTCCATCCCACAGCAAAAATAAAAGGTGTCACTTTTCACCGTGCAAGACGTTAAGGGATGAATAAAACAAATAAACCGGTTAACACAGGTTATTTTCCCATTTACTCCCATCCATTAACATTGAACTTATAAATCCATAAAAAAAATTAAATTTGAAAAATATACCTAAATTCTAATCTGAATATATTTATTTGCCCTCCCCCCGCCCCTAAAGAATAAAAAGGCTTATTTGCTACCACAAAAGATTCAAAAGCTAAAATCAAACAAAAAGGTTAACACACGTTTTCGTCCCATTATCTTCATCCATCAACTTCGTATGCATCCATCCTAATTTTCTACTGCCTTAATTTTGTAAATTGGTTTAAGATTATCCGACCTTAAATAATAAATTCTATTTCCGTACTAACTAATGAGTATTTTGATACCGAGTGCAGGCTAACATTTAGTTCTTCCTATATATTAATTATTTTCATTCAGTCCATCTTTAATATTTTGTCCCAATTTTTCGCACCCTTTCACCCAAGATTCTTTAGGAAACGCAAAACAATTATGTTTACATAAAACTTCTATCCCTTCAAAATGCTAGTTTTTTAAACTTTTTTCAAAATTAACTTTGATGTTGGAAACTTATAAAACGTAAATTACAAAAAAATTTGTTTTTTTGGAGACTGACGTTGGCCCGGTCAACCGAGCTCAAGTGGCCATTCTGAACTCCATAGATTTAGTCCCTTTCAGGAACTGCTGGTCAAGTGAATGTAAATTAAAATTAAATATTCTCCTGATTGGCTTTTCGAGGTTTAGATTTACAAATACGGTGCAACTTCTTCTACAAACGTAGTTTACCAACAAAATTAAAGAAACAAACTAGAACCCCCTTCACTAAATTAAAAACATTTTCATTTGCATATTTCTATTTTGGGATTTATTGAAATCTATCTTTGACTGACGGATTAGCAAACGGCTTGTTGATATCAGTATTTGAAAGTTTGACGAATTAACATAGTAAAACCTGTGGGAAAAACAAACTTAGTTATCTGGAAATTAATATTTCGAGGTGTAAATATTATGGTACTTACCTAATCACAATTCGTGCACTTAAAAGAAAATGCAAATTTTCACTATTTCAAACTCTACACTGGCTACATCACTAGGAGGAAATTTTCTTTTGCCTGAATGATCGTTAAACCCACGAGGGGACCTACCTAAAATAATACAGAAAAACATTTGTTAGTTTTTATTGTGGATCAGAAAAATTATACCAAATTACCTTTGTCACCTTAGTCCTTTCGCTTTATTCCTCTTGCCATGGTACTATCACCATCGTCCGTCCAGTCAATGTCAATATCTCACTGTCCCGAACAATTTCACAATTTTTTAACGGTTTCGAATGAAATTTTATTTTAATGAACACTTAGCACTACTTTTTCACTCAAATATTATAAATGAAAGATATACCCGATTATTAAGAAAGCTTCCATCAAGCTTCTCCACTAAGAAACGTACTCGACACATCACAATCCCGTTCGCGAAATGCAATCATCCCGTACGCGGTTAAAAATCTTGACTTGAACTGAAAAGAAAAAGAATATCTTATTTATTATTCATCTTTCTGATTGCATGTTTTGCAACTGCATTTCAACACCCCTATTAGTTCAAACCGAAACAGTAACAGGTTATGGACCCCTTCAATCTTACACATGGACGCCCCCCCCCCTTGTTTGAGAAAGTGATCTACCTATAAGTTGACAAATACACGTACGGGTTGGCAAAAAGCCAAAAGAGTAAAAGCAAAATGGAAGGTGATTGAGCTACCGAAAAACTGCTCCCCCCCGAAAAGTTTCTCTTAGAACCGTCTCTGATCTTACAATCAAGCAGCAGTAGTCTAGTTACAAGTTATATTTCACGAAATCTTCCAAAATAGTGAACTTTATACCCAAATTTTTTTTAGTTATGTAATCGCTTACCTAATTATTGTGCATGCTGCTTCCAATCCTTCCAATAAACGTAAGCAACTCACAAATCCTCACCAGCTAGACGAATTAACCAAGAGTTAACAAATGAATACCTATATGGAGAAAAATAATTAGTTATCTGCAATTTATTATTTCAGGTTTGAAAATGATAATTATACTTACCTGACCAAATTCAAGCATTTAAAAGAAAATGCGTTGTTCACCATTTCAAACTATACACTGGCTACATCACTAGGAAGAAATTTTCGTTAGCCTAAATGATCGTTAAACCCACGAGGGGACCTACCTAAAATAATAAAGAAAACTTTTGTTAGTTTTTAATGTGGATGAGAAAAATATTGTACCAAATTACCTTATCACTGCAGTCCTTCCGCTTTATTCCTTTCGACCATGAGAGTTTTTCCATTCCAGTTAATGTCAATAACTCACAAACACAGACACTCACTTAAAATTTAACGGATTCGAATAAAAATAATTTTAAAATGAAAAACACTTAGGGCACTAATTTTTCACTCAAGTATTAAAAAGAAATGATTCGCGCTTATTAGTTAAATAGCTTCCATCAAGCTTTTTTGCAAAGATTCGTACTCGACACATTGCACTCCCGTTCGCGTAAAACCATTTTCGGGTACACGCACCATGTCCTGGTTTTAAATAAAATATCAACCAATTTTTAGTTTTGTTTTTCGACTTGATTTGTTACAGAAGGTAACTATCCCCCCATTACCCATTAAAATCCTACATAATTCTAATAAAAATTATGTTTATTACCCCCCCCCCCATCCCACAGCAATAATAAAAGGTGTCATTTTTCACCATCCACGGCGTTAAGGGATGAAAAGAACAAATTAACCGGTTAACGCCAGTTTTTTCCCATTTACTCCCATCCATTAAAGTAGCATATAAAATTGAATTTCTAAATCCATAAAAAAATTAAATTTGAAAAATATACCTAAATTCAAATCTGAATATATTTATTGGACCCCCCCCCCCTAAAGAATAAAATGGTTTATTTGCCACAACAAAAGATTCAAAAGCTTAAATCAAACAAAATGGTTAACACACGTTTCCGTATCATTATCTCCATCCATCAACTTCGTATGCATCCATCCAAATTTTTTTCTGCCTTAATTTTGTAAATTGGTTTAAGATTATCCAACCTTAAATAATTGTATTCCTGTACTAACTAGAAGTATTTTGATACCCAGTGCAGGCTAACATTTAGTTCTTCATATATATTAACGTTTTTCATTCATTCCATCTTTATTTATTTCCCAATTTTTCCCACCCCTTCCGCCAAGATTCTTTAGGAAACGCCAAACCATTATGCTAACATAAAACTTCTATCCCTTCAAAATGCTAGTTTTTTAAACTTTTTTCAAAATTAACTTTGATGTTGGAAACTTATAAAACGTAAATTACAAAAAAAAATTGTTTTTTTTGGAGACTGACGTTGGCCCGGTTAACCGAGCTCAAGTGGCCATTCTGAACTCAATAGATTTAGTCCCTTTCAGGAACTGATTGTCAAGTGATTGTAAATCCAACTTAAATATTCCCCTGATTGGCTTTTCGAAGTTTAGATTTACAAATACGGTGCAACTTCTTCTACAAACGTAGTTTACTAACAAAATTAAAGAAACAAACTAAAACCCCCTTCACTAAATAAAAAACATTTTCATTTGCATATTTCTATTTTGGGGTTTATTGAAATCTAGCTTTAACTGACGGATTAATTAACGGCTTGTTGATATCAATAATTGAAAGTTTGGCGAATTAAGGTAGTAAAACCTGTGGGAAAAACAAAGTTATTTATCTGCAAATTCATACTTCAAAATGTAAAATATTATGGTACTTACCTAATCACAATTCGTGCATTTAAAATAAAATGCAAATTTTCACTATTTCAAACACTACACTGGCTACATCACTGGGAAGAAATTTTCTTTAACCTGAATGATCGTTAAACCCACGAGGGGACCTACCTAAAATAATCAAGAAAAACAATTGTTAGTTTTTATTGTGGACGAGAAAAATTATACCAAATTACCTTTTTCACCTTAGTAATTTCGCTTTATTCCTCTTGCCATGGTACTATCACCATCGTCCTTCCAGTCAATGTCAATATCTCACTGTCCCGCACAATTTCACAATATTTTAACGGTTTCGAATGAAATTTTATTTTAATGAACACTTAGCACTACTTTTTCACTCAAATATTATAAAAGAAAGATATACCCGATTATTAAGAAAGCTTCCAAAAGCTTCTCCACTAAGAAACGTACTCGACACATCACAATCCCGTTCGCGAAATGCAATCATCCCGTACGCGGAAAAAATCTTGATCTTTAACTGAAAAGAAAAAGAAAATCTTAATTATTTTTCATCTTTCTGATTGCATGTTTTGCAACTGCATTTCAACTACCCCTATTAGTTCAAACCCAAACAGTAACAGGTTATGGACCCCTTAAATCTTACACAAGGATGCCCCCCCCTTTGTTTGAGAAAGTGATCTACCTATAAGTTGACAAATACACGTACGGGTTGGCAAAAAGCCAAAAGAGTAAAAGCTAAAAAAAAGGTGATTGAGATACCGAAAAACTGCTCCCCCCGAAAAGTTTTCCTTAGAACCGTCTCTGATCTTACAATCAAGCAGCAGTTTTAGTAGTCTAGTTACAAGTTATATTTTACGAAATCTTCCAAAATAATGAACTTTATACCCAAATTTATTTAAGTTATGAAATCGCTTACCTAATTATTGTGCATGCTGCTTCCAATCCTTCCAATAAACGTAATCAACTCACAAATCCTCACCAGCTAGACGAATTAACCAAGATTTAACAGATGAAAACCTAGGGAGAAAAATAATTAGGTATCTGCAATTTATTATTTCAGATTGTAAATAATAATCTTACTTACCTGACCAAAATTCAAGCATTTAAAAGAAAATGCTTTATTCACCATTTCAAACTATACACTGGCTACATCACTAGGAAGAAATTTTCGTTATCCTGAATGATCGTTAAACCCACGAGGGGACCTACCTAAAATAATAAAGAAAACTTTTGTTAGTTTTTCATGTGGATGAGAAAAATTTGTATCAAATTACCTTAATCACCACTGTCCTTCCGCTTTATTTCTTTCGACCATGAGAGTTTTTCCATTTCCATTCCAGTAAATGTCAATAACTCATAAACACAGACACTCACTTAAAATTTAACGGATTCGAATAAAAATAATTTTAAAATGAAAAACACTAAGCACAAAATTTTCACTCAAGTATTAAAAGAAAATGATTCGCGCTTATTAGTTAACAAGCTTCCATCAAGCATTAATGTAAAGATTCGTACTCGACACTTTACACTCCCGTTCGCGAAGCACGAATTTCGCGTACGCGCATCAAGTCCAATCTGAACTGAAATAAATAAAATTTGTTAGAGTGTTTTGACTGATTTCGAAAGCACTATTGAAACGAACAAGAAGTTCAAAATTGCCAAGTTTAGGTAATTAAGTGACGCAAAAACGTTAAATCTAGGGGGGGGGAAACAAAAGTTTAGTAGAGACTCCAACCATCCAGTTAATGACTTTTGGGTCTTTGCACACATTTGGCTTCACCAACAATATTCGAGAAAACCCAAAATTTGCATCTCGTGGAAAAAGTATGGAAAATAAAAAAATATTCTTGGCAATATTTGACCGTTTGCAAAATTAAATTAAACACAAAGTCAAACTAACGATGGGGCCGTTTCCTTCTGGATGACTCATTCGTGAATTTTCTTTTGTGTGCAGGTAAAAATTCAAAGACTTACGTTTTATTGGTGAATACTTTGGAATTTTACTAGTCAACGCACCCCCAAACTAGGATGACTGCTTTTTCCGTTTTCTTAAATGGTACCGGTACTTCGAGGAACACATTGGCACTGCGCATTATTGCACAAAAAAGTCATTTACGTCATCCACCGACTGCAACACAAAAATGAAATCATTTTAAGTTTTTACACCGACAAAATACTAAACTACTTACGTTTTGTTGAATATTCAAGAAGAACCGAACGTTTCATTGCGATTTGATCAACTTGAAGTGAGCTTCTTCAATTGTTTCAAAAGTGACGCCGTTACTTTAATAGCAATATAAACCAAGTTTCATATTCACCGACTTAAAATCTTCAACAAACATGCAGTATCTTCGATACATTCCGTAATTTAACATTAAAACACAAGACTTTCATCATTTATTCAGTATTTTTCCTCAAAAAGGCGGTGGTTTTTCGACAAGTTGAAAATTGACAGAAACAGTAAGCGTCGTATAATTCTGACGTCAGAGGCTGCAAAACGGCAAGCTAAAAAACTTGAAAGTGAAAACTTACACTGTTGAAAAATTCTATCTGCACAAAGATGTTATTTATATTTAATCAAATAAACTTACCCAAGGGGGTTGCCAATTAAATATTTTTCTGTATTTTGTCCATACGATGTTACTTCGGGGGCTTTAAACAAACGAATGACTGATGAGTCGGAGCAGCGCGGTACGGCGTAATTCGAATTTAATTTTTTTTGTTTCCTAAAAGGTGGTCATGCTGATAAGTTTTTAAAATTATAAGTAATAACTTACATATGTAACGATGTTTCATCATATATCGGTAGAAATACTTATAAATGCTTTTTGATCCAATCAAGTTGTATTTCTGTAATTATTATAGTTTTAGGGGTGAAATAAAAAAGTCACCAAATTCTTTGTTTTGTTTTCTGCTGGCAAATGACAGAAGCATGTTGTTTTGTTTGTCGATGATAGTTTTTCCATTTCCATTCCAGTTAATGTCAATAACTCACAAACACAGACACTCACTTTATAATTTAACGGATTCGAATAAAAATAATTTTAAAATGAAAAAGCACAAATTTTTCACTCAAGTATTAAAAGAAAATGATTCGCGCTTATTAGTTAACAAGCTTCCATCAAGCTTTTTCGCAGGTTCGCACTCGACACATTGCACTCCCGTTCGCGAAAACGAATTTCGCGTACACGCACCATGTCCTTCTTAACTGAAATAAATATAATTTGTTACTCTTTGTTTTGATTGAATATTTTATAATCAATTTATAACAATAATTTCACAAAAGAAACGCTGCGAACAGGATTCGAACCTGTGCGGGTTAAACCCAATGGATTTCAAGTCCATCTCCTTAACCGCTCGGACACCGCAGCTCTTATTGATGAATTTTTGCTCGATTTTTGTAAGTATTAAATTTTATAAACCTCGAATTTTGAATATTGTTGCTGATTGGTTGTGTTGATGTGGGAATGTAGTATTGACCGTTTAAAAGGTTTACAAAAATTCTTATAAAAAGACATTACATTATTCAAACGTGCTAGAACTTGGAAGACGTTATATGAGGAGGGGGTTGTAAAATATTAATCATCTAATCATCCATGGAAATATATAACGTCACAACTCATTACACCTTAAAATGTGGGACCCAGTAAGCTCTGCTTTGCTTTTTAAAAAGTCACCTAATTATTTTTATTTTTTTAAGTTTAAAACAAAACAATACTCTGAACCCAAAATTTTCATCTTGACGACAAAACTCAGAAAAAGAAAACACCTAAGCAGTATTTGACACTTATTTGCTTTCAGAGTGTCAAAGTATAAAACTGACGTGAAGGAAGTTTCCTTTTGAATGACTCATTCAGGAGTAGTCAAAAATTCAAAGACTTACTTTTTGTTGTTGAATACTCTGGAAGTTCACAAATTGGCACAAACAAGAACTTGGATTAATTCTTTTTCGGTTTTCTTAAGTGGTACCGGTATTTAAGGAACACATTGGCTTCATAGAAAAGTCATTTATGTCATCCGCCGACTGTACCTAACACAAAAATAATATAATAATTTTAAGTTTTTACACCACAAAGAACTGAACAACTTACGTTTTGTTGAATATTCTGGAAGAACCAAACTTTGCATTGCATTGTGATCAACTTGAAGTCAGCTTCTTCAATTGTTTCAAAAATGACGATGTTACTTCACCTTCAATATAAACCAAGTTTCTTTTCACCGACAACCACACATCTTTAGTAAAGCGCTTTTCTTCGATATTTTCCATATTTAACATTAAAACATACAAATTTCTGTATTTATCCACGATTTTCCCCAAAGAAGCGGTGCTTCTTCGACAGGTCGCGAATTGACAGAAACGGTAAGCGTAGTATAATTCTGACGTCAGAGGCTGCAAAACGGCAAGCTAAAAAAAATTAAAAATATTTAACAACGGTAATTCAAACCTAATCAAAATCACAAAACAAAAGTAATGAAACCGAAACTGATCGGGCCTTTTCCCGGAACTACAAAATATGAAGAAAATTTCCCAAGAAACCTGAAAACTTGTACTGTTGGAAACACTACTATCTCCACAATTGTTATTTAAGTTTCCACTGAAATAAATAAATCACACAAACTTACCCAAGGGGGTTGCATATTAAACACTTTTCTGAATTTTCTTTATACGATGTTACTTCGATGGCCTTAAACAAACAAATGACTGACGAATTCAAGTGTACGGTGCGGCGTAATTCGGATATAAAATTTTTTTGTTTTTTAGGCGGTGGTCACGCTGATAAATTGTTAACATAATAACTTACACATGAAACGATGTCTCACCGTAATAAATGCTAACAAATTTTTTTCCAAATAATAAAGTTGGATTTTTGTAATTTTACTTGTACGGGATGAAATTAAAAAGTCACTATACTTTTGTTTTTTTTTAGTTGCACTTTTGGCAAAATGTGAATTATTGTCTGGCAGTGAGATTTTATCTATGTAGTGTACAGGGGATTTCAATTTAATCGTGCCGTGGTTTGGATTCCAGGTTAAACTAAAAGTAATTGTTTTGCAGAAAGTAACAATTGCCTACTTTTACATTATTATTAATGTAAGTATTTATAACAAATTTTAATTACTTTCTTATTAGGAGTGAACTAAAGAATCGAAATAATTTAATTCCGGAATGCTGAGATGTAGCGCTACCCACCCCCCTTCAGTTCAATAAATATTCAATTTTAACTTCTACAATATTCATAATTACCCCCGAGGGCCTGATATTATGTGAAAGTAGCTTTTACATTTTTTTAAAATTTTTATATACCCAATATGCATTGGGAAGGGGGGTATCTAAATATTTTTTTTTTTAGTTTTTGATATGTCATAGTGGGGCGTAGTTACCCTCATTAGTAATTCTCATTGTTTTTCTTCTGCTGTATCTACCCTTGTCTGTAGGTCATTCATAACAACTTTCTCAATTTTAGTTTTTCCTAAGAGGAAATTTCTGTATTAATTTGGATGTTCAAGTTGAAAATGTCATATCCTGTATTTTTGCAATATTTATTGCAAAATATAAATAGATTAATTTTCAGTGTATTTCGGGCGTTGACAGAGTATGAATTAATTATTATAGTGCGATATGCGATTAAATAGGCAATAACAAACAATAATTATTGTATTTATTTTTGTTAGGTATATAGAATGTACAAGTAATATTACATTCTTGTACAAAAAATAAAGTTTGATTGATGATACGGCAGCTCTAGAGAAGATACAGAGGATTAGGGTACGGGAACAATGCTAAGTAACATGTTTTGACTCCGGGGCCAGTTCAAAAATGCAAGTTTGCCCAATACCATCAAATTACTTACCTTAGAGCCTTAATATTTGAAGAACTTTTTCTTTTTAAGGAATTTTGCCCCTTAAACCAGAAATTTGCTGATAATATTAATTTAATATTTTAATGTTCTTTGTTTTGTCTTTTTTTTATTATTGAAGTAAGATATTAAAAATGGCTTTAACTTTGCTTTACATCGACATTAATTTTGTAGGGGGTCGTTTAATTTCATACTTATTTTGAAATAATTCAGCCAAGGTTGGTGAAGCTTCTATCCAATGGGTATTCAACTTCAACTCTTCCGATGAACTTAAACATGGGTCATCTGGCAACTTTTGAAGTTTTTAGTCTGTACCCGGGGTGGAAATACTCACCTACCAGTCTTATGGGTGTACAATTTCGTTCAACTGAAATGGAGTAAATTGTAGTAAACGTGTTTCTAACACATATAAAACGAACGAGAATTAATTATATAAAAATTATTTTTATTTACAATAATAAAATATTTTATATATAAAATATTGCGATATTTATTAAATTATAATATTATTATTTACAGTAAAATTTTCAGCAAAGCTGCTTCATATAAATTATTGTTTCACAACCATCTAAGGTTTAAATTCGATTTTTATTTAATTTAATCTTCTTCAATATAACAACAATAAAATTATCTTTTAAAATGATGATATAAGAAAAATACATAAACAAATATATTATTATAAAAATATGGCATCAGGAAAAATAAGTGCACGATTTTGGCGCGCGCAAAATAGTATAGCAGCCTAAATTAGTCGTTTTGGCACATTTCGAAATTACAAGGCACGCCTCATACTTTTATTAATGAGCAAAATTTCTTTTATCACTTCTAGTTTAATACTTACAAATGTAATAATAAAAATATATAATTATGTACAAGGTGATACAACAACAGTGTTACAATTATTTCGAAAAAATTTATAAGGCAATTAATACACAAACACTTAATATCTAATGAGGCTATTTTGAGGGGGGATATGTATTTTAGGGCGAATTATAAAGGGGGCTTTATGATTCGCACTAATATTGTCACTACTCACCATTTTTATAAATTAAAATTAAAATCTAATATTGCATTATCATGATACTTCTAATAGACTCTTTGTGGCTTATTATGTAAAGTAGGTGAATAATGTAGGCACTCGTTTTTATCACTACAGTTTAATCAACGTCGGCATTCACCTAACGATACTCATTTGTTTGCTGGAATCGTTTCTTGTGCGAAGCTCCTCTTCTTGCTTCAACCATTTTTGGACTTGCCGTCGATGAATGTTGTATTTTGTGGCTACCGCTCGCTGATTTCCTCGACAAATTGAATCCTGATAGTAGCACTCGATTGCGCTCAATTTGAAATCCAAACTGTAACTCTGTCTTTGTTTAAGTGGAGGCGATGGATGCTGCAATAAATTTGCGTTGTCGTACGAACCACATATTGACATTCCGTCGTAATCCGAAGAATAGATGTAATTTTTGTTTATTGTGTAATAGTAATCGAACGTTGTTTTTGGCTGTAACTCGTGGAAAGTGTAACTGTAATCTGGAAGAATGTGATTGTTGTTATTGTTGTAAAAGTGTACTTCATTTTCGGGCAATGTCGACGACACAAACCTGTAACAATTAAAAAATTTAGTAATTGGCTTGAACCATTTTAAATATTTTTATTGGGCAAATGAAAATGCTAATCCTGGTTTAGGAAGGGTTGATACAGCTTGAGGATGTAATAATGTATTGTAAATTTACACAAAGTTTGTCACGCCTTTTCAGATAATCAACCAATCTTAGGGTCAAATTTTAATTATTGTTTATAAATATCTACCTAATTAAATTTTTATAAATTCTTAAAAATATACAGCGTAAAATTTTTAGCACATAGTGGATAAATGAATATATTCAGCTTCTACATTATGAGTAAGGAGTTTAGAATGGTATGTGGCGATCCTAGAATTAGAAATAAATATAGAAGTTCCACGCAACACAAAACCTTGATAGTGCATTGTTTTAGCGCCCGTAATCACAGTGAGTAGCCCGAGTGCCAATCCAAATCGAAAATAACGTACAATTTTTTAAACCGCTTCTTCTTTTTTCTTAAAAAAAAATCAAAATAAAATATCGCCCCCCCCCCTGGTTTTTTGGTGCAGTAAAAAATATTTAAAAAACCTCGAGTCCGCTGCACAGCCAGCTTCTAAGCTGAAATAACAGGAATATGGAAGAAAAGAGCCACCTGGTTGTCTGGAAAAATGCACCAGAGCCAGATGCGTGAGTGCGCTAAATTTGACATATTCATAAGTTTTACCCAAAAAGAAATTAAATGAACAAATTCCGTTGTTATTGTTTTCAAAGGTGACACATAGATGATCTGGCTTCAAGCTGCGTATAAAGAAAACAAAAGGATCTGCTCTAAACCAGAAATAGCTTCGATTGTTTTGGAGAAGATTAAAACAAAAGCTCTTACCCGTTACAGCATGGAGGTACAATTTGAACAGCTTTTGGTTTTTCCTCCTCGAGATCGGAATCGTCGAGAAGATACGGCTTGAAGAGTTTGACTGGTTTCGATGGGCATTCGGGAACGGGCGACGACGTCGGTGGAGAAGGCGGCGTAACTTCTTCGTAATTCCTTTTATGACCCCGTAGAGATAAATCCCACACGTCGGGATGCGATTTGAACGTCGGGCTTGTAGAATAAGGTAAAGGAATCCGGGGTGAATATTGCAGAGGCGTCGTGAGCGGACAGCATATTGGAATATGCGGATCTTCGGAAGACGAGCTTCGTTTTAACGATAAATCGATGGGAGTGATTCCTAAATCTTTCGGTACTATGTGTCCTAAGGAGTGAATTGAGTAATCTAAAGGTGTGCCCGAAACAAATTCGTCGGTCAACGAAGGCACTCGCGTGTCGTGGTCCGGTCCGCTTTGAGAATACGCATCCGCGACAAGTGTATCTTTTATGTGTGACGTTTGATTGTACGCCTCTGTGGGTGCCACTTGTAGGTCGTGCACCGGTAGGTTTTGAGAATACGCATCGGCACACAAGTCGTCCCGCTGTCTGTGTTGGCCACTCCTCAAGGACACCTCGACCCCACATTTTCTAGCCTCAGGACTTAGCGCTTTACATTTGCCCACGCTATTGCGCAAATTGTTTTCGCATTGCAGCCACTTTTGAATTTGACGACGATGAATTCCGTATTTTCGGGCCGTAGCCCGTTGATTGCCCTTACAATCGGCGTCGTTTCTATACGAATCCAGCACTTGTAGTTTAAAATGGGGAGCGAAAATCCGCCTCGAACCAATTCCACTTTTGCCATCATTTTTGCAACGTACGGTGGCTGAGCCACGATTTATGATTGAATTTAAGCCGTGCGCCATTCCACACTTTCACGTACACTTTACACACACAAATTGTACATAAAAACTAATAAAATTAACTAAAATAACGCAACAAACTTTTATCTGCGACCTAGGCAACGACCATTTTCGTCACGATTCACGGAATACCCCCACCCTGTTGACTAAACTGTATTCACGTCTTGGCATCAAAAGACCTGATATCTACCTACTTTTATTTAATTTACCATCCGCCACTACCTCCGTTTCTCTTTAACCCACTGGAAAAAGCGAACGCGAGAGCTGCACATATGCTCTCACTTGATGATCACATGATGGGAACCGACATCCGTTTTTCAAACAAGTTTAGCTTCCACGTTGTCAGATTTACCATAAATTTGTATTATTTACAAAAATTCGATTAAAAATCGAAATCTTTACGGAAACGCAATATTTTAATCAAAACACCCTAACCCGATATGCTTTTGTTTGTGCATGACAAACGTCGATCGAATAAATTAACAGATAAACGAAAGGAATGCGCGCACATGACAACGTCGCCTGAGTTCATGCCAGACAAGCTGTCGCCAGGCCAGCTTGGCCAGACAAGATGACGCTTCCTTTGATTTTCATTCACGAACAAGTAGATGGCAATATTATGGGCCATTTGTACAATATTAAATTACGCTCTCCAATTAAATCGAACAAAGAAATTTTATTTTAATTCTCTTCCGCGTTGTAGTAAATTTATCTACAGGGGGTATCGAACATTTTTTATCGTTTGTGACTTATTCAAATTTTAACTTTAATTATTGTAATTTGTTTAATTTTGGGTATACGAACTTCGTAATTTTGTTTTAATCGACAATAATAAAAAAGCTATCATGTCGCGGAAGTGATAGCATTAATTAATTATTATTGTCGTGTCAACTCAGGATGTGGTGACTGATGACGCATTATAATCGAGCTTTTGTCTTCAGGCATCGGTCAAACTATCCGCAATCCGGATACCGTCCGTAATTAACAAAGAAATTTAAAAAATTTCAAGTTGATGTACCTGAGTAGGTAGGCTCCAAATCAAAGAGATTTTAAACTTGAGGCGGTCAGAATGTGAGAAGATTGATTACCTCAATAATTATTGTCGACAAGGGGGATAAGCGCAAAACCCGACATTCTTTTTCGCCTTTTTTTTAGCAAGTCGCAAGAATGCCAAGGCATCCGAGCTCCTCGGAAACAAAACATACAAATTTATTAATATTATTAAATTTTGATTGAAATTAAAAAAAAAAGAGTGGTCATATAAGGGGGGGGGGTAAGTGAGTATAGGAGTCATGGTCCCCTTCAAAACCAATTTCAAAAATGCTCCCATTAAAATTACAAATATGACCCCCCCCCTGATTTCTGGTTGGTTCATTGCTAAAACAAAGTTTGTTATTAAAATTGCAGCTGTAGAGTCCATAACTTAATTTTTACATGTTTTTAACAACGGTCTGGGGGCGGATTCAGGCCAAATTCTTGAGGGGGGGGGGGTAAATTTGTTAAAAACATGTGTTGACTTTTTTGCTTTTTACGTCTTTCACGGGGACAGCTGAGATATTTTATTATTGCTGGAGAGGGGTGGGGGTAATTAAATATATTTTGATAAGAAATTAGGTATATTTTTCATCATTTATCTGAAACATGTAAACTGTATTATTCGAGGAGGGGTGCACATTTGAAAAAATTTTGTACATTAAATTTTCTTCTATGAGATTTTTGAGAGATTTCCGCCGATTTCTTTGATTTCCTAAAATTTTCTAGGATTTCCTACATTTCTTCGGATGTTCTATTTCCTAAGACTTTCTCGGTTTTCCTATGACTTTTTTCAATTTTCTCCAGATTTCCTCAGCGAGGAAGCGAACGAACGAAAAACAAACAAACAAGCGGACGACCGAACAAAGAAATAAACAGTAAACTGAATGAATAAAGCAGAATAAACAACTGACTAAATAATCGTATAAACAAACGAATGAACAAATCAACAAACGGACAACAAACCAAATAAAAAAACAAAAGACCGAGAGAACAATCAAACAAAGGAACAATCAAGTGAATGCACGAACTAACAAACGAATGAACAAACCAACAAACAAATGAACAAACTCAAGGTAAATTTTTGCACACTAGATTTTCTTTTATAAATTTTTTTAATTAGTTTACCAGATTTCCTCCTGCATTGCCTTGAGATTTTTTTCGAAATTCTTTTAAGATTTCATTTCCTTAAACAAGATTGTTGCGCCGATGAACAAAATTCATTGATTTGTTCATCCTAATGATTAATTTTCTTGATTGGCATATAACAATTATGATTTTTTTCATCAACATAATGATCCATTTTTTTCAGTGTAAGATCTCCCAGAATTCTCTATATTTCTTCGGATTCCTTTAGAGGAAATTATTTATCAAATATTGTAAAGCCATCATAAATCGATTGCTTGGGTGTAACAGGTGCGTAGACTAGATTTAATTAAATTAAATAAAAAAAAGCGGGAAAATATGGCAGTGTTGCTTAGCAACAGGAATCTGCCATTTAAATACAAGTAAAACAATTGAAGAATCAAACAGGTCCTATTTTATTAATTTGCGGTTACTTATTTTGTTATCATTTATATTTCGTGTGTTTAAAGAAATTTGAAGTGTTTTGTTCTTAAATTATCTTTCATCTTCCTTACGAATTCTATCAGTGCAGAATCGGAATTAACATTTTTTTTCCTTCTGTTAAAAACCAGGTTATAAAACATGAAAACCACTCAACTTTTCTGTAAGTACCTACTTATCACTACTTTAATTACCTCCGACACTCTCATAGTGTATTTTAAATTCCATTTACGTGGAAATTCATAAAAAATGAGATGTTTTATGCGGATGAACAAGAACAAAATTATAAGTACAAATTTATTGAATTAACGACATATCAGTACAAAATACAGATAAAATTAAATTAACGGGTCATTATTTTATCTTGAGGAATGATTACAAAGTTAGTTGCAAATCGTTTTCATCACAGCTCTGAATTCAAATAATATTTTTGTGCGTAGACACCAACTTTTTGACTTAATCGTTTACATCCGGTTAACGAAAAGACGGGTTTCTCCTCAGGGCCCCAATCGATAAACTTTAACAAAGCACTAAAAACAAAAATTATGAAACCTTTTGTACTTTGAAATATCATGTTAAAGCTTACTCGATGTGCTCTTGTCTTGGATAAAAAATACCTCGTTGTTTAAATTCAAATATGATACACTTTTCTATGTGTCGTTTTTCTAATGGTAAGAACGGCACATAATGATCTATTAAATTGCTTTTGATTGTATCGGAATGATGAAATCCGCCTGAAACATTGCAAATTAAGTAAACTGAAACTGGTTAATTGTGTTACGGAGAGAACAACCTAAGTTGAAGAATCATTAATTTAGTTTTCTGTATATAATATCAGCTACGTATAAACACCATCTGACGTTTTAACAAAAAAGTAAAAAAATACTGGCCTATTATATAAATAAAGCTGTTTGTTCACTTACCTGGCAAAGCTATCCTATGCGAAGCTTACTACAACCATACAGACAAATGCATGAAGCTTTCAGAGGCCTCAAGTTGCTTGAATAATTACAACTTCATGCTTTTTCTTGAGTGGGTACACTCTACTATAAACGATAAGTTTTATTTAAACAGGAATATGTATAATATATTGGCTCAGGCATTGTTCTCTCCACACAAGTTAAGCAACTTTACAAAGAATAAAAATACAAACCCATTTCGTTAAAAGCCCCTCTTGAAATTAGAGGTTCGAAATCTTCTAATATTACATCTTCTCGTTTTTGACCTCGACTCCAGTAATCGATAACTATGTCGTTTATCAATCCTTGTCCCGTGTTGGACAAAAATATAAAAATAGCTTTACGATAGTCGACGTTTTCAACATTCCGGTTATAATCGATCATGGGTTTGATTATATTCAACACTTCCGATGACATCTTATCCACTTCATCGAATATAAATAGCTGTTTCGGACATCTGGTCACATTACCTTTTATCCAATTGTAAATGTCAGTCTGAAAATATTAATATAATAACGCAATACGATAAAAATTCAACAAATTCAGACCTGCATTTTTGCTAGATTTCCGTTCAGAGGAAAGTGGACCCTACCGATAAAATGATGCACGTGCCTACTTGAACTACCCTTCGCATATAAACAGTCTTTAATAAAATTGGCTATATAATTTTTACCACCGCCTGGCCAACCGTGAAAACTAAGCGTTAACGCCTTGGGAGCCTGGTAGTTTTCATTCCAATGAGCCCGAAGTGCATCCACAACAGTTTCTTGCGCTATGTGTTGACCATAGATTCGCTCTTGGAGTAACTTTTCAAGCTCTACAAAAACGTATTGTTAATTTTAAATGGTTTATTTTCGTTTAACTTACTGTCAAAATTGCCTGGAATTTCTTTCGCTGTACAACATTCTTTAAAATTACAGGCCACTCCGTCATAGAGACCAATGCCCGTATCTAGTATTTTACTTCCTATCGATGAAAAATCAAAACCACCGAAACCCAACGCTAGATTCACTACATTTAAAAATAAAAAACAAAATATACTTTTCCAATTTTGAGGTAACATTTTTGTATTTGAGGTTATGTTTGGTATACGAATTCTGTGGTATTATGATGTAATGTACAATGAGATCAAACAATGTGGGTTCCTTTGGCGAGGTTTTGAATGTCCTCGGGGTCGAAAAGCTTTACCAACAGCAAATTGTGAAATTTTGATTTGCCATAAGTTTAAAAATCATATTAATAAAAAATGATTAAGGGTAGACTTTAGGATCTTAGGGTCCCTCCCCCTTTATATTCTTTGAAATTTAGCTGTATTATTTTTAAAGTTATTTGAAAATGCACCTGCTACTTATAAAAAATTATATTTTTAAATTCAAAAGTAAGATAGATAAGTCGGAAATTAAAATTAATATGCATATTTATAATACTAATATTTCATTTATGCAATCAATAAGTACCAAGGCCGCCTATAGGATTTTTCAATTTTGACTTACCGTGTATATAATATTATAATAATTTTGTTTCGATGAAATCCGACTAACTACGTGGTGTTGTTTATTGCGCAATCGCCGGCCATTCATTCGAGAGTCGCGAAGTTGATGTCAGTGGACGTATACTGACAGATCTGCATTTAAAAAGTTTTCACTAATTGTTAATAAGTTACAAGTTTTAAAAGTGTTTTATTAATTTCAATTTCAAGGTGGCTGTCTAAAGGGTTAGTTTCAATTTTTTCTATAGTTCAATTGTCAAATGTACAAATTCCAGCCTGCAGTTTTAAAACCACGCCCTAAATAATTTACTATTCTAATCTAATTTATAGCAATTTAACCACAAGTTTTCGTTTAAAAGGACTTTCTTATGATATTTCCGTGATTGAATTCCGCTTATTGAAATTTAATTTTGGTCGAAACATTAATATGGCCCACTTGTCAAAATTTTTATGACGGATACATCCTCTTGGCACTAATTTTGTGAAATATATTAATTCATAATAATTATGTATATGAATATTGTATTTGTGTTAGTCTGTTAGTGTGCAAAAAATGGTCGTATTGATTTTTGATTGTTGTATTGCGGTATTTTTGCTCAAAACAGCTGTCAAAGTGGATCCCTGCAATTTTTAGTAACCAACCAAGTGGAGTAACGAATTGTTCAACTACGGTTCACTTGCACCTCAAATTATGTCATCCTTATTTTAACGGGAAAATTATTTAAACAAACCAGTCCATAGTACCAATAAATTAATCTAATCAGAAATAATTGTGATGTGCAATGCGTTACGTAACAAAAGTAAGCGCCGGAATGTTTGTCATAATTGAATTCGTTTTTTTCACGACGCCAGATAACTTTAGTCACCTTGGGAAGTAATCAAGCTGAAAATAAATTTAAAAAATTTTAATGTATGGCATCATCAAATTATCCAGACTTTTCATTTCACTCTTTCTCTTTGGTATTGTCGAGTCAGTATCCGGGCCAACAATTTAATGCCGGTTCTGAAGAAGTAAAATGTTGGAGATGGAATTTCTATATTTAGATGGTTCGATTACTGACTATATAGGTTATTGATTGATTTTTTATCATCAATTTGCGCGAGAGCATTAATTATAAATTAATTAACAGTCCTAGGTTACAAAAAGTTAATGACTGCAGAAAAATAAATCATTATCTATGAATCATGCTCATTTTGAGTGAATCTTTATCACTGTATAAGTAGATAACTAGATAAGAAAATGTAATGTGTAATATTCTCGACTCAATCCCATTTAATTGTATTTAACGTTGATACATTTTTTCCAATTAGAACAAATAAATCATGGAGCAAATTCCACCTCCGAAAGAGGTGAAAATCCTCGAAACAGCCGAAGATATTCAAGAAAGGAGACAGCAAGTATTAACCCGGTATGACAACTTCAAAGCAGACGCTCGCGCTAAGCGCGAAAAATTAGAAGATTCGCGTCGTTTCCAATACTTTAGACGCGATGCAGATGAATTGGAATCGTGGATTCTTGAAAAACTCCAGGCAGCTTCCGATGAAAGCTACAAAGATCCTACAAATTTGCAAGCCAAAATCCAAAAACATCAAGCATTTGAAGCGGAAGTTTCTGCTCACAGTAACGCAATTGTCGTTTTGGACCGTACTGGACAGGATATGATAAATCACAACCATTATCAATCCGAAACGATTCGAAAACGTTTGGAAGAACTTCATCGGCTGTGGGAACAACTATTGTCGAAATTGGCCGAAAAGGGAATGAAACTTCAGCAAGCGTTAGTGTTGGTTCAATTTTTACGACACTGCGACGAAGTTATGTTCTGGATCAACGACAAGGGCAGTTTTCTGTTGAGCGAAGAATTTGGACATGATTTAGAACATGTAGAAGTTTTGCAACGCAAGTTTGATGAGTTTCAAAAGGATATGGCCTCGCAGGAGTATCGCGTGACCGAAGTCAACGATTTAGCCGAGAAATTGTTACTCGATGGACATCCCGACCGAGATACAATTGTTCACCGAAAAGAGGAGTTAAATAACGCTTGGCTTCGTCTTAAACAAATGGCGTTGATGCGCCAAGATAAATTATTTGGTGCGCACGAAATTCAACGCTTCAATCGCGATTCCGATGAAACTGTGGCTTGGATTGCCGAAAAAGATGTAGTTTTGTCATCCGATGATTATGGAAGAGATCTAGCGAGCGTGCAGACTTTACAACGTAAACACGAAGGTTTGATTGAAGGAACCGTTTTTCTAGACATGAATTAATTTTTTTTTTTTTTAATTAGGCGTCGAAAGAGACTTGGCAGCATTAGAAGATAAAGTTTCTACTATTGGACAAGAGGCGGATCGTCTTTGCGGTATCCATCCAGACCATGCTAATCAAATCCAAGCAAAACGTGCGGAAATTGAAGCCTACTGGGAACACTTGACTGCCAAAGCCAAGGTTGTACAAAATTATAGTTTCACGGTTTTGGTAATAACTTTAAAATATTTTTAGGAAAGGCGCGAGAAATTGGACGAGTCCTATTTTTTGCATCGCTTTTTAGCCGATTTTCGCGATTTGGTTTTGTGGATTAACGACATGAAGGCCATCATTTCTGCAGATGAATTAGCCAAAGACGTTCCCGGAGCTGAAGCTTTGATCGAGAGACATCAAGAGCATAAAGGAGAGATCGATGCACGAGAAGACAGTTTTATAGCCACAACTGAAGCAGGAAAACAACTTTTGGAGAAGGATCATTATGCTGCCGATGAGATTAAAGATAAACTTGCACAACTTACGTCCGATAAGTCTTCTTTATTGGGTTTGTAAAATAATTTTTACATTTTGTCTTTTCTAACAAATTGTGTTGTAGCTTTGTGGGAAGAAAGAAGAATTTTGTACGAACAATGCATGGATTTGCAATTATTTTACAGAGATACGGAGCAAGCTGATACTTGGATGGCTAAACAAGAAGCATTTTTGGCCAACGAAGATTTGGGGGATTCCTTGGATTCAGTTGAAGATTTGATTAAAAAGCACGAAGACTTCGAGAAAAGTTTAGCTGCTCAGGAGGAGAAAATTAAAGTTTTGGATGACTTTGCCACCAAATTGATCGATGGTGAACATTACGCCGCTGATGATGTCGCTCAAAGGAGAGCTATGGTTAGCATAAAAATTTATAACCTGAAATTTTTAAATATCTTGAACTTTTTTAGCTTTTGGAGCGCCGTTTACATTTGAAAGAAAAATCGTCAGAAAGGAAGATGATTCTTGAGGATGCTTACAAATTGCAACAGTTTGAACGAGATTGTGATGAGACCAAGGGTTGGATTAACGAAAAATTGAAGTTTGCAACTGATGAAAGCTATTTGGACCCAACCAACTTGGGCGGAAAGGTTCAAAAGCATCAGAACTTTGATCAAGAATTACTCGCCAACAAAACCAGAATGGAAGAGATTACATCGACTGGACAAGAGTTAATCGACTTGAACCACTACGCTTCATGTAAGTTACTGGTAATTCCGTAATGTCTTTTTACAAATAATTCTGTTACAGCTCGAATTCAACAACGTATGGACGAAATTGTTCACTTGTGGGAGACTTTGGTTCAAGCCAAAGACAAAAAGGGTACCAAACTTCAGGAAGCTAGCCAACAGCAGCAATTTAATCGGACTGTCGAGGATGTTGAACTATGGTTGTCTGAAATTGAAGGTCAACTTATGTCGGAAGATTATGGCAAGGATTTGACTTCTGTGCAAAATTTACAAAAGAAGCATGTTCTGTTGGAAGCGGATGTCGGTTCACACCAAGACCGCATCGAAGGAATCAAAACAGCTGCCCAGCAGTTTGTTGAACGAGGTCACTTTGATTCAGACAACATTGCCACCAAACAAAATGGTCTAACAACTCGTTACTCAGCTTTGCAAACCCCAATGGCCGTGAGGAAGCAACGCCTCTTGGATTCTTTGCAAGTGCAACAACTGTTCCGAGATATTGAAGATGAAGAGTCGTGGATACGAGAAAAAGAGCCAGTTGCTGCAAGCACCAACCGAGGTCGTGATTTGATTGGTGTTCAGAATCTTATGAAGAAGCATCAAGCTGTTTTGGTTGAAATAAACAATCACGATAGTCGAATTGCCGCCGTCGTCGAAGCCGGTAAACAAATGCTTGAAGATGAACATTTTGCAAGTGACGAAATACGAAACCGCGTGTATACCTTGCAGGATCATTGGATTCAACTAACTGATAAATCTAAACAGGTGAGGATCGTAATTTTGAATAAACTATTTGATTTAAACCGTTTTTCTTTATTTAGCGAAAACAAGATTTAGAAGATTCTTTGCAAGCTCACCAGTACTACGCCGATGCTAATGAAGCCGAGTCGTGGATGAGAGAAAAAGAACCTATGGTTGCCAATACTGACTATGGTAAAGACGAAGATTCTTCTGAAGCTTTATTGAAGAAACACGAAGCTTTGATGAGCGATCTTTTGGCTTTCGGTAACACTATCGAATCCTTAAAAGAACAAGCAACCAGTTGCAGAGTAAGGCTTTTGGTTTGGCTCAAGGATTTTCTATTTTTAATTTGATTTTTGTTTTACAGCAACAGGAACAACCTGTGGTGGATGTGACCGGCAAAGAAGCCGTTGTCGCCTTATACGATTACACAGAAAAATCACCAAGAGAAGTCTCAATGAAGAAAGGCGATCTTCTCACCTTATTAAATTCCAACAACAAAGTAAGCCGTAGTTTTTATGGAATGCTGTTTTAATTTTTATTCGCAATGCATTTCAAATTGCATATTAATTCAATTTCATTATTTTTGAAACTTTCAAATTAAGAACATGACTTATTTGTTAAATATAAAAAGCTTTGTTCTAGAAAGTTTCCAATTTAAATGATTTTTACATTCTAAATATTGTTTTACTATTCTGTTATTCCACTGCGCCCTATACTTTTTGAAATCAAAAACTTTAATATCAACCAAGAAAACGATTAAAATGTGACTTGAATTTTTGCACAAAATATTTTAATTGTTATCAAAATGGAAAATTGTCAGTTTCCCAGACATCGTTGGCTCTAATTTCTAATTTATTTGATTACTAATTTACTACTTTTTCGTGATTTGAATTTTTTTGTTTAGGACTGGTGGAAAGTTGAAGTCAACGATCGTCAAGGTTTTGTACCAGCAGCATACGTAAAAAAAGTAGAAGCTGGCTTAACTGCATCTCAACAAAATTTGGTAGACAACAATTCGATTCCAGCACGCCAGAACCAAATAAACGGTCAATATGATCATCTTCTTGAGCTTGCAAGAGAACGTCAAAAGAAATTATACGAAACCACTAAGGCATACGTGTTGGTGCGTGAAGCAGCTGACCTCCACACTTGGATCAAAGATAAAGAAATGCATGCTCAAGTTCAAGATGTAGGCGAAGATTTGGAACAAGTTGAGGTGTTACAGAAGAAGTTTGATGACTTCCAAAATGATCTGAAAGCCAACGAAGTTCGCTTAGCCGAAATGAATGAAATTGCTATGCAACTTGTGTCGTTAGGTCAAACCGAAGCTGCACTAAAAATACAAACCCAAATGGAAGATTTAAATAACAAGTGGACATCTTTACAACAATTAACTTCCGAACGAGCAACCCAACTTGGGTCGGCCCATGAAGTGCAACGTTTCACTCGCGATGTTGATGAAACGAAAGATTGGATTCAAGAAAAAGACGAGGCTTTGAATAATGACGATTTAGGAAAGGATTTACGTAGTGTACAAGCTTTGCAACGTAAACACGAAGGTCTGGAGCGCGATTTAGCTGCCCTTAATGACAAAATCAAACAGTTGGATGAGATTGCTAATCGTCTTATGACTTCCCATCCCGAATCAGCTGAGCAAACTTACATTAAACAAAAAGAAATTAACGAACTGTGGACCCAACTTACCGCTAAGGCCAACAGCCGTAAGGAAAAATTATTGGATTCTTACGATTTACAGAGATTTTTGAGTGATCATCGCGACTTATTAGCCTGGATCAACTCCATGCTTGGTCTTGTGAGTTCCGAAGAGCTGGCTAACGACGTTACCGGAGCAGAAGCTTTAATTGAGCGTCATCAGGTTAGTGAAACTTACAACTTTGAAATTGTGACTAAAAAATCGGTTTGCATTACAATTTTTGTATTTTTCTTCTATCATTGTATTGTAGAACTACAGGGCTGAAATTGACGCACGAGGCGGAACACCACAGGTACTGCTATGAGTGTTGCCGTTATCGAGTGGACTAATTTTTTACATATTTTTTATTGACCCTCGATAAAATTGTTGCTAAAGCAAAAAAAAACAACTAAAATACTAATTTTTATTGTTGTTTATTTTTCTGTCGTTTGCTTTTGCGATATTTTAATAGCTAAAGTGTCTTGTTTTGTTTACTAAATAAAAGCCGTCATATATGAGCTTTTTGTCAACTCAAAAACTGTTGAAACAAATTTTTATGAAAGATTTTATCGTCTTGAATTTTGAATAAAGGTAATTTCTTAGACAAATTGCAGATTTTGAGTAACTGATAAAAAGTCCAATTTTTACTATTTTTCAAAAATGGAGACCAATGCTTGAATTGCAATGGAAATGGTTTTGCCAAATTAAATTTTGGAACTATTTTCAATTGAAGATCTTTTTGATTCATTTTTATGTAGACCTACAAAACTTGACATATTCAAAAACCTCTATTATCGGCCTGACTTAAGTTATATTGACATTCTTTCTATAAAATCGAAAGACAATGCCTACTTAAGAGCAGTAAAAACAAGTATATAAAGCATTCCATCTATCACGATCGTATTGCTTTGTACAACAGTCTACCGAATACAATGAAGCAAGGCAATCCATGCCAATTCAAGGAAAACGCATTGGTATTTGTTAAAACTAAACCAATAATCATTTGTGACGGGTACATCTTTCAGTTAGTCTTAAATCGACTAAAAATACCAACATTCACCCCGGCAGGACTATCTCGGATTACTTCTATTTCTGTTGCTATCATCAATATAAAAACATCTAAAATATCCAACCATCAAATATTTCAGTCCTTAATTAATTAAATAAAATCAAAATTGATCTTTAAATGCACATGACCCATTTTTAATAATTGCAAGCTTGGGTTTTAACATTTTGATCTCTTTAGGAACACCGCACAGAAATTGATGCAAGGGCTGGTACATTCAACACCTTGGAACAATTTGGACAACAATTACTATCTTCAAACCATTATGCAAGTCCAGAAATTCAAGAAAAACTCGAACAATTAAATCAATCTCGCGAGGAACTAGAAAAGTCAGTTGCTTTTATATTTTTTAGAATCGTAAAATAAAAATTTATTAATTTTTAGAGCTTGGATTAACAGACGCGTTCAGTTGGATCAAAATTTGGACTTAAATCTTTTCTACCGTGATTGCGAACAAGCCGAAAATTGGATGTCTGACCGGGAAGCATTTTTAGCTTCTGAAGAAGTGAACTCTAAAGGTGATAACGTTGAAGCATTGATCAAGAAACACGAAGATTTTGATAAAGCAATCAAATCACATGTAAGGATTCATATTTTTGTAATCAAGTATTAGGATTGAGTTTTTTGCTTAATAGGAAGAAAAAATTGAAGCTTTAGAGCGTCTTACCGATCAGTTAATTGGAAATGGTCATTATGCATCAAATGAAATTGATGATAAACGAAACCAAGTGCTCGACAGGTGGCATCATTTGAAAGATGCTCTCATTGAAAAGCGGTCAAAATTAGGCGAGAGTCAAACTTTGCAACAATTTTCGCGAGATGCAGATGAGATGGAAAACTGGATTGCCGAGAAATTGCAGCTTGCAACAGAAGAAAGTTACAAGGTATTTGGTTGTTTTTCTTTAAAAAGCTCAATTAACTTTATTTTTTATTTTTAGGATCCAGCTAACATTCAATCTAAACATCAAAAACATCAAGCATTTGAAGCCGAATTGGCTGCAAATGCTGATCGAATCCAATCAGTGTTGGCCAATGGCGAAAACTTAATCGATAAACGTCAATGTGCAGGTTCGGAAGAGGCAGTTCGAAGGAGATTAGAGTCGATCGCTGATCAATGGGAATTCCTTACTCAAAAAACAACCGAAAAATCAATGAAATTGAAAGAAGCTAATAAACAAAGAACTTACATAGCTGCAGTTAAAGACTTAGATTTTTGGCTAGGCGAAGTTGAGAGTTTATTAACGAGCGAAGATGCGGGTAAAGATTTAGCATCAGTTCAAAACTTAATGAAGAAGCACCAATTAGTGGAAGCCGACATACATGCACACGATGATCGCATTAACGATATGAACGATCAAGCTGATTCTCTGATTGAAAGTGGTCAATTTGATACGGCCAACATTCAGGAGAAGAGGCAGTCGATAAACGAACGATACGAACGTATAAAGAACTTGGGCGCTCACCGCCAAGCTAGACTTAATGAAGCTAATACTTTGCACCAGTTCTTTAGAGATATAGCAGATGAAGAGTCCTGGATTAAGGAAAAGAAGTTGTTGGTTGGTTCCGATGACTACGGACGGGATCTCACTGGAGTTCAAAACCTTAAGAAGAAGCATAAACGTTTGGAGGCAGAGCTAGGATCACACGAACCAGCCATTCAAGCTGTTCAGGAAGCAGGTGAAAAGTTGATGGATGTTTCGAATTTAGGAGTCCCCGAGATTGAACAACGCCTTAAGGCTTTGAATCAAGCTTGGGCGGAATTGAAACAGTTGGCAGCCACTCGTGGACAAAAATTAGATGAATCGTTGACCTATCAACAATTTTTGGCTAAGGTGGAAGAGGAAGAAGCTTGGATTAGCGAAAAGCAGCAATTGTTGGGTGTGGAAGATTATGGAGACACCATGGCTGCTGTACAAGGTTTGTTGAAGAAGCACGACACTTTTGAAATGGACTTCCAGGCTCATCGTGACCGGTGCAAGGATATTGGTGAAAATGGACAAACATTAATTTCTCAAGGCAATCATCATGCAGAAAGCATCAACCAACGTTGTCAACAATTGCAAACCAAATTAGATCATTTGGCTTCTCTTGCCGATAGACGCAAGGCAAGACTTGTGGATAATTCGGCTTACCTACAGTTTATGTGGAAAGCGGATGTAGTCGAAAGTTGGATTGCAGATAAAGAGAGCCACGTTAAGAGCGAGGAATTTGGCCGAGATTTGTCATCTGTGCAGACTTTATTAACCAAACAGGAGACATTTGATGCAGGTATGTAGATGAACTTCTGTGGTTTCTCGCATTATATTTGAAATAGAGTGAAACTTGCATAAACTGGACATTGAAAAGCTAAGATCATATCGATCACTGAAATTGGTTAAAGTTTAAATTATGAACTTATATGTACTAACATTTAACCGGGAATCCTGCTTAAAATTGTTTGTAAATGAAAAATTCTTATTGTCCCAAATTTATGCAGGTTTTACTGTAATTCTGTTAAGAGATTTTGAGAACTGGATTTACAAATGGATCAAATTTAGGTCTCACTGCTTTCGAGCATGAGGGTATTCAAAACATCACTGCGCTCAAGGATCAACTTATTGCTGCCAGTCACAATCAAAGTGATGCAATTTTGCAACGCCATGCTGATGTTATCGCCAGATGGCAAAAACTTTTGGCCGATTCTGACGCTCGCAAGCAACGACTTCTTCACATGCAAGATCAATTCAGAGAAATTGAAGAACTTTTCTTAACTTTTGCAAAGAAAGCATCGGCATTTAATTCTTGGTTTGAAAACGCAGAGGAAGATTTGACCGATCCGGTTCGATGCAATTCCATTGAAGAAATTCGAGCTTTACGTGAAGCTCATGCCCAATTTCAGGTAGGACACTACAACCTTGGATTTGAGAATTTTATTCATATCAGTTTTAAAATGGATGGATTCAAAATAGAAATGTTTTATTTTTAGGCGTCTTTGTCAAGTGCACAAGCCGATTTTGAATCTCTGGCTCAATTGGACAAGAAAATTAAAAGCTTCAAAGTTGGTCCAAATCCCTACACATGGTTCAACATGGAAGCTCTTGAAGAAACCTGGCGGAACTTGCAGAAAATTATTGCCGAACGCGATGTTGAGCTAAACAAGGAAGCACAACGACAAGAAGAGAACGATAAGTTGCGAAAAGAGTTTGCAAAACACGCAAACGCGTTCCACCAATGGCTTACCGAAACACGGTTGGTATTAAACATTAGTGTGTAAAAAAATAGGTTAACATTTAATAATTTCTTTAGTACTTCAATGATGGAAGGTTCGGGATCTTTGGAACAACAACTTGAAGCTACTAAACGGAAATCAGCCGAAGTTAGGGCTCGAAGATCTGATTTGAAGAAGATTGAAGATTTGGGAGCAATTTTGGAAGAACACTTAATTTTGGATAATCGTTACACGGAACATTCTACTGTCGGATTGGCCCAACAATGGGATCAGTTGGATCAGCTTGGTATGCGCATGCAGCATAATTTAGAACAACAAATTCAGGCTCGTAACCAATCTGGTAAGTCTATATTGTTTTTTTGTAACGAATTTGTGCGCTTATGCCAATGTGTGGCATTTTTGTAGGTGTGAGCGAAGACGCCCTTAAAGAATTTTCTATGATGTTTAAACACTTTGATAAGGAAAAATCAGGCAAACTTAACCATCAAGAGTTCAAGTCCTGTTTACGAGCACTTGGGTATGATTTGCCTATGGTAGAAGAAGGTCAACCCGATCCCGAATTTGACGCCATATTAGGTAACTAAAATTAAAATTTTGTTATTCTGGTTTTACATATTTTTTTGTAGATGTGGTGGATCCTAATCGGGACGGTTATGTATCCTTGCAAGAGTACATGGCTTTCATGATCAGTAAAGAAACCGAAAATGTTCAAAGTTCCGAAGAAATTGAAAAAGCATTTAGAGCCATCACTGCGGGCGATCGTCCTTACGTTACAAAGGAGGAATTATATGCCGTAAGACTTATTTTAAAATTTTGAAACACAATGTATAATCTTTCTTTTTGTAGAATTTGACTAAAGAAATGGCAGATTACTGCGTCGTTCGTATGAAACCTTACGTAGATCCCAAAACGGAACGATCCATTGCGGGCGCATTAGATTATATAGAATTTACGCGTACCTTATTTCAAAATTAATGCCTCTTCTCCTTTCCTGCTTTTTAGGTAAGCCTTAACGCAAATTAAAAATCTATTTATCTGAAATAAAAAAATTTTAAAATCTGCATTCGATTAAACCAAATAATCACGAGTATTTGTTGGGCTTTTGTTCCTTCTATGCTTGCAAATTGTTTTTTATATATGTGTTTTTTAACAAAACCGAGTTCAACTTGGTGGTTTTAGGCTGCTGTGGTACCTATTTTATTTTATATTGTATGGCCTTAAAATATATAAATTTATTGTAAAGGAAAATTTTTACTTGCCTCTCACTTTTTCCTGGTCACAACAAACATTTTGTTTGTTTTCCTTTAAACCTAAACTTACTTTTTTATTTAGGAAAGTTGTTTTATATATCATATTAAGGAGGTTTACTGGTCGCCATGACTTAATGACTGGAACTTGGCTAATTATCTCAACAGAAAGAGTTAAAGCAGGGTATGGGGTTGGAAAAAGTCCTCAGGAGTGAGGTTGAGACTAGTTATTATGATGTTACTCCGGCGATAGCTACGTAGGATTCAGCTCTAGAGGCCTTGTTTAGTTTTAAATTACACAAATCCAAAAAAGGATAGTGCGCAGCGGGTATCGTGACCAGTTTGGTGCACGATAATTTCTCCAGGACTTGTCTATGTTTGGACTACAATATGATGTCACATTAATGGCAAAGTATTTAGCGCACTTTGCAACTGCTTATGTTTAAGAATGATCGGCTATTTTTAGACTGAAGAACCTCATAAGTAACTTTAATTTTCATCGCTTAAAAATCACTTCTGGGGTTCCGTCGAGTTTATTTAAAATTACTTCTATTTATTATTCATAACGATAGCCTTTGGAAAAGTAATCTGCGCTTTCAGGATTTATTTGTTGGGTCAGGTGGAAAATGCATCTAAATATTTATTTAATTTTGCACAACATTGTATAAGTAAACGTCACCAAATGCATAGGTATTTACCGCGCTCCACTAGGGGTCGCATCCTAAAATTGTACTATGTTTTGATGTTTTCAGTTTTCTAACGAAATAGTGAGTTATTAACCAGTAAATCAATGCCAATAATTTATAGTTTGAATAATTTATTGTATTAATGCTATAGAATTAATAAGAAAGAATGGCGTTTTCATTTGGGAGCTCTGCGACGTTCGGCAGTACACCTACCAAACGTAAGTGAGGTTATGTTTTTAAATTTTAAAATTACACAAGGTTTTCTTATAAATTTATTACGATTACAATATTTTACAAGTTAAGTTAATAATTTACAAGCTTTTATGTTACTGTATGTTGGACGTATGTTTCATTTTCTATTTCTATTTGTTCATGTTGTAACTCGGTCGTACTAGGGCTTTCTTCGTGTTGATTAACCTTGTATTCGTGTTGCGTCTTTCCCATTTTTTTGTGACGGAGGTAGATGTAGATTAAAAAGGCTCCTATAAAGATGAGCACCAAGAGAATTAACACTAACAGTGCGTTGGTACCTTTTTGGGACCCTTCATTTTCATGATCATTCAAGTATTCGGAACCTAGGTTTCTTGCGGTCGTTGAAATTGTATCAGTAACCAGCTTTGTGGTATTTTTGACCACATTCGCCATTGTAGCGGAAGTGTGTTCCGTTGTTGGAATCATCGGAACTTCATTTGTTATATTTGCACTAGCAGTTGAAGATGTCGTATCAATTAAATTCACCATTGATGTTACGGCATTTTGGATCACATTTGCTGACGTAGTTTGACTCGAATTCTCATTAGTTACATTTACAATATTATTAACTACATTAACCATAGCATCTTGAGTTCCGTTAGTAATTATATCCATAACTGTATTGTTTAAATTTAGAGTATTTTCCATTCCTGATGTCACACTCATTGAAAGTTGTGTTATGGTCTCGGTTATAGTTGTGCCATCAGTAACGGCTGCAGGCAAGCTAGTTGAGATTTTGTTAATGACATCTTGAGTTCCGTTGGTAATTATATCCATAACTGTATTGTCTAAATTCGATGTATTTTCCATTTTATATGTCACACTTGTTGAAAGTTGTGTTATAGTATCAGTTATGGTTGACCCCTCGGTATTTGCTGCTGTTGAAAAGTGGTCAACGATTGCGCTTTCTGCTTTTGTTACACTAGGCCAGATTTTGTTATATATTGCTGTGGTTACACTATGACCGCCGTTTTTTACTCCTTTTACTGTATCAAATTTATGGTCTTCATAGTGAGGATGCTGAAAAATTTAGCAATTATTAAATTAATAAAATTCAAAAAATACTGCGCAGTATATCGGGTGGCTGGCTGCACACCCTCTCTGTTTCGGTGTGCGGTCGGCCACCCGGTGTATAGAATTTTAAATATTAAATATAAAACTTACCTGAGAATAATAATTGTATAAGGAGGTTGTAATCTGGTGAATTGCTGGCATTTTACAGTTTTTTATGGTATTAGCTTTAAAGACTTAACACAATTATTTTCGAGTTACTTTAATCGAATAAAGAGTGCTTTTTATCACAACAATTTATATAAAAAATTTTTTAGGATTTCCCTTTTCACTTGTAATCTTTATTGTGGTTTCCTATGAATCTTTTCTTGTTGGTTTGGTAAATTATTACTTCATATCTGTACTTACCTCTTTATAATATTGGTAAAAAAAATTTTGATTTATAATTTAATTATAATTTTCTGTGAACTCTTTTCAAGTACAAAAAGGAAAATTCCATTGTTGCAATTGCTGATGCTATTGTTATGATTGAAATCCCCTTTTGGGTTTGTTGGTAAACATGGGAAATTAGTCACTCTGAATTTCTACGCGAATAGTAGAATAAACATTATTGAATGTCATTTTTTGTAGAATTGTGAAGATATTGATTTACTAGTTAGAATATATCGTAAAGTAAAAATTACAATTTCGTAATTCCTTCAACAATTTTTCGGTTTATGTAATGGATCTACGAGTAAAAATAATGTCCACAATGATGTAACCAATTAACTGAATTTTACTATTAATGAAAATTGGGCATCACATTAGATATATCGACAATCAAAATCAAAATATTTTTGGCGATTCTAAAATCCAAAAAAATAAATTATGTCTTTAAGTTTTTAATAGGGTTTACTAGCTTAGTGGAAGAATGTTTAATTGGTAATTGGTAGATTCAATATCAATCCCATATGAAGCAACTATTGTTTGTCTGAACTTGTTCCTTTGGAAAATTGCTCTATAACTTATTGCTTGAAATTTTAAATTAATTAAATTATATTTTAAAGTTTTATTATTTTTTTGGAGGCAGAAGTTGTCAAAGTTGTGCTTTTACGATGGTTATCATCTTAGTAAATATAACTATGTTTTGAACGCCAAACGTTGCTCAAATAGAACTTGATTTCTAATTTGAAATTGAACAAAAATCATGTGAGCAATTCTTTTTTTGCTTATACAAATTACATCGACAGTACGTTAAAGTACTGTTTTGTCATTATTGTGAACCATCAGTTGAATTTAGTAAGGTGATACACAAAAATGTGAAAATTGACCAAATAATTATGATACATAAGTTTTAACTGAAAGCAGTGAACTTTTAAATGTAATTATTGTAAATCAGTAATTGCATAAAACCGTATTTTAAGTTTTTGATATTACACATTGTTCTCTTATTTAAATTTTAAATCAATATTTTATAGCCACCGGTTTTGGTGCACCTCTATCGTTTGGTAGTACACCAGCTGCCACCACAGCACCCACCGGATTTGGCTTTGGATCGACGTTTGGTACACCAACTGCTCAACCACAACAACAACAACAGCCTGGTTTTGGATCAACTTCGTTTGGACAACCGACAGCAGGTGCAATGGCTCCTTCTTTTGGTAGTAGTTTTGGTCAAACTGCCAACGCTGCAGCTCCTGCGTTTGGTAGTACGTTTGGTACTCCGGCAACTTCCGCTCCCGCCTTTGGAAGTACCTTTGGTGCCGCCACTGCTACAGCACCTGCGTTTGGTGCTGCCGCCTTTGGTTCTGCCCCAACAGCAACTCCAGCTTTTGGAAGCGCGTTTGGTACCCAAACGACACCAGCGCCAGCATTCGGAAGCACTTTTGGCACACCTGCAGCATCCACACCAAGTCTTTTTGGAGCGGCTGCTCCAAAACCAGGTTTGCTTTTATCTCAAATTAAGCTATCCAATTTTACAATAATTTTTTAGCAGCGACTCCAGGATTATTTGGTAACAATCCAACTGCACAAGCAACCAGTTTGTTTGGATCTACTGCTACTAGTGGAGCACCAGGTGGTTTGTTTGGCACTTCAACATCTACGGCACCGCCTTTGTTTGGTTCCAGTTTTGGTACAACCACTACATCTACAACAGGCTTGTTTGGTTCTGCCGGTGGATTTGGATTGGGCAGTACGCCAGCAACAAACACAGGTTTTAATCTTTTTGGATCAGCTACCACTACTACGGCCCCTTCATTTTTTAGTGGTGGTTTTGGTAAAACTACTACAGCAGCCGGTGGGCTTCCAATGTTTGGAGCACCATCTACTGGTTTTGGGGGATTTGGTGCTACATCAACTGCTCCAAATTTGTTTGGTGCTAACACTCTACAGGCTAACAAAATAGGCATGCCCGCAACAAATACAGGTTAGTAATTACTTACGTTGCTAGTTTTTATATTAACAACCTTTTAAGTTGCACTTCCACAGACAGCCATCCAGCAGATGTTTGCTTCAATTTACGCCATCAATTTATTTGGGGACGAGCGGGATGTGATACTCAAGAAGTGGAATATGTTGCAAGCATCATGGGGTGTAGGTAAAGGTTACTACAACTTCAGTCAAATGCCCATCGAGTACACTAGCGAAAACCCATTCTTTCGTTATAGAGCAATCGGGTATGCAGTGATACCGGGAGAAGACAACAGTCATGGCTTTGTCAAATTGAACTTCAACAAGAAGGAATCGGAACTTTGGTAATAACATTTTCAATATTTTTTCTTTCTCCCTTAATAATTATTATTTGCAGTAACCAAAAAGAAGTTTTGAGCAATGGAATTCTTGGCATTTTAGGCAACAAACCTAACTTAACAGTTCACATTGAACATGTTAAGAGTATTGGAGATAATCAGTGTGAAGTTATGATTTCTGTATCCGAGAAGGGAGTAACTGGGACTTGCAGAAAAATTCCTGCACTCGATTTGAGCACTTTTTTGAACCAAGCCATGCAGAAGCAACAATTGGCCAGTGTTGGGGTTACATTTATTGGAGCTTACGTTTCTCCAACCAGGTCTCAGTTGCAAGAATATTTAAAAAATCCACCTGCTGGTAGGTGACAATTTATTTCTTACTATACTTTTCACAAAACAAATTGAAAAAATATTGTTTTTACAATGAACATTGTATTGAATATGTATGTAATCAAAATTACATGTTCTTTGATGTGATTCTCATAGTTGATTTGTAGGTATTGAGATGCAATTTTGGCAATCGGCCCAAAGTCACAATCCAAATCCACGAAAATTCATGCCTATGGCTATAAATGGTTTCCCGGACCTTAAGAAGCGCATGCTGTGTGAACAACACGAAACTAACTTGCATCGCGAGTACCTAAACAAAGTTAACAAAGAGTTAATGGAACTGAACAAAAAGCATTCGAATTCGGTTGCAAAAATTATGGAACTGAAACAGAAATTTGCAGAATTACAGCATCGTCTGCTAAAAGTTATAATCAAACAAGAAGTTACGCGGAAATTAGGCATGGCGTTACAACCTGAAGAAGAAATTTTGAAAGGACGGCTAGAACAAATTTTAGCACATATTATGTTACCTTCACAGTATAAGGTAAGTTTTTATTATGAAAGAAATTGAAGTTATAATAAACGATATTTTTAGAGTCAACTTTTTGAAATACGCTGTAAGATGCAAACCAGTGGTACTTCGGTGTTGCCACCTAAAGAACGATACGAGATGGATAAGAGGATACAAGAAGATATAAAACAATTTCTTAACATGGAACAGAACGGTATTGCACACTTGATGAACATGATTAACACAGATTTAAAAAACTTGAAGATAATTTCGGAAGGAATGGCCAAGATGCGAAGATAAATTATATTTAGGTTGTTTTTCATAATTTGCATTGTACATAAATATTTTTTAAAACATGATTAAATTTGGATTTTTAAACTTTTTATATGTTTTTCCCAAAAGTGAGAAAAATTGTTTCTGCATATTATTTTAACTTTTTTATTTAAATTGTTTATTTTTATTTTAGCAATTACAATAAATTTTCAAAATTGTATTCTTGTTTGACCATTCCTTCCCTTTGTATTCCATATTGGTGGTCTCAAAACTAAATCGGATGTTTTACCGGCCGTGGATCCATGGTATATGTTGTGAAATTGAACTTTGTTTAATTCTGAAATCTGAAAATTTGGGCACGATTTGTGTAATTTCGATTCTTTCCAAACGGACAAATCAGTGATCAGTAAGGCAGATATTTTTTAACTAATTATGAACATTTACTAATTTTGTATTAATTTTTTTTTCTAAGAAAGCAATTGTGTGTGAGTTACTATGTAAGGCAATTTTTTGTTAGAAGAACTTGTAGTTCTTCTTACGTTAGGTTTGTGACTTAAATTGGAAAATATTAATTTTATATCCAAGTTAGTTTGCCTCGGGTGTGTCGATAACTGTATTATTTTTATGTCACACTTAAAAACGAAGAATTTTTTTAATCAAATTTTTATGTTTCGAGGTCTCATTAAACCATTTTTACTATTTTTGTAAAATGTCTGTGTGTGTGTGTGTGTGTATGTATGTGAACACAATAGCATCCAAACGAAATCACTCTGATTTTTAATTTAAGTTTTGATCTGTTGTGTCACGAAGCCTATTGAAGATGAATGAAATTGTATAGGGGAACGGGGGTTTACTTGAAGCGATCAGACATAATCCATCATAACTTTGAAACATAACGAAATAGGTATTATCGCTATCAAGTTTCCTACTACTTTTGTTTTATAAATTTTATTCTAAAATACACAGGGAGTCAAATTTGGCATAAACCAAAATTAGATAGTGTGTTTTACTTTCGAAATGTAAACAAAAATTTTATTTTGTTTGAAGTAACGTCTAGCGAAGTTTAATTATATATTATTTTGTTGTGTTTTGGAATGTTTCTTTTTTTCGTCATTATTGCTCTTCCCTGATGAGATTAAGTATTTTGGATTTTTCTAGTCGAGGAAAATTAGGCGTTTTAAACATCAACGCGCTATGTTCCGCTATTTTATTGTTTTCGCGTTTTTTGACTTGGTTTTTTTTTTAATTTCCTTTTTGGAATGCCATTGTATTTTTGATAAATTAGTATGCATTTAAACTTCAAAAATTAGTTTATTTATTTTTGTTAAATTTTTATCGCCACACTACAAGTTATCAGCGGCACTGACGGCTTGTAGGCTGCTATGATAGAAACGTCAATTCGGCGAAATTATCCGACGTTTGTATTTTGCGACTAGTTTTCTGAATTCTAATATGAACTCTGGTAATTGTGTAATACCTACCTATGTACCCACCTTGTCACTCGACTAAAACCAATCAAACGTTAGGACAAGGTGATACAATAACTTGCATTTAGTTTGTTAATTTGGATTTTGATACAAAGATTATGTATTTTAATCCAAATATTTGCTTCGGAAAAATTTTGCTTTTAAATGATTTTCTGTTTAGATTAGGAAGAAATTTTGTGATTACCCCCCAATTGAATGTTTTTTTCGTATATTCTCAAAGGGACATGTTTTTTTGACATGCTTGGTCATGATTTTGCTTAGATTCAACATAACCACCAGATAATTAAATTTTCATAAAAAATTTATTTGCACGAAACCGTAAAATTAATAATAAATTAACTCTTAAAAATAACAATAATACAAAATTTAGGTACTGCAATGGCTCATACTCAAATCTAAGGGCAAATCGATATTCATTTCTTCGTCCATCAACTCATAAGGTTTGAATATTTTCGGTTCAGAACTAAAGGGATCCAAAAATTTATTCCAGGGCGTAATATCTCGATTGCTTAAATTGATAAAGGCGTCCAATTTTAACAGGTTGGACGATTTGTTAATGCAACACGTATGTGTACACGTGCAATTATCGCTGGTGACGCTGTTGTCGCTTTTAGGTGACGCAGAGTCGACAGTATCTTTCCTCAAGTTTCTTAAATTTTCCGTTGTTTCTGTTAGTTTGCTATTTTTGGTATCGTCTGTTACGTAGTGTTTATATGTTTTGACGTGTTTTCTTAAGCTACTGGGGTCGGTGTACCGTTTTGGACATCCTAATACTTTGCATTGGTATGGTTTATCGACCTGATGGGTTCTGGTGTGCTTGAAACGGTCACTCGAATTTGAGTACGCCTTTTGGCAGCCAGGAACTGGACAGGTGTAGGGTTTTTCTCCGCTATGCGATCTCGAATGAATTTTCAGGTTTTCTGCCCTCGAGAATGCTTTGTCGCATTGAAAGCATTTGTGCGGTTTCTCGTTGGTGTGTGTTCTTACGTGGACCAGCATTTTGTACCTCGCGTTGAATCCTTTGTTGTTTCTCTGACATCCTTCCCATCCGCAGTAAAACAAGCCGCCGGGACCGCTGGAAGCGTGAACTTGACTGACGTGTGCGGATAGTTGATCGAGCGATTCGAAAACGATTCCGCAGGACATCCACTTGCATTGTACGTCTTCATTTTTATGGGCATCGACGGCGATTTGATTTATTTTGATTTCCCTTGGAAAAACATCCAAACTCGAAACCGAATTGTCACTGTCGCTCTGTAAATAAAACTTAGTTAGAACTTCTTTCTCGTCTGCAATTTTTGATTTTAGTACCTGCACACCGTTTGGCGAATGTGGCATCACGAGGTCTTCGTAGGTGGGCGAAGACGAAAAGTTTTGGAATCGATTGAAATACGAAAATTTGGACGATTGCGGAATTGGAATCGGCTGACTTGGCTGGTAGTATTGGATCGGACTTCCTTCCAACATCCTGTGATTATAAACAATCATTTTGATTTTTTTAAATTGTATCTATGCGATGAACAAAGTTAAACTGAAGCTGCGGGACAAATTACATGGCTTTTAATGATTTTTTTTCGACTATTCTCCTCTCCATCTAGCGCACGGGTAAAGTTTGAAAATAATTCGTAACTTAATTCAATCAATCCCAGATAGTACAATTATTACAAAACCACGATTAATAGCTCCGCTCGTGTTCGTTTCACTGCGAGTTGATTACTTTTATCTCTGTTTAATTTTAATCGTTGGGGGGCATGTGGATTATGTTCACAAGGAAAGAAAGTCGTTTTAAAGTCAACACGTTCCGGCAAAATCCAGTTTTAAAATTTTTATGGTCAATGGGGCGCGCTGATAACAGATGATACCAAAACGGTTTTGTTAATAAACCGGTTATAAGCGGTAAATAATTAAATTTAGCAAGCTACACGAATTTCATCAAGCGGTAATCAATTTCCTATTTTTATCCAAAAGTCGGGCGGCTGTTTTGGAACCAAAATTTTAATTTAGAAAATTTATTTTTAAATTTCTAAGTTTTTTTTTGTTATTATTATTATAAAAGTCGTCTGGAGATAAAAAAGAATTCAAGGATACCTCTCAAATTTTATCATTTTAAAATGTATTGTTTGTTGCACTCGTTTTGAGTACGAAATCGAAAATTTTTGTAGGAAATTGATAAAATTCTAAATTTTAAAAATAACTTAAAACGCTTTTTTTTTTTCTTACTGAGAAACGAAAGCGACGTAAACGACGAAATTATCTTTTCATTGTATTTTATTAATAAACCTACCGGTGGGGTAAAATGCGTTTATTTAAAAAATTTTGTTTTTCGTGATACCTCATTAGTTTTAGAGTTAATGTCCCCCACACGGTGTGTTTTCCAACAAAATTAGAATATTTTTAATCCAGTCGATATAGGATTTTACCCGGCAAAAATTACAAACCAGCTGAATTTAAAAATTTAGAATTTAAAAAAGTGGAATAATTTTTTTTCCTTTTACCTAACACTTTATTCCTAATTATTTATTAATTTGTAAATAAGTTTTTTTTATAGCCAGGTGATTTTAATATTTCGTTAATTTAATTCAACTAACTTTCTAGTTTACATCATATATTTTCCACTGACGGCTTTCCATGCAGGGTAGGTGTGACACACCTGTTGAAATGCAAAGCTGGAATATTTATTACAAATTTAAAATAAGAAAAATATTTTTTATTACCTACTTACATGTAATTTGGAAATGGATTTGAATATGCTAGTTTAGTACTCCGACCGAAAAAAAACAAAGGTTAGTGGCCACGTTTTGTGATTAAGTTCATTAACTGAGAATTTTTCACTTTTTCAGAAGAAATAATATATCTGCATATTGTATGTATATGTCACGGTAGTACGTACTGGGGGCTATGGGATTCCCCGGTATCTTATAAATGGTGTGGAAATTCCAAGTTTAAAATTGACAAAGTAAGTCTGGGAGTAGAGGGGCTAAGGGCGTTCTGGCCCAAATTTGATTAATCGAATTTTAATTCGCGGATTAATTGAACTAACATTTTGATTCGCGGTTTTTTTATTACAATGTAATAAATTGATTAATTTATTTTTTGATTAGTACTATGTAATCGATCACGTTATAATAATTAACTTACGTGGCGGGATTTGATTTGATCCATCGACTCCGCGATCTCTTCCTGCAAGATAGAGGCGGTTACTCCATTAAATGTCAATTCGTGTGGAAAGGCAAAAACCCCTAACTTAAATTTTTAATGTAAGGGCTATGGTTAATTTCCGTACATTTCTTCTGCAGCTGTTGAACCTCAAACGCTGATGTCATAAGATAATGGAACTAGATTAGCTTAGAATTGCGACTTGGATGGAAGAAAGTTGGGTAAGAAGATAGCTTGCTAATGATCGAAGTGTTTACTATGTTTTCTTTAAAAGCAATCCGATAACGCTTTTATTTTTAACACAAGGAAAACGATACGGAGAGCGATAAAGGCATGAAAAATATTACGCGTTCTTTTGCATTTTGACGTCAAAATTAAAAAGAATTAAAAACAACAACAATTAAAATGCGTGACTTTGCAATTTACTGATTTACCAGAAAAATCATTTTAATTAAAATCAAGCATTGCATTAAATTAGTTCAATCCGATATCTATAAACCAGTATTTGTGCTACAAAAGGTTAAAATGTCAAGTAAATAAGCGTTTAGCCAGTATAAACTTAATGACTAACCCGGATTTCATTTCACGTCTGCTTATGTAACAATTTTCTTCGTACGGCAGAATTTCGGCTCGACTCTCCATTTTTTGTCCATTAAGCGCGTGGTACGCGAGCCATCCTGTTTACACCTTTGTTCGATAGCTTACCGAAACGCGAATTAATGGAATTGCATGATTTTATGATACTTCCGCGATCACCATTTGCATTTTCCATCTAATTAATTTTGTTATCATCTCAATAATAAGGACATTTTACCCACACCAGTTTAAACTGGAACGAACATTCAAGAGCCTTTTCTCTATCCAGATTATTGGTTTTAAAAAACGTGTTGTTCATGATAAGATGGCATGAGACTTTGAGTGTTACGCCGAAGATAACAACGATAACGCGCATAAGAAGAGACAGCGATTGCTTAACTTTTGGACTGTTTTGCTAAGATTTAATCAAAAGTGTATTTGGAAAATTTTTAAAAACCATGCAAAAAAATAGAAGGCAAAAAGTAACAGACATAATTTATTTATTTTTAAATATTGAGATTGAAACTCTGGCCCCATAAATGATAACGTCAACAGCTTATCGAAATTGCTCGGCAGGAGGTCGCGATAAGACCTTAATTTGCAGTATTCTATTGCAAAACTGGTTTTAATTTTTATAAATAATTAAAAATAACGAGCACTTGAGATTACAAGTAATGAAAATTGTGGGTATTAAGTTGGCCTGGTGGTTGTATATCCGTTCAACACTTCTCTTCTGATGATGTTCCAAGGAAAATTTGCTCCAATAGGGTTATTTTTGAAGTTTTTGAGCAAGGAACAGATAAAGGGTAAAAGTCCACCAGACGAAATCCTCGTACCAGTTGCCCAATTTATTATCAACGTAACTAGTGAATTTTAAAATCAGCACAGGATGGCCGCCGGTTTTCGTGCCCCCCGAAGCGCAGACACGGTAATGAGAAAGTCAGTCTTTCTTCAGAGAAGAGGGTTTGGTAAAATCAAGAAGTTAAGGTTTATTTGGAAGTTTTGGATATGTATTGTGAAGGAGGTAATCAGGCGACCGAGGTTATTCTACTTAAATATTATCGAATACGGTCGATTGGTTCGATAACATCATTGCCGATAACATTATGTTTTAAATCGTGCTATCTTAAACGTAAAATATAATAAATTAAATTTAATTAAAGTATTTTAGTGTCTCCCGCCATCTAACAATTGCGCCTTTAATATGTTATCGAGAAATGAAGCTTTTTTTTCTTTTTCCCAATGAAACTTAGCTTTCCTTGTTTTTGCCTTTCTGTTTTGCTGTATAGAAAGCTAAACAATCGCCTAAGCTGAATTGCAATTGACGCTTTTCGAATCACAACTGGGGTATTTTGTTTATTATTATTGGAGATCCTACTCATTACGATATTGTCGTTGCTTCCAATGTCTAGGTAACGGAATTTTATGAAGTTTACTTTTCTTTGCCCCCCCCCCTTCACTCCCCAATAACATTTACCGAAAGATAGTTGTAATCTGAATTTAATTGCTTCAGTATTAATTTATTCAATTCGTCCACCCCTTCCATTATTATAAAAAAGATTCATTTTGATGTAAACTTTTATTACAGGTAGATATTGATGAGAGATAAGAAAAAACGTGTCCAATATTTGTGGGTCACTCTTAATAGCAGAATCAAATTTTCACATTAATACAACGAAAATTACAAGAAAAATTACTTAAATAATCAATTATCCTACCAATTAGACAACTAAAATGTTATTATTAACAAAATTTCTATCAAATATTTTACTTTTCCGTACATTTAGTAGTTGTTCTTTAGCATAAAGTGTTCGGAAAATATGCCATCCTATAATCCAAATTTTTACGATCCCAACAGCCGATTTCCAGTTTTTCAAAGAGTTGCTTTGAATAAAAGCGATTTAATTCGGTTTCGCGACGAACGGAAGAAACCGCAGGATTTTTACCCCAACAATTGGGGTAATCGAGCAATTGACAATCAGCAATTATTTCAAATTGGGGATAAGCTTTATCAATCGGACGCGGTTCCACCATTCCACAGAGAACGTCAGTTCCATCCCGGAAAAGAAGCAAATGCCAGGTTTCTATATTTTCTTAAAAACTCGTATGTGTTTTTTACTTGATATTTTTAGAATCTCCATTCCCCATTCGGACAAAGACATTAACATTGCGAAAATACTCAACGACAACTTGCAGGATTTCTTTAGCAATACATCATTGCACGGATTGAATCATGTAGGAGACGCATCCATGACCATGGGGGAGAGGTAAACTGCTCAGTATTCCTCTATTTCCCGAAAGTCGTTAATTTTACTTTTTAGGTTGTTTTGGCTACTGTCATTTTTTTGCGCCATTGGTTTTGCCGCTTATTTTATCAACAGCATTTACGTGAAATACGACGTAAATCCAACGTTAATGAGCGTGAATCCGGAACAAGCGTCCATTGAATCTTTGCCTTTTCCTGCAATAACCGTGTGCAACATGAATCAAGCCAAGAGGGTCGAAGCTGAAAGAATTTTAAAGAATGGGTGGGTGTAATCTTGATTCTAAATTTTCATAATTATTATTACAATTTTAAAATTTTAGCTCGGTCATCGATAAGGAATTGTTGAGCGACTTCTGTGGTTTAAATAGTAGTCCGACTCCCGATTCCGCTAAAGACGGGGTGGCAAAATGGAGCAACGTTCATCGATTCATTCTCAAGGTTACCTTTTTTTTTTGTAAAGACATGGAAAACCAATTTCAATTTTACAGGTGTCGCAATCCTGTCAGGATATGATTAAATTGTGCTTATACAAAGAGCAAAAATTGGATTGTAATTTTGTGTTTAACACCGAGTTAACGGATGAGGGTTTATGTTGCACGTTTAATGGGCTGCCAAAGCAAAATATCTTCAGAAATCCGTAGGTTTTTCAAATTTATAATTTGCCCTATTACTGTTTTTTAAATTTCAGCCAGGAAATGAATGGGTTGAATTTAACTTATCCACCAGACGTTATAGAATGGAATCCCGAAGATGGATACCCTCCAAAATCGTCTGCTAACGGAATTCCCTTGAGAGCTGCAGGTTAGCAAAACCATCAATCTTGTAAAATAGCAATAGTGCATGCGTAACAGTAGATGGCTCTTTTAGGTTCTGGGGTCGATTTTGGATTGACCATTGTCATCGATGCCAACGTTGATGCTTATTATTGTTCGTCTTCGAGCAGCATGGGCTTCAAAGTATTCTTTTACCGAATTATAATTGTGGTATTTTATCGAATTGCATTAACAGGTTCAATTGCACAATCCAATAGAAACGCCGAAAATGGCTGATTTTGGCTTCCTTTTACCACCCAGTAAAGAAACTCGAATAGAAGTGATTCCAAAAATTATCGACGCATCGCCATCGTTGATAGGTTTAGATGTGCAAAAACGGAAATGCTTTTACGTCCGTGAAAGACGATTGAGATTTTTCAAGTACGTTAAAATAAAATTACCGCACGCAACGATAAAATAATAATTTTCCAATTTTTCAACAGATATTACACTCAACGAAACTGCAATTTGGAATGCCAAGCAAATTATACCCTGGATCTTTGTCGGTGCGTTCCATATTATTTACCGAGTAAGTTGGAAGACCACGTGGTAAAGGTTTTTGCTATTTGTAGTTTGATTTTTAGAAGATAAAGATGGGAATATTTGCGGAAAAAAGGACGACTGGTGCGTCAATTCGGCTAAAAGTATGACGGTTCAGTTTTTCCATTGGATTTTACTTATTTTAATAATTAATTGTTTTAGCCATAACTGATGGACCGATGAGTAGCAAGTATATAACTTTTTTAAACATAATTAAATCTTTTATCCTGGGTCCTTACGGACCCGCAAAACCCATCGGACCACGCATGCCCCTACTTGTTTATGTTTGAAAAACACGAATTTGAAACTGAGCTGCCCAGCGCCTATTTGTTCATTTAAAGGTTGTAAACTGTGTTTTTCCAGGAAGCGGTAAAAGTTAAACACGAAACTGTAGTTGGGCATGGAGGAAAACACAACTGCGCAAGCGGTTTTACAGCTAAGTCAATGCAAAGTTTCTGCTATCTCCGTTATCTGTCTATCACTGATGCGCCCGAGTGGTTGTAGGAGATTCCAAGATATTAAAAGTGTAAAGTATTTTCTAACCTAAATCTATGTTAGGCTCTTGTTAATCTTTTCACGCGCGTCAGAGATAGACAAACAACGGAGAGGATCTGATGATTTTTATTGACTTTGCTCGTTGGATTTTTCAGTTGATTCGAAAATTACAACTTGGGTTGTATGTAGTTTAATGGCTTTTATCGATTATGTAGTTTCTTTTTACTTTTTCGATTTCCAATTCGGTGCAGGGCCACGTAATAATGGATAATATTTTTAATACATTTCTATAATCTAAAATCTCTTCCTCTGAAATATCTACTGTCCAAAATACTTTGTCTTGCACCGAATCGCCCGCTCTCAATAGTTTCAATATATTTTTAAAGTATCATAAAAAGCAGAATTTAAAAACTTGGATTTTTAGTCAAAAGTGCAACTGCATGCCCGGATGCTTTGAACTGGATTTTCAAACTTCGTTGACGTATGGAGAGTTTTCAACAAATATGGTGATGAAATCTGACATTCTGGGGAACGTATCGAAAGAATACTTCGTGTAAGGTTTTCTGAATTTTTTAATGTTGTAAGCCATTGACACAATTTTCATTGTATGTTAAGTAGGGAAGGATATGCATTGTCAAATAATTTAAATTTTTAACCTCGCAAACTCAATCTTCATATTTATTATTTATCAATTTAAAATATTCAAGAAGTATTTTGCTTTTCTTCTCGCCATGATATTTACAGTTTTATATTTTATAATATGACTTTTGTCATTTTAGAAAAAATATGGCGTTGGTCCATTTCTACTTCGTTAGAACTAAATTTACTCGAAATACTAAAAGCGAAATTTACGGATTTTCGGAATTTTTATGTAAGTATAATACCCGCGTTAACAACCGAATTCAGGGATTCCCCCAACTCAATTTTTTTTAAACCGTTATTCTTATATTAAAACAAAATTTACAGCCAATACCGGCGGATTATTGGGTCTCTTTTTGGGATTCAGTTTTTTGAGCGCCGTTGAAGTTGCCTACTACGCAACAGTGAGATTATGTTGTTTCGCTTTTCAACACAGACAGAAGAAGAAACCAAGAAGCATCGGAAACTCGATAAATGTTAATCGGAATAGCTCTTCCGTGTATCCTTTCGTTAGATAAATTTCCCACACAAAATAATATTTAAAAATTGTTTGTTGCACTCGCAGTATTTTGTAATATAGCAAAAGCACAAAAAATAAAAAATTTCGAATGTTAGTAAATTTTACTGGTTAATAAAATAACATACCGGAATAATTTTTCTATTGGGCAGGTGAACACTTGCACATTTGCTGGTAATTAATATTTTTTTTAAATAATCTACATACGATCGGATTGTTCGCTTGTTGATTTACCACTAATCTGAATTTTTTCGATACAGGAGATGACTGGCTGTTCATTGTGGAGGTACCCTCCAACATTCGACCACTGTAGTGTTACTTTTTTCATTTAGAATTATAAAAAACACATGTTATAGCAGCTGGCCAAACGAATTGCGGTCGTTTATCCATCCGCCGCAATTTAAAAGTTGTTTCGTCGATTGCGGACTATTAAAATGGACCCCATACAAAGAAGCCGATTTAACTGGCGTTCGTTAATGCGTTTTTGGCGTCCTTCTTTGGTTTGCAGAAATAAAGAAAGACGGATCATCGGTGTACGTCGATGTTTGCATCTCGAAATGCCCCCAGCAAGGATCGGTACTCCGCCTTTCAACTTTCAACCAATAATCAAGTCGATTTTTTATTTTCTAATACTAATTTGGATATTTTAACTTCTGTTGGGATACCAGCAGGGATCTGATTTATTATATTGTTCCATGAGGGTCTATAAATATTATTTTCATTATTTTATTTTTATGATCGCTTCAACAAACGCATTAAAAAGTTTCCGTTCATTCTTATAAAAATTTATGAAGGAATTCAAACAATAAAAAAAGGTTTATTTTAATAATCACCTGCAGATTTCAAGGCCACCGTGTAATTTTTAATTTATTTTGGAAAGTATGCGTAATTATACAGTACGTAATAAATTAATTTGTCGACATGGAAGAGGAAGCCAGCATAAACTTTGTATTTTTTGAAAATGCTCGTAGGGGTACACTCAGACAGGACCGGATTGCACCGGGTAGGCAAATAGGTAAATGATGGATAGGCCAGTCCAGCCCTGTTCTAGAGTACCCAATAGTCAGGTGCGCACTGGAATTCTTTTTTTGCCGGTTTTTCTGACGACCGACCCCATCTATTATAAATTATAACCATTTTTAGTGCCACCAATCACAATAATCCAGACTAACTGTCATTTTAAACTGGAATAATTTATTTTCTGATTTTACAATAAAGCTTGGCTGATTAAAATGCTTAATATAAACACCGATGGCCGTAATCCAAAGAAGTTATCCAAACGCGATATAAGTCGAAACCGTTTGGAGCATTTTAAAAAAGAAGTCGACACCGATCTTCACACAGTTGCCCTAGGTTTTCCAGTAAGGTTTACAATTTTATAGCCCTAATTCGAATATTTCCATTTAGAACAATTATGTAAACGTCTTGAAACAAATACTACCAAAGGACTAAACAAAGAACAAGCCAAACGCTTACTGGAACAAACAGGACCCAACACTTTAACACCTTCCCACCGCGAACCAGAATGTGTCAAGTTTATCAAGAATTTATTTCACGGTGAAGGAAATTTTGAGTTTGATATTTTGAAATTTTATTTCGCTCTTTTAGGATTTTCCATACTATTGTGGATTGGAGCTTTGTTGTGCTTTGTGGCAGCCGTAATTCAGTACGTAACTGCAAATACTATAGATTTTGATAACTTGGTCCTAGGATTGGTTCTCATCTGTGTCGTGTTAGTAACTGGATGTTTCATGTTTTACCAAGAGCATAAAAGTTCCAAGGTAAAAATTTAATTTTCTCTCGTCTTTCTCCATCGTGATTTTTCAAGATTATGGAGTCCTTTGCCAATATGATTCCTTTAAAAGCAACTGTAATAAGAGAAGGCGAAACCATTACCATTATTACCAAAGAGATCGTAATTGGAGATTTAATCGATCTCAAATCTGGAGATAGAATTCCAGCCGATGTCCGCATAATACAAAGTCAAGGATTGAGGGTAATTCGTAGTTTCCAATCATCGTTCAATTTCAATCGGAAGTTTTTTAGGTGGACAATTCGAGTTTAACTGGAGAGTCCGATCCGTTACTTCGAACATCGGAATGTACCAGCCAAAATATTTTAGAAACCAAAAATATTGCATTTTTTTCAACAAACGCAATCGAAGGAACCGCTAGAGGCATATGATTATTTTGACATTTTGGCATTCTAATCATGAAGTTGAATTTTAGGAATCGTCATTGCGTGTGGTGACCACACTATAATGGGTCGGATTGCAGGCTTGACTGCACGTTTAACTCCAAATAAAACACCAATAGCTCAAGAACTCGAACACTTTATGAAAATTATAAGTTTATGGGCTTGTTTCCTGGGCATAGTGTTTGGTTGCATGGCCGTAGCAATGAACTATACTTGGATCGAATCGTCATTATTTTTAATTGGGATTATTGTCGCGAACGTTCCGGAAGGTCCGCATTATTCTTCCAAATTATTTCTATGTAGAAACAAACCCGTTTCAGGTCTCTTGGCTACAGTTACGGTATGTCTAACCGTTACGGCAAAAAGAATGGCTTCTAAAAATTGCCTGGTTAAAAATTTGGAAGCAGTAGAAACTTTGGGCTCAACGTCCACCATTTGCTCAGACAAAACTGGAACGTTAACTCAAAATAGAATGACTGTGTTTCACGTGTGGTTTAATTTTAAAACCTTTAAAGTCGGCTCGAAATTTAATAGCGAAGAAGGCTTTAACCTTTTGATGCGTTGTGCGACCCTGTGCAACCGAGCCGAATTTATACCAAATACCGAAAAGTTGCCGGTTCATCAACGCGAAGTCAGAGGCGATGCTTCCGAAGCGGCCATATTAAAATTTTGTGAAATGACCCAATTGCATGGACCACTAGACGCGTACAAAAGCAAAAATCCAAAGCTAATTGAGATACCCTTCAATTCTTCCACAAAGTTTCAGGTTTGCAGGGTATTTTATCGACTCGAGGATAAGAAGCATTCGTTTGTTTTAGATAAGTGTTCATGGTCTAGAAGCTGGACCATGCTTGGTTGTTTTAAAAGGAGCGCCAGAGAAAGTTTTGGAAAGATGCAAGACAATTTTTCTAAACAACGACAACGTAGAATTGACTAACGAATTACGAGCCGATTGTGATTCGGCATGTTTGAGTTTAGCAGGACAAGGTACGCACACTTCAGTTTTGATTAGAGTTACGCGATAAAATATTTTTCAGGCGAGAGGGTGTTGGGTTTCGCTGATCTGGTGCTGGACGATAAGTACACCAGAAGATATCCATACTCGACGGAACCGAATCCAAATTTTCCACAAAAGAATTTGAGGTTTCTAGGTTTTATGGCCTTGATCGATCCACCAAGACCACAAGTAAAAGAGGCGGTTGCCAAGTGTCGGCAGGCTGGTATTAAAGTAATCATGGTGACTGGAGATCATCCGGTGAGTTTTGTCCGAACGTTTCGGTTTGTTTGCGAATTATACTTTGTTAGGTTACAGCGAAGTCAATTGCTCAGGCCGTTGGAATTATAACAACCGATAATACTATAGATGCGGCCAACATGACCGAACGAACTCCATTGTTGGGAGAATCGAAAGCGATTGTTATTCATGGTTCTAGCCTACGGGAATTGTTGCCGGAAGATTTAGACGAACTCATTTATAGTTACAGAGAAATTGTTTTTGCCCGTACTTCCCCCACACAGAAGTTACAAATTGTGGAGAGCTGTCAGCGTTTGGGCGAAATTGGTAAGGCATTGCGGACGGTATAGAAACTTTTGGTGATTTTTAATATTTAGTTGCTGCCACCGGAGACGGCGTTAATGATTCACCAGCATTGAAGAAAGCAGACGTGGGGATATCCATGGGAATAACCGGATCGGAAGTTTCGCAACAATCGGCAGATATGATTTTGCTCGACGATAATTTTGCTTCCATCGTGATTGGAATAGAAGAGGGTCGTCGAATTTTTGACAATCTGAAGAAATCCATTACTTACACTCTGGCGTCCAACGTACCGGAAATGGTGCCCGTTCTTGCTTTTATTACCATCAGTATTCCGTTACCAATAGGTGATGGGTTTTATGGAAGGGTTCAAATTTTCTAAAACGTGATATGTTTGTAGGTATTGTGGCGATTCTGTGTATCGATTTGTTGACGGATATGATGCCCGCGATAAGTTTGGCGTACGAAAAGGCCGAAACTGATATCATGATGAGGCCACCTCGAAATCCTCGCGTGGATAGGCTGGTAACTCCGAAGCTGTACTTCTTTGCTTACGGGCATATTGGCATAATGGAAACTACCTCTCTCTTCTTTGTTTACTTTATGGTAATGGCCGAACATGGTTTTATGCCCACTAGATTGATAGGTATGAGGAATTTGAAATCTGACGCACTCTCAGGATTGTTTTATATATTTAGGGATCAGGGAAGAATGGGATTCCCCCGATATTAACGATTTAAAAGATTCTTATGGCCAGCCGTGGACTTACGACGAGAGAAAAGTGCTGGAATATACTTGCTACTCCGCCGACATGATTTCGGTGGTCGTCACGCAGTGGGCAGACATAATTATATGCAAAACAAGATACAACTCAATTTTCACACAAGGTGACCAACATTTTTTGTCGAACGAAAACTTTGTTCAAACTATAAATTAATTTCCCAATAGGAATGAAAAACTGGATTTTGAATTTTAGTTTGTTTGTCGAAACAGCCCTCGCAATATTTTTGACTACCTTTCCCTATGCCTATTACATGAAATTGTACCCTGTGCGATTGAGATGGTAAACATTCAGTCGAAAAGTTCTAGTTTTTGAGTTTGGGTTTTTTAGGTGGCTCTACGCACTTCCATTTGCTGTTCTAATGGTCTTATTTGACGAATTCCGTAAGTGGAACATCAGGCATTTTCCCCAAGGTTATTTCAAAACAGATACCTATTATTGATATTATTTATTTATAAATAAAGGATTTATACCAATTTTAACTTTCGCTTTGATTTTCGTCATTTTGCCCATAATCAGTCAGATGTCAGTTGTCAGGAGGAAAAAGTTCACTTGCTTCATAAATTTTAATAGTTTATCAAAAATGCCAAGTACAAAAAAGTTTATACACAAATATCAAAATTAGGAAATAGATAGGTGTAATTTTGGATCTCTTCGCATTTATCCCATTGCTTGTCTTCTTCTTCTTCAACTTCATCTTCTTCAGAATTTGTTGTGCCATTTTCCGCATATTTACCGTTAATCAGTTTTTCCAATTCTTTCACGAAAACGTTATAAGAAAATATCATACGCTCTCGTGGAGGACTTTGCACCAATGTCTTACAAAATATGACTTGGGACACCATTATTAGGCCAAACAGGTATATGTATGCAAAAACAGGACTTTGTCTCAGGATGCCCATCAGAAGCCCAACTGCAAAAAATAGCTTGGACGCAAAGCGATAAGGCGGGTTCAATTGCTGGTGTATAAATAATTTTAAAGATTCCATAACGAATAATTTTACTTCAATTTTATTTCAAATTAAGTGCCAAACTGACATTTTGAATTGTTTTTTTTGGTAATCATGGAATTATTTTAATGTGTAGAAAAACCGCCAACATGGAGGTAGACGTCCGCCACCTACATGAAGTCGGTGAACTAAAAATATTTGAAACAGCAACACTGTACCCTGTAGGGTAGGCAACTTATCAAACACGGAATAAATGGAAAACTAATATTTGATTGGATAAAAAGTCACGTGTGCAGTAGCATGATTTTCCGTGAGTAAATAAAGTAGTGGGTCGATGGTTATTATTCTGAAACACTAGGTTTGAGATTTGCGAGGTGTTCCTTCGGTTATTTATTCGTAATTTTAATTGTAAGTATTTTTTTATTATTTCTTTAATTTTTTTAGGTAGCTTAATGTTCAAAAAAAATTATGTCGCACTTGAGGATTTAAATGTCCAAAATCTAATCTCAAATTTTTAAGTTATAGATTGATCTCAATAAACAGGGCGAACCGGCTAGACCACATCAAAACCTGTTTTTTTTAAATTGTTGTAATTTTGAATTTTTGAAATCACCACGTTCATTTTAATAGTAATGTTTTTATTCACCTAGGTACAGGGTTGGATTCAGGATGGTTGCCGAAACAGCTGCCGACCCTTTCATTCACAAAGGAGCGGAGTACGAAAAAACTATAGACATGTCGCTAGGCCAATTGTTTTTGATGATGCTAAAAATTCACGACAAGAAAGTTCTACAAGTAAGCAAACATGATTATCTTTTGACGCACATTAATTTTATCTCTAACAAAATAGTTATTATGCAGGTAATACACTTTTAGACTTTGATAGTATTGTCCTAGTTGTTTAACAACTTTGTTATTATTCGAGTTATCTGTACCTATACTTGAATTGCATCACCGCATAGTATCTAGTACATTTAGTAGTCAATCCATTGGACGTATCTTCAAACTTTGTAAATTTTTATCCCCCCCCCCTTTGTGGGATTTTTGAAATAGTTGACCTATTTGTAATTAAAATTTTCTTAATTTGTTATTACTACTTTTTACAATTATAAAATATATCAAATTTTATTATATCTAATAAATTAGACTTTCAAGTTCGGGTGGGTACAAGTGGGTTCATATCAACCTAAAGTGGGCTCCCTGTTAGTATTACTTTTTAAATGATTATCGTATAGAATATACAATATACCTAATTACCCAACGATAAAAATTTTAATTTATCATATACATCATAACTTTTACTGCTAATTAACTCGACGTAATTAGTAACTAGTTTTGTTAAAAATATCCCACGCTAATAATTACAAAATTCTTATTATTTTAATTTGACAAATAACTTTTCAACTTCCACCTTGTTTTTTAGATCGATGCAGACACTGGCGAAGAACTGACTGGTATCGTAGTCCTAAATAAAGCAATATTATTAGCGAGATGGTTACAAAGACAAGGCCTGGGTCCGGGAGACTGTATATCAATATGGAGCGAAAATAGTTTAGATTTTTGCATTATTCCGGTGGGATGTTTTTTAGCCGGCGTTACGTTAGCACCCATAAATTACGAATACACGAAAGGTTTGTTCTCATTTTCCCCACAAATTTGCATTTAACCAAATATTTGCTATTGTAGGTGAAGCAAAACTTATAATAAATCTATCGAAACCCACATGTGTATTTTGCTCCCCCAGAACTGTAAACCAAATGATATCCGAAAAATCCAACTTTCCGTTTATGAAAAAAATAGTTCTGTTCGGAAATAACAGGATTAATCACAAAGACGTGGAAATGTTTCAAGACATTGTTGGAGGTTTGTCGAAAACTCTTTATTTATGATACCTTATCGTACGAATTTATTTCAGGTGCGAACAGTGATGTGGTAGATGAAAGCTTCAGTGCAACTGAAGTTGATCCTGAGCAATGCGTGGCTGTTGTTTTATGTTCTTCCGGAACGACGGGCTTGCCAAAAGGAGTTATGACGACTCATGCCAATATTACCTCACTCATTGATATATTAAGGTAAAATTAAACACTTCCACATTTTGGATGCAAGTTTTCCGAGAAAAGTTAAATCGACTTTCGCCTGTACTCCTCGGTTAATCTGGGAGACCAAAATGTAAAACTTGACGTTTTTATTTAATTTTTCAATTTAGACTTGTTTGGGAGGACTCAGGTTCATCTTTGGACAATCAAATAATGACCGGCGTGTCGCCATTTTTCCACGGTATGGGCTTTATGATTATGACCTTAAATTTATTAATAGGAAGTGTTATGATCGTGTACTCTCATTTTAATCCGAAACAGTTTTTGGAATCCATACAAAAATATAAAGTAAGTGAAGAAAACCGGATTCCCAAAAATACTTATTGGTGCATTTCAGGTTAACATGATTACCGTTGCTCCACCAGTTTTATTACTTTTAAACAAACATCCTATGATTAAAAGTTACGATTTATCATCTGTCAAAGAGATTAGGAGCGGTGCAGCTCCCATAGGTAAAGAACTCGAACGTGGAGTGCTAGAAAGGTGAATTACTGAAAATTACTAGAATAAATTAATTATGTTAATGCTTTTCCAAACTTTAAAGGTTAAAACTCAACAAAATTAGCCAAAATTATGGCATGACGGAAACAACGTTGACTGTTTTAGCTCCATATGGTCAAAAAACTCACAAGTATGGGTCCGTTGGAAAAATTGTACCAGGCATGAGTTGCAAGGTATTACAATTTTTATAAACTGACGCTCGAGAACTTGATTTTTTATTTGTAGGTTGTTGACGAAGAAGGAAAATCGCTAGGACCCTTTAAAGCCGGAGAGCTTTGTTTTAAAGGTCCGCTAATCATGAAGGGTTACATAAATAATCCACAAGCTACTGCAGATGTGTTTGATAGTGATAATTGGCTTCACACAGGTGATGTTGCCTATTATGACGAAGATAAAGACTTTTACATAGTCGATCGTATCAAAGAGCTGATAAAATACAAAGGATTTCAGGTATTCAGGCGTTCCGATCTTATTACAGTTTAATCACCTTCTTGTTTAGGTGGCACCGGCCGAATTGGAAGCTGTTTTGGGTACTCACCCTGCAGTGGCAGATGCTGCCGTAGTTGGTGTCGACGACGAAAGATCTGGAGAATTACCGTTTGCATTTATAGTTAAAAAGGCAAATCATTCCGTAACTGCCAAGGCAATACAAAAATTTATGGCTGGTACGTAGAGCCCATTAAGGGTCAAAGTTTTTATTAATTAATTATTTTTTTCAGAACAAGTGTCGCCTTCAAAACAGTTGCGGGGAGGAATTACATTCGTTAAAGAAATACCAAGGAATCCTTCGGGAAAAATATTAAGACGCGTTCTACGTGAAACGGCAAATAAAACTCGATCCAAGCTTTAACATTTTCTAACTCAACTTAAACGAAATTACATTATAAGCTGTGGTTTTTTAAATAAAATTTGGACTTTATTACATTTACGTGGTTACAATATTTAATGTTTACCTCTTCCATCCTATCACGAAAGCGTTAGTTGTAAAAATGCAAATTGACACATTTTTACGGTTGATAAATAAGTTATTACATTATAGGATATTGGTGTTCTGTCAGCTCTCTGATCTTATGAGTTTTAGGGAGAAGTGCAAAGATGATGACATTATGCGGCAGGTGGAGAAATAGTTGCAAGTATGTGTACAGAGCAGAACTCTCAAAGACATTCGAGATACTAATGGACTGATGAAAATGTTAGCCACTGCGACAGGTAATTACAGACAAGTGAGAACATTTCTCAAATAGACAAAAATAACAACATCGAATAAAAAAAGAGTTGTTTTATACTAATATAAAAATATTTTATCTTGAATACACTCAAAAATACATTTATTTACCATTTTGTGATATGATAGAACAATTCATTTAAGGAAGCGTCTCAAATATTTGATTTTCCAAAAATTTGATTGATTGATTCGGAGTGAAATGTTCAAAAATCACGATTTCGTTATCTCCTTTATTCAAAAGTGGTGCGGGTAAATAAGCCGCTTGTTGGGGCCCAATTCTGAAATGCCTCGACAACACAAAACCATTGACGATGACAATGCCTTTTTGCCAGTCTCTCATATCCACGTACGTGTCATGCTTTTCTTCCACTTTCAAAATTCCCCGATACAGAGCCGGACCGGTTCCAAATGTTGGTTTGTGCCAACCTTTTAAATTGGTGGTCCATTTCTTCTTAAATTCCAAAGGAACGATTTCCCAATCGCTTAAATCGATGTCGTTAATGGATACGTTTCCTTGCCATAAACCCTTAAACTGAACAAACTGATCCAGTTGACCAAAATTATTACGTCCCCAATTTTCAACTACAATTTCCAGTGTTGCATCTTCGAAACTCTCTTCTCCCAAATTTAAAGTTCCATCTTTTAATCTCCAATATCCAAATCCATTCAGATCTTTTTGTTCAGTCAAAATTTTTGACTTGAGTTGACCGTTTATTAAAACCATCGCTGCATCACAAACTCTTCCTTTAATTTTGAGAATCGAGTTTGCTTCAATATTTAAATTGTGCTTTCGGTATACAATGTACCCGTAACTTTGACCGGAATTATTGTTGATGGGTAGGAGCTCCATAGGTAACAATTGCTCGCTCGTTATTTTTTGTTCTACTTGATCTATAATTTCCAGAAGATTTAATTCTTCCGTGATTGCTACACTTTCATATGCGACTCTTTTTGTTTGAGGTGGAAGACTTGGAAGTTTTGTCGGTACAGGATTGTGAACATCAATTAATTCACTGGTGACGAAATATTTACTGGCATAGTCACCATCCTCTGTTAGAGGTGCATCGTAGTCATAGCTGGTGGTGTCCGGTTGGAAACCTTTATTGTCGGTACTGGAATCTTGAATATTGGCGCCATTCATGAAACCCCAATTTGTACCTCCGTGAAACATGTAAAAGTTGATAGATGATGGATAACTCAATATATCGTTAACCACCTTATAGAAATCTTCATCCGTTTTAGTGTGATGCTGTTCCGTCCAATGGTCAAACCATCCCGACCAATATTCCATCACCATGGAAGCATTTCCGGGTTGATAGGTTTGCAAAATGTCCAATTCCTTTTTTGCGTTGTTCTGAAAATTGGCGGTGTACAGAACGTCCGGAACCATTCCAGTTTTTCCAATAGACGGCATATCGGAAGTAAATATAAGCTCAACGACATCGTTACTTTTGAACAATTCTCTTAAACTTATTAAGTAATCGTAATCGTTGTTTCTGACGCTTCCGTATTCGTTTTCAATCTGGAACGCTATGACTGGACCTCCTCGAGTGAATTGCAGAGCAGTTAAAATGGTAAAGAAAGTAGAAAAAAATCGTCTTACGTGACCCATGAAGACTTCATCGGACGTTCTAACTTTGATTCCTTTTTCTTGTAAGAGCCAACTGGGCAGTCCACCAAATTCCCATTCGGAACAAATGTACGGACCAGGACGTACGATGGCTAACAAGTCTTCTTCCTGGGCAATTTTGAGAAACTTTTCGATATCCAAAAATTCTTGAAAGTCGCTACCTCCTTGTCCAAAATCGTAAACGCCTTGTTCTGGTTCGTGAAGATTCCACGGCACATAAGTTTCGACTGCGTTCAAACCAGCCGCTCGCATTTTTCTCAGTCTGTCTCGCCAATACTCTTGAGGTACCCGAAAATAATGCATGGCACCACTGAATAATGTTATATTTTTATTATTCAATGTAAAATGTGATTGACTTGCCGATAATCCGGAAGTTATCCCTTCCGAAGTGTAATATTCGTAAAGCGTAGGTAAATTCATTTTCGTAAAAGTGGATGTTTTTAATTAAACTGTTACCAAGAAAACAACAATTTCTCTTAGTAGCAATGTATTTATTCAATCAGTTAAACCACTATCAAAAGTTATCGATTGATAAGATACAATAAGTTGTTTTCGGGTACCATTTAAATGATCCAATTATAATTCACAATTGGCACTTGAAAAACTTTTAAACCCTGATTAAATAAATCTGTTTACTGCAATATACAATGCTATAAAGATACACATTTTTTATAATAAAAATAAAAAGAAATACAGCAAATATTTGTACTTCACTATAAAAATAACATAAAGTGAAATTGTTTCAATTACTAATTGCTGTGCTGTAAAAATAAATACATAAAATTTGCAATAGAAATAAAAAAAAAACAAACAACAATTTTATTTCTTTTTTTAAATTGGATATTTCAAATCGGTGACCACGGTCAAATCAAGCTAAAATTAAAAATATACATTTTAAAAAAATGTGGTGGCACGAAAAGAGGAACAATACAATAAAGACCAAGGCTTATTTTTAAAATATTTACGAATGGTTTAAGAGATTTCTAGAATTTTTTAGGGCTGCTTAAAAATTTCCCGTACTAATACATTGGGTTCAGTCGTCCTCTTCACAAAATAAATTTTTGGTACTAATAAGTGGGTATTGAAATGAAGTACGTATTATAAAAATTATATTAATTTATTCATATAAATTATGGTATCTTATCAATTGATGAATTTTGATAACGGTGTAACAAATAACTGAATAAATAGATTGAAATTTTTAGAAAATTGTTGTTCGTTTTGTAATAATTTAATTGAAAACATCACATGCAGTTTTAATAATCCTCATAAAAATGAATTTGCCTACTGTTTATGAATATTATACATCGGAAGGAATCACTTCCGGATTATCGGCAAGCCAATCGCACTTTACTTTAAATAATAAAAATATAACATTATTCAGTGGTGCCATGCATTATTTTCGGGTACCTCAAGAGTATTGGCGAGATAGACTGAGAAAAATGCGAGCGGCTGGTTTGAACGCAGTCGAAACTTATGTGCCGTGGAATCTTCACGAGCCAGAACAAGGCGTTTACGATTTTGGACAAGGAGGTAGCGATTTTCAAGAATTTTTGGATATCGAAAAGTTTCTCAAAATTGCCCAGGAAGAAGATTTGTTGGCCATTGTTCGTCCCGGTCCGTACATTTGTGCCGAATGGGAATTTGGTGGACTGCCTAGTTGGCTCTTGCGAGAAAAAGGAATCAAAGTTAGAACGTCCGATGAAGTCTTCATGGGGCACGTAAGCCGATTCTTTTCTGCTCTTTTTACTATTTTAGCCGCTCTGCAATTCACTCGAAGAGGTCCAATTATAGCGTTCCAAATTGAAAACGAATATGGAAATGTCCGAAACAATGATTATGATTATTTAATTAGCCTAAAGGAATTGTTTAAAAGCAATGACGTTGTTGAACTTATGTGTACTTCCGATACACCATCCCTTGGAAAAACTGGAATGGTTCCGGACGTTCTGTACACCGCCAATTTTAAGAACAGCGCAAACAGAGAATTGAACATCTTGAAACGCTATCAGCCTGGAAATGCTTCTATGGTGATGGAATATTGGTCGGGATGGTTTGATCATTGGACCGAAAAGCACCACACTACAAGTGATAAAAACTTTTTTAAAGTTGTTAACGATATTTTGAGTTATCCGGCATCCATTAACTTTTACATGTTTCTTGGAGGTACGAATTGGGGTTTCATGAATGGAGCAAACATTATTGGTTTAATAAGTACCGATAACCGGGGTTTCAAACCGGACACTACAAGTTATGACTACGATGCACCTCTAACAGAGGATGGCGACTACTCCAGTAAATATTTTGTCACCAAAGACTTAATTGATATTCACAATACTATACCGACAAAACTTCCAAGTCTTCCACCTCAAACAAAAAGAGTCGCATATGAAAGTGTGAAAATCACGGAAGAATTAAATCTTCAGGAAATTATAGATCAAGTAGAACAAAAAATAACGAGCGAGCAATTATTATCTATGGAGCTCCTACCCATCAACAATAATTCCGGACAAAGTTACGGATACGTTGTGTACCGGAAGCACAATTTAAATATTGAAGCAAATTCCACACTCAAAATTAAAGGAAGAGTTTGTGATGCAGCAATTGTTTTGATAAATGGCCAACTCAAGTCAAAAATTTTGACTCAACAAAAAGATTTGAATGGATTTGGTTATTGGAGAAAAAAAGACGGAACTTTAAATTTGGGAGCAGAAAGTTACCAAAACGCAACACTGGAAATTGTAGTCGAAAATTGGGGTCGTAGTAATTTTGGTTTCTTTGTTAGTCAATATAATCAATTTAAGGGTTTGTGGCAAGGAAACGTATCCATTAACGACATTGATTTAAGCAATTGGGAAATCGTTCCGTTGGAGTTTAAAAAGAAATGGACCAGCAATCTTAAAGGTTGGCACGCACCCAGATTCGTAACCGGTCCGGCTCTGTATCGGGGAATTTTAAAAGTGGAAGAAAAGCATGACACGTACGTGGATATGCGAGGCTGGAGGAAAGGCATCGTGATCGTGAATGGTTTTGTGTTGTCGAGGCATTTCAGAATTGGACCCCAACAAGCGGCTTATTTACCCGCACCACTTTTGAATAAAGGAGATAACGAAATTGTGATTTTTGAACATTTCACTCCAGATCAATCAATCAAGTTTTCGGAAAATCAAATATTTGAAACGCTTCCTTAACCAAAATTGTACTATTGTTTTAGTTATTACTGATAATTTAAGTTTTTTGAAATGTTAAGCATTTCTGGATAAAATTGACAAGAGTGTAAATATACTAAAACTCAAATAAAAATTTAATTTTGTTTAAATAGAAGTCTTAATTTTATTTCCAAGACTTCCAAGTGCACCTCAAATGCAAGTAATTGGTTGACATTTGCTAAACTGATACTTAGAGCTGTCACTTGCAGGGAAAGTTAAATATCGTAAAGGGCGCTTTCAGATAAGAAATTTATTTTTGCTATTTCAATGGAATCAAATTTCTTATAAACTTCGTAATTGTTGGAATAAATTGAACCAAAATAATATTGAAGTAGCACTGCCATAAAAAATATAAAATTCACATTCGAAATAAAATAACCATTTATTGAACAAAATTTTAAGGGCTCTTACAAGTTGACCTTTGGGAACTTAAATTAACATATTATAATGGTTTAAAGTTTAACTACAAGTAAACTTAATTTTTACAATAGAATAAAAGCACCCTTAAAATACATAAGTAAATCACTTACGATGGTTCTTATTTTTGTGTAATATGCACTAAAATATTACTATACATACACGATACTAAGTCATTTTTGAGAGGCCAATTACGCTTTTTTATAATTATTTTTAGGACCGGGCTGTTCTGGTCGTACAGCATTGAGGTAAAACATACCGGTTGACTTGCCAAAACCAAATGTCATTAGTAGAAAGCTTATTCCAATAACTAAATGGGCATTATATTTTCGCTGTTTTGCTTCGTGGTGTGTCTTCCAGCAGCCTTGAGGTTGGGGCAGATCGTTCATGGTTCCTCTAATCTCTCCGAGGTATGCTTTGCCTCTCCTTTGCACTGTCGAACAAATTGAGTTATGTAATCAACCATTTTTTTATTCATTAAAATTTGCTTAAAGCCACCCCAAATGATAAAATTACTCTTAAAATTATTAATGAAAGTCTACGTAGATTCTTAGCTTATCAAATTGTGATGAAAAGCAGAAAAAAAGTTGAATAAAATATTGCGATTTTAAAATTGACATAAAATCGTGCGTACCTTGTGCAATGAGGGAAGTTCGCAAGAAATTTGAAGCCCGATTCATCGTGAGTCTTTGTGATTTTGTGAGGTCTTCACAAGAATTCCGTTACAATCGTAAGAAGAGTTAGTACAAAAAAAAAGTTACGAGTATTCGACCTGACAGTTTCACTTTTTGACAGAACTCGTACGGGTAACTTGATCGACATTGGTTTTTGGTTCGTTACCAACTCAAAAAGAAAGTTACTAACAAATTTCCTACCGGAGCGCGAATTTAAAAATTTTCTTATCTATCACGTAAGTTAATCAACAATAATTAATAATTAAATTAAGGGCCCGTTACATCAACTCTGATTCAAAACTTTAACGTCGGTTAGTCCAAGTTTTTCATTCGCGTTTTTAATCATGTTAAAGTATGTTAAGAGTGTAACAATCCAAAAATTTCATGGCAGAAATTTTTGATTGTTCATAGGTTTACTAAGTTATATAAAAACAAAATTATCTAATCAGGGCTATATTATGCACTAGGCTGACTAGGCTAAAGCCTAAGGCGCCTTTTGCAAAAAAGGCGCTAGCCTCTAAAATTACAAGTATTAAATTCAAGAGTTTAATTTTTATTATTATTAACACAAATAATATAAAAAATATTGCATTACTTAGGTCGAACGATATCATAATTTATTTTCTTTCTGACTAGTAAAGCACGTGTTTTTTGTTTTAAGGGGTCTGACCACCCTGATCGCACCAAAAATGGGTTTATTGTAAAATAATCTGTAAACTCGATAATATGGAACGGAATTTATTTATTTTTGGACACATACTAGTTTATGGTTTTATGAAGATGTTTTGAAAATTTTGTTAAAAAATATTTAAAAATGACGGCCCTGCAGTAGTTGCCATGAAGGTCTATTGATCGATACGCCCGTAGTTGGTCGCAGATGAATCTCAGGAATTGCCAGGCCCGGATTGGCCATCTGGCAGTTCTGGAAAATGCCAGAAGGGCCGATGAGCGGCCGAACGTTATCGCTATTTAGGGGACGATAATGTTTTTTATGGAAATACGAGAATTATTTAAATCTAATGAAGTTACTGATTTTCTACCATCTACCCCATGACCGTGGGCCGGTATAATCGGAATGCCAGAGCCGGTTTTTCATCCCAGTCCGTCACGGGGAATGGCTAAGCGGAAAAAAAATCTACTTATTGCTGAAGAGTGTGACTACAATGTAGCGTACGGCTTTTGTACTTATACCGTCAAATGTCAACAATCAAGTGTCAATGGTCGAGTGCAAATACGCGTGCGCATGTTTCACTTTTCCATGTTTTCTATGTTAATGTGAATGGCAAATTATTTCCTGTTTTCTACGTTATGTCTTGTATGTTTGCTACGTACGTTACTTGGATGTGAATGACGCTTAAAGTTCCTAAGTTAATTATAAGAAACACTTTAAAAAAACTTGACTTTCCTAAAACTTCAGGGTGGTCAGACCCCTTAAATTATTAATAAGTAAATTAAATAGGCGCCAAATTTGTATTAGCCTAGGGCGCCAAATAGACGTAATCCGGCCCTGTATCTAATAGGAAAACACTTTGCAATGTTCAAAATTGGATAGAATTATTATTTCAAATTAAAAAATATTAAAATGTAGTATTGCACGAGTGGAATTTAAAGTGCGAATATAAGAGGCTCTTATCCAAAAATTATATCATAATTTTTGGAAAAACACTTGCAATATTCAAAATTGAATAAAATTATTATTTTAAATTAAAAGAAAGAAAAATATACTACGAGTCATAGCGTTCACCACTTGAAAGCAATATTTATGCACGTGTTGTTTTTTTTAAATAAAATGTAAATCTTGGACCGTGCAGAAGGGGGAAAGGGACCTCTTTAATTAATTTAACGTCCCTTCTTTGCAAGAAGTAGGATTTTTCAGGTGGGAGACTTTTCAAAAAAGCTAGGAAGGAAAATTAATATAAAAAAGGGACACATGAACTTTGAAAAACAGAGGTCCATTTTTTTTTTTAGTTCGGCTAGGGGAACCTCTGTTCCATTTTCACTCGGGGTGATCAATTTTGAGTGATATCTTTCAATTGTGTTTTTTTTAAATAATTAAATTTGGTGCAAAATTTAAATTCAATTAATTTATGTTATGTTTTTCATTTAAATATATTTTGAATTGCGCGCCTCACCTTTTGTGGCGCTATTTAGTGTTTAGGATTTTCAATGCATAAACTTTTAAGTTGGTATTATATACAAGAATGTTACATGTTAAAATGCAGTTAATAAAATGGTAAACTTTATAATCGTTTTGAATCCAATTATATTACAACAATCTAACGTTCCACTACATACAACTACAAAACAACATTGGCGACGAGGATAAAAAGAAGATTATTACGCGTGTTACATACTTACAAATAGGAAGAATTAACAAAATAAAAGTTAGTGCAACGCACATTTTTGCAAGTTTTTTTTCCAATTAAAACGTGAGTTTTACAATTTTTACATACATACAACTACAAAACAACATTGGCATTACAACATTACAACATACAATTACAATTACATTCAAAATGCCTGGCGACAATCCTAGTGCGACTGCAGGTGTACCTGTACATTCAATACATACAGTTTTTTCAATTGAAACTTACAATCCAAGTTTAAAATTTGATCGTTGGTTAATGCGATTGGAAAGCGCATTCAGAGTATTCGCCGTTCCAGAAGACAAAAAAGCCGCATATTTGTTACATTACATGGGTCCTGAAGCATACGATGTACTTTGTGACAAAGTGTCACCTGATACACCAGATGAAAAAAGTTACGAAGAAATTACAACTGCCATGCAATTACATTACAATCCAGAACCTTTGGAAATTGCCGAAAATTTTCGTTTTCTACAACGCAAGCAAAATGAAGGAGAGACGGTTCAAGAGTATTTAGCTTCACTTCAGAAGTTAGCGACTACATGCAATTTTGGAAATTACTTAAAGAAGGCGCTGAGAAATCAATTTGTATTTGGTTTACGTACGCAAAATATTCAAAGTCGGTTACTTGAACACAAGGATTTAACTATCGAGAAGGCGTTAGAAGTGGCAATAGGCATGGAAACTTCTGCAAGGGATGCTGCCCAACTACATCGTTCTGCAGTTACGATCAACAGCATCAATACAAAAATTCAAGGTACAAGAAAGAAAAGTTCAGAAAATTCAAGAAGGAAGAGCTACAGCGATGGAAACAGTTCAAATACATCCAATACAGGACTACATAAGCAAACTAATCATTTATTTTGTTACAGATGTGGTTCGCCACAACATTTTGCTAACAAATGTAAACTTACAAATGTATTTTGCAGTTTTTGCAAGACCAAGGGTCATTTGTCAAAGGTATGCATAAGAAAAAAAGGTACGGAAAATGCGAATCAGATTGAAGAAATTTTATCAATTGATGAACATAGGGAATACAGAGAAAAGTTTATGATTGCACTTCAGGTAGAAGGTCATACAATTACATTCGAGGTTGATAGTGGAGCAGCTGTCACGATCGTAAGTTTAAAACAATTTAAATCTCTTTTTCCAAATTTACAAATTCATAATACAAATTTAAAATTAATTACGTATTGTAAGAGCGAGTTGGATATTGTAGGATTCTCACAGGTTCAATGCATATACAGGGGTAACGAAAAGTTTTTAAATTTATACGTTGTTAATTCAGATAGAAATCCCATTTTAGGTCGCGAGTGGATTCGGCAATTACCTATTTCATTTACAGAAAATATCTCTTACATTAGTACAACACAAATACATACACATGTACAACAAATTTTACAAAAATATCCTATCCTGTTTAAAAAGGATATGGGTAAGATAAAAAATTTACAAGCACACTTACGAGTGAAAGCAAATACACAACCTATTTTTATCAAAGCACGTAAAGTTCCATACGCATTGTTACAAAAAGTCGAGGACGAATTAAATTATTTAGAATTGGAGGGAATATTAATTAAAGTTAATAGTTCTGAGTGGGCTACACCCATTGTTCCGGTGGTCAAATCTAATGGGAAGATTAGAATTTGTGGGGATTTTAAAACTACCGTAAACCCTAGTTTAATAGTGGATGAACACCCATTACCATCCATTGAAACTTTATTCTCAACCATGGCGGGTGGGGATAAATTTACGAAGCTTGACTTACAACAAGCATATTTACAATTAGAGGTATGCCCGGAGGATAGAAAGTATCTCACTTTAAGTACACCAAAGGGTCTGTACCAAAGTACAAGACTTCTGTACGGGATTGCAAGTGGACCTGCTGTATGGCAACGTGAAATTGAAAATATTTTAAGAGACATTGAGGGTGTTTCTGTATTTTTAGATGACATACGAGTTACAGCGCCAGACGATGTTACACATTTCAAAAGATTAGATCAGGTTCTATCGCGACTATCAGATTTCAATATAAGGGTAAATTACGAAAAATGTTCTTTTATGGAAGATCAAATTGAATATTGTGGATACGTTATTGATAAAAATGGAATTCATAAAACAAAACAAAAAATTGATGCTATTCAAAATGCAAAGATACCTACAAATAAAACCGAAGTACGAGCTTTTGCCGGTTTGGTAAATTATTACGCAAGATTTTTACAAAATTTGAGTCATACATTATACCCAATTTACAATTTACTTAAAGATGGCGTACGATTTTTATGGGACAAAAATTGTCAAAAAGCTTTTGAAGCAGTAAAGAAAGAAATACTTTCTGAGCGAGTTTTAGCTCATTTCGATCCACGATTGCCTCTTATTTTGGCTACAGATGCCAGCCCATACGCTGTTGGAGCTGTACTTTCACACGTATACCCGGATGGTACCGAGCGGCCAATCCAGTTTGCATCACAAACTCTTACAACAATACAACAAAAGTATGCTCAAATCGATAAAGAGGCATATAGCCTAATTTTCGGCGTAAAAAAATTTTATTACTATTTGTTCGGTAGAAATTTCATTTTATACACGGATCATAAGCCGTTAGTACAGATATTTTCACCATCAAAAAAATTGCCAATTTTAACTACTACGCGAATGCAACATTATGCTTTGTTTTTACAAAATTTTCAATACGATATCAGATACAAAAATACAACATTAAATTCTAATGCTGACGCTATGTCAAGGCTTCCTACAAACTCAAAACAAATAAGTACATACGATGAATGCGATTCTTTCGAAATTTTTCAAATTGAAACTTTACCAGTTACACTAAAACAATTAGCTACGGAAACTATGAAAGATACAAGTTTTGCTAAGATCATACACGGTTTACGATACGGGAAATTAGTTAACAAGGAACATAGATTTAATGTAGAACAAACTGAATTTACACTACAACAAGACTGTTTGTTTCGTTTACAAACTGCGGTTATACCACAAACCTTACGGAAAAAAATTTTAAAAGAGTTACACATTACACACCCCGGTATAATCAAAATGAAGCAACTTGCCAGGAGCTATTGCTGGTGGCCAGAAATTTCATTGGATATTGAAAACGAGGTGAAGAATTGCATACAATGTAATAAATACAAAAATAACCCTGTTAAAGTACAAATTCACCCCTGGGAAGAAACTTCAAAACCATTCGAAAGAGTACACATAGATTTCGCTGGCCCATTTATGAATTGTTATTTTTTAATACTGGTGGACTCTTATACACGTTGGCCGGAAATCCACGAAATTAAAAACATGACCACTACAACTACAATTTCCTTACTAAGAAAAATTTTCAGTACATTCGGTATTCCTCATGTTTTGGTTAGTGATAACGGCCCTACATTTGTTTCATATGCATTTAAAAGATTTTTACAAGAAAATGGTATAGTACATAAATTTTCAGCACCCTATCACCCAGCTACAAACGGATTAGCGGAACGCTATGTGCAAACATTTAAAAATGCATTAAAAAGAATGTGCGAGCAGGATCGAGATGTGGATAAAAATTTATCACAATTTTTACTCCATTACAGGAAAACTCCACATTCAGTTACATTGGTTAGTCCTTCCTATAGGATGTTTGGACGCCAAATTCGATCAAGGTTAGATCTTTTAAAACCAAATTTTCCTAACAATACAAATTACACTGAAAATCTTAAAGTTAGATCATTTACGGAAGGGGAAAGAGTGTCCGTACGCGATTATTTACATAATAACAAATGGGAATTTGGTAATATACAAAAGAAATTAGGTAGATTACATTACTTGATTAAACTTGATAATGAGCGCGTGTGGAAAAGACACATTGACCAAATTAGGGCAATTGGGGAAAATACTCCTATTACGGTAAACCAAAATTTTATTCCTACATTGCCTGTTGAGAGTCTTACTTTACCAAATTTAAATAATTCAATGCAGAATGCGGGTATAACGCCAACTGCAATACAATCTCCTCAAAATGAAAATTCAAATGTAAATCTCGAAGTGCAACCACAAAACTCTTCTGACATTCAAGATACCATCGCAGAAGTGCCTATACCTACTACAAGTGACACTTGTACCTTGCGTCGTTCGGAGCGCATACGTAGACCTCCTCAACGATTAATGATGTAATCATATTTTGTAACAAGGGGAGGACTGTTATGTTTTTCATTTAAATATATTTTGAATTGCGCGCCTCACCTTTTGTGGCGCTATTTAGTGTTTAGGATTTTCAATGCATAAACTTTTAAGTTGGTATTATATACAAGAATGTTACATGTTAAAATGCAGTTAATAAAATGGTAAACTTTATAATCGTTTTGAATCCAATTATATTACAACAATCTAACGTTCCACTACATACAACTACAAAACAACAATTTAAATCGGTACTTGTTTCATTAATGAATTTGAAACGTGTTGTTTTTTTAATTTTGTGACATAAAGTTAAATTGGTTTACTTAAATATCAAGTGGTGTTTAACAATTTGTTTTTACATATTTTATGGTAAGAATTTTTTTAATATTCCTTTCTTTGTTTTTTTTTATGGCTAATAATTGCGAGTTATATGCATTTCGTTTTGGATAGTTTGTCATTTGTGATTGACAAACTTGAGTGATCGTTTATTCGCTTATTGTACGTAATTAATTTGATTTAGTTATATGGAATGAATTTTTGAACTAATTGTTTGAAGTGTTTATTTTAAGTATATATTATTAAAATTTAAATAGGTTTCCAGTTAGGGAATAATAATTTTCAATAGGGTAATTGTATTAGATAAGGTTTATTTTTTTTTATATATTATATTAATTTTAAATAAATAATTTAAAAAAAAAGTTAAACATTTCATTTAGTTTAAAAGGTGAAAATTAAGGAAAGTTTTAGTTATCCTATTTCTTCGGACGACGCAAACAATTTTTTAATTTACCGTCAGCCGTCGATTCACGTTTCCCAATAAAAGAGGAGGATTGGTGAAACGCTTTTCCAGTAGCTACCAAAACCACTTAATTATTTTCCAAAACTACCAACGAGGAGATAAGTTCATTATCATTGTGGAAAAGGGATGGTGGCAGCAACAAAAATAAATATTTCCCTATCCACAAGAATTTAATTTCGAGTTGGTATTTTGTTCTAATGCTGGAGCATCTCAAAACTCTGGGTTAGAACATGGAAAAATTATTAAGTGGGAAAAACAAACACAACCCCGTACGTTACAAGAGGTTATACGCAGTCAGAGTTTTCAAAACTTGAATTTTTTTTAAATGTCATTTTCGTAATGAATCTACATATTATATTTATGTATTTGCACAAAAAATTTTATGTTAATATGAAAACTATTCTCGAAGGTACACGCACTTTTGCAATTGTAAATGCATTACGTGCAAGGTGTTTCTAAATCTTTGAAACCGTTTTACTCAAAACTACATTTTAAAGCCGGTGAGCAAGATTTCTCGGAAACAGCTGAACCGATCAGTCTCAAATTTGTACGCAATAAATATATTTTTTTGAGGTTGATCGAAGGATCTTTCTCGCAGATAAATCAATTCCATTTTACTAACAATTTAAGGCCAAAATTTTTATGCAAAATCGAATTAATTTTTGAAACGCTGCCATTCTGTTAAATATTAATGTATCGCTTATTCCTTCGTTTAACCTCTAGATAAAACGTTATATTAACGAAAACTTTTTTGATTTCTCCATAGATTTTGCTTTAAAATTTTTAAAAATTTGGTGAAAAAGTAGAGAAGGGGGGACCATTGGGTGTTTGGCAAAAATCTAAAAACCGTTTTTTGCTCTGTTTATTCCATAAATTAAGTATTCTGACCACGCCATTCGTATTTTATGCTCAAAGTCCGCTAGGATTTGTCAAAAAACCATACATTTTGCTTTAAAATTTAAAATAATTTAGTGAAAAAGTAGAGAAGGGGGGACCATTGGGTGTTTGGCAAAAATCTAAAAACCGTTTTTTGCTTTTTTTAGGCCATAATTTAAGTATTCTGACCACCCCTTTCGTATTTTATGCTCAAAGTCCGCTAGGAAACGTCAAAAAAGCCATAGATTTTGATTTAAAATTTTTAAAAATTTGGTGAAAAAGTAGAGAAGGGGGGACCATTGGGTGTTTGGCAAAAATCTAAAAACCGTTTTTTGCTTTTTTTAGTCCATAATTTAAGTATTCTGACCACCCCTTTCGTATTTTATGCTCAAAGTCCGCTAGGAAACGTCAAAAAAGCCATAGATTTTGCTTTAAAATTTTTAAAAATTTGGTGAAAAAGTAGAGAAGGGGGGACCATTGGGTGTTTGGCAAAAATCTAAAAACCGTTTTTTGCTCTGTTTATTCCATAAATTAAGTATTCTGACCACGCCATTCGTATTTTATGCTCAAAGTCCGCTAGGATTCGTCAAAAAACCATAGATTTTGCTTTAAAATTTAAAAAAATTTGGTGAAAAAGTAGAGAAGGGGGGACCATTGGGTGTTTGGCAAAAATCTAAAAACCGTTTTTTGCTTTTTTTAGTCCATAATTTAAGTATTCTGACCACCCCTTTCGTATTTTATGCTCAAAGTCCGCTAGGAAACGTCAAAAAAGCCATAGATTTTGCTTTAAAATTTTTAAAAATTTGGTGAAAAAGTAGAGAAGGGGGGACCATTGGGTGTTTGGCAAAAATCTAAAAACCGTTTTTGGCTCTTTTTATTCCATAAATTAAGTATTCTGACCACGCCATTCGTATTTTATGCTCAAAGTCCGCTAGGATTCGTCAAAAAACCATAGATTTTGCTTTAAAATTTAAAAAAATTTGGTGAAAAAGTAGAGAAGGGGGGACCATTGGGTGTTTGGCAAAAATCTAAAAACCGTTTTTTGCTTTTTTTAGTCCATAATTTAAGTATTCTGACCACCCCTTTCGTATTTTATGCTCAAAGTCCGCTAGGAAACGTCAAAAAAGCCATAGATATTGCTTTAAAATTTTTAAAAATTGGGTGTTTGGCAAAAATCTAAAAACCGTTTTTGGCTCTTTTTATTCCATAAATTAAGTATTCTGACCACGCCATTCGTATTTTATGCTCAAAGTCCGCTAGGATTCGTCAAAAAACCATAGATTTTGCTTTAAAATTTAAAAAAATTTGGTGAAAAAGTAGAGAAGGGGGGGACCATTGGGTGTTTGGCAAAAATCTAAAAACCGTTTTTTGCTTTTTTTAGTCCATAATTTAAGTATTCTGACCACCCCTTTCGTATTTTATGCTCAAAGTCCGCTAGGAAACGTCAAAAAAGCCATAGATTTTGCTTTAAAATTTTTAAAAATTTGGTGAAAAAGTAGAGAAGGGGGGACCATTGGGTGTTTGGCAAAAATCTAAAAACCGTTTTTTGCTCTGTTTATTCCATAAATTAAGTATTCTGACCACGCCATTCGTATTTTATGCTCAAAGTCCGCTAGGATTCGTCAAAAAACCATACATTTTGCTTTAAAATTTAAAATAATTTAGTGAAAAAGTAGAGAAGGGGGGACCATTGGGTGTTTGGCAAAAATCTAAAAACCGTTTTTTGCTTTTTTTAGGCCATAATTTAAGTATTCTGACCACCCCTTTCGTATTTTATGCTCAAAGTCCGCTAGGAAACGTCAAAAAAGCCATAGATTTTGATTTAAAATTTTTAAAAATTTGGTGAAAAAGTAGAGAAGGGGGGACCATTGGGTGTTTGGCAAAAATCTAAAAACCGTTTTTGGCTCTTTTTATTCCATAAATTAAGTATTCTGACCACGCCATTCGTATTTTATGCTCAAAGTCCGCTAGGATTCGTCAAAAAACCATAGATTTTGCTTTAAAATTTAAAAAAATTTGGTGAAAAAGTAGAGAAGGGGGGACCATTGGGTGTTTGGCAAAAATCTAAAAACCGTTTTTTGCTTTTTTTAGTCCATAATTTAAGTATTCTGACCACCCCTTTCGTATTTTATGCTCAAAGTCCGCTAGGAAACGTCAAAAAAGCCATAGATTTTGCTTTAAAATTTTTAAAAATTTGGTGAAAAAGTAGAGAAGGGGGGACCATTGGGTGTTTGGCAAAAATCTAAAAACCGTTTTTGGCTCTTTTTATTCCATAAATTAAGTATTCTGACCACGCCATTCGTATTTTATGCTCAAAGTCCGCTAGGATTCGTCAAAAAACCATAGATTTTGCTTTAAAATTTAAAAAAATTTGGTGAAAAAGTAGAGAAGGGGGGACCATTGGGTGTTTGGCAAAAATCTAAAAACCGTTTTTTGCTTTTTTTAGTCCATAATTTAAGTATTCTGACCACCCCTTTCGTATTTTATGCTCAAAGTCCGCTAGGAAACGTCAAAAAAGCCATAGATTTTGCTTTAAAATTTTTAAAAATTGGGTGTTTGGCAAAAATCTAAAAACCGTTTTTGGCTCTTTTTATTCCATAAATTAAGTATTCTGACCACGCCATTCGTATTTTATGCTCAAAGTCCGCTAGGATTCGTCAAAAAACCATAGATTTTGCTTTAAAATTTAAAAAAATTTGGTGAAAAAGCAGAGAAGGGGGGACCATTGGGTGTTTGGCAAAAATCTAAAAACCGTTTTTTGCTTTTTTTAGTCCATAATTTAAGTATTCTGACCACCCCTTTCGTATTTTATGCTCAAAGTCCGCTAGGAAACGTCAAAAAAGCCATAGATTTTGCTTTAAAATTTAAAAAAATTTGGTGCAAAGGTAGAGAAGGGGGGACCATTGGGTGTTTGGCAAAAATCTAAAAACCGTTTTTTGCTCTTTTTAGTCCATAATTTAAGTATTCTGACCACCCCTTTCGTATTTTATGCTCAAAGTCCGCTAGGATTCGTCAAAAAACCATAGATTTTGCTTTAAAATTTAAAAAAATTTGGTGAAAAAGCAGAGAAGGGGGGACCATTGGGTGTTTGGCAAAAATCTAAAAACCGTTTTTTGCTTTTTTTAGTCCATAATTTAAGTATTCTGACCACCCCTTTCGTATTTTATGCTCAAAGTCCGCTAGGAAACGTCAAAAAAGCCATAGATTTTGCTTTAAAATTTAAAAAAATTTGGTGCAAAGGTAGAGAAGGGGGGACCATTGGGTGTTTGGCAAAAATCTAAAAACCGTTTTTTGCTTTTTTTAGTCCATAATTTAAGTATTCTGACCACCCCTTTCGTATTTTATGCTCAAAGTCCGCTAGGAAACGTCAAAAAAGCCATAGATTTTGCTTTAAAATTTTTAAAAATTTGGTGAAAAAGTAGAGAAGGGGGGACCATTGGGTGTTTGGCAAAAATCTAAAAACCGTTTTTGGCTCTTTTTATTCCATAAATTAAGTATTCTGACCACGCCATTCGTATTTTATGCTCAAAGTCCGCTAGGATTCGTCAAAAAACCATAGATTTTGCTTTAAAATTTAAAAAAATTTGGTGAAAAAGTAGAGAAGGGGGGACCATTGGGTGTTTGGCAAAAATCTAAAAACCGTTTTTTGCTTTTTTTAGTCCATAATTTAAGTATTCTGACCACCCCTTTCGTATTTTATGCTCAAAGTCCGCTAGGAAACGTCAAAAAAGCCATAGATTTTGCTTTAAAATTTTTAAAAATTTGGTGAAAAAGTAGAGAAGGGGGGACCATTGGGTGTTTGGCAAAAATCTAAAAACCGTTTTTGGCTCTTTTTATTCCATAAATTAAGTATTCTGACCACGCCATTCGTATTTTATGCTCAAAGTCCGCTAGGATTCGTCAAAAAGCCATAGATTTTGCTTTAAAATTTAAAAAAATTTGGTGAAAAAGCAGAGAAGGGGGGACCATTGGGTGTTTGGCAAAAATCTAAAAACCGTTTTTTGCTTTTTTTAGTCCATAATTTAAGTATTCTGACCACCCCTTTCGTATTTTATGCTCAAAGTCCGCTAGGAAACGTCAAAAAAGCCATAGATTTTGCTTTAAAATTTAAAAAAATTTGGTGCAAAGGTAGAGAAGGGGGGACCATTGGGTGTTTGGCAAAAATCTAAAAACCGTTTTTTGCTCTTTTTAGCCCATAATTTAAGTATTCTGACCACCCCTTTCGTATTTTATGCTCAAAGTCCGCTAGGATTCGTCAAAAAACCATAGATTTTGCTTTATAATTTAAATAAATTTGGTGAAAAAGCAGAGAAGGGGGGACCATTGGGTGTTTGGCAAAAATCTAAAAACCGTTTTTTGCTTTTTTTAGTCCATAATTTAAGTATTCTGACCACCCCTTTCGTATTTTATGCTCAAAGTCCGCTAGGAAACGTCAAAAAAGCCATAGATTTTGCTTTAAAATTTTAAAAAATTTGGTGAAAAAGTAGAGAAGGGGGGACCATTGGGTGTTTGGCAAAAATCTAAAAACCGTTTTTTGCTCTGTTTATTCCATAAATTAAGTATTCTGACCACGCCATTCGTATTTTATGCTCAAAGTCCGCTAGGATTCGTCAAAAAACCATACATTTTGCTTTAAAATTTAAAAAAAATTAGTGAAAAAGTAGAGAAGGGGGGACCATTGGGTGTTTGGCAAAAATCTAAAAACCGTTTTTTGCTTTTTTTAGTCCATAATTTAAGTATTCTGACCACCCCTTTCGTATTTTATGCTCAAAGTCCGCTAGGAAACGTCAAAAAAGCCATAGATTTTGCTTTAAAATTTTTAAAAATTTGGTGAAAAAGTAGAGAAGGGGGGACCATTGGGTGTTTGGCAAAAATCTAAAAACCGTTTTTGGCTCTTTTTATTCCATAAATTAAGTATTCAGACCACGCCATTCGTATTTTATGCTCAAAGTCCGCTAGGAAACGTCAAAAAAGCCATAGATTTTGCTTTAAAATTTAAAAAAATTTGGTGAAAAAGCAGAGAAGGGGGGACCATTGGGTGTTTGGCAAAAATCTAAAAACCGTTTTTTGCTTTTTTTAGTCCATAATTTAAGTATTCTGACCACCCCTTTCGTATTTTATGCTCAAAGTCCGCTAGGAAACGTCAAAAAAGCCATAGATTTTGCTTTAAAATTTAAAAAAATTTGGTGCAAAGGTAGAGAAGGGGGGACCATTGGGTGTTTGGCAAAAATCTAAAAACCGTTTTTTGCTCTTTTTAGCCCATAATTTAAGTATTCTGACCACCCCTTTCGTATTTTATGCTCAAAGTCCGCTAGGATTCGTCAAAAAACCATAGATTTTGCTTTATAATTTAAAAAAATTTGGTGAAAAAGCAGAGAAGGGGGGACCATTGGGTGTTTGGCAAAAATCTAAAAACCGTTTTTTGCTTTTTTTAGTCCATAATTTAAGTATTCTGACCACCCCTTTCGTATTTTATGCTCAAAGTCCGCTAGGAAACGTCAAAAAAGCCATAGATTTTGCTTTAAAATTTAAAAAAATTTGGTGCAAAGGTAGAGAAGGGGGGACCATTGGGTGTTTGGCAAAAATCTAAAAACCGTTTTTTGCTCTTTTTAGTCCATAATTTAAGTATTCTGACCACCCCTTTCGTATTTTATGCTCAAAGTCCGCTAGGATTCGTCAAAAAACCATAGATTTTGCTTTAAAATTTAATAAAATTTGGTGAAAAAGCAGAGAAGGGGGGACCATTGGGTGTTTGGCAAAAATCTAAAAACCGTTTTTTGCTTTTTTTAGTCCATAATTTAAGTATTCTGACCACCCCTTTCGTATTTTATGCTCAAAGTCCGCTAGGAAACGTCAAAAAAGCCATAGATTTTGCTTTAAAATTTTAAAAAATTTGGTGAAAAAGTAGAGAAGGGGGGACCATTGGGTGTTTGGCAAAAATCTAAAAACCGTTTTTTGCTCTGTTTATTCCATAAATTAAGTATTCTGACCACGCCATTCGTATTTTATGCTCAAAGTCCGCTAGGATTCGTCAAAAAACCATACATTTTGCTTTAAAATTTAAAAAAAATTAGTGAAAAAGTAGAGAAGGGGGGACCATTGGGTGTTTGGCAAAAATCTAAAAACCGTTTTTTGCTTTTTTTAGTCCATAATTTAAGTATTCTGACCACCCCTTTCGTATTTTATGCTCAAAGTCCGCTAGGAAACGTCAAAAAAGCCATAGATTTTGCTTTAAAATTTTTAAAAATTTGGTGAAAAAGTAGAGAAGGGGGGACCATTGGGTGTTTGGCAAAAATCTAAAAACCGTTTTTGGCTCTTTTTATTCCATAAATTAAGTATTCAGACCACGCCATTCGTATTTTATGCTCAAAGTCCGCTAGGAAACGTCAAAAAAGCCATAGATTTTGCTTTAAAATTTAAAAAAATTTGGTGAAAAAGCAGAGAAGGGGGGACCATTGGGTGTTTGGCAAAAATCTAAAAACCGTTTTTTGCTTTTTTTAGTCCATAATTTAAGTATTCTGACCACCCCTTTCGTATTTTATGCTCAAAGTCCGCTAGGAAACGTCAAAAAAGCCATAGATTTTGCTTTAAAATTTAAAAAAATTTGGTGCAAAGGTAGAGAAGGGGGGACCATTGGGTGTTTGGCAAAAATCTAAAAACCGTTTTTTGCTCTTTTTAGCCCATAATTTAAGTATTCTGACCACCCCTTTCGTATTTTATGCTCAAAGTCCGCTAGGATTCGTCAAAAAACCATAGATTTTGCTTTATAATTTAAAAAAATTTGGTGAAAAAGCAGAGAAGGGGGGACCATTGGGTGTTTGGCAAAAATCTAAAAACCGTTTTTTGCTTTTTTTAGTCCATAATTTAAGTATTCTGACCACCCCTTTCGTATTTTATGCTCAAAGTCCGCTAGGAAACGTCAAAAAAGCCATAGATTTTGCTTTAAAATTTAAAAAAATTTGGTGCAAAGGTAGAGAAGGGGGGACCATTGGGTGTTTGGCAAAAATCTAAAAACCGTTTTTTGCTCTTTTTAGTCCATAATTTAAGTATTCTGACCACCCCTTTCGTATTTTATGCTCAAAGTCCGCTAGGATTCGTCAAAAAACCATAGATTTTGCTTTAAAATTTAAAAAAATTTGGTGAAAAAGCAGAGAAGGGGGGACCATTGGGTGTTTGGCAAAAATCTAAAAACCGTTTTTTGCTTTTTTTAGTCCATAATTTAAGTATTCTGACCACCCCTTTCGTATTTTATGCTCAAAGTCCGCTAGGAAACGTCAAAAAAGCCATAGATTTTGCTTTAAAATTTTTAAAAATTTGGTGAAAAAGTAGAGAAGGGGGGACCATTGGGTGTTTGGCAAAAATCTAAAAACCGTTTTTTGCTCTGTTTATTCCATAAATTAAGTATTCTGACCACGCCATTCGTATTTTATGCTCAAAGTCCGCTAGGATTCGTCAAAAAACCATACATTTTGCTTTAAAATTTAAAAAAAATTAGTGAAAAAGTAGAGAAGGGGGGACCATTGGGTGTTTGGCAAAAATCTAAAAACCGTTTTTTGCTTTTTTTAGTCCATAATTTAAGTATTCTGACCACCCCTTTCGTATTTTATGCTCAAAGTCCGCTAGGAAACGTCAAAAAAGCCATAGATTTTGCTTTAAAATTTTTAAAAATTTGGTGAAAAAGTAGAGAAGGGGGGACCATCGGGTGTTTGGCAAAAATCTAAAAACCGTTTTTGGCTCTTTTTATTCCATAAATTAAGTATTCAGACCACGCCATTCGTATTTTATGCTCAAAGTCCGCTAGGAAACGTCAAAAAAGCCATAGATTTTGCTTTAAAATTTAAAAAAATTTGGTGAAAAAGCAGAGAAGGGGGGACCATTGGGTGTTTGGCAAAAATCTAAAAACCGTTTTTTGCTTTTTTTAGTCCATAATTTAAGTATTCTGACCACCCCTTTCGTATTTTATGCTCAAAGTCCGCTAGGAAACGTCAAAAAAGCCATAGATTTTGCTTTAAAATTTAAAAAAATTTGGTGCAAAGGTAGAGAAGGGGGGACCATTGGGTGTTTGGCAAAAATCTAAAAACCGTTTTTTGCTCTTTTTAGCCCATAATTTAAGTATTCTGACCACCCCTTTCGTATTTTATGCTCAAAGTCCGCTAGGATTCGTCAAAAAACCATAGATTTTGCTTTATAATTTAAAAAAATTTGGTGAAAAAGCAGAGAAGGGGGGACCATTGGGTGTTTGGCAAAAATCTAAAAACCGTTTTTTGCTCTTTTTAGTCCATAATTTAAGTATTCTGACCACCCCTTTCGTATTTTATGCTCAAAGTCCGCTAGGATTCGTCAAAAAACCATAGATTTTGCTTTAAAATTTAAAAAAATTTGGTGAAAAAGCAGAGAAGGGGGGACCATTGGGTGTTTGGCAAAAATCTAAAAACCGTTTTTTGCTTTTTTTAGTCCATAATTTAAGTATTCTGACCACCCCTTTCGTATTTTATGCTCAAAGTCCGCTAGGATTCGTCAAAAAACCATAGATTTTGCTTTATAATTTAAAAAAATTTGGTGAAAAAGCAGAGAAGGGGGGACCATTGGGTGTTTGGCAAAAATCTAAAAACCGTTTTTTGCTCTTTTTAGTCCATAATTTAAGTATTCTGACCACCCCTTTCGTATTTTATGCTCAAAGTCCGCTAGGATTCGTCAAAAAACCATAGATTTTGCTTTATAATTTAAAAAAATTTGGTGAAAAAGCAGAGAAGGGGGGACCATTGGGTGTTTGGCAAAAATCTAAAAACCGTTTTTTGCTCTTTTTAGTCCATAATTTAAGTATTCTGACCACCCCTTTCGTATTTTATGCTCAAAGTCCGCTAGGATTCGTCAAAAAACCATAGATTTTGCTTTAAAATTTAAAAAAATTTGGTGAAAAAGCAGAGAAGGGGGGACCATTGGGTGTTTGGCAAAAATCTAAAAACCGTTTTTTGCTTTTTTTAGTCCATAATTTAAGTATTCTGACCACCCCTTTCGTATTTTATGCTCAAAGTCCGCTAGGAAACGTCAAAAAAGCCATAGATTTTGCTTTAAAATTTAAAAAAATTTGGTGCAAAGGTAGAGAAGGGGGGACCATTGGGTGTTTGGCAAAAATCTAAAAACCGTTTTTTGCTCTTTTTAGTCCATAATTTAAGTATTCTGACCACCCCTTTCGTATTTTATGCTCAAAGTCCGCTAGGATTCGTCAAAAAACCATAGATTTTGCTTTAAAATTTAATAAAATTTGGTGAAAAAGCAGAGAAGGGGGGACCATTGGGTGTTTGGCAAAAATCTAAAAACCGTTTTTTGCTTTTTTTAGTCCATAATTTAAGTATTCTGACCACCCCTTTCGTATTTTATGCTCAAAGTCCGCTAGGAAACGTCAAAAAAGCCATAGATTTTGCTTTAAAATTTAAAAAAATTTGGTGAAAAAGTAGAGAAGGGGGGACCATTGGGTGTTTGGCAAAAATCTAAAAACCGTTTTTTGCTCTGTTTATTCCATAAATTAAGTATTCTGACCACGCCATTCGTATTTTATGCTCAAAGTCCGCTAGGATTCGTCAAAATACCATACATTTTGCTTTAAAACTTAAAAAAAATTAGTGAAAAAGTAGAGAAGGGGGGACCATTGGGTGTTTGGCAAAAATCTAAAAACCGTTTTTTGCTTTTTTTAGTCCATAATTTAAGTATTCTGACCACCCCTTTCGTATTTTATGCTCAAAGTCCGCTAGGAAACGTCAAAAAAGCCATAGATTTTGCTTTAAAATTTTTAAAAATTTGGTGAAAAAGTAGAGAAGGGGGGACCATTGGGTGTTTGGCAAAAATCTAAAAACCGTTTTTGGCTCTTTTTATTCCATAAATTAAGTATTCAGACCACGCCATTCGTATTTTATGCTCAAAGTCCGCTAGGAAACGTCAAAAAAGCCATAGATTTTGCTTTAAAATTTAAAAAAATTTGGTGAAAAAGCAGAGAAGGGGGGACCATTGGGTGTTTGGCAAAAATCTAAAAACCGTTTTTTGCTTTTTTTAGTCCATAATTTAAGTATTCGACCACCCCTTTCGTATTTTATGCTCAAAGTCCGCTAGGAAACGTCAAAAAAGCCATAGATTTTGCTTTAAAATTTTTAAAAATTTGGTGAAAAAGTAGAGAAGGGGGGACCATTGGGTGTTTGGCAAAATTCTAAAAACCGTTTTTTGCTCTGTTTATTCCATAAATTAAGTATTCTGACCACGCCATTCGTATTTTATGCTCAAAGTCCGCTAGGATTCGTCAAAAAACCATAGATTTTGCTTTAAAATTTAAAAAAATTTGGTGAAAAAGTAGAGAAGGGGGGACCATTGGGTGTTTGGCAAAAATCTAAAAACCGTTTTTTGCTCTGTTTATTCCATAAATTAAGTATTCTGACCACGCCATTCGTATTTTATGCTCAAAGTCCGCTAGGATTCGTCAAAAAACCATACATTTTGCTTTAAAATTTAAAAAAATTTGGTGAAAAAGCAGAGAAGGGGGGACCATTGGGTGTTTGGCAAAAATCTAAAAACCGTTTTTTGCTTTTTTTAGTCCATAATTTAAGTATTCTGACCACCCCTTTCGTATTTTATGCTCAAAGTCCGCTAGGAAACGTCAAAAAAGCCATAGATTTTGCTTTAAAATTTAAAAAAATTTGGTGCAAAGGTAGAGAAGGGGGAACCATTGGGTGTTTGGCAAAAATCTAAAAACCGTTTTTTGCTCTTTTTAGTCCATAATTTAAGTATTCTGACCACCCCTTTCGTATTTTATGCTCAAAGTCCGCTAGGATTCGTCAAAAAACCATAGATTTTGCTTTAAAATTTAAAAAAATTTGGTGAAAAAGCAGAGAAGGGGGGACCATTGGGTGTTTGGCAAAAATCTAAAAACCGTTTTTTGCTTTTTTTAGTCCATAATTTAAGTATTCTGACCACCCCTTTCGTATTTTATGCTCAAAGTCCGCTAGGAAACGTCAAAAAAGCCATAGATTTTGCTTTAAAATTTTTAAAAATTTGGTGAAAAAGGAGAGAAGGGGGGACCATTGGGTGTTTGGCAAAAATCTAAAAACCGTTTTTTGCTCTGTTTATTCCATAAATTAAGTATTCTGACCACGCCCATTCGTATTTTATGCTCAAAGTCCGCTAGGATTCGTCAAAAAACCATACATTTTGCTTTAAAATTTAAAAAAAATTAGTGAAAAAGTAGAGAAGGGGGGACCATTGGGTGTTTGGCAAAAATCTAAAAACCGTTTTTTGCTTTTTTTAGTCCATAATTTAAGTATTCTGACCACCCCTTTCGTATTTTATGCTCAAAGTCCGCTAGGAAACGTCAAAAAAGCCATAGATTTTGCTTTAAAATTTTTAAAAATTTGGTGAAAAAGGAGAGAAGGGGGGACCATTGGGTGTTTGGCAAAAATCTAAAAACCGTTTTTTGCTCTGTTTATTCCATAAATTAAGTATTCTGACCACGCCATTCGTATTTTATGCTCACAGTCCGCTAGGATTCGTCAAAACACCATAGATTTTGCTTTAAAATTTAAAAAAATTTGGTGAAAAAGTAGAGAAGGGGGGACCATTGGGTGTTTGGCAAAAATCTAAAAACCGTTTTTTGCTCTTTTTATTCTATAAATTAAGTATTCTGACCACGCCATTCGTATTTTATGCTCAAAGTCCGCTAGGATTCGTCAAAAAACCATAGATTTTGCTTTAAAATTTAAAAAAATTTGGTGAAAAAGCAGAATTTTTTGGCAAAAATCTAAAAACCGTTTTTTGCTCTTTTTATTCCATAAATTAAGTATTCTGACCACGCCATTCGTATTTTATGCTCAGAGTCCGCTAGGATTCGTCAAAAAACCATAGATTTTGCTTTAAAATTTAAAAAAATTTGGTGAAAAAGTAGAGAAGGGGGGACCATTGGGTGTTTGGCAAAAATCTAAAAACCGTTTTTTGCTTTTTTTAGTCCATAATTTAAGTATTCTGACCACCCCTTTCGTATTTTATGCTCAAAGTCCGCTAGGAAACGTCAAAAAAGCCATAGATTTTGCTTTAAAATTTTTAAAAATTTGGTGAAAAAGTAGAGAAGGGGGGACCATTGGGTGTTAGGCAAAAATCTAAAAACCGTTTTTTGCTCTGTTTATTCCATAAATTAAGTATTATGACCACGCCATTCGTATTTTATGCTCAAAGTCCGCTAGGATTCGTCAAAAAACCATAGATTTTGCTTTAAAATTTTTAAAAATTTGGTAAAAAAGTAGAGAAGGGGGGACCATTGGGTGTTTGGCAAAGATCTAAAAACCGTTTTTGGCTCTTTTTATTCCATAAATTAAGTATTCTGACCACGCCATTCGTATTTTATGCTCAAAGTCCGCTGAGATTCGTCAAAAAACCATAGATTTTGATTTAAAAATTAAAAAAATTTGGTGAAAAAGCAGAGAAGGGGGGACCATTGGGTGTTTGGCAAAAATCTAAAAACCGTTTTCGGCTCTTTTTATTCCATAAATTAAGTATTCTGACCATGCCATTCGTATTTTATGCTCAAAGTCCGCTAGGATTCGTCAAAAAACCATAGATTTTGCTTTAAAATTTAAAAAAATTTGGTGAAAAAGCAGAGAAGGGGGGACCATTGGGTGTTTGGCAAAAATTTAAAAACCGTTTTTGGCTCTTTTTATTCCATAAATTAAGTATTCTGACCACGCCATTCGTATTTTATGCTCAAAGTCCGCTAGGATTCGTCAAAAAACCATAGATTTTGCTTTAAAATTTAAAAAAATTTAGTGAAAAAGTAGAGAAGGGGGGACCATTGGGTGTTTGGCAAAAATCTAAAAACCGTTTTTGGCTCTTTTTATTCCATAAATTAAGTATTCTGACCACGCCATTCGTATTTTATGCTCAAAGTCCGCTAGGATTCGTCAAAAAACCATAGATTTTGCTTTAAAATTTTTAAAAATTTGGTAAAAAAGTAGAGAAGGGGGGACCATTGGGTGTTTGGCAAAAATCTAAAAACCGTTTTTGGCTCTTTTTATTCCATAAATTAAGTATTCTGACCACGCCATTCGTATTTTATGCTCAAAGTCCGCTGAGATTCGTCAAAAAACCATAGATTTTGATTTAAAAATTAAAAAAATTTGGTGAAAAAGCAGAGAAGGGGGGACCATTGGGTGTTTGGCAAAAATCTAAAAACCGTTTTCGGCTCTTTTTATTCCATAAATTAAGTATTCTGACCACGCCATTCGTATTTTATGCTCAAAGTCCGCTAGGATTCGTCAAAAAACCATACATTTTGCTTTAAAATTTAAAAAAATTTGGTGAAAAAGCAGAGGAGGGGGGACCATTGGGTGTTTGGCAAAAGTCTAAAAACCGTTTTTGGCTCTTTTTATACCATAAATTAAGTATTCTGACCAAGCCATTCGTATTTTATGCTCAAAGTCCGCTAGGATTCGTCAAAAACCCATAGATTTTGCTTTAAAATTTAAAAAAATTTGGTGAAAAAGTAGAGAAGGGGGGACCATTGGGTGTTTGGCAAAAATCTAAAAACCGTTTTTTGCTTGTTTTAGTCCATAATTTAAGTATTCTGACCACCCCTTTCGTATTTTATGCTCAAAGTCCGCTAGGAAACGTCAAAAAAGCCATAGATTTTGCTTTAAAATTTTTAAAAATTTGGTGAAAAAGTAGAGAAGGGGGGACCATTGGGTGTTTGGCAAAAATCTAAAAACCGTTTTTTGCTTTTTTTAGTCCATAATTTAAGTATTCTGACCACCCCTTTCGTATTTTATGCTCATAGTCCGCTAGGAAACGTCAAAAATGCCATAGATTTTGCTTTAAAATTTTTAAAAATTTGGTGAAAAAGCAGATAAGGGGGGACCATTGGGTGTTTGGCAAAAATCTAAAAACCGTTTTTTGCTCTTTTTATTCCATAAATTAAGTATTCTGACCACGCCATTCGTATTTTATGCTCAAAGTCCGCTAGGATTCGTCAAAAAACCATAGATTTTGCTTTAAAATTTAAAAAAATTTGGTGAAAAAGCAGAGAAGGGGGGACCATTGGGTGTTTGGCAAAAATCTAAAAACCGTTTTTTGCTCTTTTTATTCCATAAATTAAGTATTCTGACCACGCCATTCGTATTTAATGCTCAAAGTCCGCTAGGAAACGTCAAAAAACGGTTGCGTAGAGTACGAAAAACACGATTGCGCGCGTTTATTTGCGTTTTTAAAAAAAATCTTAAAAAATTTAAATTGTCTCTATTTTCCATTGGACGTCGTATTGCGATGCGTAGAGTACGAAAAACGCAATTGCACTCGCCGAAAACGCCGAAATGCGCGAGAAAATGGGAAAATAAAAAAGTTGCTTTTCCATCCCTTTAAAGCCGAATAAAATGTAAATTATCATACTTACGTGAAATCTGCGCACGGCATTCGATTTTTCAGCCCAAATTACGCTAGAAACAGCCGAAAAAACTATAGATTTCGAACTTTCATTTTTTAGGGTAAAAAAAATCTAAGGTTAACCCCTTTGATTTTTTTCAAAAATCTCAAAAAATTTAGATGGTCTTTTTATTGCATAAATCGACGTTTCCGGATGCGTAGAGTACGAAAAACACGATTGCGCGCGTTTATTTGCGTTTTTAAAAAAAATCTTAAAAAATTTAAATTGTCGCTATTTTCCATTGGACGACGTATTGCGATGCGTAGAGTACGAAAAACGCAATTGCACTCGCCGAAAACGCCGAAATGCGCGAGAAAATAGGAAAATAAAAAAGTTGCTTTTCCATCCCTTTAAAGCCGAATAAAATGTAAATTATCATACTTACGTGAAATCTGCGCACGGCATTCGATTTTTCAGCCCAAATTACTCTAGAAACAGCCGATAAAACTATAGATTTCGAACTTTCATTTTTTGGGGTAAAAAAAATCTAAGGTTAACCCCTATGATTTTTTTCAAAAATCTCAAAAAATTTAGATGGCCTTTTTATTGCATAAATCGACGTTTCCGGATGCGTAGAGTACGAAAAACACGATTGCACTCGCCGAAAACGCCGAAATGCGCGAGAAAATAGGAAAATAAAAAAGTTGCTTTTCCATCCCTTTAAAGCCGAATAAAATGTAAATTATCATACTTACGTGAAATCTGCGCACGGCATTCGATTTTTCAGCCCAAATTACGCTAGAAACAGCCGAAAAAACTATAGATTTCGAACTTTCATTTTTTAGGGTAAAAAAAATCTAAGGTTAACCCCTTTGATTTTTTTCAAAAATCTCAAAAAATTTAGATGGTCTTTTTATTGCATAAATCGACGTTTCCGGATGCGTAGAGTACGAAAAACACGATTGCGCGCGTTTATTTGCGTTTTTAAAAAAAATCTTAAAAAATTTAAATTGTCGCTATTTTCCATTGGACGACGTATTGCGATGCGTAGAGTACGAAAAACGCAATTGCACTCGCCGAAAACGCCGAAATGCGCGAGAAAATAGGAAAATAAAAAAGTTGCTTTTCCATCCCTTTAAAGCCGAATAAAATGTAAATTATCATACTTACGTGAAATCTGCGCACGGCATTCGATTTTTCAGCCCAAATTACGCTAGAAACAGCCGATAAAACTATAGATTTCGAACTTTCATTTTTTGGGGTAAAAAAATCTAAGGTTAACCCCTTTGATTTTTTTCAAAAATCTCAAAAAATTTAGATGGCCTTTTTATTGCATAAATCGACGTTTCCGGATGCGTAGAGTACGAAAAACACGATTGCGCGCGTTTATTTGCGTTTTTAAAAAAAATCTTAAAAAATTTAAATTGTCGCTATTTTCCATTGGACGACGTTTTGCGATGCGTAGAGTACGAAAAACGCAATTGCACTCGCCGAAAACGCCGAAATGCGCGAGAAAATAGGAAAATAAAAAAGTTGCTTTTCCATCCCTTTAAAGCCGAATAAAATGTAAATTATCATACTTACGTGAAATCTGCGCACGGCATTCGATTTTTCAGCCCAAATTACGCTAGAAACAGCCGAAAAAACTATAGATTTCGAACTTTCATTTTTTAGGGTAAAAAAAATCTAAGGTCAACCCCTTTGATTTTTTTCAAAAATCTCAAAAAATTTAGATGGTCTTTTTATTGCATAAATCGACGTTTCCGGATGCGTAGAGTACGAAAAACACGATTGCGCGCGTTTATTTGCGTTTTTAAAAAAAATCTTAAAAAATTTAAATTGTCGCTATTTTCCATTGGACGACGTATTGCGATGCGTAGAGTACGAAAAACGCAATTGCACTCGCCGAAAACGCCGAAATGCGCGAGAAAATAGGAAAATGAAAAAGTTGCTTTTCCATCCCTTTAAAGCCGAATAAAATGTAAATTATCATACTTACGTGAAATCTGCGCACGGCATTCGATTTTTCAGCCCAAATTACGCTAGAAACAGCCGAAAAAACTACAGATTTCGAACTTTCATTTTTTGGGGTAAAAAAAATCTAAGGTTAACCCCTTTGATTTTTTTCAAAAATCTCAAAAAATTTAGATGGTCTTTTTATTGCATAAATCGACGTTTCCGGATGCGTAGAGTACGAAAAACACGATTGCGCGCGTTTATTTGCGTTTTTAAAAAAAATCTTAAAAAATTTAAATTGTCGCTATTTTCCATTGGACGACGTATTGCGATGCGTAGAGTACGAAAAACGCAATTGCACTCGCCGAAAACGCCGAAATGCGCGAGAAAATAGGAAAATGAAAAAGTTGCTTTTCCATCCCTTTAAAGCCGAATAAAATGTAAATTATCATACTTACGTGAAATCTGCGCACGGCATTCGATTTTTCAGCCCAAATTACGCTAGAAACAGCCGAAAAAACTATAGATTTCGAACTTTCATTTTTTAGGGTAAAATAAATCTAAGGTTAACCCCTTTGATTTTTTTCAAAAATCTCAAAAAATTTAGATGGTCTTCTTATTGCATAAATCGACGTTTCCGGATGCGTAGAGTACGAAAAACACGATTGCGCGCGTTTATTTGCGTTTTTAAAAAAAATCTTAAAAAATTTAAATTGTCGCTATTTTCCATTGGACGACGTATTGCGATGCGTAGAGTACGAAAAACGCAATTGCACTCGCCGAAAACGCCGAAATGCGCGAGAAAATAGGAAAATAAAAAAGTTGCTTTTCCATCCCTTTAAAGCCGAATAAAATGTAAATTATCATACTTACGTGAAATCTGCGCACGGCATTCGATTTTTCAGCCCAAATTACGCTAGAAACAGCCGAAAAAACTATAGATTTCGAACTTTCATTTTTTAGGGTAAAAAAAATCTAAGGTTAACCCCTTTGATTTTTTTCAAAAATCTCAAAAAATTTAGATGGTCTTTTTATTGCATAAATCGACGTTTCCGGATGCGTAGAGTACGAAAAACACGATTGCGCGCGTTTATTTGCGTTTTTAAACAAAATCTTAAAAAATTTAAATTGTCTCTATTTTCCATTGGACGACGTATTGCGATGCGTAGAGTACGAAAAACGCTATTGCACTCGCCGAAAACGCCGAAATGCGCGAGAAAATAGGAAAATAAAAAAGTTGCTTTTCCATCCCTTAAAAGCCGAATAAAGTGTAAATTATCATACTTACGTGAAATCTGCGCACGGCATTCGATTTTTCAGCCCAAATTACGCTAGAAACAGCCGAAAAAACTATAGATTTCGAACTTTCATTTTTTAGGGTAAAAAAAATCTAAGGTTAACCCCTTTGATTTTTTTCAAAAATCTCAAAAAATTTAGATGGTCATTTTATTGCATAAATCGACGTTTCCGGATGCGTAGAGTACGAAAAACACGATTGCGCGCGTTTATTTGCGTTTTTAAAAAAAATCTTAAAAAATTTAAATTGTCGCTATTTTCCATTGGACGACGTATTGCGATGCGTAGAGTACGAAAAACGCAATTGCACTCGCCGAAAACGCCGAAATGCGCGAGAAAATAGGAAAATAAAAAAGTTGCTTTTCCATCCCTTTAAAGCCGAATAAAATGTAAATTATCATACTTACGTGAAATCTGCGCACGGCATTCGATTTTTCAGCCCAAATTACGCTAGAAACAGCCGAAAAAACTATAGATTTCGAACTTTCATTTTTTGGGGTAAAAAAAATCTAAGGTTAACCCCTTTGATTTTTTTCAAAAATCTCAAAAAATTTAGATGGTCTTTTTATTGCATAAATCGACGTTTCCGGATGCGTAGAGTACGAAAAACACGATTGCGCGCGTTTATTTGCGTTTTTAAAAAAAATCTTAAAAAATTTAAATTGTCGCTATTTTCCATTGGACGACGTATTGCGATGCGTAGAGTACGAAAAACGCAATTGCACTCGCCGAAAACGCCGAAATGCGCGAGAAAATAGGAAAATAAAAAAGTTGCTTTTCCATCCCTTAAAAGCCGAATAAAGTGTAAATTATCATACTTACGTGAAATCTGCGCACGGCATTCGATTTTTCAGCCCAAATTACGCTAGAAACAGCCGAAAAAACTATAGATTTCGAACTTTCATTTTTTGGGGTAAAAAAATCTAAGGTTAACCCCTTTGATTTTTTTCAAAAATCTCAAAAAATTTAGATGGTCTTTTTATTGCATAAATCGACGTTTCCGGATGCGTAGAGTACGAAAAACACGATTGCGCGCGTTTATTTGCGTTTTTAAAAAAAATCTTAAAAAATTTAAATTGTCGCTATTTTCCATTGGACGACGTATTGCGATGCGTAGAGTACGAAAAACGCAATTGCACTCGCCGAAAACGCCGAAATGCGCGAGAAAATAGGAAAATAAAAAAGTTGCTTTTCCATCCCTTTAAAGCCGAATAAAATGTAAATTATCATACTTACGTGAAATCTGCGCACGGCATTCGATTTTTCAGCCCAAATTACGCTAGAAACAGCCGAAAAAACTATAGATTTCGAACTTTCATTTTTTAGGGTAAAAAAAATCTAAGGTTAACCCCTTTGATTTTTTTCAAAAATCTCAAAAAATTTAGATGGTCATTTTATTGCATAAATCGACGTTTCCGGATGCGTAGAGTACGAAAAACACGATTGCGCGCGTTTATTTGCGTTTTTAAAAAAAATCTTAAAAAATTTAAATTGTCGCTATTTTCCATTGGACGACGTATTGCGATGCGTAGAGTACGAAAAACGCAATTGCACTCGCCGAAAACGCCGAAATGCGCGAGAAAATAGGAAAATAAAAAAGTTGCTTTTCCATCCCTTAAAAGCCGAATAAAGTGTAAATTATCATACTTACGTGAAATCTGCGCACGGCATTCGATTTTTCAGCCCAAATTACGCTAGAAACAGCCGAAAAAACTATAGATTTCGAACTTTCATTTTTTGGGGTAAAAAAATCTAAGGTTAACCCCTTTGATTTTTTTCAAAAATCTCAAAAAATTTAGATGGTCTTTTTATTGCATAAATCGACGTTTCCGGATGCGTAGAGTACGAAAAACACGATTGCGCGCGTTTATTTGCGTTTTTAAAAAAAATCTTAAAAAATTTAAATTGTCGCTATTTTCCATTGGACGACGTATTGCGATGCGTAGAGTACGAAAAACGCAATTGCACTCGCCGAAAACGCCGAAATGCGCGAGAAAATAGGAAAATAAAAAAGTTGCTTTTCCATCCCTTTAAAGCCGAATAAAATGTAAATTATCATACTTACGTGAAATCTGCGCACGGCATTCGATTTTTCAGCCCAAATTACGCTAGAAACAGCCGAAAAAACTATAGATTTCGAACTTTCATTTTTTAGGGTAAAAAAAATCTAAGGTTAACCCCTTTGATTTTTTTCAAAAATCCCAAAAAATTTAGATGGTCTTTTTATTGCATAAATCGACGTTTCCGGATGCGTAGAGTACGAAAAACACGATTGCGCGCGTTTATTTGCGTTTTTAAAAAAAAATCATAAAAAATTTAAATTGTCTCTATTTTCCATTGGACGACGTATTGCGATGCGTAGAGTACGAAAAACGCAATTGCACTCGCCGAAAACGCCGAAATGCGCGAGAAAATAGGAAAATGAAAAAGTTGCTTTTCCATCCCTTTAAAGCCGAATAAAATGTAAATTATCATACTTACGTGAAATCTGCGCACGGCATTCGATTTTTCAGCCCAAATTACGCTAGAAACAGCCGAAAAAACTATAGATTTCGAACTTTCATTTTTTGGGGTAAAAAAAATCTAAGGTTAACCCCTTTGATTTTTTTCAAAAATCTCAAAAAATTTAGATGGTCATTTTATTGCATAAATCGACGTTTCCGGATGCGTAGAGTACGAAAAACACGATTGCGCGCGTTTATTTGCGTTTTTAAAAAAAATCTTAAAAAATTTAAATTGTCGCTATTTTCCATTGGACGACGTATTGCGATGCGTAGAGTACGAAAAACGCAATTGCACTCGCCGAAAACGCCGAAATGCGCGAGAAAATAGGAAAATAAAAAAGTTGCTTTTCCATCCCTTAAAAGCCGAATAAAGTGTAAATTATCATACTTACGTGAAATCTGCGCACGGCATTCGATTTTTCAGCCCAAATTACGCTAGAAACAGCCGAAAAAACTATAGATTTCGAACTTTCATTTTTTGGGGTAAAAAAAATCTAAGGTTAACCCCTTTGATTTTTTTCAAAAATCTCAAAAAATTTAGATGGTCTTTTTATTGCATAAATCGACGTTTCCGGATGCGTAGAGTACGAAAAACACGATTGCGCGCGTTTATTTGCGTTTTTAAAAAAAATCTTAAAAAATTTAAATTGTCGCTATTTTCCATTGGACGACGTATTGCGATGCGTAGAGTACGAAAAACGCAATTGCACTCGCCGAAATCGCCGAAATGCGCGAGAAAATAGGAAAATAAAAAAGTTGCTTTTCCATCCCTTTAAAGCCGAATAAAATGTAAATTATCATACTTACGTGAAATCTGCGCACGGCATTCGATTTTTCAGCCCAAATTACGCTAGAAACAGCCGAAAAAACTATAGATTTCGAACTTTCATTTTTTAGGGTAAAAAAAATCTAAGGTTAACCCCTTTGATTTTTTTCAAAAATCTCAAAAAATTTAGATGGTCTTTTTATTGCATAAATCGACGTTTCCGGATGCGTAGAGTACGAAAAACACGATTGCGCGCGTTTATTTGCGTTTTTAAAAAAAATCTTAAAAAATTTAAATTGTCGCTATTTTCCATTGGACGACGTATTGCGATGCGTAGAGTACGAAAAACGCAATTGCACTCGCCGAAAACGCCGAAATGCGCGAGAAAATAGGAAAATAAAAAAGTTGCTTTTCCATCCCTTAAAAGCCGAATAAAGTGTAAATTATCATACTTACGTGAAATCTGCGCACGGCATTCGATTTTTCAGCCCAAATTACGCTAGAAACAGCCGAAAAAACTATAGATTTCGAACTTTCATTTTTTAGGGTAAAAAAAATCTAAGGTTAACCCCTTTGATTTTTTTCAAAAATCTCAAAAAATTTAGATGGTCTTTTTATTGCATAAATCGACGTTTCCGGATGCGTAGAGTACGAAAAACACGATTGCGCGCGTTTATTTGCGTTTTTAAAAAAAATCTTAAAAAATTTAAATTGTCGCTATTTTCCATTGGACGACGTATTGCGATGCGTAGAGTACGAAAAACGCAATTGCACTCGCCGAAAACGCCGAAATGCGCGAGAAAATAGGAAAATAAAAAAGTTGCTTTTCCATCCCTTAAAAGCCGAATAAAGTGTAAATTATCATACTTACGTGAAATCTGCGCACGGCATTCGATTTTTCAGCCCAAATTACGCTAGAAACAGCCGAAAAAACTATAGATTTCGAACTTTCATTTTTTAGGGTAAAAAAAATCTAAGGTTAACCCCTTTGATTTTTTTCAAAAATCTCAAAAAATTTAGATGGTCATTTTATTGCATAAATCGACGTTTCCGGATGCGTAGAGTACGAAAAACACGATTGCGCGCGTTTATTTGCGTTTTTAAAAAAAATCTTAAAAAATTTAAATTGTCGCTATTTTCCATTGGACGACGTATTGCGATGCGTAGAGTACGAAAAACGCAATTGCACTCGCCGAAATCGCCGAAATGCGCGAGAAAATAGGAAAATAAAAAAGTTGCTTTTCCATCCCTTTAAAGCCGAATAAAATGTAAATTATCATACTTACGTGAAATCTGCGCACGGCATTCGATTTTTCAGCCCAAATTACGCTAGAAACAGCCGAAAAAACTATAGATTTCGAACTTTCATTTTTTAGGGTAAAAAAAATCTAAGGTTAACCCCTTTGATTTTTTTCAAAAATCTCAAAAAATTTAGATGGTCTTTTTATTGCATAAATCGACGTTTCCGGATGCGTAGAGTACGAAAAACACGATTGCGCGCGTTTATTTGCGTTTTTAAAAAAAATCTTAAAAAATTTAAATTGTCGCTATTTTCCATTGGACGACGTATTGCGATGCGTAGAGTACGAAAAACGCAATTGCACTCGCCGAAAACGCCGAAATGCGCGAGAAAATAGGAAAATAAAAAAGTTGCTTTTCCATCCCTTAAAAGCCGAATAAAGTGTAAATTATCATACTTACGTGAAATCTGCGCACGGCATTCGATTTTTCAGCCCAAATTACGCTAGAAACAGCCGAAAAAACTATAGATTTCGAACTTTCATTTTTTAGGGTAAAAAAAATCTAAGGTTAACCCCTTTGATTTTTTTCAAAAATCTCAAAAAATTTAGATGGTCTTTTTATTGCATAAATCGACGTTTCCGGATGCGTAGAGTACGAAAAACACGATTGCGCGCGTTTATTTGCGTTTTTAAAAAAAATCTTAAAAAATTTAAATTGTCGCTATTTTCCATTGGACGACGTATTGCGATGCGTAGAGTACGAAAAACGCAATTGTACTCGCCGAAAACGCCGAAATGCGCGAGAAAATAGGAAAATGAAAAAGTTGCTTTTCCATCCCTTTAAAGCCGAATAAAATGTAAATTATCATACTTACGTGAAATCTGCGCACGGCATTCGATTTTTCAGCCCAAATTACGCTAGAAACAGCCGAAAAAACTATAGATTTCGAACTTTCATTTTTTGGGGTAAAAAAAATCTAAGGTTAACCCCTTTGATTTTTTTCAAAAATCTCAAAAAATTTAGATGGTCTTTTTATTGCATAAATCGACGTTTCCGGATGCGTAGAGTACGAAAAACACGATTGCGCGCGTTTATTTGCGTTTTTAAAAAAAATCTTAAAAAATTTAAATTGTCTCTATTTTCCATTGGACGACGTATTGCGATGCGTAGAGTACGAAAAACGCAATTGCACTCGCCGAAATCGCCGAAATGCGCGAGAAAATAGGAAAATAAAAAAGTTGCTTTTCCATCCCTTTAAAGCCGAATAAAATGTAAATTATCATACTTACGTGAAATCTGCGCACGGCATTCGATTTTTCAGCCCAAATTACGCTAGAAACAGCCGAAAAAACTATAGATTTCGAACTTTCATTTTTTAGGGTAAAAAAAATCTAAGGTTAACCCCTTTGATTTTTTTCAAAAATCTCAAAAAATTTAGATGGTCTTTTTATTGCATAAATCGACGTTTCCGGATGCGTAGAGTACGAAAAACACGATTGCGCGCGTTTATTTGCGTTTTTAAAAAAAATCTTAAAAAATTTAAATTGTCGCTATTTTCCATTGGACGACGTATTGCGATGCGTAGAGTACGAAAAACGCAATTGCACTCGCCGAAAACGCCGAAATGCGCGAGAAAATAGGAAAATAAAAAAGTTGCTTTTCCATCCCTTAAAAGCCGAATAAAGTGTAAATTATCATACTTACGTGAAATCTGCGCACGGCATTCGATTTTTCAGCCCAAATTACGCTAGAAACAGCCGAAAAAACTATAGATTTCGAACTTTCATTTTTTAGGGTAAAAAAAATCTAAGGTTAACCCCTTTGATTTTTTTCAAAAATCTCAAAAAATTTAGATGGTCTTTTTATTGCATAAATCGACGTTTCCGGATGCGTAGAGTACGAAAAACACGATTGCGCGCGTTTATTTGCGTTTTTAAAAAAAATCTTAAAAAATTTAAATTGTCGCTATTTTCCATTGGACGACGTATTGCGATGCGTAGAGTACGAAAAACGCAATTGCACTCGCCGAAAACGCCGAAATGCGCGAGAAAATAGGAAAATAAAAAAGTTGCTTTTCCATCCCTTAAAAGCCGAATAAAGTGTAAATTATCATACTTACGTGAAATCTGCGCACGGCATTCGATTTTTCAGCCCAAATTACGCTAGAAACAGCCGAAAAAACTATAGATTTCGAACTTTCATTTTTTAGGGTAAAAAAAATCTAAGGTTAACCCCTTTGATTTTTTTCAAAAATCTCAAAAAATTTAGATGGTCATTTTATTGCATAAATCGACGTTTCCGGATGCGTAGAGTACGAAAAACACGATTGCGCGCGTTTATTTGCGTTTTTAAAAAAAATCTTAAAAAATTTAAATTGTCGCTATTTTCCATTGGACGACGTATTGCGATGCGTAGAGTACGAAAAACGCAATTGCACTCGCCGAAATCGCCGAAATGCGCGAGAAAATAGGAAAATAAAAAAGTTGCTTTTCCATCCCTTTAAAGCCGAATAAAATGTAAATTATCATACTTACGTGAAATCTGCGCACGGCATTCGATTTTTCAGCCCAAATTACGCTAGAAACAGCCGAAAAAACTATAGATTTCGAACTTTCATTTTTTAGGGTAAAAAAAATCTAAGGTTAACCCCTTTGATTTTTTTCAAAAATCTCAAAAAATTTAGATGGTCTTTTTATTGCATAAATCGACGTTTCCGGATGCGTAGAGTACGAAAAACACGATTGCGCGCGTTTATTTGCGTTTTTAAAAAAAATCTTAAAAAATTTAAATTGTCGCTATTTTCCATTGGACGACGTATTGCGATGCGTAGAGTACGAAAAACGCAATTGCACTCGCCGAAAACGCCGAAATGCGCGAGAAAATAGGAAAATAAAAAAGTTGCTTTTCCATCCCTTAAAAGCCGAATAAAGTGTAAATTATCATACTTACGTGAAATCTGCGCACGGCATTCGATTTTTCAGCCCAAATTACGCTAGAAACAGCCGAAAAAACTATAGATTTCGAACTTTCATTTTTTAGGGTAAAAAAAATCTAAGGTTAACCCCTTTGATTTTTTTCAAAAATCTCAAAAAATTTAGATGGTCTTTTTATTGCATAAATCGACGTTTCCGGATGCGTAGAGTACGAAAAACACGATTGCGCGCGTTTATTTGCGTTTTTAAAAAAAATCTTAAAAAATTTAAATTGTCGCTATTTTCCATTGGACGACGTATTGCGATGCGTAGAGTACGAAAAACGCAATTGTACTCGCCGAAAACGCCGAAATGCGCGAGAAAATAGGAAAATGAAAAAGTTGCTTTTCCATCCCTTTAAAGCCGAATAAAATGTAAATTATCATACTTACGTGAAATCTGCGCACGGCATTCGATTTTTCAGCCCAAATTACGCTAGAAACAGCCGAAAAAACTATAGATTTCGAACTTTCATTTTTTGGGGTAAAAAAAATCTAAGGTTAACCCCTTTGATTTTTTTCAAAAATCTCAAAAAATTTAGATGGTCTTTTTATTGCATAAATCGACGTTTCCGGATGCGTAGAGTACGAAAAACACGATTGCGCGCGTTTATTTGCGTTTTTAAAAAAAATCTTAAAAAATTTAAATTGTCTCTATTTTCCATTGGACGACGTATTGCGATGCGTAGAGTACGAAAAACGCAATTGCACTCGCCGAAAACGCCGAAATGCGCGAGAAAATAGGAAAATGAAAAAGTTGCTTTTCCATCCCTTTAAAGCCGAATAAAATGTAAATTATCATACTTACGTGAAATCTGCGCACGGCATTCGATTTTTCAGCCCAAATTACGCTAGAAACAGCCGAAAAAACTATAGATTTCGAACTTTCATTTTTTGGGGTAAAAAAAATCTAAGGTTAACCCCTTTGATTTTTTTCAAAAATCTCAAAAAATTTAGATGGTCTTTTTATTGCATAAATCGACGTTTCCGGATGCGTAGAGTACGAAAAACACGATTGCGCGCGTTTATTTGCGTTTTTAAAAAAAATCTTAAAAAATTTAAATTGTCGCTATTTTCCATTGGACGACGTATTGCGATGCGTAGAGTACGAAAAACGCAATTGCACTCGCCGAAAACGCCGAAATGCGCGAGAAAATAGGAAAATAAAAAAGTTGCTTTTCCATCCCTTAAAAGCCGAATAAAGTGTAAATTATCATACTTACGTGAAATCTGCGCACGGCATTCGATTTTTCAGCCCAAATTACGCTAGAAACAGCCGAAAAAACTATAGATTTCGAACTTTCATTTTTTAGGGTAAAAAAAATCTAAGGTTAACCCCTTTGATTTTTTTCAAAAATCTCAAAAAATTTAGATGGTCTTTTTATTGCATAAATCGACGTTTCCGGATGCGTAGAGTACGAAAAACACGATTGCGCGCGTTTATTTGCGTTTTTAAAAAAAATCTTAAAAAATTTAAATTGTCGCTATTTTCCATTGGACGACGTATTGCGATGCGTAGAGTACGAAAAACGCAATTGCACTCGCCGAAAACGCCGAAATGCGCGAGAAAATAGGAAAATAAAAAAGTTGCTTTTCCATCCCTTAAAAGCCGAATAAAGTGTAAATTATCATACTTACGTGAAATCTGCGCACGGCATTCGATTTTTCAGCCCAAATTACGCTAGAAACAGCCGAAAAAACTATAGATTTCGAACTTTCATTTTTTAGGGTAAAAAAAATCTAAGGTTAACCCCTTTGATTTTTTTCAAAAATCTCAAAAAATTTAGATGGTCTTTTTATTGCATAAATCGACGTTTCCGGATGCGTAGAGTACGAAAAACACGATTGCGCGCGTTTATTTGCGTTTTTAAAAAAAATCTTAAAAAATTTAAATTGTCGCTATTTTCCATTGGACGACGTATTGCGATGCGTAGAGTACGAAAAACGCAATTGTACTCGCCGAAAACGCCGAAATGCGCGAGAAAATAGGAAAATGAAAAAGTTGCTTTTCCATCCCTTTAAAGCCGAATAAAATGTAAATTATCATACTTACGTGAAATCTGCGCACGGCATTCGATTTTTCAGCCCAAATTACGCTAGAAACAGCCGAAAAAACTATAGATTTCGAACTTTCATTTTTTGGGGTAAAAAAAATCTAAGGTTAACCCCTTTGATTTTTTTCAAAAATCTCAAAAAATTTAGATGGTCTTTTTATTGCATAAATCGACGTTTCCGGATGCGTAGAGTACGAAAAACACGATTGCGCGCGTTTATTTGCGTTTTTAAAAAAAATCTTAAAAAATTTAAATTGTCTCTATTTTCCATTGGACGACGTATTGCGATGCGTAGAGTACGAAAAACGCAATTGCACTCGCCGAAAACGCCGAAATGCGCGAGAAAATAGGAAAATGAAAAAGTTGCTTTTCCATCCCTTTAAAGCCGAATAAAATGTAAATTATCATACTTACGTGAAATCTGCGCACGGCATTCGATTTTTCAGCCCAAATTACGCTAGAAACAGCCGAAAAAACTATAGATTTCGAACTTTCATTTTTTAGGGTAAAAAAAATCTAAGGTTAACCCCTTTGATTTTTTTCAAAAATCTCAAAAAATTTAGATGGTCTTTTTATTGCATAAATCGACGTTTCCGGATGCGTAGAGTACGAAAAACACGATTGCGCGCGTTTATTTGCGTTTTTAAAAAAAATCTTAAAAAATTTAAATTGTCGCTATTTTCCATTGGACGACGTATTGCGATGCGTAGAGTACGAAAAACGCAATTGTACTCGCCGAAAACGCCGAAATGCGCGAGAAAATAGGAAAATGAAAAAGTTGCTTTTCCATCCCTTTAAAGCCGAATAAAATGTAAATTATCATACTTACGTGAAATCTGCGCACGGCATTCGATTTTTCAGCCCAAATTACGCTAGAAACAGCCGAAAAAACTATAGATTTCGAACTTTCATTTTTTGGGGTAAAAAAAATCTAAGGTTAACCCCTTTGATTTTTTTCAAAAATCTCAAAAAATTTAGATGGTCATTTTATTGCATAAATCGACGTTTCCGGATGCGTAGAGTACGAAAAACACGATTGCGCGCGTTTATTTGCGTTTTTAAAAAAAATCTTAAAAAATTTAAATTGTCGCTATTTTCCATTGGACGACGTATTGCGATGCGTAGAGTACGAAAAACGCAATTGCACTCGCCGAAAACGCCGAAATGCGCGAGAAAATAGGAAAATAAAAAAGTTGCTTTTCCATCCCTTAAAAGCCGAATAAAGTGTAAATTATCATACTTACGTGAAATCTGCGCACGGCATTCGATTTTTCAGCCCAAATTACGCTAGAAACAGCCGAAAAAACTATAGATTTCGAACTTTCATTTTTTAGGGTAAAAAAAATCTAAGGTTAACCCCTTTGATTTTTTTCAAAAATCTCAAAAAATTTAGATGGTCTTTTTATTGCATAAATCGACGTTTCCGGATGCGTAGAGTACGAAAAACACGATTGCGCGCGTTTATTTGCGTTTTTAAAAAAAATCATAAAAAATTTAAATTGTCTCTATTTTCCATTGGACGACGTATTGCGATGCGTAGAGTACGAAAAACGCAATTGCACTCGCCGAAAACGCCGAAATGCGCGAGAAAATAGGAAAATGAAAAAGTTGCTTTTCCATCCCTTTAAAGCCGAATAAAATGTAAATTATCATACTTACGTGAAATCTGCGCACGGCATTCGATTTTTCAGCCCAAATTACGCTAGAAACAGCCGAAAAAACTATAGATTTCGAACTTTCATTTTTTGGGGTAAAAAAAATCTAAGGTTAACCCCTTTGATTTTTTTCAAAAATCTCAAAAAATTTAGATGGTCTTTTTATTGCATAAATCGACGTTTCCGGATGCGTAGAGTACGAAAAACACGATTGCGCACGTTTATTTGCGTTTTTAAAAAAAATCTTAAAAAATTTAAATTGTCGCTATTTTCCATTGGACGACGTATTGCGATGCGTAGAGTACGAAAAACGCAATTGCACTCGCCGAAAATGCCGAAATGCGCGAGAAAATAGGAAAATAAAAAAGTTGCTTTTCCATCCCTTAAAAGCCGAATAAAGTGTAAATTATCATACTTACGTGAAATCTGCGCACGGCATTCGATTTTTCAGCCCAAATTACGCTAGAAACAGCCGAAAAAACTATAGATTTCGAACTTTCATTTTTTGGGGTAAAAAAAATCTAAGGTTAACCCCTTTGATTTTTTTCAAAAATCTCAAAAAATTTAGATGGTCTTTTTATTGCATAAATCGACGTTTCCGGATGCGTAGAGTACGAAAAACACGATTGCGCGCGTTTATTTGCGTTTTTAAAAAAAATCTTAAAAAATTTAAATTGTCTCTATTTTCCATTGGACGACGTATTGCGATGCGTAGAGTACGAAAAACGCAATTGCACTCGCCGAAAACGCCGAAATGCGCGAGAAAATAGGAAAATGAAAAAGTTGCTTTTCCATCCCTTTAAAGCCGAATAAAATGTAAATTATCATACTTACGTGAAATCTGCGCACGGCATTCGATTTTTCAGCCCAAATTACGCTAGAAACAGCCGAAAAAACTATAGATTTCGAACTTTCATTTTTTGGGGTAAAAAAAATCTAAGGTTAACCCCTTTGATTTTTTTCAAAAATCTCAAAAAATTTAGATGGTCTTTTTATTGCATAAATCGACGTTTCCGGATGCGTAGAGTACGAAAAACACGATTGCGCACGTTTATTTGCGTTTTTAAAAAAAATCTTAAAAAATTTAAATTGTCGCTATTTTCCATTGGACGACGTATTGCGATGCGTAGAGTACGAAAAACGCAATTGCACTCGCCGAAAATGCCGAAATGCGCGAGAAAATAGGAAAATAAAAAAGTTGCTTTTCCATCCCTTAAAAGCCGAATAAAGTGTAAATTATCATACTTACGTGAAATCTGCGCACGGCATTCGATTTTTCAGCCCAAATTACGCTAGAAACAGCCGAAAAAACTATAGATTTCGAACTTTCATTTTTTGGGGTAAAAAAAATCTAAGGTTAACCCCTTTGATTTTTTTCAAAAATCTCAAAAAATTTAGATGGTCTTTTTATTGCATAAATCGACGTTTCCGGATGCGTAGAGTACGAAAAACACGATTGCGCGCGTTTATTTGCGTTTTTAAAAAAAATCTTAAAAAATTTAAATTGTCTCTATTTTCCATTGGACGACGTATTGCGATGCGTAGAGTACGAAAAACGCAATTGCACTCGCCGAAAACGCCGAAATGCGCGAGAAAATAGGAAAATGAAAAAGTTGCTTTTCCATCCCTTTAAAGCCGAATAAAATGTAAATTATCATACTTACGTGAAATCTGCGCACGGCATTCGATTTTTCAGCCCAAATTACGCTAGAAACAGCCGAAAAAACTATAGATTTCGAACTTTCATTTTTTGGGGTAAAAAAAATCTAAGGTTAACCCCTTTGATTTTTTTCAAAAATCTCAAAAAATTTAGATGGTCTTTTTATTGCATAAATCGACGTTTCCGGATGCGTAGAGTACGAAAAACACGATTGCGCGCGTTTATTTGCGTTTTTAAAAAAAATCTTAAAAAATTTAAATTGTCGCTATTTTCCATTGGACGACGTATTGCGATGCGTAGAGTACGAAAAACGCAATTGCACTCGCCGAAAACGCCGAAATGCGCGAGAAAATAGGAAAATAAAAAAGTTGCTTTTCCATCCCTTAAAAGCCGAATAAAGTGTAAATTATCATACTTACGTGAAATCTGCGCACGGCATTCGATTTTTCAGCCCAAATTACGCTAGAAACAGCCGAAAAAACTATAGATTTCGAACTTTCATTTTTTGGGGTAAAAAAAATCTAAGGTTAACCCCTTTGATTTTTTTCAAAAATCTCAAAAAATTTAGATGGTCATTTTATTGCATAAATCGACGTTTCCGGATGCGTAGAGTACGAAAAACACGATTGCGCGCGTTTATTTGCGTTTTTAAAAAAAATCTTAAAAAATTTAAATTGTCGCTATTTTCCATTGGACGACGTATTGCGATGCGTAGAGTACGAAAAACGCAATTGCACTCGCCGAAAACGCCGAAATGCGCGAGAAAATAGGAAAATGAAAAAGTTGCTTTTCCATCCCTTTAAAGCCGAATAAAATGTAAATTATCATACTTACGTGAAATCTGCGCACGGCATTAGATTTTTAAGCCCAAATTACGCTAGAAACAGCCGAAAAAACTATAGATTTCGAACTTTCATTTTTTGGGGTAAAAAAAATCTAAGGTTAACCCCTTTGATTTTTTTCAAAAATCTCAAAAAATTTAGATGGTCTTTTTATTGCATAAATCGACGTTTCCGGATGCGTAGAGTACGAAAAACACGATTGCGCGCGTTTATTTGCGTTTTTAAAAAAAATCTTAAAAAATTTAAATTGTCTCTATTTTCCATTGGACGACGTATTGCGATGCGTAGAGTACGAAAAACGCAATTGCACTCGCCGAAAACGCCGAAATGCGCGAGAAAATAGGAAAATGAAAAAGTTGCTTTTCCATCCCTTTAAAGCCGAATAAAATGTAAATTATCATACTTACGTGAAATCTGCGCACGGCATTCGATTTTTCAGCCCAAATTACGCTAGAAACAGCCGAAAAAACTATAGATTTCGAACTTTCATTTTTTGGGGTAAAAAAAATCTAAGGTTAACCCCTTTGATTTTTTTCAAAAATCTCAAAAAATTTAGATGGTCTTTTTATTGCATAAATCGACGTTTCCGGATGCGTAGAGTACGAAAAACACGATTGCGCGCGTTTATTTGCGTTTTTAAAAAAAATCTTAAAAAATTTAAATTGTCGCTATTTTCCATTGGACGACGTATTGCGATGCGTAGAGTACGAAAAACGCAATTGCACTCGCCGAAAACGCCGAAATGCCATCGATTTTCTGCTCTCGTGATAGGGAAAGAGTTAAAATTGAAATTTTTGATTTACAAAATTTAATTCTTTATTGAAGTATTAGGAACACATAAAGCAAAAGAAGTTGCAGACTTATTTAATTTAGCTAATAAATTGGCTTTAAAGTGATAGAAATATTTTCGTAGAGTGTGATACGTTGATTAATGCAAAAAACACCATCTAAATTCTGTGCGGAAATTTTCTCCAAAAATATCTGAAACCTAAGGTTTTTTACATTGTGCTATGCTACTTTGAGTTGAATATTCGAATACCGCGCGCTGTATGTCCGTAAAGTAGATATTTCACAAATTTATTAGTTTTTAAAGTAATAGAAAATTAATTTATTTAGATCTTGTTAATCCCGCAATTAACATGGATTTCAGCGTTTCCGCCGAATATAATCGTGTTTACCGTTATCAACGCTTTGAAATGCATCGTTTTATGGCAAATAAAGGTTTTCTAAGCTTATATGATTTTTGGAAAAACGAAAAGTTAACCCTTACAACAGGGTCTATTCACCCCAAAAATTTGAAATTGCTAATCAGCTACTACTTATTTCGACGAGGAAAGTTGAACAAGGAAGCTGGATAAGACCAATTACATCTAGTTCTACATAGATGAATAACAATTTTAGGGACCAAACAGTTAATACTAAATGTATGTATAGTCATAGGAAAGATAAACATATTGTTCTGCTAAAATTGATAATATTAATTTGAAGTAGTTACATTAATTATTGAACAAATTGTTACTAAACGATAAAGTTATATTTCATTATAAACAAAGAAGAAATAAAATTATGAATTACTAGTTTATTTATTAGATTTTTCATTTAGACCAGTTTCCTAATACTATCAAGTTTTTATTAAATATAATGTTAGTTTTCCGTAATAAGAAAGACACTAGCAAATAGAAAAATTTTAAATTCTAAAATTAGGAATATAAAAGTGTAAACAATAAAAATAAAGATTCGGTTACAAACGAACTTTTAATTCCTCCATTCTTTGTTTGATTCTTCGTTTAAGTTCAAAAAATCTGAAAAAAGATAGATTATTCAAGAAATTACCATTTCATAAGAGACTTACTTGTTCTGTATTCTAAAAATTTCTTTCTCCTCCTGTCCGTAATATTGATTTAAAATTGCTTTCAGTTCGGTTAAAGAAAAATTAAGAAATTGCGCTACTTCATTACTAACTTCTGGAGTATTGTGACTGTCCATTAAAAATATCCGAACAACATCCTCGTGGGGGCCATTAAGAACACGTACCAATAGCGGATAATCTTCATCTCTTATGCGTTTTTGTTCTGAAAATAAAAAGAAATATTGAAAAAAAATTTAAATAAAACTATATAAATAAGTTTTTAATTGATTTACATGTTAGAAAAAAGTTACATTTTTATTTAAACACATAACCCAAATAGATCAAAACTATAGAATGAATGTAGTTTGTGACTCTTTGAATTTATTTATTGCAAATCTTGTGTGAATTTCTTTTAATCGATCCAATCATAAGAAATATAACAAAATTTAATTTAATCAATATAATCCCATAGAGAAGGATATTTTCTATGAAACAGTCTCGAATAGTTGAGTTGCAAAATACATTCGAAACTGCAGATAACCAATATTGTTAATTAATTAATTGGTAAAAAAAAGTCCATATTTAGGAAACAACTTACCTCCGTTGTCGTGTACCATAAATAGAGCAAAGTTGTTGGGTTCACTTTCAACTTTGTATTTTTCTAGAATCAAATTGACCACGTCCTGCGTGTTAACCAATGAAGTAACCCATACACTCATTTGACTACCATGTGGTGGAGTAAAAAAACTTGTCTCTCGGTTGTAAAAATGTCCATTGATAGAACACCTTCTTTTGACTTTGATTCTGGAGAGACGCTTACCAGTTCGGCGTTTAATTGCAGTCGATCCCGTTTTTTTAGGCCTGCGAACGACGACATCATCTTGGTTGGTAAAATTTGAAATGTCTGTATTAGTGCTATCTATGGAAATTTGGTCAAACTCGGGCGATTGTGGATACCTCATCCTTTCCAGACAATCAGGACCAGACATGGAACGGTTCAAGTGGTTTCCATTTTCCATCCATTTTTCATCGGTGGGCGTTTTTGAAAGATCTGATTGGGTCGACATGCCGTTCAATGAAAATAAGGGGGCGGAAACACAGTCTGGACTGTCGAGATTTTTCGATGGCATCAATGTAGGCATGGTTTGGTACAATTTATCCGTTTCGTTTGTTTGCCGTTCCACTTGTAGCAGATCATCTAATTCGTCCCATTCCATGGTCTTTGGGTTAAGTTTAGGCGGAAGTGTAGCATTAAATCTGAAAAGTTTAACAGTTTAACTTACTGGATATAAGTGCAAATTGAACTGAACTTACCTCAGTGAAACATTTGCAACGGGCGAGTCTACGACAGTCGTACTCTCAGATGTGTCCTCCCCGGACTCAATTCCAGTGTCCGATACAACACTCACTGTATCTAAACTTAGGCTACTTAATGAAGTGTTCAATTCGGAATTTGAATTATTAGAACTAACTGAAATATCATTAAAGCTACTGTCACGTGAAATGCCTTCCACCTCTTCGTCCGAGTCAAAGTCGTCCCCATACAATAATCGGCAAGAATTTCTTTTCCTTATAGTCACCACAGTTCGCTGGTCATCGTCTTCTTTTAGATGAATGACACCTTGCACTCCCCAGTGGATCCTTAACGAACCTTCTAATATTAAACGGCCATTAACCTCCCGACTACGTATTCCACCGCTTTTGCCATCAAAAAATTGATTGTAGAGCTAAAAATTATGCAAATAAAACACACGATTCAAAACAACAGTTATTGGTGTACCTTCAATTTATTCTCAATATGTGCTCTGGGTATGGAGGGCCCGTTACCGATCTTGATGTCTTTTTGTAGACCAAAACTCTTGTGAGATTCCACTCGGGTTCCGTGTCCAAACAATTGGGGTCCGAACAGAGCCCCGTAGCAAGGAACATGACAGTAAGGTACACCTTTATGTTCTGCGTGTTGACCAGGATTGAGCCGCTTTCCACATTCTTCGCACCTTAAACATTCCGGATGCCAATCGTAACCCAACGATTGCTTACGTTCGGCTATAAATTTTACAAAAAATTAAACGTAACAAAAACACCAACTTTGAGACTTCCTCACCGAAGTAGACAGGTTTACCGCATTTATGACATTTCCACATTATATAAACGAAAACTTAAACTTGAAGGAAATGGCAGTTAATAATAAAATGAGGGCTTTATTTAACATTAACTTGAACAAACAAACAAATAAAAAGTTTCATAGTTGCTTATTGTGTCAGATGATTTCATACTTGACCACCTTGTCAGTGACCCTCAAAATGTTTAACAACGGAAATCTCCGGAAGTTTCAAAATCACTGCTATCATAAAAAGAACACGATTGCTATGGTTTTTTTAACAATAAATTGTTTCAATGTCAAAAAGCAACTTAAGTCAGTTTTTGAGTCGCAATTAATTGTATTCCAATAAATTTTGATCCATCATGCCGCCCAAAAATGAAAAATCGACGGATACGAGTAATAACGAAGAGACGTCGATTACAGATTCGTTTGGGCCCACGGACGCAAAATCCAACTCTTTGCCATCTGCACCAAAGAGATCTTCTCTAAAATCCACAGCAACTACAACTGTGGACGATGGTGCTCAACCTTCAACATCGACTAAACAATCGCCAACTAAACCACAGAGATTTCAGGAACCGAACAGGGAATCTTACGAAGATCCTTCGCTTACACTTACGAAATCTGAAAACTTCCGCGATAGAGCGAAATCCATGCGACAAGCGGACACACAAAGAGGAAAAAGTAACAAGGAAAATGCACCAAAGCATCAGTACTAATTTTTTTTTTTCAGCTGCATTTCTTACGATGCAAATGGTGGATTTACAACAACGTGAACTTTTTTTGCAAATAACCCTGAAGGACATAATTTTTTATATTATCTTTTTGATAACCCTTTCGTTCGGTATGTTAACGTAATTTTGTATGCCTTTTTTTTAGTGTGAATTTTTAGTGGTTTTGGGGCAGTTCAATTCTTCGATGTACTATCTGACCAATACCCTCACTGAAGTGTTTATCACGGCGCAATTCTTCAACAAGGGGAATATACCAATTACTTTTAAAGAAATATTCCGGCCCGAGGAGATTTTTGACGTATGTATCCGAATCATGCTTATATCTCCTCAACATTTCTTTCGTTTCAGTATTTCGACGATATTCTTGCGCATGCATTCCATACGCCTCTTGCAAATGAGACCGACAATTCTACCAAATTCAGATTTACCAGAGAAAATAGGTTAATTGGGGTGCCGAGAATTCGACATGTAAGTTTATAATTTGTCCCTTTTAGCAAGTTTAATTTAATTATTGTGCCTTTAGTTAGTTGTAAGGAAGGACACTTGCAAGCTAGGGTTCCAGTACAAATCAATGGGTTGCCATGGAGTATTTTCAAAAGAAAATGAGAGAACGGATTTGATATCTGACGATGTTGGACCGGAAAAGTAATATCGTAATACCACATCTTTTCCAGCAGTAATTCAGAAATCGTCAATTGTAATTCAGATTTCTCTGATTTTCATTTGTCGCTTTCCAAATATCAGTAGAAATGACTTTTTATTTGCATTTTATATCCAACAGGTGGTCTCATTATACCCAAGACCAACTGAAGACTGAAACTTACAAGGCAAAATTTTGGACATATCCTGGGAGTGGTTATATCCAGAACTTGGCAAAAAATTTCGAAAAAATTAAAAATATTTCTGAAATGCTAAGGGCACATTTGTGGATTTCTCAAGGATCGCGGGTCGTATTTGTGGACTTTGTGGTCTATAATGTCAATTTGAACTTGTTTTGTATTGCCAAGTAAGAATAACCACCACCAATAGCCAACTAAAATTTACTCGTCCAATTAAACCAGTCGAATTAGTTGAATTTTAGTTGGTGGTTCCAATCCATTCGGGTAATCCCCCAAAAAATTAATTGTTTTCGCTCATTTAGCCTCCCCTTTACTTTCAATTATATTTTAGACTGGTTTTCGAATTTCCTCTAACCGGAAGCGTTATACCCAGTTATACCTTCACTACGGTGAAGCTAATACGGTACGTAACTAAGTGGGATTACTATGTTCGGGCAGCCGAATGGTTATGCATCGGCTTCTTAATATACTACACTCTGGAAGAAATTAGAGAGGTTTGGTATTTTCGCGTTCTGTACCTAATGCAGTTTTGGAATTACCTGGATATCGTCATAGTTTTCGTAAATATTTTTTATCCAAAAATATTTTTTGATTACCCGAATGTTTTTCAGCTAGGATACACCTGCATAGCTTACGCAATAGCTCTTAGCTACGCAGTGGAGTACACCTTCGAGGCAAATTCAAAAATGACTTCGGATTACGCGAATTTCGAAACCGTCGCCATATTACAAGCTAAACTAAATAATTTATTGGCCATTTTGCTCTTTTTGGTCTACATTAAAATATTTAAATATTTAAGCTTCAATAAAACCTTTGGGCAATTGAACAACACATTGCAAAGGGTGAGTTTCTAAAACTTACACTTAACCGGGGTCACCGATTGCCATATTTTTAGTGCGCGTTAGACATTCTAGCATTTTCGGTAATGTTTTTCATTGTCTTCATCGCTTATGCCGAACTCGGATATTCCCTATTTGGAGCTCAGGTAATTGTACGTAATTATTTAGCCAAAATAACAGGAGTTTTTCGAAACAGGTAGTAGGATTTGAAACGGTCCGTGCTGGTATCATCACACTTTTGCGAACCATATTGGGAGATTTCGACTACGTCGCATTGAGGAACGTCCATGAAATTTTGGCACCAATTTATTTTTTTTCTTTCATCTTTATCGTATTTTTTGTGCTTTTGGTGATTATCTTTCGTTTGGCCAACGACGGGGTATTCCATTTCTTTGATTGCAGAACATGTTCTTGGCCATCATCAATGACACGTACTCGGAAGTCAAAGTGGAGTTGGCCGTCGCCCCCGACGAAATCCAAATGTCGCAGTTCATAAAAAGAGGTTTCTACAGATTTTTTGAAAATCTCGGATGTCCAGGATTAGTGTCGAAAAAAGCAAAAAAGCGCAACGACTACCAAATCACCGTTGAAGAAATAAGAGGCGCTTTGAAAAGGTGAACACTCTGGATCCGAAGTTTTCGTATTATACAGCTTCTTTTGTAGATCTGGTTTCACCGATATTGAAATTCGGATCTTCTTTAACCGCTACCACATCGATTCCAGCGGTGAAAGCGAGAATTCTGATATCAACACATTGCTGGCCGAATTGCAAGGTGACCACAATTTAATTAACTTGTGTCTTATTTATCTTGAAAATTTAGATTCTTCGCACAAGTCCAGTATTGCTGATTTTCAAGGCGCGGAACTTATTACTATTGACGATTTTTTGCTGTAAGTGTTTTATCCTAACCATGGATGTACTGGGTTTCACATTATGATTTTCAGACAAGAAGAGAAGCTGAACGCAATAGAAGATATGGTTATATTCGTAACTGAAAAAGTGAATGTATTATTACAGAAACTGGACACTATAGATACCGTGAGAAAATCCCACTTCCCAAAACACTGATCAAGTATAAATCCCCCCCCCCCCCAACCATTAAAAACACTTCAACAGTTCGAGTTGCTGCCAAAGTCATCTACTGGATTTGTTTCGAAACGAATCGACATTTAGCGACATCTATGAACATATCAGATAACTAAAATTTGTTAAACGTGTTGCCTATCCTAGAACTTGAGTTAGTATTATAAACTCGAGGGTAATAATTTTGTACATATTATTGCCGTTGCAAGAACTGCATCCGTGGAAGCCTTTGAAAAAGTGAAACTGTTTCACGTGACATTTAAAGTAAAAACGCCTTGTATGGTAATGAGCTAATTTACTTACAAGAAAATACAAATAATAAAAAATTATCATATATTACAATATTGTAATAATCTACTTCATGATTCATACCCTTATTTGTGTGATGTATACTTTGAACTTTGATTTTCTTAAAACAATTTATCAAAAAAGTTTTGATATTGCAGTATCGAGTCCACTGCTTGATGGATTTGATAGCGGTTTATGGAAAGTTTCAATAATACATTATTAAACCAGCTGTAATCAAAATCCAAAATTGAAGAACCTATTGAAACTTTCAAAAATTTTAAACAGAAAACAAAAGAGTCAACTGCACTTTTGCGGTTGGACTGTGGACTTCCCGATTTCCTTTTGCGATTTAATCGTCCTTAAATATTTATGAACACCGGCATTGCATATTTATTTCGTAAATCAAGTCCAGACGTTTTCAATACTTCCCTGTTGTTCTATTTTAAAAAAAGTTATAATTAAACTTCCAGTTAAACCAAGCTACTTTTAAAATTAAACGCAATTTTTTCCAAAAGTATTCCCCCCCCTCCCCCTGTCGGCCTTACACAGTTTTAAATAAAAACTTCTGGTTTTCAGAATTTCGAGTTCTGTTCCGCTTTTGTATATTTCTTTACAAATCTCGTTATATTGATTAGAGCGACCTGATTTCACAATTTTTGCTAGAACTTTCACAAAGAGAAATCGCATCCTAGTTAGCAGTGCAAGAAAACTTGCAAATTACTTTTACAGTACAAACTGTAAATATTATTGTAGTTTTTTGTTGTTTGTTTATATTAAGTGATAAGAAGATACATATCGTGCACGACTTCGAGGAGACAGGAAAAATTAAAAAGAAGCTGCATCAAACAACTTTTGACCTAAATTTGCTTGAATTGTTACATATTCCACACTTGAATAAAATTTCTGAATTAATTTTGTTACAAATTGTTTGATTTTTGATAACATCGCAAATGCATTCATATCTTTCGGAAACAAACAGGGGTTTCAAAAAACTCACGTTCATCAGAAAGTCAAGTAGATTAGATATTTTTAAAATTTTTTTCAAAAAGATTCGGTTGCAGCCGATGAAATTTATTTAAAAAATTTTTTTTTGGTTTTATTTGTGTTGTTTCCCCTTCACTTATTTTAATTATACTGATAACAGTAAATTAGGTAATAAAACCAATATATATTAATTTTAATAATCTTATCGCTCAAAATGATTTCATTTTTAGAATTTTTCTATTTAATAAAACTATCGCATTTCCATTTAAAATATAAATCAGCCCTAAGCAATTTTGCAAAATTGCCGGGTACGCTGGCACCCTGCCACGAGCCGTACCAGAGTACTGGTGCTTAGTTTGCTATCTAAAATGCAATTGTATGTTAATTAACAGTTTTTTTTATAGTAATTGCATATTTTATCTTAGCCGATTTTAAAACATAATGCAGATATGTATTATCAAAGTATTCAAAACAATACCTACTCAATCGATTGTAGATTTTAAATCTATCGAGAGGACAATCGACTGAAGTTCATCAAGGCTGTTTTAATATTGTTTATCCATTTTTGTATTCGTAATCCTTAGCGTTACTAACACAAAAATGAAGAAAATTCTATAATTAATCCATACCAAAAATATAATTTGACCAACTCATGACTGATTATGTAAATAATTTATCTCAAATATTTCGAATACCTTCGCAATTCCAAATATTATGAAAAGCGAAAAAAAATAAAAAAATACTTTTGTTTGATAAAGAATTTTATTTTATACAAATTAAAATTTGTAAATTTTTCAAATTCGAATGATGAAGTGATGATATAAAAATCCAATTTATCCTAGGTCAGGAATTCATAAGAGGATGCATTTCTATAAGTTGTTTTATTTTATTCTGAATAAAATTAAATATTTACATTACCGGATTTTTCTATATTTTAATCGAACGATAGATTATTGAACTTTATTTACATTTTTCCATGTTACGGAAACATCATCTCATAATATGAAGATTCCAGTATTTTGTTGTCGGGAGCGTATTTCCCGGTTATTTGGATGTGGGGGAAGTACCGCTGCTCAAAATTCCGCATGGCGCGGAATTGCTTTGTTCTGTATCAAAATTTTAGACAAAAATACTAGCATTCGATATATTTCTTGAAGATGTTTTAGTACAGTCATTTCCGGGAAGTACTAAACCCACGGCCCTATTATGCTGTCCCATTGTTGTCGATGATTAAGGCGAACAGCGTTTTGGTTTTTAAGATATTTTCATAGTAGGCAGACACTGCCGTGAATTTAAATTTTCGATTAATTAGCGGTTTAGTGTTCTTTTACTGCAAAACCGAACCAAAATTAAAATTTCCATAAACGGGCTTGCTCATTTAAACCGAAAAGGGACTAGGAATACATCAGCTTACTATAATTGAGCAGTTGATTAGCCGCTTCATATTTGTCCATAATTTTCTTGTTCTGGTTGACCTTTACCGAGGTAAAACTGTAAACCTGTAGTAATAATAGATTTTCCGACTTGTAGGTAAAAAAAATGTTATGAGTCCGGGAGCTACCCATTTTGAAATAGAGTGCTTTTATTTATTTCTTACCCAATTCTTAAATTCGTAACTTAAAATTCATCTAATTACAAAGCTCGAGGGTACGAAAGTAATTTGTTCAATTTTGTAACCTTTCGTCGTGAAATTCTTCTACAATACCCGTAATTGCATTTAAATGAAGAATTAGTATAAGTATTTATTGCTAATTCAGTTTCTTTGTTCCAAAAAACATAAAACTCGTTGCTTTGTTAAAATTACGTCAATAAAAATACAATAAAGATAAAAATTATTTTTAAACCGACACTTAATAATAAAAACAGGGAGATTAGTTGAAATTTTTTAAATTTAAAGAATTTGTTTTGTTAGTTCCATTTAGATGCACTATTCGTTCTTTGTTGACTTTCCCTGGTATTCGGATAGGTCATGGATTTTAAAATATTTACTACTGTTACTTATAAAATTTAATTAAATGATAATAAGGCTAATAATAAGTATTGAGCTGTTGAGTAATTCGGGAATAAAGAGAAAGGGTACACTGGAGGGTATTCCATACCCCCCAGACCCCCCGGTGTGCATCAGTTGTTTTGTGTCCAATTTTAAGAATATTAACAATGAGTTTTGGAGACTGTAGCTAATTGGCAAACCGGGGGTCTGGGGGGTATGGAATACCCTCCAGTACATCACTTGATTTTTATTCTAAAACTCGGGAGTTTCAGATCTCCCAGACGTTAAATTTTTACCTTACTGCATTGTAAACCTGATCATCATCAGAAGTAGGTTCGATATCACGTCACCATTTTATTTCTTTGTCATAATAATAAATAATCTGAAAAAAATATATTATAATCGTGCAAAAACTTAAAGATCAATTACACTTTGAACCACCAGTACCTAGATTACATTTTTTTATTTGTTTCTTTAAATTTTATTTTTTTGGAGATTGTATTATACTTTCCTAATTTAAATTTTTATAATTGTATTATATTGAACAATAAAGTGTCAAGATTAATTTAGCACTTGGTCCTGTTATTACGTTTCGCCGTCGCCGTTTCGCCGGCCAAAAGATGCCAAACCAACTTATTTGATACTCGAGAAGCATGACGTGCCTGGCACGATTATGTGTTGGCACCGTTACCCCAAGTCCCAAGTGCAGCGTGTCATAATTCTTGTAAACTTGCAGTGATAAAGCGGAAATGACGTTCGATTTCATGAGGAAACTAACGTTTACTCGGTTCTTTTTTTGTTTGTCGTAATACTACAAAAGATCATTGTAATCTAATCTTGAGATAATTTTTGGTGCCAGACTGTCGCGCTTTTTAAGCGTGTAGGTATGTGGGTGTAAATATTAAAGTGCAAAATTCCGCAAGATCATCATAGTTTAGTGGAGCAATTCACTTTTAGTTATTTTGTTATATTGTTTTCCAATCCATTTGTAGAGAACAGTTAGCCAATCTAATTGTGTCTATTGTTGAAATCGGTCATGTCAAAGCGGAAGTCTTCGTTCTTACAATAACTTGGATGCTAAAGCCACTCTTCGGTCAAGAACTAAGATCATTACATTTTATAGGCATCAGGTCGCCGCTGCAGATGTTTTACCACCTGGTGTTGATACTTTTCGATACACCTGCCAATCCAACATCTGCCTTTTTAATTTCCAAAGATTCCTCGGTGCCCGGAAGACAACCCCAACTTGTTCAAAAAAAATTTAAGTTTTCAGATTTGTAGTTTACATAAAAATAACTCCAATCGAAATTATCGATGGGACGAAGCCCACCTAGTCGTTCGATTAATCTCCCACACGTAAATAATGCATATTACATAAATCAAAATTATTACACGAGATAAACCCACACAGGGTACGATTAAATGAACACGAATGTTATCCTTTGTTACACACTCAAAATTTTTAATTAATTTTTCTTTGTGTACCTAAGCGCGAGAGCCAACTGACGATGATGGCAGCTTTCGAAACCTGACATTTTCGAAATATAAAACAAGCAAATTGACGTTAATTTGCAAATACGCACGTAACTTTTTTCGCAACAGTAATTCCAGTTTAACTAGATAATGTAATGTAAGTATGTATTTAATTAGTATGTGTGTATGCACTTATCCGTACCAGCTTATGTGCATTTTTAGCCTTGTTCCAGTTGTAAATAATTTAATTATTTCGTAAAAATATTTTCGGTGAGGGTAAGTTAAGGCTGGGATTTTGCAATACATAATTTTATGTAATATTACATAAATATTTTTATTTCTCGAAAAAATTAAGTTGAACGCAATAAAACAGAAAAGTGAGACGTAATTAACAAACTCATAATTTTTTGTGTAAAGATAATAAAAAAAATAATAAAAATTTGAGTACCAAGTCATAAAATTTTTGAAATGCTGTGTGTTATGGTTATTAATTTTTATTTACGCTTCATCAATCGGTAGATTTCAGAACTATAAAAATTTTGAGGACAAACAAATTTTACGAGGCTTAGAAGTATTAAAAAATAAATCGAAAACAAACTGACATTTCGAGAGTATTATTTTTGAACACTCCGGGCAAGACGCGACTTCTCTAAAATAACTCTATGGTTGAGTGCTGGAAATTAACGGTTTCAAATCATAACAACATTTAGGTGTACTTTGTCATATTTTTGACTTGTAAATTACAGTGTGCGGTCACATTTGTTGCATAAATTGGGGACATTTGCATGTTATCTATTGCGGAAGTGTGCTAGATCAATTTCGGTCATCCAGAATGACTTTTAATTGTTTTTGTTTTGCCCCTTATTACGACTGAAGCCCACAAAGCATTGGGAATGATTAACAGTTTCTTACACTTTGTTTTGTAAAACTGCCCCCGCATCCCCTTAACCCATTATTAAATATTACAGTTGACCCACCTACTGCACCACCGTCCGTGTTTTGTTCATTTTGTGTTTTGTTTACGTCGCCCACGTGGGATGCAAATTCAAAATAATCCTTGCATCATCTTCCCAAATAGTTCTGATCAGATTTGAAAGTAACTTATTTAAAAAAAAACTGCACAAAACTGGATGATCCAATGTTCCAAAAATAAATACTATTTTACATAAAATTACAGTGGGTGTCCATTTTTAACTCGTACACAAAGGAAAGGAACAGTTTTGCGATTCCTATTCTGTATTCTATAAAAAAAACATATTGTTTAGTTTGGAAATTTAAAGAAAAGCGGCAAAGTAGCCCTGGGGGGTATTCCACATTGAAACTCCACCGTTTCCTTCTGATAACTACCAGATGAGAGATTTTGCATTCTAGACAGATAATGTGACAATATTGGAATTTCATTCAGATTGGATGTGTCAGTACATGTGATACTTTATCAAAGCCTGGTCATAGTCATGCGAGATTTATTTAAATTATGCAAAAGCGACAGGAATTAATCATCGGCTACCAATTATGAATGCATAATTATCGTTTTTCTGAATTTCCATGCATCCAGCAATAACGAGCCAATTAAGGAAACACAAACCGCAACCTCTGTTGTTTTTCTATCAACTGAAATAATAAAAATTAGTCGATCAGTTTTAAAACGCACCTGATGGAACTCCCACATACCTGCACGTTAATTACTTCGAACAATCGCTCATTGTATTTGTTTACAAAGACTATGAATTGTTATCAAATTGTCATTCGCTTTGCGTTAATGTTATAAACAAATATGGAATGCAGTTTTAATGGGTTTGGTATTTACGGAAGGAAGTATAAACTTGGCTAATCAGGACAAAAGAGGGGGAGGCCGATCTTAGCCTGAGAAAGAAGTAAAAAAGTTATCACGTGGAGTTTGTTGCACCCTGTATGTCTCTTCTGCTATTCCGTTCCAATACAGAAGAAGCAGGTGCAATGTAACCTATTAGATGATTGCTCGCACGAGTTCCGTTTGTTTTAACAGATGGGCGATGGCGATGGGTACTAATCGTAACCAGCAACTGTTCCATTGAATGACTGTAATTATAAGCAATTCGAGCGAAGAGAATCTTAAAACTGAAGAAAACTTGGCACCAGTTCCAGAAGCAGACTCAAAGAACAGCTCAGTCCAAAAAATTAAATTGCGTAGCAAAAATGCAAATGCATAGCGTAGCCGACGTCGAAGTTTATACGTTTTATTTTTAATTCGCAATTTATTATATTGCGCCGTCTCCTTCAAAATTGTTGAATACAAAAAGGTGTCGCTGTAACTTAATGGCATACAATTAAATGCAAATTAAATATCATATTATAATAAAGCGGACTAGATGGCGACACTAATGCAGACCGGAAATGCACTAATCTGGTGTAATTTACGAGCGGATATCGTCGAAGGCTTGAGAGGAATCGAGTATACTCTCGTCTTCTTTCAAAAAATGTGATACCATACAATATAAACTGAACATAATAACAAAAACAACTTAAAACAAAAGATAATCCGATACGACGTTGTTTTGTTCTGAGAGTTTTAAAAATTGCTCTACTTTAAATTCTGGCAATTAACATAAAAAGAATTGAATATGTAGATAAGGACCTTGGACTTCCCATAACATAAACTTTTAGTCACTTAACGATCGGTTCCCACGCTTAAATTTGAAAAATATTTATGTTTTCAAAATTATTCCGAAAAGCTTGAGAAGAGGAGAACCGTACGGTTTTCGAGTGTATATTTTTAGTTCCCACTGTTCCGATTAATTAGAAAATGACGTCACGAAGCAATAATTGTTAATTAAGTCAATTTGTCTCGTCACCTTAAGTGGTACCTCATCTTGCTTATATTGACGTAAAAGTGGTCATACAGCCAAATATTGTGCGAACTCTGCTTCCTTCTTGCTGGTACGTAAGGGCAATAAATAAATCTTCTTGGAAATTCTCGAGGGTCCATTCAAAAGTGAGTACTTCAGTAATATTTACGGCCAGGTACTTAAAGGGCGCCAAAAACGTCCGACTAGGCCATCAATATATTAATTATATAATTCAGCGTTTATTTAATTATTCTCGTCATGATATATAATTAAATGTGTCACATAATTATTTTTGTAATGTTAAAACAAATTAGTTTGTGTCATAATACTCGGAGAAAACCTGATTAACGTTACGCCATTGAAGGAAAATTTGCATCCCACAGAATCTTTCATTTTTGAATTTTTTATTTCGGGGTACCAGAGAGTTATTATTATTTTACGGGTGGTAAGACAGTTTAATGCGTGGGAAGGTCTTTTAGGGCTCATTTCCTGTTTATAAATTACAATATTTCCTTCACCAAAATGACAAAACCATCATGCTCTCCATATTTTGATAAACACTGGAAAGAAATATATTAAACATTAAATTAAATTAATTTATAAATTTTATAATTTAATCATATAAACATACATATCTGGGTGTAGAGAGAGACCGCGCCCGATTGGGTTTGTAAAAAAAAATTAAAAATGGGATTACTAAATATAGGTAATATCCAAAACCGCATACCCTTTTCAACATATCATGTAATAAATCTCCTATGTATGGCGTAACTCGAGTTACGTATGTTTTAATATATTGCGATGCATCCTGCATTTAATTTTAATCTTGCGGGGTCTCCAATTAATGTTTAAAAATATTTAGATTCGGCCCAAAAAGCATTCCTCGGCAATACAATCATTAGCCTATCGAAATATCAATTCCATACATATTTTTCTCAACTTGTCATTGATATCGCGCTTTCCAAGCATGAAAAGAATTCTATGACTAACGGTAATGAAATATTTAATAACAATTTGCAATTACTTCATTAGTTTTTAATAGTTTCCACTTCGTAGAAATATAATTGTTTATCGATACACATAAAATTTATTATTGCAAGTTGCAACCAAGCGTGATGTCAAAGTAAACTTCCATATTTTGTCTCGAAATGCTCCATCCGTGATTGGAACGAAAAACACCTAACCTTCATTGTTTAATTTCAATTTCAATAACAATGCCATTGTGTAAAGCCAAAATTACGTTACTGTTGCTTCATTGTACCTTTGGATGGCGTCAATGCTCTACAACTAGGAAATTGGCACAAACGGTCCCGTGTTTCGTAAATAAACCTATGTTTATTACGACAATTTGATAAGGATTCGATTCGGAAAAAAAAAAATCAGTAAAATGTTAAACAAAGATTTTGTTGTTCCAAGTCTTTTCCAGACGACTTCTCGAACGGCTTATTGTTCCATTGTTCTGAATCTTTCTCCCAAAGCGTTCCGGTACCATGGAACACCGAACACGCTGAATAATTAAGTTTAACTACAAAAGATGGTGGTGGAACGACCATAACAAAATAAAAAAAAAAGTTTTCCCGATCGAAAATCACCGATATTAAAATTTTCCAATTGTTGTTGCTCGTGCAAGTGCATCCAAAAGTGTAGGTACTTGCGTAGGCAAATGTTTGTTATTATTTGGCATGTAATTATTTAAAACGCGCGTGACGTACGTACATAGGGGGGCGATGGGGGGGCGCCTAGCCGATTCATGTAAAGGAAACAAGCCAAGGCTGAAGGCTGTGCCCCCACTTGTAATTTGGAATGCAGACAGTCGTTCTGTGATGCGGGCATGTTAAGTTGGTCATTTTGTGAAATGGATTATAAGGCCTAAACTTCAATCGAACACGAAGTAAGTTATCTTTTTTGTAATTTAAAAAAAATAATTCAATCGGCTTCGGCTTATACTCGGCTTTGGCTCTTGTGACTGTTTACGTGTTTCCACGCGATACATAACATTTTTGAAAGTTTTATATAATACAAAATTTTGAACATTTCAAAATATCATTGGCAAACACATCTGAAGGTCGATTTTAAGTAGTAATTAATGGAAATTTGATGATTTAATCAAGGCCGTCACGCTCGCCTACCAACCAAAAACAAGCGGGTTCCATTTTTGATTTTTTAATTTATTCTGCGATGTTTTGCGAAATTCACGACGTAATTTTTGTTTACCTTTAATGGGTCCCTACCAGTGGCGGTCCGTGAATAAATAATTTGGGGAGACTGGAAATCTAAAGTACTAAAAAGTACTAATAACAGTATTAATTATTAACAAAACTAAAAATGTTAAACAATCTATATCAACACTGCATTCTTTTTCTCGACAAAAATTTACGCAAGTATTAAAACAAAACATTTTATTACGTTTATCGCAACCAATAAGCCCCTAAAATTTAGTAAACCAACTGTAACACCGAAATTTTATAGTAAATTTACCTTCTTAATAATTATTATTCTAATGAAAAGCTGGGTGTTGATCTATTTACACTTCTGATAAAGCATTAAAATTATTTTTTAACAAAAAGTCCAATATTAATTCTTAATTCCATTGATGAAAATAATTTAAAAATTATAATAAAGCAATAAAAGCACAAACAAGTAAAAGTTGTAATAGCAAATATATCATAGTATAATATTGCATAAACTTTGAAAGAGACTAGACTCATCGTTGGTAGATTTGTTGTATGCAATTTCGCACTCCTTCTCTCTCTAACGCTATGTATTGATAGCATTTTAACATTGTAGGTGCATTTTATGTATGAGTCTTTAGTAAGAGCGTCTCATCCAACTGGCAGCCGTCGCGTCGTTATCTTGGCATATCAGTATCACTATTTAATTTTAATCGCAGGTGTTGATTTCAAAAGCTTTTCTTCAGAAAATAATTAGGTAAAAATATAATTAAGAAATTAAAATACCACATAATTTTCTTGTAAATTATGATTTTTAATAAAATATTTTTTTATTAGTGGCTGACTTTTTCTGGGGAGACGCAGTCTCAAAGACTCCCCTGACGGGCCGCCACTGGTCCCTACTTATAATTTGGGTAAACAAATTTTGCAAATTACACAGTTATCGTTTGCTTAATGGATTGTACGTCAGTCAACGTATTTTTAGCGTCTGATAAACTTAATTCAACATTTTATCGTTCTTCATAGAAATTCTATTTTAACATTTCGTTGTATTATATTTTTTAATTGGTCAAACCCACGTGATAGGCTTATCGATACAACTCGGCCTATGGGGATTTCCCCGTGGGGTTGTTTTCCCCCGGTTGCTGATTACGTCATTGCACTTCTTTTTATTTTACGTTGTAAATATTACTAGAATTGCTGGTGTTCCAACCTCAAAATTTTGATTTCGTGGAATCTTGAAAATTAAAAATCGCTTTTACAGTAATCCTTCCCAGACAATTTTTGTTGCAAATTTTATTCCCTTCATTTTTGTTTATATAAAATTTTCCATTTAGGTGCACCGTTTCCGAGATAAGTGACCATAACAGCAATGGTAATTTTATTAAGTCACTGTATCTCGGAAACCGTGCGACGAAATTGAAAAATTTATATAAACAAATTTGAAGAGAATGAAATTTGCAACAAAAAATGTCCAATAAGTTTTGCTGTCAAAGCGAGTTTTATACGATAAAAAAGTCTTTGCATGGTACAATACACATTGCTAACATGGGAGGGTCCGAATACTTTTGCGCGTAACTGTACCTACGTCATGATTCGGGAAATTCCCAGAAACGTTAAGAAAATCTTGATGTACCTGTACAGCTTATTTCACTTTCCAATCTAAATGATCTTTGGAATTTCTTTCTCTTATTGGATTTTTTAGATCCATTCAGGTAAATAAGTCCACAGTTCTAGGAAGTTACCTGCCAAAGGAACCGCTGCGGTTTTTGAAAAATTAACAATGTAAACATAAATTCTTGTGTTAATAGATAAGCCAAAGTACATGAATTTTATCTTCATAAATATTTTTGCTGAAATGCTTTACGATGGTAAGCTTGTGAAGAATTTATGATTTTCACAATCTGCACCACATTTTTGATGTTGTTGAACTTCTTTTATTGTTCTCGATGTGCAGTTGTCCGTTAATTAATATTTTGGATGTCCACTTCGTAGAATTAATTAAAAGCATGCGAATTTTGAATATAGGCATGACGCGATAGAAGTTTGAAGACTTCTTTGGTTTTTGTGCTTCCAGTTCTTCTTTTTTCAAACAAAAGACATCCGATTTGATTGTTTCGACACGAATAATTTTTTTACCCATGTCAATCAAAACAAAAGCACGGCGATTCTTACTCTCAGCCAATGATAAAGTCTCTGTACGATCCAATAAAAATTGCTCTCTGTAACTCAAAAACGGTACGACGAAACAGAAAAATGTATATGAACAAAAATGAAGAGAATGAAATTTACAACAAAAAATGTCTAGGAAGTATTGCTGTAAAAACAAAAACAAGTCTTCGAAACGCGAAATTTACATTGCCAACACAAATTTTTCCTGATCTTACCGTTGTTCAATTGTTTAGAAACAAAAAAGTTTGAGCGAACATCGGAATCGGGCGGGGGGGTTACATAAACTTATAGTTGACTTTGTTTACCCCCCCCCCCCTCATAACTGAAATATATTATAAACCAATTATTTCTTCCACTTGGAGCCGATCTTGTTTGTTCAGCAAACGTGACCTTTCTGCATTCTTCTGTCGGTAGTTTTTAGCAAATCTACGCTAGGTAGAACCGTACCGTTAGATTAGAACTAACAGATAGCCTCTGCTTTATCTAAAATAACATGTTGAACTGAATCTCATATTTTATCATCGACCATTAATTTATCGAGACCACACATTTTCAATGTAAATTCGTAGGTGCTCGTGGTTTTCGAAACCAAGGACTTCAATCTGGTCAGACGTGTATTGCAACGAACCGCAATTTCTGTGCATGTATGTATTATATATTTTGCTCGATCGGCGAGACTGTAATTTCTATATTTTTGTAACAAAAAAGATCTTCCAAGAAGTTGAAGAATCTATGGGAAAGTCCTGTTTGAAGAGGATGGCCCTCGCGTAAGTCTTTTTGTTTCCCTAATTTTCCTGTTACCTAACAATTTATCGCTATCAGTTTATCTAATAATTATCGTCGTAATGTTCGTGCTAGTAATACGTGGGCTTAATCGGCCCTCCGTGAAGGATATTTAATAAATAAAACGAATAATACATTGTTTTTCTCAAATTGCGTAACGAAATGGTGCGTACGTGAGCAGACGGAGTTTACTATTTATCGTAAATAATAATCAATGGTTCTTTCTAGTAACTAGTAAGTTCCCTTCCTTGCCCTACCCTATCCTTTATTGATTTTCCCGTGCGATGTTGTGAAATGTAAATTCTCACAGCTGACACGTGATCGGCCCTTATCTCTCACGTAACATCCTGCTACTTCGTAATAATTTTCATTCATGCTATGAGAATACTTTTAATAATTAGAGCGTTGTCTTAATAGCGGTAATTTTTATTCGCGAGAATTGAATAAGGTTAAGTTCTCACCGTTTGACGTTACGCTTGACGTTTCACTTTTCCACGAATTTTCCATTATCGATGGGAAAATTGACTTTTAATCGATAACAATAATATTTATTGCAACAACCTATAGGAACGAAACGATAAAAAGATTAAATTCCACTCGTGAGGTCAGGTCTTCTTTGAAATGCGGTTGCGCCCGCCCTACCAGTCATTTATGTGGCAACGCAGCTAACATTCTGTCCGCTTTCAGCTTTCTCACGGTTCGAAAGCTGCACGGGGCCCCGTTTCGAACTTTACAGTAAAAATGATCATAAGTGGTCAATTTTAAATTATTTTTACACAACACTAAGGTTAGTACTTGTTTGTTTATCATTTTCTTGTTTTTGATTTGCTAAATACTGGATTTGGCCGGACCATATGTCAGTTCGCGTGTAACCCGAATTTCGGTAAACAAGGACGGCGACTTCTATTTTCGTATGTTTTTTAATCGATAATTTTTTGGTGCCCTTTTGTGTGTGTGTGTGGGAATCGCCGACTGCGAACGTCGGGTAGGGTCCGGAATGTGAGCTTAGGGCTTTTTTTTTGTATCCGGCGCTCGGTCATTGATGTGCTCTTGAAAGAATGTGGTAGGGCTGGATGGTTACGGGGCTCGGGGAACGGTACAGAAAGGAATGCTGGAAATAGTGAATGGCTCTGAAACTTCACGTCTGCAGTCTTTGAAAGTCGGTTTTTGCTGCTAGGCGTCTGATAACGGGATCCGACAGTCACTTTTTTAATTGATCAATTTTATTTTAAGCTGGCTGGTTTTACAATTCTTGTGTTTTTATTGCAGAAAAATCCAACACTTTTTAAATAATCTAAAAATGGCACTGGTAGAACATAGACTTTCAGCACAATTTGATAGATGCGAACCTATCGAGTCGCGAGACCAACCCGACGATGGTGGAAACATAATGAAACAAGAAATTAACAGAATACTATCCTACAGAAATTGGCCAGTGAAGTTTATGGATATCAATAAATTGGCGAAAGCTGGATTCTATTACACCAAAAAGGACGACAGCGTATGTTGCGCTTTCTGCAATATCGTACTAAATCAGTGGCAGGAAGGCGACGATCCTATGGAAGATCACAAGAAATGGTCAGCAAATTGTCCATTCGTGCAAGGCCGTGATTGCAGAAACATTCCAAGTACTCTTGATTCGGTCCCGATTTCGGAAGGTCATGATGTCTGCGGAAGATTTGCATTCCAAATAATGCCAAATTCGCTGCCGGAACAGGAAACCCCCAGGTTACCTCCTGCTAGAAGCTATGGACTCCCACATCACGGTGGACCCGTCTATAAAGAGTAAGTAACTTTTTGTTGAATCTGTGAAATTTACTAATTTATGTTTCTTTTATCAGATATGCCTCGCTGGATCAACGGTTGAAATCCTTTAGAAATTGGCCAAGTGACAAAAAATTAACACCGGAACAGTTGGCAACTGCTGGTTTCTTCTACCAGGGTGTGGATGATAGGACGGTGTGTTTTTATTGTCGGGGCGGTTTGAACAACTGGGAAGACGACGACGACGCGTGGGAACAACATGCAAAATGGTTTCCGAAATGTAGTTTTGTGTCGATGCAGAAAGGTGAACTGTTTATTTCGGAAGTGCACAATAAATTAGGCGATGCAGTGTTGAGTAAAGCGGAAGCGGTAACTTTGGAAGTTCCTAGTGATTTGAGAACGAGTTTGAAGGTGGAAGACAGTGCAGCGACAACTAGTACAGTGGTAGCAAAACCTAAAGAAGTTAAAACCAAAGATCTAGCAACGGAAGACAAACATTCCGATTGTACAACATGTAAAATGTGTAAAATATGTTACTTGAAAGAAGTGGGCATAGCATTTATACCCTGCGGACATACCGTGGCTTGTGTTGACTGTACTTCGGCGCTTAGTTCTTGCCCTTTCTGCAGGGAACCAATAAATGCTACTTTGAGAGTCTTCCCGTTGTAAGAATACGTTCGTGTTGCGAACAAATCATAAGCACTTTTTGTAAATTTGACCTGCTTTGGTGTTTTTTTGTAAAAGAAACAAACCGAGGGGTTTCTTTTCTTTGAGTTGGTGATAGTCACGTAATTGTGTGACGCAAATAAAAAAAATTTTGTACAGAAATTAAATCAGTATTATTTTTTCATATTGAAAAATTTTGTACAGTTTGTTTTTCAACAGAAAATTGCCAAATCGGGTTAAATAATGGGAAAGAAAACCGAAATTTCCATTTTATTATTTCCCTACTAGAAAGAAGTAACTCTGCAAAAATTATATTTTTATAACAAGTAGTTCTTAAATCATGCACTCTGTGGTGGAACAAGAGTTAAGTTTTTATTTTATTGGACGCAAATTTAATAGTACAAATTATTTAGATGCCTGTATATTTTGGAATTATCGAGAGAGCGAGGACAAAATTATATTAAAAAATTAGTGACGTTGGTTTTATTGTGTTTTTTACGCTTTTAGTTGTTTGCTAAGTCCTTTTAGTACCTTAAATCTTAAAGCTGTATACAAACTTCTAGCTTCGAGAAGATTTACGCTTATTAATCTTAAATAATTACGCAACATACCTTATTACATGAAACCAACCGACTTACACTTGAAGTTGTACGCACAATAATTAAAAAACCAAGTGATACATGCCATTTAGTCACCGTTTTTAAGTTTAGGGTACGTGTTGTGTGTTATATGGAGTGCAAGAAGTATAAATGTGTTATTTTTGCTTTCAATTGCTTTTAGCTTCATTTGAACTTAACTTGTACCTCAAATAAATTATATCAACCACAAAAAATATCAATACGAAGTGGTTATCATAAAAATTGTAATAGATTTTTGAAACAAAATGATTTGTAAAGTTTTAACTATTTAAAATAGAAAAACTAGATTTATGTATTTATTAAATAAAAATATTTCAAACGGAGTGCTTTGTTCTATTTTTCTAGAAATATATCTTATCTTCCGAGGTTGTATAATCTATTATTACTTCAAAACAATTTCAACTAATGTATTACCGAGTTCTTTAAATTCCTTTTATGATTACGGTGAAGTACACCGGTAGAAAAGTAATACCCGATATAATGTAAGTTGGGTACCCAATTCAAATGTAATAAAAAAAGTTTTTCAAACTGTGCATCGAACCCATGGTGTTGGTCAGGCAACACACCGCACTGTACTGAACGGACACTGGTCAATAAAATAATCCAATACAAAGATTTTTTGGTTTTATCTAAAAATTCTTTATTAGTATACATTTTCTTTTTAAACTTTCATTTTCTTCATCTCGCTCTTGTCTTCTTCTACGGTTTCTCCTGATTAAACAAAATTAAAACATTTTGAGAAACCTGGTAAAACAGAATACTGAAATTGATACAAAATCAGCATTGCTGAAATAAAACAAAATAAGTCGGCCATATTACTTAAGCACAGATTAATTTGCGAAAAGTATTGATCCCAAAATCAAAGTCGGAAGATAGTTTTTCCAAAATGCCGTCGAAAGCTTCGACAAGCAAGAGTTCGAGTAGTAAGAGTTCGACTAGTAAGAGTTCGACTAGCAAGAGTTCGACTAGCAAGATTTCGAGTCCCGATAAAAGTGGCAGCAAGTCAAAATTTTTCTCACTTCCAACCAGCAAGAAATCGTCCTTAAAATCCGGAGTAGTAGATTTATCGGCAGCCCAATATGTTCTGCCCGAAGATGGCCTAAGTTCCAAAACCCAAATAAGCACGGCAGAAGATAAAGAGAAAGCTCGAGGTAAGAACCGAATTTACAAACGATGTGATGCTGCAATTCTTCTTTATAGCAAAATGGCTTACAATGCAAATGCTGAAGTATCAAAATCGAGAGTTGTATTTGAAGATAACTTTGAGAGAAATGATCTTCTATATAATTTTCATTCTTCTTCTCACAATAGGTAAATCGAAATTTTCTGTGTAAAATGGAAATAACACTGTATCTTTCAATTTTTAGTTTCGTTTGGAATAATTGACCCAAAAATGTACGTTTTTCATCGTTCTACCGTTAGTTTATTTATTACAAGAAAGTTTTACACATGGAACGAGGAGATAATTACTTTTCCGGAAGTTACAAGAGTTAATGATTTTTGGAAAGTAATAATACAAATTTTCTGAAAAAATGTTATCGATAGATTTTCTCCGAGGATGCTGCTAAATCAAATTTTACTTGTTTTAGTATCTCATAAATGTTGGGCAGCACGCGTTTTATGAGCGCATCTGGTACGACAACTTCTCGCGTAGTGTTCCTCAGCGCCGATTCTTTGGCGAAACCCTATTGCTCGGAGTACCAAGGATGAGGATGGTGAGAGGTATTTTTTCTGTCGACATTGTTTACCGATATATATTTTAGGTAATAGTACGAAATAATTCCTGTGTAATTCATAAATTCTTTCGAGACTTATTTCTCGATTGCTATGGTGACTACTCTCACAGCGCAGAAGATAGAAAAATATTTCGCAAAGGGATGAACGGAACAGCGTATTCGAGTCAACCACTTTCAAATATTTTCTTTGCTAAAGTTTGGAATCCACAGGTGGCAGTACTCTAGTTCCAAAAAAACCGGTAGCTATCCTTTTATGGGAAAGGCGGCAACTTACTATGGTGGTGGTTATTATCAAAATTTTCACCAAGACATGGACTTAAACCAGTTTATCTTGGACTCGCTGCATGACAACATGTGGATTACACTTGGAACAAGAATGATCTGCGTGGACTTCACGGCCTATAACGGAAATTTAAACCTATTTTTATCGGGAAAGTAAAACTCCGTCCATCTACCAACGAAATTTATTCTACCCGCCAAAACCTATTTTCAGGCTTATTTTTGAATTTCCTCCCACCGGTGGAATATTACCGTCATACAAATTCAATACAATGAAACTTATACGTTACGTATCGAAATCGGATTATTTGATTACAGCCTGTGAATGGCTGTGTGCATGCTACATAGTTTACTACACGATAGAAGAATTACAAGAACTTGCGTATTACAAGATGGAATATTTCAAAATATTCTGGAATTATGTCGATGTTACCGTAATAATAGTAAGCATTACCTATAAGAAAACAAAATTTTTCCATTCTTGCTAATCTTGACATATATTTCAGTTGGGATATGTTTGCATAATTCTTCAGGTGGGACTGATACACGAAACACAAACAACTTTTAAAAAAAATTTGCACCGAGATACTACGTATCCAAATTTCGAACTAATCACTATTTTGTACGTTAATTATGTTTGTATCTTTGCTAGTTTGTTGTTTCTGGCAAACATTAAACTGTTCAAATATTTCAGTTTCAATAAACGAATGAGTCAGTTAAATAATACATTGCATAAGGTACGCCATCCGATTTCAACATCAAAAGTTACATATTTCATTGTCTTACTTTTTCAGTGCGCTCTGGACATTGCTTCATTTTCTCTAATGTTTTTCATTATATTCCTAGCATACGCGGAGCTAGGCTACCTATTTTTTGGGTCCTACGTAAGTTGAAAATTAATTTTAAAAATTTCAAAAACGATCTAAATTTCTTTAGATCGAAGGCTTTAGCAGCTTGGGAACATCGATGTATACGCTTTTGCGTAGCATACTGGGAGACTTCAACTACATGGAGATAGAGGAAGCCAACAGAATTTTGGCACCAATTTATTTCATAACTTACATTTTTTTGGTATTTTTTGTACTCTTGGTAAGTGAAAAATTATAAAAACGAATTGGTGGGATTGTTTCTTAAAAATTTTACAGAACATGTTTTTGGCCATTATAAATGACACTTATTCGGACATAAAAACCGAAATGGTGGTCAGATCCGACGAAATGCAAATGTCTGAATATATCATAAGAGGTTTCTATCGATTTTTGGACAAATGCGGATGTGGTCAGTTCGTTCCGAGACCCAAACTAAAGCAGGATGAATACAAACTAACCGTGAGACAACTTGAGAGTGCATTGAAAAAGTTGAGTGGTTTGAATTTTAAATACAATTTTTTTAAAAGATTTGTTTTAGGTGCGGTTTTCTCGACGATGAAATTGAAGATTTCTTCGAACGCTACAGTGTAGATCCGAATGCAGGCATAGGAGAATTCGACAGCAACAAATTAATGGCCGAATTACAGGGTATTTAAATTTTTGAAATAAATTTTTCCCCTCTTTACGACCAACTGTTTTAGATGGTTTTGAAAAAGCCCGATATGCAGACTACGTCAGCAGTAACAAAAGAAACAGAATGGGTTCGGCTGAATCTGAAGGCGATTTTAAGTATAAAAGTGGTGGACTAATTACGATTGAAGATTTTATATTGTAAGTCAATATTTTAATATTTTTTTTTCGAAAATATCTGCTGTTAAGTGGAATTTGATTTTGACTGTGCCACTGACTTGTTGTTTTATTAGTAATAATTGTGAGTTGACTTCAGAAGCCCGGGTAGCTCAGTCGGTAGAGCATTGGACTTTTAATCCAAGGGTCCAGGGTTCAAGTCCCTGCGCGGGCGATTTTTTAAATTTATTGTTGAATTCACTAACATTTTGATATCCAAATGAGTCAAAAGTTTGAATTCACTGAAGAAGCCCAAATTGTAGTTTAATAAAAATTAATTAGTAATGATCTTGCCGAGTTCCTGCTTCTTGTTCTTTCACTTATATCTTGGATCTGTCAGGCTACCGGGCTTTCGCTAAACGAAACTAGGATTGGTTTATTATGCCGATCGCTGACGACTGTTATTTGATGCACGCTTATTTCCAATTCTCCAGCTTCGAAAGAATCGAGAAAAAATGTCGATTGGTCGTGAATTTCCTTGAGCTGCAAAAAAATTTAAATTTCAACTTAAAATAAAATGGAAAATTGTTATTACAGTTAGTTCTATTTGATCAGAAAATAATTAGTTTACTTAAAATGTTTAAGAAGGTTTGAAGTAAAATTTGGTAATTACGGAAAAGTTAATTTATATTGAAAACCATCGATGACAAGATAATAAATTATTCCATAAATTAACAATGATAAAAAATTGTATTATTTTCAGAAAAGCCGGCACAAAATTATTGTATTTCCTGTTAGCAAAGAGAAAAAAAATGTAATTTTAAACAAGTTATAAAAAATGCAATGTATTTTTACCACGGAAATTTTAAATCGGTTGTTGTGTTCTCGAGTTATTACACGAAGCATTTAGTAATTATAATATTTTGCTTGTTTCTTGTAATAACTCCAGAACAACGTAAAATTCTAAGTTCGTAAAATACAAATTTATTGACATGTAGCCGATTCGAATTACTAAATTAATATCTTTTGTTACAGACACCAAGAGAAGTTATTCGAATTGGAAAAAGTTATATATATGCTTACACAAAAAGTGGAAGTGTTAATTAAAAGATTAGAAACTCTGGATAATGTCAGAATGACACACGTAGACACCCAGAAGAAATAAAATCCAAGTGTTACGTTTAAGATAATAAAACTTGGAATAGGTACATAGCAATTTTATTTTGTTAACAACAATATTTATTAATATGTACAGAAAATATGATAAATGAAAATCAGTCAGTATTTTAATACTTACATAAATTAACAAATATAAAAAATAAAAAATTGTTACATAATTACATACAATCACATGAAATTTTTTTAAAACTTGAATAATAAAAACATAAACCAACAAAAAACATAAACATTTTTCAGAAAATAAAAAAGAATTTAATCGACACCACTACTTAAAAATAAGAAGAAAGCAAATACATATTTAATTTAGTTTTTAGCTACACATGTGATGAGCATTCTAAAGTATCACAACGTTTTCGTGGCTTGTTTATAAAAACTGTAAGGCATTGTCTAAATTCTAGTTTTCCCAGTCTTTAATGCTAAAACACAAGATGACTTACAGTACAATTATCCTTTGCCAAGTTGCCAAAAATTGGTAACAATTGTTAAGCTAATTTTAACGTGACCGCCCAATTTGAGGCAGGGATTGAAAAAAGATGACCGTATGAAAGAGAAAACAAAAATTAAAAATCGACGCCATGTGCACACGATACAAACTTCCCTTATCACAGTCCCTATTTTTATTTAAAAAAAAAGTAACAAAATCATTTTTCGAATAAAATAATGCACACCTACAGTGACTGCAATAAATAATAATATGAAAATTTCCTACATCATAATATACTTTTTTATAATAAGGATTTAACAATTTAAAAATACTTACGCTCAATTTTTTATATAATTTTCTATTTACATTTTTTTCTTTAACCGGATATGCGTTAAATTACGGCAAACAAGCGAAATTAATTTTTTGTTTGTTTTCTTTTTTTTAGTGGACGGTTTAAATAAAAGTCAAGCATAGACTGCAAGTTCTGCATAATAAATAAGAGGCTGGCTACGGGGCTATTTTGCTAAAAGTTTGAATTTTGCGGGAAAAGTGGCGAAATCTCTTAACTTTGAGGCTAGCTAATTAGAATTTTTCTGTATTTGGCACAAATAATACTTAATCGAGGGAGGGGGCTGGTAGGTAAAAGGTTCCGGTGATCTTAAGCGGTGAAAAAATCGCCTACGAAGCTGTTTTCGGTAGAATGCTTAAATACTTAATATAAGCATTTAAATTTTTTAGCTTATTTATGCCAATTCTAGTAACACCCCTCTCTCGTAGAAATAAAAAATTTTGGAATAACCTCAAACTTACTGATTATATTAGATATATTTTCACCACTTTCGCTGTTTAAAACATCAAAACGGTTTCGAAATTCTGTCAACCAGGTAATCCACTAAAAAGGTCACAATCGCGTTGTCTTATCTTCTGGAATGCATATAAAGAGCTAATTAGTGTAGATAAACGAAATTTATCTACAAAATTAAAATTTTTTTTTGTTATCTTTATCGGAAGTGTCCGAAAATCGCTTCTCCAACGAATCGCATTCGGCCATCTCTTCGCCGTGTTCCTGATACAAACTGGACGCAAAATTGGTATCGATGCTATCGTAAAACTCTTTACCATCTTCTGGTTGGTTCCATAAAAAATTATTTGCAGTCTGGTACTTATAACTACTCGAAGTTTCGATGGTCACCGGTTGAACTGATTCGTTTAAGTCTAAAGAATCGGGATAATTATCGATAGAATCAGAGTTCAATGATGAGGGAACCCATAGAGATAGAGATTTTCCTTTTATAGTGCTTGAATCCACCTAGAAAGCAATTTTTAACGATTAGATTTAAAAAAATAATAAAACTCGGTTTAATTCGGGTTGTTTCTCTCTGACTCGACTTAAAAGTTGCAAAACAAAAAGTTAGTAGCAAAATTAAAATAAAAAGCAGCAACAAACAATGCGATTGTTATTAATTGTTTATTCAAAAAAATGTAATTGGGGCAATTCTAGTAATTACCCCACTAATTAAAAGCGATCTTGACACACACACAGATTTACTCTCGTTCTTAAAAAGTTCAAGAAAGAAATGCAGCTGGATAGTAAGGAAAGGCGAAGACCCCGGCGAAGGTTAAAAAAGCAATCGGGTATTAGGTGCTCCCCCAAGAGGAGTTCTGGTTACGCTACCGTACATACAGAGTTGCTTGCCGTTTTGAAAATCTGGTAACCCTGCGTCAACTCGTGAGAAGAAATATTTCAAAACGAAATTTTGTTACAAACGGCGGGAACATTAGAACAGAATTCGCAGGCGAACAATCGCCTAAATTTTTGTCTATGTAGATATCGAGTTCAACTAATTAAATTGCTCAAATCACCTACATTTTATTCAATTCAATTTTGGGTCACGAATACAATAAATAAACTGTCCATTTAAGCAATTTAGCTGCTTTCTAGATGCAGATATTTAAAAAAATAGTTAATTAAAAGAGTCAATAAAAAAAACATAAAAGTTTAATTAAAATTGTCCCGATGAAGGTGAAAAAGTTTCATTATGTTCACACTGAAGCGTTTGAGCGGAAACGCGGCCGGATATGGACGCCGACATCTGGTGGTCTTTCAAAGAGAGATACAATAATTATTCACAATAAATGCTTATTCAAGCACATATCCCATACGAAATTAAATTAACCGAGTCGCAATAATAATACAAATACTTCACGTAAACTCGCAACTAATACACGCAGTTAGTACAATCAACAAGCATAGCAATAAAAGCATAAATAAAAAAAAAACAAGCACGACTTACTGCACAATAGACGATGTGAAATAACTAAAAATAAGGAAGGCTCCTATGATGGGCCGTTGTCGAGAATTTTCAACCAATTGCTCCAGAATGAAAGTTTTGGTCGTACCTTGCCGTCTGTTGTATCCCTAATGCTATTACTTCGCCTCACTGGACCGGAAGATCTTCTTAGCGAGAGATCTCGCTTAGTGCTTCGATTCGAATTCAGACTGTTATTGATCGACGACTCACGAAGTTTGGTCAGCGATTCGGCACTTCTCAGTTTGCCAGTCAACGAATCCTTCGTGTTGCTCAGTGAGACGTTTCTGGATTTCGACAAGGAAGAATTTTTGCTGCCCGTTAAACTATTTCCGTCGCTTTTATGCCGTACAGATTGTGCAGAGTGTGCCCTACCAGGTGAATCTCCGCTACGACTACGTGCACTGGGTGCAGGACTATGTTTACCTCCTGGTGGTTTTGGAGCCGCGTAGCTCTTCACCAACGGAATTTTGCTGGGTTTCTTTTTGCCGCTATCGCCCTTTCGAGCCGACTCGGCTTGGTCGTGTGCCGACTCGGTGCTACTAGAATGGTCGAATTGCAAATTTAACGGAAGCGGACTCATCGCTTTCATACTGGCTGTCGTGATTTCCACGCGCGATCTGTCGTGACTTTCGGAAGTAACAGACTCCAGGTTTGGTATGATATCGGGAGACGTCGTCGCCGGCCTCTGAAGTTGTTCCAACATTCGAACGCGTGCTCTGGTTCCTTCCAATTCTATGTTCTTATCTTCCAGCTAAACACAAAATGATTTACGAATTGCAGAGAGTATAAGTGAGCGGTATACTAACCTGAAAGCGCAAGTCTTCGTTTTCTTCCCGAGCTTTATCTAATTTATGTTCCAAAGTGGTAGCTGTATCTAATTGTTGTTGCAAAACCTAAAAATAAAAAATAATACATTTAATGTGTTTTGTGATGAACGTAGTGTTGAAAGGGTGGCCGAAAAGAGGAATAGAGGTGGTCCCAAACATGTTTATCATTAAACGTCAAATAAAGTGTGACGAGCCGGAAGATTTAATTTAATCAGACAATCTCGTGGTTTTGCACGGGTTTAAATGAAATTTATTGGATAATAACTGGAGAAATCGGGTTCACAAAAACCAATGCCAAGGCTCTTAGCTTTGCTATAAAATGCAGTTACTTGGGAGATAATAGTCGACGTGCAGCTATGTATATAATTTATCGTGCTTTGTATTTCTTAATGCTTCAATACTCGGCAGATTTACAACTTCGACTTTGACAAGATTTCATTGTTAATTTTGACCTGAACTTGGTACGATAACATATTTCTCGAGGTTTGAAAATTTGAAAGATGATTGTATCTACGATTTCGAACCGGGAAATTGAGATGGATGGTCGGAATAAATTAGAAAATATTAAGACGTGTCAGTGGACGAAGCAGTCGTGAGATTCCAATAATTTTATAATTTTACGCCAACTAAACCCAAGTTGCGCTTACCGTTCCAGCAGCATTGCAGATTGGACAATAGAAGTTTGCGACAACAAACAATAGGCGTTTAAATTTTAATAAAACGCTGTCGCAAGTTCGTGTCACGTAGGTCGTTACAAAGTTAAAATCGAACGTGTTAATTGAGTTTGTATGAAACAACAATTCAATTGTGGGTAAACACGTGCGCACAACTTTGGACTGACGAAAAATTCTGGGAGTTAAATATGTCGGTCTGGAGAATAAGCAAGCACAAAGGAACTAATCTTGAATTCAAGTTTATGACAAGTAAAACTGAATTTAATATTTGAACATGCGGGTGGTAGTCTGGCTAGGAGGAAGCTACATCAAGATTCAACGGTGAAGTATTTTGACGGCTCGGTATAAATACTTCAAGATGACTGACGTCCTTACCGAATTTATAACAACGAATAAAAAGCGGCCTTCTAAAAATTACTTCCATTTTAAGAGTCCCCCGATTAGTTTACTCATGAGGAAATTATACTGTTGCATGTTGACTAACATTAAAATTGTTACAAGGATAACTCGCTATTGTGTATCTTCTGAAAAAAAAGGAATAAAATTATAAAATTTTAATACCATTTTCGGTCAATTTGCAATATGAAATATTTGTAACTCGAAAACTTTTGAGAGCCTTGTGCAAATTGTCCAAGGTCTCTTTCCTAATTACATCTCATCAAATCGATCGGATTTTGATCTAGAAAAATTTAAAACTAAACGAGTTAGTGGAGGAGACTCCAGAAATATTTGGGTTTGTATCACGATTGGAAGCGTCGAGGTTAACAGATATGTCGGTGGCTATGGGACTTGGATAAGACGAACGTGGCCGAACGAGGATGGAAAACAATGAGGCAGGCGTCCAGCAGAGAAACCATTATGTTGGATAACCCAGTGAAGCGTAAAACTGTTAATTTAGCAAATAAATGAAAAAATAACTTACTTGATTATGTACAGTGGAAGTTAGCAAATGCTTTTGCAATACCAACGGATCACGTTCCTTCAAAATGGCGCCAATTTTATTCGAATCGGGCACTTTAATTCTTGGTATACATTCACCTAAAACACTGTCCAGCACACTATGACTCAATCTTCTCCGACTTCGTTGAGACGTGGGCTGTTTATTTACACCACCGAATCCTTTATCACTGGAAATTTTAACATTTTCGGGCGAACTAGGTGTACTTTTATTAGTCACAAACTGAGTATGAAGATCGTGAATACGAGTGTTCACTTCACCACTTTGAGTCATCACAGATTTTAATTGCTCTTCCAAGTCCTGCTTAGCACAAATGAGATTTTCCAAGTCTTCCTGAAGTCTCGAGGTGTGAACCCGACCGGCAAGAAGTTCGGCTTCCATTTCGGCAACTCGATCCAGTAACAAATCGCGTTCCCGTCTTAAATGCCTTACGTCATCCACCGAAGCGTGTAAAAGGACCCTTTGGAAATCATCGTCGCTATGCTGACTGGAATTTTCCTTCCCCGTCCTCAGCGAATCGTGCAGCGCCTCCAGTTCGTCTTTTAAACGCGTACCTTTCCTATGTATTACGTCTAAAAGGTTCCATAATTCGTCGTCCGTTTCGCTTGGTTCTGGTATTGCCGATGTGGAAGGTGGAGGTGCGCTGGACGACGCACTATGCGTTTCTTTGCTCGAAGTTTCGGTGCTAAATCCGGAATCTTGCACGCCGATTTCTCCGCTTTTCTTCCCTCGAGACTCGTCCTTGTGGGTTATTTTCCGACGTACTCTAACTCCTGGTTCCCATTCTCGTCTCACGGCGATCGGGATGTTTGACGCATGCGATGTCATTGTAGTCGGCGTAGAATTCGCCATTTTGGTACGCAAGTTTGGAAACGTCTCGATAACGAGATCCCGAAAGTCAAGCAGGGCACCCACTTCATTTTGTAATTCCTGGAGGGCGACCAAAGATTTTGCCTGTTCGTTGATGAGGTAATGGAATGGACCGGCGGATTGACGAAGCTGCAGGCAGTCCATGCCCGAGCCCGGCTCGCCGCCCTGCAACAAAATATTATTTTACAATTTGTTACTTCACGTTCAAGGTTCAATTAACATATGACCAAGACATTTCGAGTATGGCAGATAAATAAAAACATGTAAATATTTTTACGATAATATTTGTTACACAACAACAAAATACAATATATGTTGTTATCTAATCCGTGGAAGTTCGACGAAATACAGCGGTTTGGGAAAAACGGAAAAAGCTTTCCCGACCGATTTCATTTTCACGCAGACGAAACAATGTCACATTAACATTAACACTTTCTTCGTCAAAATCGAGGTCATCGAGTTCGCATCTCAAATTTACTCCATTTGGTGACAATAACCCGCTTGTTAAATCGCCCACGATGTTAATCATAATAAGAGTTGTCAACACCAATTTACTTTTGGAATGGCTTAATTAAAAACTGTTTACGGATTGAGCTAGTTTGCAAAAATGCGAGAAAAGACAAGTAGAAAGTAGCTAATTAAGAGAAAAAGAAATGCCGAGCAGAAACTTCCAATTTGGGAAAAACGGATGCGGCCTGTTTTTCTGAGAAAAATTAAGGCCAAAAGCTTCGTACGGGCAGTTTTCAGTGGAAACAAGCTTGGGGAAATTTTCCGGTGGCTCCATTGGGAGGAGAACTCGAGTTGCATCCAAGAGGTTCTTGCAATTTATCGCTGCAATAAAATCATAGCTTGCGCTTATTATGCCCAATTGGGAGGTATAAAAGCAACAGCTGAAATTACACGTTATGGTAATATATTAAAACAGCCCATTATAGGTAAGAGTTAATGGGTGGGCGCCTACACCACCCACAATAGCAGACACCTACTAGATTTGCGATCCAAGATGAACGTCCTTTTAATGGCGGTTTTATTAATTATCTAACTAAAAAAAGTGCACGTATATGGAAAATACATAGAAAGTACAGTTTTATCGGTTTCGGTCTACTGAGCCATAAGAAGGAAAGAATTTAATAAATCACGAACGCACTTCACCTTAATCTGTTCAAAATGCACTCGGAATTTGTTATTTCTCTTGTGATAAAATAATGTCAAAGCCAAGACGATGTGTGTTGACGCAGAAATCTTGTACGGTGCCAGCATAAGAATTAATGGGGTAATGCCACGATACGGAGTACAGATATGGAGAAAATTGTAAATTTGGATTTTTAATGATTGGGTCCGCGGATGACGATAATTTTGACAATGGAACGTAGGTTTATCAAATAAACAAATTAAAAACACCCACTTCTGATGCGTCAAGAGAATATTATTTATTTTTTGTAATTTGCCTGTACTACACCAAATTAAAAACGTGTAATTGGCTAGATAAATCAATTTCGAGACGTAGAAAGTACATTCACGAGAAAAAATGTAAACGTCGGGTGAGCGTAATTTAAATTTGTTTAGAATTACCGGGGTCAAATAGTGTGAGGTCAAGAAGTTATAAGTAGCTCCTTCGTCAATTAGCACGTTTTTCGTCGTTGGCAGGCAGTAAGTACAGATTTTGCACGGCATAATTTGTTAATTTTTTTAACAAACAAACCAATATCAGACGCTTTTAGTAATCTGTAGGTCGCAGACGAGGTCGCACTTTCATATTCGAAGAATATTTTTTTAATCCCATTGCTTGTTGGCGTTTACCAAACCCAAAATCCATCAAATCACGTCACTTTTCAGACCATCCTTCGTATTTTGCAAAAATGTTTGGTTCTGCCTACGCCCAACATAAATTATTTAAATAATTACAGAAGATTAATAATATCAACGAAACTTTTAGACAAATTTTCCTCCCAAATCCATGTACGACGAAGCAACATTTTACATCCTACGAAGCTACGTTAACCAATTTTGCACCACCCTGTTTGTCCAAAAGCAAACTTGAGCCAGTAGACCTCAACTTTTCCGGGAGGTAGTTTAGCCCCCGAAATATGAAACGGGCAGGCGTGCGTACAATTGACTGGGCCATCTCGCGGAAGCTGTGAAAAATTATACTTGTGGTCAGATACGGAAGTAAGCGATACCGGTAATTTTAAAAACGGATGACCCCTTTTCTAGTCTTCCCGTATAACATTTGATGCGTTTGTTCAACCCGCCTGATCCTATTACATTAAGGTCATTATTCCCGACAGAATTTGTTAACAAATTTAAATACGAGAGCTCTAATTACTTTTCAAAATGATTACACTAATAAAAGTGGTCCTTCGTAACACAACCGGCCAAGCCTGCTATTATAACAAAAATATTGAAATAACATAACAGAAGTAATTAGTGTTACGCAAGTCCCATTTGGGCTACAATTTTATCATAATTAACTATTAAGTGTTACGTCAAATTACGAAACAGTCGAGGATGAATAAGGCTATAATTTAGAAAAATGAACCTGGAAGCTGCGAGGCCTCGGGTTCGAATCCCAAACTTTCCAATTTTTGCATAATTTAAATTGGGAAAAAGTGTCAGGTTTCATGCAAATAAGGTAGAAATTTCTGCAGTTGTACATTTTCCAAAGTAATATGAGTTTCTACATGTTCTCGTTTAAGTTACGGTAGATACTTTCTATTGTACCTACCATGCGGGTGGTTTATGTTTAATCAATAATAACTAAAATCTCTCTTCAGAATTAATTACAGAAATGAAATTGAGCAAACTTGGAACGAGAATTAATCGCTCTATCTTTTGTGTTCATTTAAATAACATTAAAAGATACTAATGCGATTCCATGTTTAGGGTCACGTATTGTACTTTTAATCACGGTTTAATTTAATTAGTAATTTTCAAACACAGACGAAAGTTTCATTATGGTTAATGGCTCACCGCAATGACTAAAATAGATCAAATTGTATTTATGTACAATCAGGGGACATTTGTTCCACTCAAAATTGTTTAGAGAAAACAATTGAAATTTACCACACACACAAGTTAGAGACCCCAAGGCTGCCTACAACGGACCCAAGATTTTATTTAGTTTACACCACAGCTTTTAGTCAGACTAGCCATGCGGTTGGAGGGTTAGACTGCCGATTTAATAATTTTTTAAACGACCAGTTAAGCATCTAATGCTTTCAGTTTTCTATAATTATTATAAAATATTGTATTAATTTCCCCAAATATAATTTCGTGTGAAAGTTATAATACTGAGTTTATGAACCAAGCAATGCCCATGAGTGATTTTCGCTGATCTACAAGACAAAAAAATTCAATTAATAAATTTAGAAAACATTTTCTATATTAATATATCAGCAAATTTTATGGATCATTCAAAATTTCGAATACAAAACCCAAAAAACCTAATGCGATCATTCGATTGGTTGCAATTGTAAGCCCCGCCCATAGCCTGTCTTTGTGTTATACAATTGTTTTTTGGAATAATTTGACAATTTGTTAGTTATTACCGAAGCTGTTAAACAAATAAACTACTGATTTTTAAACGTAAATTATCAAGTGCTTTTTAAAGAGCGCGAAATTATCTACAAATAGATTCTACCCCCCTGGTGTCTAAAATCAATTGTTTTCGAGTTACAGATTAAATTACGCAAGAGTATTGTGAACTTTTAATTGGGACGCGAAACTTTCGTTGGCTCAGAATTTGTTTAAATTTTAATTAAATAAAATAATTACTACACAAGGCAAAAATGAACGAATCTACAGCTTTGAGAAAATCTGGCGTACGAGTAAACCCGGAAAAAACTTTTCAAAACCAAAGAAATGCAGAAAATCTTGGAAATCCCAGGAAATCTGAAATTTTGCCTTTCAACTTCTTCGAAAAGAAATCCAAAGGCCATCCAGAAGAAGATCCGGTGAAATCTTTTCAAAAACTTGGCATTGTTTTTCACCGGAACTTTTCAAACCGCAATGAATTGCAGCCAATTCCTATTTCCAGTAATATAGTACAAACTATGGGATTTTTCATGACACCTAAATTGGGGCTTCTCCGATTGAGCCCCCGAAGTTCGTCACTGACCAAATATTTGCATACTGATTCACAGGGGTTGTTCTCCCCACGAAAACCAAGACTTTGTTTGAACGATTGACAGATTTAAGTTTGATCAAATAACATGCAGACTAAAAAATGCTAATCAAATGGTTGTGACTCAATTAGGGTTCTTAACATGATTCATTATTATTGAGCAAATATGCAATAAGAATATAAATAGTATTATCAGTTTATCAAAATTATTTGGCATCGATGACGCTGCCAGTGTTTACAACAAAGATAAAAATTACAAACCTGGAAACACAAAAATTTAATGATGAAATTTAAATAAATAAAGGAGAACTATTCACATACAACTGGTAAACATATTCCGCATGATGTAAAACTTGCCCGAACTATTACTTAACCGCACATAAACACAAGAAAAATGGGTCGATGGCCCCGACTGCAGTATAAATCAAAAAAAAAAAAAAAATGTAAACGACTGCTTTAGTTGACAAACGCAGACTGAAACGCTCGGATGAATTAAGCGTAAGCAGACTTCGTATATTAAAAGCATTATCACCATGTTAAAGCTTTAAATTAATGGTGAGGTCACACAGTAGTTCCATACATAGCGGGAGATAAATAAACTTATCTAGGTTTTATAACCATAAATAAACATTTAAAAAGTTCTAATTTTAATTTTTTTAAATTAAACGGGAAATAGTTTATCCGACCACGGTTGGCGAGGAAAAATCATTTAATTCTGCAGTAAAAGGAGGATTAAAAAAATAATGTATGTATTTGGATACTACGGGACCGTTTTTGAAAATGCAAAACTTGTTATTCAATGAGGGATTACCAACTTGGGAACCTAAGTTTGAAAGTATTCGATTAATATTTATCGCAATACTTCGCAATTATTAATTTTATTTAAATTATTTAAGTCATTGAAACAGTTACGATTTCCTTTCCTTTCATTATTAAACATGCATTATTGCATCTGTGCAATGTGTAATAAAATGCAAGGGATAAAAATAGAGATGTGAATGAAACAATTCCCATCGTAAAGAATCTTCTACAGTTATAATACAACATTATCGTAGTAATTGCCAATCGTTAATATATTTTAAAATATATGTAATTTATAAAAACGATTACAGAAATTATGTAATAACTCAATTTTCTCCATGTTAAATTCAACTCAATTATATTAATTTCGTGATTTTTAAACTTTCATAAAAGTTAAAAAACAGCCCAAGAGGCAGCTCGCGAGCCGCATGCTGCTCGTACGAGTTATTGACCCCTTGGTGACAAAAAACAAAAATGGGTTATCCGGCCAATTTTAATCAAGGTTTTCGTCGAGATTAACCCACTGTAGGTACCTACCTACAATTAATTTATAATTATTGAACGTCATTAAAATCAAGTTCACACTGAAAACAATTCAAAGTCACCTTTTTATAAAATAATCAAATAATGAATCATTTATGTGACGTCAGAAGAATCAGTTCAGTGATTCCCGTAACGAGTTAAATAATTATAAGAGGTAATGATGCCTGAAGCCAAACCGCAAAATCATTTTTTGTGGTTTTTCTGGAACTTTTTTGAAATACTTGAAAATGTAAAAAACATATTTGCGTGCCCAATTTTAATTTCCTTCCTTTGCAGTTCCCCAACCACGGTAATGGGGGGGGGGGGGTTATTGGGTCAAAATAAATTCCCCTGGTAGCTCGCATCCGGGTGCACTGATAAAATTTCAAAAAAATAAATTACTTGTTGAAGTACCCGGTATGCGTCTGCCAATACCATAACGAGCTTAAAAATGTTAGAAAATTATCTTCACTTTCACGTTAAATCCAAATCGGGAATGATTCATTCGATACCATGCACAGGATTAATTTAATAATTAAATGTGCAATAAAAAAAATTTAAATCTTCTCTTTTTGAAATATTTTAACAAAATAAATTAAAAAGTGAAAACTGGAGTTCCATAATAAAGTCGCTTGCTTTTACATAAATTAACAAATGCGATAATTAAAGTGAATATAAAAAAGTGAAACTTGTTGAAATTTACACCACGATTAGTCTACTGTGAAACATTTTATCAATACTGACAAGAAAAACCAAATTATTCATATCTAAGCTTGGTAGGTTTTTCTTGCTTTCAGGTCGAACGAGTTCGACTAATTAAAATATTAATTTTTGTAAAAGCAGACTTCAATTTTATGTTCAGTATACCGGACACGTTGTTCGGCATAAACCTCTTCGGGGCAGGAAATATGGGCCATTTGAAAGCGCACTTAAATTGCAATAACTTGAAAATATCAATTATTACAAAGGATCTCTGGAAAACGCGTCTCGACGTCTGTTTCTCCATGGAAAATAAATTTGTACGAGAGAATAAATCAAAAATTATTTCAATCAGACCGCAGATTTATTCTTAACATTTTTTTTTGACATCAGCGCACGGGTGGTCAGTTTAGGAACTTTTAAGGTACATTGTCCGGTCTCCGATTCGCCGCTCGATGGCACCACACCCAGTGGTACTTTTTAAGATGATAGGGATGAATGGATTTGGGACTTCCATTAAGGGGGGGGTCCCAGGATAGATTGCTTCATTGCAAGTCATTGCATTAATGCGCTACGAGCTTAACCCATAAATTTGACACAAAATCAATACTAAAACTTCATTGCGCTATTATTAAACTGTGATGAATTTTACGCGAGTCAGCATTATTGGGTAAAATTTAAAAATATTTTCATTAATAAAATATAAATCAGGTAAAAAAATTCGCCCCGGTAGGTACTTATTGTAACACTGCGGTTCCAAAACCTTGACACGGTAAACTTGATTGATAGCTTTTCAAAATGGATTTCATTTACACTTGGAAGTGAAAACACAGGATAAAGCTTCAAGTGGCAAAAGAAAGATATTGGTTTTATTAGTCGATTATTTGCTTTCCTCGTGCATACATCATCATTAATCAATCATCCAAATTGATAGTTGGCAGGTTAACAAACACCAAGGTATGTAAATAAAGCGGAGTTTATCAATTAAATGTTCTAGCAGTTTAAATGGAAAATACTACAATTTTTAGTACATTTAGTTTCCATTTGGACCGGGATAAGTTGGAAAGCTTAACACACCGAATAACATTGTTTCCATTAACCCTTCCGTCCTAATGAGCCCCTTCATTAACAGCTATACGTGAACTGATTTAAAGTGAGCGCTAACTACTAAATAATATCTACAGGGCGGAATGAAAATAATTAAATTTTGATAAAAAGATTTGGATTAAAATGGTGCCATCATAATTAACCGTCCAAGACGTTTTGGGTCAGGTGTGGTGTCGCCGACTAATTAATACAACTAATTGGGTTATAATAAACAAGGCTTCTAATAATAAATGAGCTTGCTTTCGATAAATTAAATCTATTAAATTTGCAATATCTCTTCGGAGTAGACGTTTAATTGATTTCGTTCCAAATTTAGTAAATGTCTCATTTACTGCACAATTTTCCGTTTTTAAAACCTTGGCGCTGTTACCCGTACCTGATCTGCATTAAAATTTTTAATGGCAAAATATAATTAGTAATTATTTTAAATAATTAAAATTAATTTTTGATAGCATGAAAGGTCGTAAAAGAAAACGCAGATATCCTATTATTGCGGAAAATCGTTGAAAAATAATGGATCTTTCAAGGAAATCGGATATGGACAAGACATTTTTACAAAAGAACTTCCACTTCTCCTGTTTCATGTTCTTTTCAAAATGGTCCGTCGATACCAGTTGAACGCTTTCAGATAACAGCAAGTAGGTAGGTTATGACGCTTCCAGCTCATTTAGCTCAACCAGATACAGAATCAATAGTGTAGTTCTTTTATTACCATTAAAACTGATGAAAAGATACCGAAAATATTGATGGAGTCTACTGATCACGTTAAACCGACGTAGTGGAAATGATCGAAATCGGCAGCGTCGAATTGGCGAAATCAATTCGTCCGCGTAAGTCAACACCCTTTTACTTTTGGTTGAACTGCTTCATCGAAGCTTCAGTAACAGCATGATTACCGTTATTCGAACAAGTAAAAATTGTGTATTCAATTTTTGTGTCGTATGTGGTTTTTCTGCACGAGTTGCAGCCAATAAAAAAAATGAGCAGACTGAAAGCTTAAAAAATTCGAATGTTGACGACCTTTACGCTAATAAAAGATCTATGTAAACGCCAACACGAGAACACTGGTTTTACAGGTTCATAAATGCATTTTCAATTATCCATCATTTCTTTAGACCTGACAAATCATTTCGCCTCATTTGTAATGATGGATTATAACGAGCACTGGCTTTAACGATATTTAATCACATTTTAAAATCAATTAGGAATGATCATTCAATTCGTGTAAAAATACAGCAGATGGTATACAACTAAAAATTTCTATTTAAAGTATAAACTCCTAAATAAATATTTGCAACCGTTTCCTCTGGCCAGGACCGGACTGGCGTGTGGAAAATTCATATACAGTTTTATTTACAAAATAATAATTTAATTTCTACGAGTTAACTATAGGTTTTGAGTAAATTCACAGCTTAAGGGTGCGCGATCAATAGGCTTCCAATTAATGAACGCAAGATGGCGCCAGCGAAACAAACTGCTTTCTCAGTTATATAAATGCTAGGAAAATCATTTTTATTATCGTTTTTCATTTGTTTTCAAACAAAATTTACGATAATAATTGTGGTACCTCAACACGTACCGGATATCCGATCCTTAAAGAAGCCACTTCATCGTAAAATTTGCAATGCTGATTTTATTAAGAACTCGTAGAAAAGTTAACTGATTTTCAAGTTTATGAGCTTCCTACAGAGATAATTGCCGAATCTAACGAATATTAACTACCGACAATAATTTTTTTGTAAGAAAGGCTTGAAGACTTGTTTCTCGCAGAGCTGACCACAATTCTGGTCTTGGGTCAAAAATCTCCCACGGAGCTTATTTAGTTTTTTATTAAACTGTTTAGAGTACCTAAATCGGAATGCTTCAAGTGTACTCCTACTTGAAGCACTCAGATTTCGAGTGTCAACAAGAAATTATAGCCGAGTTCTATTTTGGCATTTAAAAAAAATTGTTCAACCCACACTTGACGTTCGGATGAAATATCAAAGCTTGTAATTGGATGGGCATAAATTACAGTTCTTGTTAACTCGAATTTTTCTAGAAACGGCAATATAGCAATCGAGCAATCCCTACTCAAAGCTATTTGTAGGAAATAATGAGGTGGTAATGGGGAAATTATGCGCATTCGATATTAATTTTATCGAAAAAATGAACAAGTACGCAATCATAACATTCTTGTTGAATTCGCTTCTATCCTGAAATTTCTTAGGTCTTGAGGCTTTTCATCATTAGGAACAACCCGAGGGCTCAGATGCACGCTGTAATTTAGATGTTCGTTTGTGTTCCATTTTGTGTCGTCCATAAATAAATTGCGGGTATTTCCCACATGCATCCCTTTTTCCCGCTTTGGGGCTGACCGTGTTTAACATTAAATTACATGTCACAGAAACCTTCTTACCCTTACATAGCTAATGCGAGCAATCCAAAAGTGTGCTTACCTGAAACAAAAAGAACAAATTAGTGACAAGAATTAGATTTTACTCCCATTAGGAGTAAAACATTTAAGTAATTAGAAAAGCAGTTGATTAATAAGAAAGCAAATCAAATCAAGTGTGTAGAAATTGGAACAACGATTTCAACCCAGAAACTACTCCAGGTTGGATTTCTAAATAAGTGCATTTATTTTTTTTAATGGGTGTAATTCATCGAAGACTAAATAATTTGGATGTCATTCGCTTTCTAATGCGAGAGGAAAAGCGGAGCAAAGCCGAACGCCGATTGGTCCACAAAGGAACAAAAGTTTAACGTCCAATTTTTTTGTACTAGCCACAGCAACACTCCCTGGTAGTTAATTGGAATGAAATCGATCCAAAACAAATCCAATCAGTTTTTTTATTAGACAATAAAAGCTGGAGTAACTCTTCTGAAGTTGTGATAACAATTTGTCCATAAATTACAGCAAAGGTAAATTAAATCAGGCAAAAGGTAACCAACCAATCAGATGTTGCCGGAATCGTATATCAACCGATTACGTGCAATAGGGACACTAATGATCCCCAGTGTTGATTGCAATGATATGATAGTAGGAGTAGCAATTTGCTAATGCGTTCTACCCATTTATGGAAAACTCGTCCTACCCTAAGGAGATGACCTTGCAATACAACTTTTGCAATTTTTATAATTATTAAATAATCAATGTTTGATCGTAGTCTTTCGCAATGCAGTGTTACGACATTTTTTAAGTTTTAAACAATTGATACCTCGCGGTTAAAAAATTGATTACACGGAATAGACAACTTTTAATGGATTGCAGTAGGACGATAAAAGTTGCAATAGTTTTAATTAAACCAAAAGGTCGTTCCTACGTGTTCCGTGTTAATCGTTGTGAGATAGGTGGTTAATTATAATATGTTCTTGCAATTGGATGCAAAATAACTGTAGAAGCAAGCCTCAAGTTGGTTACCCGTGTTTTTCGAAAAAATCTATTTATTTATTACTTCCAGTTTGCAGATATGCTGGAAACGAGCTGAGCTACGAGATATAAATCGTGCAAAAATATGAAAAGTTGGATGAACGAGGAAATGTCGATAATTATTGTTTTTAATTTGAAAAGTGAACCATCGTAAACATACACAACAAGTAATTAAAACATTAATTGTGAAAGCTAATCGGAAACACGATGTAATAATGGTAAATTATTTACTCGGTACTGCCTAGCTTTCGACATCGAATCAACTATGAGAAATCTAAATAATTGAATTTCAATTTTTCCTCCACACGTTTTAAAATTCAAATGCTCTGCGAGATTTTCTGTTTCCTGTTTGTGTTTCAGTTTATGGATTACAACTTGATCGGATATTTATTACGTGATCAAATTAGACAAAATTGCGCTTTAACTTTTAATCAGTCGACTTCAAGAGGAAACTAGAGCAGAAGTATTAGGGGCTTAAATCCCATCGAGCAGTAAAGTATCATTTCCAAGTGTGTAAATCAGAAGGAAATAAAATAATTCACCATACCACGGCCCCTTAATCTGGTAAGTAAGTTTCAAGACTCCCTCAACCGCTTATTACGATGGAAGTTGGAAAAATAAAAATTAAATTATTGCAGTTAATTTTTTTATTATTCATATCGATCTACTTATTTTTAGTGAAAACGAACCTTTACAATAGCATTTTGTTCATAAAAACGTAATAAAAGTCGTGTTAATTTGTCTGTGCTTGAGAAGTAGGTAATAATTTTGCAGATCAGGTTGTAAGTTTTATGTGAAAAGGTAGAAAAAGTTTGAATGCTGATATCTTCATATTTTTTTAAATTTTTGGATAGCTTCATCCTTGTAACTAAACCAAAAACATTTCTACGACTTTTTGAGTTCAATTTAATTGAAAACCAATCGGTGATGATAAATTAGACAAAAATAAAAAATGTATTGGTAGAACCGCTTTAATGACTTCGATTTAAAATGTCAATTAAACGAAGCAATCATTTATAATCAATTTACTGGCCCAATAACTGGCACAGATCCAGGACAATTACATTTGAATAAAATTTGAACAATGTGGTGAGAAAAAAGTGCATCATAAATTTAATTAACTTGTTTAGTGAACTGGATTTGAAATTGTCCCCATGAAATAGGTATTATAGAAAGTGAAATTTTGATTTCCAAAAACTGAAATTTAAATATTATTACGAGACACCGAACTTGCAGATCATAATTCATGGCAATTTTTTTCTCATGAGAAAAAAAACCTAAAGCTCAAGGGCACTCAGTTTATTGTTTGCTTTCTATAACCCGCATTTTTTGATACACCTCGTAAGCAAATCGAAATACTAAAACGTATGTCGCCTAGAGATACATATTCAAAAATTTCTCCTAATCAAAAATTGCACCGCAAATTGAACGTGGTTATCGCTGCGGTAAATCAAAATTGTTTTCATCAAAACATTAAAATAATTATTTTCCATATTAGTTTCATCTTTCGCCATTCATTCGACACTCAATAAGGAATGGCTAATTTGTTGTGGCATCAAAGTTATTGTGGTTTGTTATCTCGATACAAGACAAATGGAATATAAAATTAGATCGCGGATAAGTGTGATATTGTGGCTTTTCATGTTCGATACAATTATGACCATCATTATTCGGAGAGCGTTAATAATCTTGGCACACTTGCATTTAATTTGGTCCACAAAACTTTTGGGGTATAATAAATCAGATAAATTTCTCAAATTTTGAACGAGTGATCGCCTAGGGCGACGTCGGAGAATTTCGTAAATTCAAAGGTGATGACAAAAATAGAAGCTAAAAAAAATTTGATTTTCAACATTTCTTGACTTAATTTGATACATAACTCGAGAACCGTTGATTGCAGACCCTAAAGGGTCAGAAGTTACTTTGTAGACAATTTCATTGTCTTTAAAAAAGTACCAAACCAATTACACTATAAAATCAATAGTTTCGGTGCTACGGCCGTTTGAAGCCAGAAATATTGTTTGCCGTTTGTTTATGGGAACTTTAAAGTGGCAAACGATTGCCGGTGGCGTCCAGTCGAATTTCGACTTGATATTTCCACTGAAAGATGTTGAATTTACAACATAGCAAAATCCTGTCAGTTTATTAAAAAATAAAAATTATAACTTAAAATTTTTCAACAATTTTATACTTAATTTGTTTATGGGACTTGAAAGTGGCAAATTTCGCAAATCGAAAGGTGAAGATGGCAAATTGTCGTTTATAATATTGATTATGTAACTTCTTGTAATCATAATTACCTAAGTGTTATTACCAAACAATTTTAAACGTGTGAGAACTTGAAGCATAAGAATAAGATAAAAAGCATTGATAGAGGAGTAGGCGTCGTCGTTGCATACACGGAGATAATGGCCGAGTTGTCGTATGTTCAGCATGTAATTAAAATGAAGATGCACTATAAATGCACGCTTTTCATGCGAAAATGTGAAAATTATAGGAATTTTTTGATGAGTGCGCTGTCGTGCATTCGACATTTCCTGTTATTATGAGTTTTTAAAGAAAATGTAGTGTGTCAGCTAGAGTGCTGATGGGCGCTCAATTCGGCTCACCAAGCTTGAATAAGGAAATAACTTGGACCAAGTGACACAAGTCGTTTAGAACGAATTGTGACATCTTTCAACTTACATAACGAAGAAATTACATCTAAATTTGGAAGTTCGAATCAAAGTGACTTGTCTTTGTTTATCAACAAACGATCAAGTGAGAGTTTTTGCGCTCTGATTCGTCGTTAAAACGAGGAAAGGCATATAATTAAGCAATTTTATTGTCTTAAGTAATCATACCAATCAACCAATATGGGAAATCGTATCGATTAATATTTTTATCTCAAAATCGATTTTTCTAACAAAGCTCTCGATGAGCGGTGTAACGGTAACTTTCTCATTTTTCGAACTCACCAATGCAACATCTTCAAAAACGAGGTCTAGGTTACGTCCAGAAAATTCATTTTTGGTGGGTTCAAAAACGCGGAGTTTGAAAATTACGTATGCGAAGTGGAAGTGTGATTGCCTGAGAGAGTTAATTATTAGGTTTTAAATAGAAATGTATTGACGATTGTTCACGTCATGTAAAATTATTGAGATTTTCTAAACCGTCATTGTTTGATCCGCACATCAGTCATACATAATAGAAAGTAAAGGTGTTATAATAATTATGTAGTTTAATTTTGAAATATCGGCGTAGCTATGTAATTATTTACCATCTGATGGGCAACGATTTTTGCGCAACAGCACAGTTCCTGCCACACCACCCTGAGGTACCCCCAGTGGGTTGTATATTTATGCACCGCAAACTGACTTGACAAATCCACCGGCTATTTTATTGGTCGTGCAATGAACCATCAAATAAAATTAACAAACAAGTCATGCTTATGCTTCCGCCCACGTTTCAAAATGCTGCTACCGGTTTATTATTATCTTCATTATAAGTAAATCAGCCAAAGGTAATAAACCCATGTGTTAAATTTCACAGATTTCCATAATTCCACATTAAAACGCGGCATTAGAAAACAACAACAATTTTAATTATTAAAAATGTGCATTTAGTTTTTATTTTTTATATTATCATAATATTCAATTTTAACAATTAACCATAAAAAAAGAGAAAGCGAGAATACCATAACTATAAATTTGATAGTTATTCAGGCGTATTGAACAAATTTTTTTATTATTATGAAAATTATTTAATTTCGCATTGAAGAAAGGTCGTCGAAATTATTAAATTGGTTATTGTTGTACAAGATTAACAATAAAATAGTTGAAGTTTCCTGTGCGATGTTGAGCAAGCGTAAGCTTGAAATTTAAATTCATCCTTAAAATTTTCGATTATTACATGCCCATTTCCGGAACTTTTTTTGGTTTAAATGGTAATGTGACCCCGTTCTTGTCTAGGCTACAGAATTAAACTTTAAATGATTTTTAATTTAGGAAAAACAAAACATTTCATAATATGGTTTTCCACCCGCGCACTCGAGAACTGCGTCCTAAATGGACAAAGCTAGCTTTTAATTTGATTAAATGTTTTCGTATTGTCTGTTACCGATGGCGTGTTTTCAATGTTATTAATTAATCTTCCATAAAAAAATTATATCGTGTAAATAAATGGGCTATGGTACTAATTTTAAGTTAACATCAACGAATTGGAACGAAAAGTTCTTGCCTAAGGGCGAACTCACGCCTACACGCAAAGCACGTGCAGACTAAGTAGCATTCTTATGAAGATTTGTCATTATGGGTATTGTATGCGCTTGAAACAACCAATCACACTCAAGTATCTGCACTTTCTCTCTCCGATTCCAATAGGACCCTTTCCCTTCCAATGTTGCGTTCTACGTAATCATGGTTGACAAATTGCGAAGATTGGTTTGGAAAACCTTGGTCAACGATAAGCGAAGTTTTCTTCAAGCCTGACGCGTTCGAACAAAAGAACCGATCCCGCAATCCGATTTGGTGATAGATACACACATCGTATATACAGGGTGATTTACATAAATTATGAAAACACAACTCGAGTTTGGTTAGATGTAAACAAAGCAATTTTCTTCGTTTATCACTTGTAAAATAACAATCGTGGAACAACAAATGTATACGTCATTAAAGAACGACATTAGTGATACTTAAAATAATTCCTAAGTGCTGTATAGGTGCAATTGTGTTTAAAAACCACACAATAGAAATTAAAATTATGATTGCCACACGAAAGTCATAGCGGTGACCGAAGTACTTTCACTGAGATTTTTAATTCACTTTTTTAAAAATAATTATTTTTAGTAACAAATTTTTTAACAACCTGTGGCAATGTAATTCAAATTTAAATGGCTAAAAATTTCAATTAGGAAAAAAGTGGAAACAGCTTCAACTCCTCACCCATTTAAATCCGAACTAATTAAGTAGAATCCGAAAAAAAAATTTTCTATTTTAAATTCGAACAAGTTTAAATATAGAAAGGTGCTGAAAATTCAAACGATGTAAACAAATAAATACAAACAACTGGAAAATTCAAGAATAAAAAAATTAGAGGTGAAAAATACGAGAAAGTGAAATCCAGTGTGTAATAAATTGGATCTAATATTATGGCTCACGTGTTTACATTAAAAAAAGACATTTTTTATGTTACGGTTATAAATTTCACCGTAGGTTCCATTCCTATGCACGCAAGTTCTACGCCATAAACTATCACATTGTATAAGCTGCACTGCAGTTGGTATTTTAAATAATAATAACACGAAATATTACATGTACGAATGAGTTATACAAAAATTAACTACAGGAAAATGCAACCAAGGGAGTATGTAAATATTTTAGAGTACACCGGACTACCCCCTTAATTTTGGAATTTATTTATTTTTTCACAGCAGCCCAGCCCTGGGCGTGTAAAATCCTAAGCCTAGCACTAGAATCGCTTTTTCAGATGTCGTCCCGGGTGTTGGCCGAAGGGATGAATAAAGGATTCAAAAATAAATGTGGTAACATTTCAGTTTGACTTAATGAGACTTAAAAATGCAACTTTAAACTCGGTCATTAAACAGTTTCGTGTTCCTGTTCTTAAATTGTGAATAAAAACATGCAAGGTGTCATTTACGCTTAAATAATCTGAACAATATAAAATTAATTAAAAAGCAAATAAATTAAAATTTGTTGCAACAATTGCGTCACGAATTTATTGTTAATTTGATTTATTAATATAAAACCTACAGTTAATAATTTGCAATGCTAAAATCCCGAAAACGGAAATAGTAGGCATGAATAACTGCTAAATACTTTATTAATTAAATTAACCTACTTTTTATAATTAAGCAAGATTACCTCTTGAATAATTTACGATTGCAAACAAAAATGAATTAATTATCCTGATCAACTTCTTTTCGTTATACAATAAATTAGCGAGATAGTACAGCTTGTCGCCAAATTTGGCGATAATTTAAAACAAGCAATTATATAATTTTAATTGTGTATCTCTAACAAGACCTTCGAGCTAATAACAACAATTGTTGGGCAAAAAGTTATGCATGGGCGTCATTGTTTAGCGGTTCTTGTTATGTTAACAGCAAAACTTCCTGTCAACTCGCTGGATTTACGTTAAAATATTACAACAACTGGAAAACACAAAGAAAATGTAACTTTGCATTCATCCTGATTCATGAAACCCGAATTATAACACAGCGAGATAAAACGTGTGGTTCCATCAAGGAGTTGTTACGAAATCCTTTAAAGTAACGTAAGAAGATAAAACTGCAGATGCACGACTCGAAGGTAGAAGTTCAAGGACACTTTCACCAATTTGTATGCAGATGATACCACTTATTTTTGAGGTCAATTGCCGAATGATTTGTAAGTAACGAAACCCACATTTAGTTTTGGCAGGAGGATTCATCTCCGTGAAAACCTACTCCTTCAATGGACCTTTTGCAAGAAATTGCAGCTTACCATGATGGGGATTAGCTCTCCACTGGATCGCTTCAGCTTCCTCCCTAACAAAAATCGCCAAGGAAACTCAACTCGATCGGGATGATAAATTGAAAAGGAAAGTACAGATAATTATAACGAAGCTTAAATTTCCCAACTGGTGATTAGAAAAACAATTAAATGTAAATTTAAACGTTCGCCAAGGAAAAAGTTAGAAGCAAAATTGAAAATTTATGAGTTAAGCCGACGACATAAACGATTCATCCTTGTGGACAAAGAAAGCGAAATTATGAAAACGCAGTTTTTTGAGGGGAAAATGAACAAATTTCTTTATTATGTAGGTTATTAAAATATATGCACCATAAGTGGGTTAATAGGTTTACACTGAGCAAATAATGCTCGTACTACAAGATTAATGAGTAAAAATAACACCAATTATAACAACAAAAAATTACACCATATGTTATTCAATGGCCAATTAGATTCTAATTGATTGAGACGGCGTTGCCCGAAAAGTGAGTACTCAGGACATTTTGAGTGCTTTTACAAGACTTGGGGTGGCAAAAGTCAAACTCTTTTACATTTTCCTTGAAAACGAATTAGCGTCATCGAGAGTACTCAACAAGAATGACAACTAAAATTAATTGTAAACCCATTGAGAAGTTTTCAATTAACGTTTTAATCCCAAATTACAACTTAAGCTAGCAAAGAGCCTGCAATTTGTTAAATCAATTATTTTATAACATGGGAGAATGTCAACGCAACAACACCGTACAATAAATTTGAAGATAATGAATTATTTATAAAAGGACGACATGAGCTACTAAAATAGGATTTAGTAAAACGTTAACAACTCGCTTTAACATAAATTAACATTAATTGAACTAAACAAGAAAAAAGGTACTCGAGTAATCGTTAAATAGATGGTAAAACATAAAATAGTTTCTCTTGTTAATAATTTCATCCATTATCATCGTACGCTTGGATACGTTCTCGGCGTGGTAATTACTTCGACTACTTGATGCTTTATTATACAAAAAGAGATTATTTTTACCGGAGCGCGGAGTTTTATGAATTTTAAATAATGTGGAACACTGATGAATGGATGCTAGAGAATTAGCCACGGTAAATTAAAAACTTAAAGAAAACAACAATCGAGGATCGAAACCAGCGCGAGCGCTTTGTAACTACAAAAGTACAAATTTGGTCAGCGTCATCGAATCAAAAGACTTGGTGCAACACCTGGCTAGTCTCGTTAGTAACTTTGATTTTTGACCAGTCATCTATTTTTATCCTCGTTGATGGCCATCCTTGGCATTATTTAAATAAAACGTTTCAATTTGTCCAATTAATATCTTCATATTTATTTAAATATGTTGTGAAAATTCCAATCTCTTTAAACAAGGTCTTCATAGTTCAACGCATGAATTAACAACACAGGGGGGGACATGCGTTGCTGTTTTTCTTGAAAATTGGATGGCGAAATTATTTATAGTATGGAATTATTTAATCGCGATACTTTAACCTTTAAAAATAAATTTAATGATATTACTTATCTATAATAAGAATTTAATATATTCAAAAAAAAGATCACTATTAAAAAAGAATTAAATACATTAAAAAAATTAAACAATGAAAATAATCGTGATGGGAATTTTAATTTAATTTAAAATTTTAATTTTATAGTAATCTATATCTAATCTATCTTGCGCAGTTTTTTTTTATTTGCAATAAATCTCAATAGTAAATTAATTAAATTTTGCACAAGGATATAGTTTTTCACAGCTCAGAGTATAAACACGGGGCAGGACAACGCTGGAAATATTTTCAAAAGTAGAATTCCAAACAATAACAGGTTACAAAAGCCATCAATCGTATTTAAGGGTATTCTATACTCCTCAATAACAAAATCTCATGAGAAAAGTATTAATATAAGTGGAAAACTCGGAAATTAATTTCTAAGTGTGCTGACAGCCGGACAACCACCTCAATCGCAGGTAAGGGTTGGGGAGGCCGGATGCTATCTGATCATTCTAGTAATCACATAGATCAGAAAGTTTGGTATGATTTTGTAGATATCATCAAAATTTTTGTAGAATTTGAAAGATTACTCCCCCCCCCCCGTGGGTTGGATCAATTTAATAAAATATAGGAATTGTTCCACTGTATTCACTTATTAGTTAATTTATTATAAGAAATTTCAGAATCGATAATTATATCTTCACTTGTGATCGTTCAAGAATTTTCGGCGTTTTGAACGCGCAATCATTTCTAAAGATCAATTCATCGAAATCGTGCAACAGCAATAAATTCCGATTGCGGTTGCAAGTTATTGAAAAATCGTCATCCGACCATAAACCTAACGATTCGATTATCAATCGAGGAGAATAACGTTTTGATACAATTGAAAGATCTTAATTAACTTATCTGATCTGATTAGAAAGATGAACTTTCTAAAATAGATCAATAAAGATAATTTATACTTCCAATGCTACCGAAACAGGTAATTATAAAGCAGTAATTGGAAAAAATCACAATGAAAAGCATTTGGTCGGTCGGTCTTTGGAGCAAATAGTGGAAGTGATAATGCTAATCGTGACTGGTTCCGGTAGTTTTCATTCAGATAGCATCTTGATCGTAATTGGAAACGAATTTGAATCTAATGGAGATGATTGATCGCCATCGAGGTTTGCCAACATTCAACAATCCAAACAAACAATGAGTTTAAAAAACTGTTGATCTTGTGTAACACGCCCAAACCGGCTTCAGAAATGCCGTGTGAAATGTCTCCCGAAACAGTGGTTCCCAAATGTTTGAATTGTAGGGGAAGAACCCGATGCTGGGTGAGAGAACATGTAGAACAAATAAATTTCACTTCCAAGTGAGATTATTCAAATTTTTAAAATGACGATAATTTACTTCTAGTTGCTTTGAAAAAGAAAAGGATTTAATAATAGCGATAAACACCATAACACCATGCATATCACTTACAATTAGCTATATCAACTTCAGGACAAGTGTACATTTCAACGGATGTTACGCCAATTAGTACGAAAATAAAAACCGATAAAACATAGCAATTGTGTAAAACAAAAACAAAATCAGTGAAAGTTAAACTTCTTATAATTTATGGTTTTGTAGTTAAAAGGGGCAATTTGTGTTTGTCCATAAACAGGCAACTGGAAATTATTTCATTATCAAACAGAAACGGGGTACCAATTAAAATGTAATGATCGAGGCACGCACTTTTGTGGGAAAAAGTGCAACAATTCCCATATAAACAAAAGCCAAACAACATTGTCGAAAGAATTACGATTCGAGCTCCAACAAAAACCTGAAGTTTTTTGCAGTGTACTTAAAAATCTGGAAACTAAAAATACAGTTTCTGTGTTTACTACAGTCGAACATTTTTCAGACATGTTTATGTTGGCTTTAATTTAAAAATAATAATTATTCAGTTTGGTGCAGTAGTAGTGTGTGTATTTCTGGTAGAAAAAGTTAAGGGGGTGGTTTCGCGAACAAAATAATATTAAAAATTCTTTAGAGACATAAGACAATGAACGAAGCACGTGTTTGGTAATTGTAAGAGAATAAAAGTAGCTTACTTGGCCTAGATAAACGTAGATAGAAAACTCAAGAAAGTGTAGATCATTGATTGATCGTTGCAGTCATCAATCGTAATCGTCAGTGACACTTACCTGCAACAAAAAATAAAATTTAGTACAAAATTTCTTAAAAAAATTGCGGTAATTATTGAAATAAGGTTACCGTGAAATAAATATTTCAATTAACAATGCAAAGTAAACAGATGCATTGAATATTTCTCACAAGAATTAAACATTAATGCATAACAGATTGGTATTAGAGAAACGAACTAATAAAGTTTATAATTGCAAAATTAAATTACTAACCTCACAATTTACAATTGTTCACACTTCAGATCATTTATTTATGCAATCCGAAAAGGATATCAAAGCGTGACTGATAAATCAAACAAGTTTGATTGTATTTTAGCCCCAGCTTCCCCCGTCAAGCAGCTGGATAGCTGGATGCGTGAACAAATAATGAGAATAAATTACAAAGTGCAATTAAATAAAAAAAAACAATGCAAATATTCATATTCTTATGATGTCCTTGTGGTGCTGTTGACTTCTTGAAGGAAGATTACAGACAGATAAGAATGTATTCTGCATTGTTTTTAACCTTAACGTTTCAATAACGCGAGTAGTATTTAACATAACAATGTTGATATTCTTCCACCGAGAATACCACGTTCTTTGGGCGATAACAGAGAACTCACGACTCTCGCCTGCCGTCGCAGCAAAACCACGGAGAGTTCTAATCGGTTTAGTTGGATTATTGATCGAAGAACCAGAGAAGAGTACAAAACAACCATGATATATTTAGAGAAAATATGTAAATTTTCCGTAATTATCCAGCATAAGAAACTAAAATTAAAATTTCCAGTCGAGAAAGTTTTGGGCGATTAAATTGCAAGTTTCTTGTTGTAAAAAATTTGATACCTTTTCTTATCGCTACATCAGCCGAACACTTCCATTTGATTTGAAATTATTCGTGATTGAATTGCGCCTCTGTTGTATTTGCTGTTCGAGGGCAAAACAAAATAAACAAATCGCAAAAAATAAAAATGAATATGCAAATAATATGAACATAACTTTTAATTGATTTTATAGATCGAACTTGTTCTGAAAAGAATAAGCGAACTTTGTCTATACAAAGTTATATAGTAATCGAAGTTCAATTATCATATAATTACGGAGTTAACGATGAAATACTACAGAACAAGTGTGCAGTCTTCCTCGATTTGGACCAATGAATAAACACTAAACTAAAACTTATTGATTCGTGCGGTAAAATCTCTTACCTTGAGATTTGAACTAACTAAACCTACCGAAACACTTTTGTTTAATCGAATTGTAGTGTTAGGTGGAGTTTATAAATTGTCTGCAAATTTAAGGATGACACGCCACACCGACTCATTCCAAGGTCTTCTGGAGGAAATTCCCATCAGTCTCCTAGTCTACTTTCCTCTGACTACGCCCTCAATATTCTTCGGCTAATATCCTCTTTTAAAAGAAACACTCAGTTCGATGAATGGTTCCTCTTATATGAAAATACATAGCATTTAAAGACCCCAAAATAGTAAGCTCTGGAGTGTGGTACATTGCACCCCAAGGATAGATTACGCGTCCACGTTATTGCAATGTTTCATCATGAAGTAACCAACAAATCTTAATTTTATATACAGATAAATATCGATCGATCGAACAAAAAAGCATTGTTATGAATGAAACGAATTTGGATGATATTTTCCCGCGACACCGCACGACTAATAAATCAAAATTTAAAATTCCATTTCAAAATTGAAAATTGTAATTTTCTAGGCTAATTAGTTGTGTTACATCTTAATCTCGTATTAACATCGCCGATTAGTGATGGCAGCATATCGTAACATTTAAGAAAATTATACAGGGTGTTTTTTATTTTTTGTATTGGAAAACCGGTAATAAAGTTATTGGTAATTTGCGAAACGAGACCATTGTTCTGAAATACCTTGAGATATCAGGTTAGCTCACATTTGACATTTCGTACAAATTTTAATATGTTTTTTAGCTATATAATTAAAAAATTAAATCCGCACAACTTTTAAATTCCGTTACGGACCGGTTGCAAGATCGTAAAACTCTTCGGTATACAAATTTAACAAATAATACAGGTTAGTGTAAACTACTAGCATAAAAAAATATGTAGGTTAAAGCCCAAGATTTTCATTATCGACTATGGATTTACGAGCTTCTGACATTAAACTTGACGTACGTGCATAAAATTTCGAAAACGAATATTTTATTACTTTTATATTCCCATTTGAAGGTATAATTTCAAATTTGTTGCACTGATGAACGTGGGTACTAACTGGTACAATTATTTATTTACATCTTAAATCGATCAAACAATGATAGACATGATAAGACAACAATGGTTAAATTAAACGGTCATGTATCCAATAAAATGATAATGTCAACTTCGTAGGGGTTGCAATTCTACTCGGATTTAACAGTGCACGTCAAGAAACTTACGCATTGTATGACATGACGCAACCAGACACACGATTATTATAAGAGAACGGATTAGCAAATCACAGAAATACATTTGAGAACTCCAAAGGTTTCGATTTTGAGTCACGGATGACGTAAAGTCTAAGATACCGGAGTGAACAATGAAGGCCTCCGATTCAACTTTCACTCTACGATGCTAGCTAATTATCGAATATTGATTTTAATTAATAGTTACACAAATGATGATTACGGGCGAAACTCGAATGTAACAAATGTCAAAATTCGGGACACTAATTGCACGATTGTAACACAATTTTAATTCTATGTTGCTTAATTACTATGAAGTTGCTCGAAGGATGACCAGCTAAAAAGCCGAATAGAGATTTGCAGACCACCCGCCTTCCCCTACAGAAATTTCCTAGCGCAATTAAAATAAAACAACGCAAAACGCAATTTCAAAATAATGCAATTACTGTTACAAAATTTATCTCATTTAGAAAATTTTCCATTAATATTTTCTCACCAGCACAAATTTATATCTTTTTGTATTGTCGTTTAAAAACAGACAAGGCATGAAGCACAGAAAGTTAATTGAAATAAAATTTCAAAATTCAAAACCTACCGCAGACTTGTACCTTACAGAAATTAAAGAGGAAAATTCGAAAACCGTGTAATTATTTTACACAAAATTTAAACGTATTAATCGAGAACATTAATGTGTTCCATTGTTTCAAACCACGTCAACTTATGTAACCTGACGTATGTAATTAACTAATTAAAACACAATTTTTAAGAATCCGATTTTGTTATCGATTGTAGAGTGCTTTATTCGCCTCAAGCGACAATTTGTTAGAAAATACCTTCCGATTTGCGAATAACACGAGAGAAAACGCATTTTCTGCTTTCCCCTCAGGCTGATTTTCACACATTCAGCACTGTGTTGCTAAAAATAATTTCCATGTAAAGCTTTAACTGCAGCAGCTGTATTGGTGACCCCGAAGTGTGACATTTGGTTACTATCTAATGCAGCATTACAAGTGGAAATTGATTAGATAGGTGAGAGTATTGCAGCAGGTGCAGATTGGAAACGCTCTTTCCACAACCGAGAAACAATATAATTCCTAAATTTCAACAATAATGAAAACGAATGGGACTTGCATGTTGTGAATTATTCGATCCCTTTCATAATTCATAACCCACAAAAGAAAGTTACGTGAAAAGTTTTAAATTTTCAGTTTCGATTCATCATATCCTCCCATAAAATAGGTAGGTACTTTGCGTTGGTTCGCTTCAGTAATATGAAGTTGCAGAATTTTAAGTGTTTAAAATTTTACTTGCTAATATCATAAAATTTTTATCGATTGAAGTGATATCCAACTACGTAGCTGCGTTTACTAAATCTTTAATTGGGTAGGTGTATCGATTTTAAATAACCTTAAGGATATTCAACTTTGATTGTCGAGCGAACTTAAAATTTATATGAACAGCTTTCTTCTTTTTCGTCTGTATTATTTCGGCTGGCGCTCAACTCAGAACATCTCATCAAAGCCATCTAACAAGATACATTTATTCCTGTACACCCAATCGTTGTCGGTTCTGCTGGTCAAAATTTCGCTCGACTGGGAACAAAACATCGAAACTGGTTTTTTCAATCGAAGTTCCAGAAACCCGGAGTACTTATAACGGTAATTAATTAGCGATTAAAGCGTGGTTTGAAATTACTGACTATCTGCCCGTTTGTTTTCCATTATACCTCCGCAATCCCTCGTTACCATTACTAGGTCAATAGTAACAAAGAATTCTATTACATTGTTGCGTTTAAAAGACTTAAATTATTACGTTAAGAAATAACGAATCAACGGAACGAATCGTTGCTACTGTAAAATCACTCATATGAGGCTTATCGCATTACAAAATCAAGGTTACCGAATGAAATTATATCGATCAAATGTGTAATTTTTGAAACCGGTAATTTAAATTCCAATAAAAATTGCGAATATCCCATTACGTACTTGAGGTTACTATAATCCAACACTGGAAGGAAACGGCTTTTCCCAAGGCAGTTCGATCATCTTTAACAAAACCAATCCATCTGCAGCAATGACCGACCTGGACCCAAATCGGTGGGTTACCATGACTTGAAAATGCATTTTAATCATCGAAACTTGCCCCAGTTGGTTTCGGGCCGGTGCCCACCAAGCAGACCATTATATCCAAAGCATCGAAAAAAATGCAGTCAATGACCCAATGACAACGCTCCCATTGTGAAAATATTTTATGACGAACAAAGTTCTGCAGTTAAACACAAAATTCGCGTGTAAAGATGTGAAGTATATCGTCGTAGACATCCTGGCATTTCACATGTTCATCAATATCACGAGATGAACCAAACAGTAATAGTCACGCAGTTTTTTTCCGAATTACATAACTGAATCTTGTCACACAACATTTACAAAAATGTGGTGCAATTTGAAATATTAAAAAGCTGTCGTTACATAAAAAAAGTCGGTCTGCTCGACAATACAATGAAGATTTAAATAAATTACCATAATTAAGTAAAACGAAAAAAATGTCTCTGCTGTATAAATAAATACACACCAGCAGGTTGTTCTTGACCGAAAATATCAACTTGCAACCTACAATAAATAAATAAAAAGTCAGATTGATATTTGATCGTTTAGAGCGGTCTCTCCTGAAGGCCTATCGGAAAGAGCTCCGAATCTGTGCGTTTCACCTGGATAAGCGCTCCAATTTTCTTTTTAATTTAAAAAAGTCGTTCGACCTTGCCACATTATCAATGCCAATATTTAAAGTTAACTTTAATAAAGCAATCGAAGCCATTAAAGTTGCGTGTATTTAATATCGCCCTAGCTGGTACGGATTTCTCGAAATTTCGTGATGGATTCCATTAGATTATTCCTAAACTAACAACTGTCATAACTTCCCTACTGCAACAATAAGTTAAACTTTCAGTTTCCATTAAAAAACAAATTTATCAAAATGCATGCATGCCCTACTTCGGAAGACAATAATTGGAAGTTCGCAGCTACCCACATCCAGTACAAGATTTTTTCAAACGACCCCTATACATTGTGTATCGTGACCCCTCGTCGAAATAAATGAGATAACAATTTAGACGTGTTCACAATGCAATAGCAAGCAAATGGAGTACTCGTGTTTCATTGAATCCTTCAGACGTATCCGACAAACGAGTCTGATAAAACGTTGCCATGGTTACAGACGTCTGCCCCATAGGGGATGATTTTAGAGCCATCCGAACATAAAACAAACCTTTTTATCGGGCAGTTATAACTATCGCAAAGTAAAAACGGGAACGCCCAAGAAATTTCTTCTAAATCGCACACACCAACCAATTATCATAACTTGGAACTTACTTGCAAAATTAATTAAGTCGTAAGCGGGGTTTGCTAATTAAGAAGTTCCAAAAGAGGAAGGAAAGTTTCCAACATAGTGCATTTATTTTAATTTTCACTAAACAAAAAACGAAATTTTCCTCCATCGTCTGATGCTAACGATCAAAAAATTATTATTATATTGGCAATAAATTTCGTGTTTTGACGACAACTTTCTCGAAATTTTAAATCAAATGAAAGTGACTTGCATTTTTCGTTGTTAATTAAATAATAAAATTTTAACTCCAAAATAATAACAAAATTTCTAAAATATATAAATTGGAGACTTTCTAGGCCAATTAGAAAAATGATTTCTGAACTGCGATATTTTTCGTCGGGCGCCACTTCCACACAACGGCCAATAAAACAGTTCATGAGAAAAGTTTACAATTCCAATAAAATCAGGACGAGACCACCCGGCGAAGTTTATATTTCATGGTGTTTATCAAAAACTAGAGCAATTAATTTGTTATTAAATAAGCAAAAAATAAAACCATTAATTTCAATGTCAAGTAATTGCAAAAAACGTTATATGTTTCTCTACCTTTGATTAGAATACATAAATACCTATAATTCTAACCTTGGAGAAGACAAAAAGACTAAAACTCAAAAAAACAATTTAATTATTTCGGAATTTTAATTCCATTTAAATAATGCTCGTGCGATTCTCTTGTCAAACATCCCTTGACAGGCCTATTTACCGAAAACTTTTCCCGCATTACACGTGTGCTTATTGTTCCAACAAAACCGCCCGCGTTCTTCATGCATGGACAGTTTTTGTTATAACAAACATTTTTGTACGACAGCAAAATAAACGGATATGTCCGATTTTGTAATGAAATTTTCTATGGTTATTTATTCCAACCGTCACTGTTATAATATTGATTTTTGGGCCCCAAAACTTCTCCCATTCAGGAGTGAGATGAAATTGGCTTGTCTGTTTCGTTTCCTTCGGAACAAAACAACGAACTGGTGTAAGCTGCCTTGAGGGGTGTTTCAATTATATCGTCCCTTACAAAATTCCATTGTACACTCATCAGAATGATGAACCCAGAAGCCATGTAAATTCCCGGAAGTATCATGGCCAGAAATCATACCTCCACATTTTTGTGGTTTAAAAATCTTGGAAGAGAGTAAGCCAAGCAGCACCAATTGGAGAAAATTGCAGACATTAAAAATTATAGGAAGGATTTAAAGGTAAATAATAATTATATGGCGACAAAAATATACTATATACGAAGGACCACCATAATCACCAATATTGCTATAAAATGATTTTTCCTTTTAAAATTTTACATAACACCAAGGTTAGAAGACCTGAGTAACTTTTCAACAAAATTATGAATATAAAATTGACCCTGACTCTTGAACGAGTTCAAATGTGTATTCACCATTTAAGATAACCATCTCTCACGTTTTAAGTAGAGTGAGCCCAATTTAAATAATCCCTGTTGCGTATCGACAAACTTCCCTGGAAGGATTTGCAGAATTGGAAGATGTGTGCCAAAATTCTCACGTGCAGTTTGATCTCATCCAGTGGCAACAATGGGAGCATTACGAAGCACACATCCGCTTTGTGTGTGTGTGTTACCGTGTCCGCAATAAATAATTATGACCATAACTGTAATGAAACAGGCAGAAAAAGCCACCTGATGATTTGATGAGAAGCACCAAAGCGTGAAAAGTAAAGGGGTTCAAGCGGTCCGCACCCTTCCATTTGTCATATCCGTTCCTAACTCTTTGGACACTATTACAATGAAATTCAAATCGATACACCAGGATATTCCCAAATATTTTTGACCAAGGAATTCATTAAACAAAGCGTAAATTGCTTCATTAGCCTTGACGATAAAAAAAATAATTACCTGTTAATCTATTTAAATCCTATGGACTAAATTACCCTTGAACACTTAAATCAAAACATAATCGAAGGAAAGGTAACAACACAACTGCACTAGCCAACAATTTTCACATTAACCACCACGACATATCGAAAAAGGATTTCCACAAGAACCGGCACTTGCACCGTGGTGCTACCCAATGCGCATCACAAACCACACTGAATCAAACGAAAAAGCAGAAGCAGCCTTGGGCAGTTATTTAATTTCTTAATGCTTTGTAACTACAATTATACACACGTAAACTATAATTTTGCTCTACCAAAATTACAACTTACATAAGTAAAATAAACAGATAAGTAAACACTAAAAAAAAACAGAACGAACGCAATATTACACACTCAATCATGGCTGCATTTTGATGTGCAATTTAATAGACCGGTCAAAATAACAGCACCAAAGTCAATTAATTATATAATTTAGAATTTATGTTAAGTACGCCAGTAAGTAAACCATTTCGGGCGAAGGTTTTAACAAAAATTATGATGTTAACGACCTAAAAGAATAAAAATGTAAGTATGAATCAGTCGGATTTACTAATATGGTTAGTTTATTCTACTTATAAGTTCTATTGATCCTTTGTGGCTTTGATTTAATTATTCGAGCCGGCACTTCATGACCGAGTGCTCTCGAGATGCAAAAAAGGGGAAGAAAAAAATACCAGCCTTGGCAAGAGTTTGTCTGAAGCAGCATCTGGTCCTTCCAACCGGATTAGGAACATACAATTAGGTCAGTTCACCAGCTTTAATGGACGAAATAATCCGTAAATTAGTACGGATAGAACAATATTGCCACGCTTAACTAAACATCAGAACACCTCCACAATTTCAATTTTATGTCGAATATAAATCTAAACTATTAATTTGTGTTATGTACTCCAGAAGCTGACATTTCCTAACTACCTCTATATTAAATCATTAAACATGCAATTCCGAAAGTAGCGTTACCACGTTCTACGAGATTTATAACTCACTATAAATGTTAATTTCTACAATAAAGGAATGTACAGGGCCTTTCAAAAGTGTAGGATAGTTGTTTACGTCCGGATTACCCAGCTCCGAGCAAGACGCGTCGTGGATCACGATTTTCGACATCGTCACTCGACGTACATATTATAATAATGTAACCTCGACTTGAAGAAAATTCGAGTTATTAGATCACCCAAGCACAAGCTTCCTTTTCATCAATGATGATAATAGAAGGTAACTAAAGTACACTCACGGTATAATTTAAATGTCGCTCTTCCGTGATTGAATGAAAATAGAAATGACGGGTAATTGTTGGCGATAATAAACATTTATTACTGCAAAAAAAAATGGAAATTCTCATTCCATCGCAGAATGAAAGCCTGCAATACAAAGAAAAGCGTCCTTGTAAAAATTTTTTTAAACCAAAGCGCGAGGATATCGGAATCGATATGGAAATACGCAGATAAACTGGAAATAAATATTACATATTTAAAATGTAAACAATAAAAAAACCAACAGCCGTTCCAAAACGGTTACATTAATTGGCGCAGTCTTGTATTTTATTTTATAATATCTAGTTAAACAGGTACAGTTGTGCAAATTAACCCAAAATAAAAACAAATTAAAACAAGTAACGCATTTTGATTCGGCTTTCCGTTAATAAAGAAATTTTTTAAGAAAGTAATTAAGTATAGTTTCCAATCGTGTCCGTTTTGAGTTTTTGAATTAAATTTTTACCGAATCGTGCATCAGATTTCATGATCCGCTATCTCGGCTTTTGGAGAGCCCGATGGATAATTAATAATTATAAACACGTGTAAAAACAATTTGTCAAATTCTCTCAACAATAATTAAGAATATTTAAAAGTATTAATAAACTCTAAGTGCAATAAAAGAAAGATTAATGGCCGGCGACTTCGGATTTACTGTATATGAGGTAGTCACGATTTTTCTAAGAGAATTTATTTTTGTTACACAACTGAAGAAATTAAGGGGCTTGAGTTTAGGGCGTTGTTGAATACGTTCTTTTCGACCTGTGACCTCAGAAGCTACAATATATAAGGTCTTTCAAAGAGGTGCCGTCAAATAAAAATAAAAAATTCAAAAAATGAAAGCCATCTTACTTAATCAAATTTGTCAAGACAACGGAAGTAATTGTTAATTACCCAAGAAAGTAAGTTATATATTTATATATATTAATTATAATATACGTACTTCAAAGTTTTAATTACAATTTACGATGGGGAGTTTTTTACATAGTGAAAAAATTAATGTTAATTACACGGAGAGTTAAGCATTTATTCTATATCTCGCTTTCATATAAACTGTGCTGGGTAGAATAAATCTTGCTTATCTCCCTAGTAATGTAATATACTATTACGTACTCCGTTTGCTTTAAGAATACTATAAAATATAAACGAAAAATTATCGGTAATTGATCGATATTGGGTTCGTTCATTGTGAACAAATCCTGATTTTTGATGAATAAGTCTCGGCGAGAATTGCCTGGGTACCCCTTGAATATATTAATATTAAAACTTTAGCGAATTAATTAATAATCAATTATTTTGCAAGGCCGCACTATTAAATAATTGGATCTATATCATTCCAACGATATTATTAAATTTTAATTTGTTTATTCGAATTGATTATAAGTTATAATATACTAGCAGGTCAGGTGACTGCTCTGACGTCCTTGTGTGTTAATAGGGTTGTTATTTTGACCTTCGGTCTCATTCGGAGATTTTGGAAACTGCACTCGAAACGCCACTGCATCCGGTAATGTACACTCTCTATACCATTGTTACCGTACGTTCTGTTATGTTACGGTTCTTCGTGCAGTCTTAATTTTTTATCTTTCTTTTTCTTCTCGTGTACCCAACCGTGCGCGTCGTTAATCTACATAACTTATGTAAAATTGATTTTCTTGGCACCTTTGCAAAGTCCATTTCAATTCAACAGTATTGTCGCTTTCTTAGCTGCGTTAATTTCAGTTTAAATGTTGTGCTAAACAAATGAAATCGGGAAGTTACATCATCGGGATAAAATATGTTTTTATGCAAACGCCCACGATTCAATCGGGTACAAAAAATGTCCTCAAAATTGTGTAATGAAATGCATCGGCTTACCCAAAATGACCCGATTAACACTACCATACGCAATTATTGATGTAATTAACACAATCTCTCGATAGCATCGCTATCGTAAATGATAATTTAGTAGTTTGACATAAAAATTAATTCGTAAGCAAACATTTCCTCGTCCATAAATTTCGTAACATTTTGACGAATAAAAATCTTTGAAAGGGTACCGGAGTAACGTCATATACAAGGTTAAACGTATGCAAAAAGAATTGTGAAATGGAGAAGTAAAAGTGCCTGTAATTATGAATAATTAACAAAAAGTATTTCGTTTTAGGCTGCACTCTCAAAATTTACCCTCAGCCAAACGAGGGTTTAAGGACGATCAGGTTTCTCTACGATCCGTACTGGTATATCTCGATATGTAGGACGAGCGACAAAATTTTACTTTTACAAAGTCATCGCGATAGCATCGTCCATCCACTTCCTTGTAGTTTATTGAACACCGATTTGCGAAAATCATTTGCATGGCTTTCATGGTCAGCACTATTTTTACTTCAAGTGGGAACTGGATTTTGCTCTCGAGACAAAGCGATTCATTCTAAAACTAAATGATGATACAATTATTTTCTGTTTTAACAGTAACGTTTTGGATTTTCGCACAAACAATGTAATTATTCTCGTACTTTTTTCTACTTCTGTAACAATTTCTCAAGTACAGTGCAAGTACCGTAAAGTCATCACGCGATAAACACTGCCATAAATTTTAATGGCAATGGACGAAGTAAACGACTTCTCTTTGTGGGCATTAAAATATTGCTATCATGCCCACATTGGATTCTTTCAAAAAATGCTAAACCAATCAAGACTTTTCTGTTGGATATCCCACGGTCACTACAGGTTGGTCCTTCGACAAAGCATTCAGTTTTTGAAAAAGTGCCGACAGTTAAACATAAACTTTTCTCGCGAAAAGGAAGCAAACAGAAGCAGTGTTAGGAAATCCTGTCAAGCATGGAGAAAGTAACGTATCGAAAATCGCATATTTCTGATGAATAAGGCTAATTATTATAACAAGCAAACTTTTAATATTATCCGATATTTAAAACGATACAATTGATCCAATTAAATCGCTTTCCTATAGAGATCTAGAAAGATATGACCGGAAACGTTGAACAAAACAAAATCCAACTTAAAGTTTACTTATCGAAGCGATATCCGGCAATAGATATATCACATCCTACTAGGAAGGAAATTTGAAATTTCACGCCATCCATCCGCGTTTTCACAAACATACCTTTTAATGCATGTTAATGGACTTGACGATTTTATCTCGACACTCCTCGAGTTAAATGGTCCGAAAATGAAAAATTAATTTTATTTGAAAATAAAGTTTTATGAAAAGTGAAAGCGTTATCCGCTTCTTTTAAAAATTATCTCGGATTGTGGTTTAATTTCTGGAAAAACTAAGACAATGGAATTTTTTCCAGATTTCACTTAAAATATCAGAAATAAAATTGTATTTTTCAAGGACAAAAAAAATTTGAAATAGTGTCATGTCACGGTATTAACATTCAACCGTAGGCAATTTCTGTTAAGAGAAGTGAGAGAGTTAGATTAAACTAATTAAACCGATTGTTTCGTAAGGTAATTTCAGTTTTTGACCTCAAAATTTGTGTTATGGTTTTTGTATTCATAAAAAGTAATTAATACGTGACCGGATAATACAAAATGATACAGCATCAGCCGATGCTAATTTTGCATATCCGAAGATTCCCATAAGTTTGGTCCAAATCGCCCAGAAATTCTAGCATGGGGGGGGGGGGGGGAATTAATTTCAAAAATTTAGTTAAATTAATGTTGCTGAAAGGAGGGTCGGGTCGTTGACTTTTTAAAATTACATTGAAATTTTACAAATATCTCGAATTACTCTACCAAATTAATATAATGTGGGTGTGATTTTAACATATTCAAGGTAACAAATTTGCCATAGGTTAAGGTTAAAGAACTTGGAAATGTCATCAAATTTCTAATATTTCCATTGCATCTTTATTGAATGCCGAACGTCAAATGAACGATCAAAAAAAGTTTCAAAAAAATAAAATCAAATAGAAAAGTGTGTTCAATGCTCAACTATGTAGGTAACATCCTACGGCTACGGCGATAAAAAATTTATTAGTTCCTTATTATACGGCTAAATTAAAGTGTAAACAGATTTGTACCTATACCAAGTGGAATACTTTGCTAAACAGTTATTTGCTTAGATCATCTGAAAGTATTTTCAAAAATTAAGTTTTATCAATTTAACCAAAATATGTTGAAAAATAACAACATAGATAAGATATCGTGGAACACTTTGAAACAAAGAAAGATAGGCAAATTTGTTTACGAACGAGGAAATAGTTTTTTCTTGGAGAGTACATTTAGTTATGACCTTTTAGGCTTTCAAAAATGCAAACAGCCAAGTGTAAAAGGTGCATTAATGAATTGATCGTGTACGATAAGTAAAAAACTGTTGTAATAGCTAATGCATGTGCAAAGTACTTGAAATCTATAAATAAACAATTTATAATTAATATTTGGCAAATGTTTATGTAATGAAATCATAAGTATAAAAAATTTCAATGAGATAAGCATGAAAAAGTACGAAAGTGGTAAAAGAATAATAAATATTTATTGATACATTAAAATGTTTCAAAATTGCGATATTGCAAAGAAGTGGTCTGTGGTATAGCAGGTGTTCGAGATGTCATCCGAACAGCATAGGACAAACCGACCGATTTCCTATGTTTTATCATGCAATCCAGTCAGGGGATAAAATTAATTAAATTAAAATGTAGTAATTTAAACAACAAATTTAGATCTACAGATAAAATTGCAAATAAAAAGATGTTATCGGTTTCAGATTAATTCAAGGAATCCAAATATTTGCTCACACTGATTAAATCGATTGGAATAATTTTGGTAAAAACGAATAAAATTATCCTTGTCAGTGGTTTCATTAATGCTAGCCTGAATTTAAAATATTTGATCACTTTGAGCTCATTAAAAACATTCCTGAAGCGGTTCCAACTCGAAAATTACGGATCTAGAAAGACGGGTAATTTAAAAAGTTAGAGAAATTTCTAGAACTGCATGAACGCGACGAATCGCGGATCTTTATTAATAAATTTTAAGGATAATTCAGAATAAATTTCTAGAAAATCGTGAAATCCTTTTAAACTGTGCAATTTACGCTTCTTTGGTTGTGCAGCCAGAAGTAGTTCGGGTGTAGGCCTCCTAAAGTCATCGTCAAAAAGGATATTGATATTTTATTGGAAGGAAGCTATTGAGAAGATGGAAAGTGCAGTCACCTATTTTCCAGAAAGCTGGAAACTTTCCAGCGTGCGATGACTCTTTGAAATATGATGACTATTACCATTTTAATATTATATATTGTAAGATATAGAGTTATGAAGTAGTCGAGGTAGTAGTTTAAGATGTAGTAGACCGTAATCTGTAAGGTAGCTTTTAAAATGTAGTCATTAAATGTAAATATAGTTGATTGTTAAGTGTACCTACTCATCATCTAATGAATAAAAAGTAACAAGTACCCAATTGACGAAATAAATCCAAAGCAATCTTCAATAGATTGTTCCCCTCGACTATGGGAACGCGGTTAACTATATATAAAAACCTAAAGAAGCGAAAATGACACAATTCAAAAGCTTTCATACGAATACAGAACCGCAGACGACTAAAAGTCAAAACAAGTGTATGCCGTTCATCCTTGAAATTTACCTCGAACCGCTTTGTAGCGGGTACTACATTGAGAATGTGTCTGTGACTCTGTTGCTAGATGCAATCATTAACCCAGGGGAACCGAAACTTCTGAATCCGGGCTGAATACCAATCTAAAAGACTGACAGTCTTCATGTCAACTGCAGCTATACTACCCTCCTGTTGCCACTGAATTGGCTCATGGTAAGCATGCCCTAAGAAAGTTAGAATGGTACTGGAAGGTTATGGACGTATACATCTAATTAGAGTTCAGAGTTTAGCTGTTATTGGGGTGAGGCGGATATATCAATAAATTTATATATTTAATCATTTCAGTTTACCATGACTCATTTATTTTTTAGGCGAACTTGGGCAATTCCAAATTTTCATCCAGACGTTACAATAAATTCCCAGTTATAAAAACTATACCCTCGGGAGAAGATAAAACTCGGTAAGACCTTATATAGGCGACATTCTTAGCAATAAATACCTGAGCTTTCACAAACGTTACAGCATCTAAAACCGGCCCTGATATAATATATAACGTGTAACAACAATAAATTGTCAATTGTAAGTAACGAATGACAGACAGCAACAGTGGCCTTAAAACCGATAAACCTTAATCGTGTTACGCTACTGATTTAACAGTTAATAGAATTTCGACCGAGACGAAACTCACGTCTACCAGTAGTAAACTTGCACAATACTATAATTTGTTATTGAGCTATTAGATTACGAAACATAAAATTCGACTCACCGTGTATAGAAATGGTGCCCCAGGATTGTAATAACCTCTGCTCATTGTATATTTAATGCACGAATAACCGATACATCATAACTTCTTTTTGCAAAATTTTGACCCAGGTTGGGTCAAGTTCACCAGAATTAATAAATTTACACCTAGCGATCATATTTTGCCACAATTAGGTGCATTACACTTTTTCAAAATAAAATAAGACCGATCTACCGCGAAACAGTTGAAAACGAATTCATATACGGCTTTCTTCTTCAAAATAAAAATTGCACGATCACGAGTTAAGTGATTGATTATTAATTATTAAAAAATAACATGTACACGAAAAATTAACACCACAACAAATGACTCACAATTATATACTGCACTCTGCAAGAGAATCGAGGTCTCAGCCAACAGCTGCGAAGCGATGATAACAATTTAGCCACCTAGTAGTGACGAAGCGAATTATTGTTAGTTGGGTTGCCTATGCGACTTGAAATTAATCAATTGGCCCCCAGAGCCGGGGGGAACATTACAGAAATGTAAAATATTGGCTGTTATCACAACCCCGTGGGAGCTAAAAAATAGTAATCGCTTTCAATCGAGGGGGCAGCGCTGGAGAAATTTGGTGTACAACTGAAGGGAAATCATAAGAAATTCAAGTAAATCTTAGGAAATCAAATTGTTTTAGAAGTTCAAGATAGAAAATCCAATTACAAAATTTGAAAACTAAAGTAATTTCCTGTCACTGAAAAATTTAAAAAATGTTATAGAATGCATAATATAAATTAATTGCAAATACTAGTAGTTTTGAAATTTTCGGTGTGATGCCAGTTTTATTCTTAATTAAATCAAAGATAAGAATAATTAAATGTAGAAAGCTATAAAAAAACTTCCTAGTTTGTAAATTGGAATTATTGTACAATTAAAATTAAACTGGAAAAATAACATCATATTGGCTAGTTTGTCGATAAGCTCTAGCGCTACGCCTTTTATCAAAATAAAAATATGATTAAAAAAACAATATTTTCTTAAATTAAATTACAAAAGTTTTGAAACCAGTTTGGAAAATTGGGTACCAAAGGTAAGTTGGCCAATAGAAAACTGAATAATTTTTTAACCCGGCTATAGCTACCCACTCTTATGGCCAAATACCAAAAATTATACGACATAGATCACTTTTTTTAAAATTTTAATTATAGTAAATTATTGCATGTACAAGAAAACGAAAACTGCAATCACGATATCAAAGGTAATATTAAAAATGACGAAGCAAATCTTTCACTCTAACGGAATTGTAATTTTAATCCTAGAACTTGTACAAGTACCAACCGATTCGGTCTTGTGACGTTTAACTTGCGGCAAGAAATCATCGGGACTAGTCTTAAGAGCTTGTCCGGGTCTCAACTTGCACGCAATACAATTTTCTTCCAAATCCTTTCCAGTTTGACTCGATTTTCGCGACGATCGCCTCCGTTTAGCCGAATTATCTCTACATTTGTTGGTCGATTTATCGGAAGTTTTGGGTTTGGATTTTGAGCCAGAATCACGATCGGCCACTTGTTCTTTCGAGTGTATTGAAATGACGTGACGAATTTTGAATTTTCTGCTGTGGCTTTTAACGGGTGGATCGTCTTCAAAGGAATAGTCTTCTTGAGAGTTTTGATACGCTATACGTTCGTCGGGGTAAACCCTTCCACGGTAATCCGGATACATTCCGTAATTCCTGGCTTGCATTGCCAAGTCCTTCTGGGGGTAAGGACTTTCCTGCATTCTAAATGTACTGCGATCCAATTTTTGTTGTCTGCTTTTACTACTATAAGTCGATCCCATATAGGATGGTTCGTCGTACATTTGTTGCGATTGCCTAGAATCACGTCCCCGATGATACGGACTTGAAATTGAATTTGGAGGGTTTGGTCCCATAAATGGATAATGCGAGTTTGGACAGGGAGGGTACTGTTCGTCTGGTGACCTGGCAGTATAATAATTATTATACGAACTATCTGCTTGGGGACTAAAGGAAAGGCGTGGAGGTACTTGATGTTTGCTACGTCCAGGACATGTACGTGGTCTATTGGATTCGGGATAACGGTTGCTTAAAGAAGGTCGGTATGGAGTAGGTGGAGGCACCACGGTAGCTGGACACATGATAGCTTGTATTTCAGGAATGTTGAGACTTAATATTTTTTCTTGCAGTTGAGCTAACGCTTGCCTTAAAGGTTTCATTTCTTCTTCATACGCTTTCAGCACCGAGCCGATAGGATCTCGTTTGAATGGATTCATTTCGGGCTCTTCCATTACCGGCCTTTCAGGTTCTTGTACTATTTCTTCAGCATTTTCAATTTCTTCCGCATTCTCTCCTTCTTCTTCAGCATTCTCTCCTTCTTCTTCGGCATTCTCTCCTTCTTCTTCAACATTCTCTCCTTCTTCGGCATTCTCTTCTTCTTGTTCTTCATCATTCTCTTCCTCGGGCACTTCAGGCTCAGAAGAAACACAGGTTAGTTGTGGTGGTTCTTCTTTGGGCGGTAACGGTGGCGCAGAAAATTTTACGTTTATTTTAATCGGCTCGTCGGGAATCATAATAGTCATAATATTTTCACCAGGCGTTATCTGCTTCTTTTGAATTATAGTTTGATCGGGAAGACCCAATCGTTTTACCGAAATTGTAGCTCGTACAGTTTTGTTAGGTTTCATCTGCGGTAAACTGATACTACCTCTGGTGCCTATTTCTGCCATTTCCATTTGTTCTTCACCGCCCATTTCCAATTCAGACTGAGTAGTGGTAAGCGATTTTCCTGTATTGTACCTATCATCGCACACCGCAATTTTTTGAGATGGAAATTGGCAATCAGTTGACGGCTTAATATTAACAATTACGGAAGAGCTCGCACGTTTTGATGTCGATATGGAAAACGTGTAATCTTTCGTGACGCGTTTTGCCAGTTCATGAACATCAGAATACTCTGACAGCGAGACGGTTTGGTTGTTCACAGGCATCATAGTACTGGGTGGTTCGTCAAAGCCCACATGTAGCTGTATGACATCGTCTTCACCTGCTAGCGAAGGTGGTGGTAACTCGTTTTCGGCACGACCTCTGCAAGAGCACATTTTCACAGTCTCTTCCACAATTTCACTCTCTTGAATATCGACAGGTTTTAATATCCTTCTAATTGTGCAATGTTCTGGCAAAACGATGTCTTTCCACGGCATTTCAGTATGCGAAGTGCAGCTATCTACGTCAGTAACTGCGTCTGGAAACCTTTTGAACAGACCTTCCATATACGGTTCGTTGATTTGATGATCTATTTGAAATATGAGTTTCTCACTCTTTTTGCTTACGACACTTGCGGTAGGTTCAATAAAATCATCTCCTGCTTCCTCAAATTCTTCCGTTTCGCCATCTTCATCTTTTTCTTCTTGTTCTCCTTCTTCGGCTACATTTTCCTCGTCCACTTTCTCTTCGTCTTCCACGTTTATTTCTTCTACTTCTTCTTTGGCTTCTTCTTTATCTTCGTCTTCTTTCTCGTTCAAAGGCTCTTCCTCGGTCAAAGGCTCTTCTTCGGTCTCGGCAAAAGTACTTTCCTCGGGTTCCGATAAAATTTCTTCGGGCTCCGATGGAATTTCGTCAGATTCTGCTGCAATTTCATCCGGTTCATCCGTATCTGGTATAGGTTCATCCTTATCTGGTATAGGTTCATCGTCCATTATTGGATCAACTTCATCATCTGGTGTTTCGATATCATCTTCTATTGTAACTTCAGCTGTGATCTCTGGGGGTTCGATTTCATCGACTTCTTCAGTTGTATCGGATGGGACATACGGTATATAAGGAACCTAAAAATGGCGGAATAATAAAAAAAGGGAAACATTATCAATGGTGCTTACTTTCTCTTGTTTTTTAATTATATAAGAACCAGGAGCAGGCAAACTGATGGCTTGCCAAGGTATTTCAGTTCTGGAGTCGCAAACATCGTCCACAATTTTTTCTTCAATTTCTTCTTCTTCTGGATTTAAGGAATTCAACGATGTGGATTCTAACTTTTCCCCTAAAGCTATGTCGGTTTGTACACCAGTTGATGACCCTTCGTCGTATAGCATTGAAATATAAGGTTCGTCGTATTCTTCTTCATGTTCGTACATGAGACTAAACCTTTCATCATTTTCGTTAGTTTTGTACGAATCGAGCGATAGATGACACGAAACTGTAATTTCTATATTTCCTTTACTTGTTGGTTGTTCGCATGATTGTTTCGGCGTTTGAGGAACAGACGTGCGTATAATGGGACCGGGTGGACACGATGCTTTGTCTGGATGTATAGGGCACGTCATCGAACTAAAACGAACGTTTTCTACTTTAGTATGTGAACTATGAATTTCTGAGATGGATTTCGTTTTCGAGGGTAAACCCACGGTGGTTATATTCGTTGGCTGTTTTTTCCCTATGGTACTAAAACTATCATTACATTCACACGACGTGCAATGTAATAGCAATTCGGATTCAAACGCTTCCAAATGTGAACCATCTGAAGGCATTTGAATCTGAACTTGAGTCGGGATACAAATTTCTTCGACTAATTTTTCCGATTCCGTCGATTTGCTTTTATAAAGTACCGACAACCTGATAACTTGTTCTCTGAGATCTGGCAGACTGGCGGTTGTTTTTAATTTTGCCTTTATGGATTTCTTAGTGTTGGGACAAGAAATGGAGGCGCGAACAACAATTGTACTGGCAGCACTACACGATTCGACGTCTTTTATGGTATTCTTTAATAAAACTTCAAACATCAAGTTGTTTTCCGCAGGAGAAGCATCTTCTACCGTCCACGATGGTGTTGGTGCATTACCAATTAACGGCTGTTCAGCACTGCTAGGTGTAGTCGGCATTACATTTTCTCGTGTTGATGTAGTGGGGGTATCTAAGTTTAATAGGCTTGGAGCTGCGCCCGCGGCCGTTGGATGGCATTCGCAGGCGATATTATCCGAGTGTCTGTTTTCGAGAAAGTCTCCGAAAGGCTCCGCAGGACGAGATAAATTTGGCTGACCCTGAGTTGCTTCTGTTGGGGGTAGCAAGACCACTGGAAAGTCGGGAAAAACTTCTGCTTCTTCGCTTCTCGCACTTTCTATTTCCGGTATTTCTTCATGTCCACCTTGACATTTTAACAGCTTACAGTAACTTTCAAAACTTTCTAAATCTTGATCCATAAATTCTGGCTTCACCACGGTTTCTCCCTGAACAGTGCCGATGGAACTAAAATCTTCTTGTTTTATTAGGTACGACTGATCATCTTTCTGGTCGACTTCTTCATAGCATCTAAGACAAGATTCGGTTTTGTCGTCGTCGTCGACGTAAACTTCCAAAATATTTGCCATTTCCGTTTGGAAAATTGCAACGGTAGTGTTTAAGACTTCGATAATTCTGTCTTCAAATTGCACTCCTGGGGGAAAAACCTTTTGACTTAGTTTTAAGGTTGAAGCCTGAACCCGTAACTTGTGTGCAATGTTATTGAGTTTACGATTTCCGCACAAACATTTGCGACTGCAGACAGATTTTTGGTCACCGGTCGAAGTCTCTGGTGCTTTGCCATCGGAAACGACAGTTCGTAATTCATTATCGTTGGTGCTAGTTTTTGGAATATCGGATTTTGCGTTTGAAAATAAGTTTCCTCCAGCGGCAGGTTGATTTTTGTAGGTGGATTTGCTATTAAAAGAACTTGGAGAGCCCTCAAAATCAGTGTTAATCGATGGGTATGCGTCATTTTCAGATTTGCTTGGAGTGCTAGGATCTGCAGGTTTTTCGTCTATTTCTATCGGTGTCGAGTTTGGAAGAATATCCGGAACTTGTGATTCGTTGATTTCGTCTAAATGTTTTTTCGCAAATTTTTCGTATATACTCATCGAATCTGTAGATTGATAAGAGTTAACTAGTTTACGTTGCAAAAGCGTTTCTGTGCTGGATTTATTGTGAAATACTTCAAATTCAAAGTATTCGGTGGCGGCGTCGGGTTCTTCGTTGTGAGTTAAGTATGCTTCTAAACGTGGTACGACGGAACTGATGGATGCGTTTGGTGTACAAGTAACGGAAGTTTGGACGCAACGCTCCATGTACACTGTGGCTACCTCGTCCGCGTCCAAAACGTGTGGAGATACGTTCAGAGTTGTTTGGGCTGCTTTAGTTTTCATAATTCTTTGGTAACGATGGTGAATCGACAGATATTTATGGCCTGCAAGAATTGACGACGTGGAAGATTTCTTCAAAACACTTTTATGACGAAACGCATCACCGTCTTCGATAGAGCTCAAAGTTCTGTTGAAGGAATGAGAAAAGAGATGTTGTGAACTGTCATCTAAAGTTGTTGGCAAACTCCAATGTAAGAATGCTTTTCTAGGTAAATCAAGTTCTCTGATAGAATTTTCGGTAATTCTTTCGTAGGGAATGAATTCTAAGGATGGATAAATATTTATATTTTCAAGTTTAGGAGATATAGTTATTGCAGTTTGACAACCGTGTTTAGAATAAACTTTGGTACGTTGGTTTTCTTTTAGTATGTGAGGATAACAACGAATGATAGTTTGTGTAGCTTCGTTACATGTCTTAACGTGTTCTGATTTTGGCATTATATGACCATTCATAATTGACCATTATTGTGGATTTTATTTGAAATCTCATGAAATCGTTATCAGGTTGACGTGGATGAGCCATAATTTTTTATCGAAATAGAGAAAATTAAAATAAGAAGTAAGCTACGTACATTTGACAGCAAGTTTATCGTCTAGTTCGTTATCTATTATTTTATAACCTAGAAAAACATTATACTTACATAATATAGTCAACTTTAATATCAAATTTTTTTACCTAGCTGATTTATTCCAACTTCTGCTATGTTTATAACGGCGTTGGTATTGTACATACTTCTCTATTTACGGCACATGAATTTAGAGAAAATTTTGGGCACAAATTTTCTGGGGTAATCCAATAATTAAAAATTTAAATTTGTTTTTGACAGAATTCAAGTATTTCCACCTGCTTGATTTTTTCTCTTTTTTATCCACGAAGGCAATTCAGATCTTACGAAGGTGTATTCGTAACGTGGGGTAAAATCCATCGCATCGTAATCCTCACACTTAAATCTTTCGACAGCTAAAGAGTCCCTGGTGCAGCTAAAAATTTTGCACCTCCTTATCAAGTTGTACGATTGCAACCCACAGTTGCAGCAATTGGGCGTACAATTTTGGGAAGTACAAGTTTCTATCCAAGGGTCAGGTTTATCTTCGTCATCTTCGGAAACCTCTTTATCGTCACAGCAATTTAAAAATTTTGGCATGTATGGCTTCATGGTGGTCACGTAGGGAATATCATCCACAAAGGAGAGTTTATGCTCTTGCGGTTTTTCTTCTGGAAAAACGGTAACACTTTTAGGAAATTCCTTCAGCTCTTCGCTTGTGAAAGTTCCATTCTCGTTCGTTTTTTTACAAAAGGTCGACAACCGGTTCAAATAGGCTAACAGTCCTTTGCCTGGCTCAACCTTCGTGTTCTTTTTTCCACCATCACAGTCGCATTCTTCCTCTTCCGTGACTTCGTCGAGAGTTTTTAACTTTTGGTAACTTAGTTTGGGGAGATCATAGTTACGAGAATTTCGATAGGCCATTTCAAATGCACTAAGAATTTTGAGTAATTTTCTCCAAGCGGCACTACATTTTATAGGTTAAATATTGACATATCTGTGTCAAATTCAGCATCACGATAACCTAACATTGGTCGTTGTCATGTATCTCTAGATTCTCTAAAATTAGTAAACAGAGTCGATCTTTGGCGGTGAAGAACCGTACGCAACTTCCACAGATGACCGTTTATTTTATAAAATTTACTTTAAGGAATTTTTTATACATGTATCTACACATATTGATAGTTGATAGATATTATTGATTTGGAAGAGAAAGTTTACGTAATTGGTTTTTCGATTTAATTAGCAAATAATTTATAAAATCCAAACCGCAACCTTAACCAAAGTTTACGGCCAAAATAACTTATTTGTATAATTTAGACTTCTTTTTCATGTGACGGGAAATAGAAAATGTAGGACTGCATCAGCGTAAATAATGGAAAAGGTTTTTTTTTAAATTCAATTCTCTGTTGTAATTTAATTACGCCATTTACTGAATTGTTTAAGGTTATATAATTTTATATAATTAAATTAAGGTAAATGAAAGTACCTACAATTACCATTAAAATTTGTGAATTGGAATAACGATGGATTTGGGACTTCGTTAATGATAGGAAGCTTCAAATGTGATTGAAATTGAAAAATTCTAATGTAATTAAATTTCAATTATTGATTTATCAAAATAATTTGATAAACATTTAAGCGTAAAATAGTATATTGCACACTAGGATGTTAAAGTGCTACTTTTATTCCGATAACTACGATTTTCCGCAAAGCGCAGCCTATAGCAACAAATTTGCACGAGATTAAAAGTATCACTTTAACTCTGTGAAGTTTACGGTTTTTAGTTATGAGAGATAAAAAGCTATTTCTTCTCCTCTTTTGAGTAATCTTCCTATTTTGACTACATTTTTACAAAAACAGTAAAATAATTGCTTTCACAGAAAAGTGATTAACAATCCGAGAAAAGCTCAATTGAACTTTTGATTAAACACCACAATAATTAACTTTACATATGAAAAAAAAAATTAAATTTTGAGAATAATTAAATTCTCATAAAATATATTTCAATTTTCATAAATATTCGAAGGTTAAAATTATTTTAAGACATTTAAAATTATGCAATAATAATTTTATATTAGTATCTACATTTTATAATTTTGGAAAAACAAATAAATATACTAATACACAGTGACAGGTTGATTGAATTTAATTTCATAAATTGTAAAAATTATTTACGCTACTGTAAATTTACACAAAGTTCGTCACGCCTTTTTATAAAATTAACCAATCACAACCGAGGTCAAATTTTAATTCGAAAATTATTTGAGCAAACATAAAGCCGTAGTGTCACTGAAGTCACCCACTACCATCAACTAAAATTCAATTGATGCAAATAATAAATAAACCACTTCCATTGGTTGAATTTTTGGTTGGTGGTCGACGGAGGCTGCAGTGATATTACCACCTAACTGACAGCAATTATTCTAAAAAAATATATACTAATCTAAGACAAGATTCCGTTTTGTCGAATGTGTAATGAGGTTCGAGTGCACCCGTGTTTCAAACTATGGGCAGATCCCATTATTTGTTTTCTTAATAATATTAAATTCATTTGTTTTAATGTTTATTATTCTTTTAATATGTGAGTTTTGTGGGTCATATCAATAAAACATAACTTCCAGTGTATTATCCTTTGGAAAATGGACAGTAGCGTAACCAGAACTTCACTTAAGGGAGAGGCCAAATTATAAAAATTACATTTCTTTCCATATTATCTTGACTCTTAAATGAAGTTCCTTTCGGCCACAAATTTGGTCCTTTTTTAGGGGGGGGGGGGTGTTTTCATTTAAATCAAACTAAAATAAAATATTAAATACTTAAAAAAAGTATATAGGGCAATCCTGGTCCATAACTTGGTTTCCAAGTTATCTAACCAAAATTTCATCAGCAGATATTAATTTAAGCTAAACTAACGGAAGAATACAAAAATTAAAAGCATATTTTTGTATAAAAAAAATCAAGAAAATCAAATACACATTGAAAATCAAAATTTTGCTGTTTTTCATTGGATAAAAAATGGGCTTTTGTGTATGAAACAGGAAATATTACAGCTACAAACATCTAATAAGCCCAATTCCACAAAAAAAAACAAGAAAATTTCCTGCCAAAAATTGGAGCGTTCAAAATTATGAAATAATTTAACACGTTAAGTGCTGATGGGCGATAAATCAGCCATGCGCGGTAGGTGGCATAAGCGCGTGGTCGATAAATATACCATCTGCGTCACTTCTTTATATCGTTCAGTGTAAGCTTAGCGGTGGACGTGAGGTGACGTATTTTGGTGAGCGTGTTGATAAGTGTAATTTACAAAATAAAATACCCTTGGTGGAGTTAGTCATGGCGGATGACGAAGCAGGACCCTCCACTCCCAAAAGGCCACGACAGGCCCCCAAACGATACTATCAGCCTCCATTATCTGATAAGGAGTTAGAAAAACTCCTTTATGATTCCGACGCGGATATTCAAGATGACGACCCTGAAATAATTGACTCCGATGATGATTATATAGCGGGGGAGAGTGATGCCTCCTCCGAGGAAGTCATTGAAAATATGGACCAGAGGAGTGCTTTCTCTCAAATCCAAGTGCAACAACCAACAACACGTGTTCAACTGCAGCAAACACAAGCTCCGACGCAACCCCAACCAGCTAGAGCGGCTGCAGCTGTACCACCCCCCGGCCCTAAATGGTCAAACAATCGGGCGATGAAAACCTTTCCTTTCACAAAGCGAATGGAGTTCCTTGTTGTGCCAGATGGTAAGATTTGTTTCCATTTTCTCAATGCGCACCCATCCGATCCGCACTCCATCAACCGAAAGAGGAAGCAGGGGATGGCGCGTTGCTTTGAAAAGTCTCAATTAAATTTCTAATTTACAGGAAATGCACCCATAGATTTTTTTAACATGCTGGTGGATGACCACTTTTATGAAATGATTGCGGAAGAAACGAATGCGTATGCCGTGGATGTATTTCTGTCTGAGAAGACATCTCCCTCGTCGCGAATTACTCGCTGGCATAATGTGACCCCGGAAGAGTTGCGAATCTTTTTCGGCGTACTTCTTCACATGGGGACGATTACGACAAATAGGCTACAAGACTATTGGAAAACTTCGCGTCTGTTTAGCATTCCGTTCTTTGCAGCCGCAATGAGCCGAGACAGGTTTTTATTGATTATGAGGCGAGTTGTACTACTACAACTTGAATTTTTTTTGAAATGAAAAAAAATTTTTTTCAATGCAGGTGTCTACATTTCACGCGTAACCCGAGGGAGGGCGAACCTAAACCGGACGATCGCCTGTTCAAGGTTAGGCCGCTCATTGAGTACTTCAACGGGAAAATGGCAGAGCTCTACTATCCCGACAAAAATCTATCCCTGGATGAGTCTATGGTCTTATTTCGAGGAAGACTTTCCTTCCGCCAGTATATTAAAAATAAAAAACACAAATATGGTATAAAATTATACATACTGACAGAGCCTTGCGGCACCATTTTAAAATTTGCTGTATACACTGGGCAACTGGACGATTTTGGCGGCAAGGGCCACGCAGCTAATGTTGTTCTTCATTTGCTTGAAGGGCGCCTCGATGTTGGCCATGCAGTCTACATGGACAACTATTACAACAGTCATGACCTCGCCGTCAAACTTCTAAACCGCAATACCTATTGCACGGGTACTTTGAGGGCAGAAAGAAAGAATACTCCACCTGAGATAAAGAGTACCAAATTAAAAAAAGGAGAAACCATTGAAAAATACAGCGATGATGGGGTTTTGATAGGCAAATGGCGGGATAAGCGGGAAGTGGCCTACATAACAACGGAGTTCACCGATGAAATGGTCACCTATCGCGATAAATTGGACAGGGAAAAAGAAAAACCTGCTCCAATTTATGAATATAACAAATACATGGGAGGGGTAGATAGACAAGACCAGTTGCTTTCCTACTATCCCTGTGAAAGGAAATGTCTCCGCTGGTACAAGAAGCTAGGGATTCACATATTTCAAATGCTTCTTATCAATGCCCATCTGCTATATAAGAAGCACACGAAATCGAAAATGTCGTTGTATGATTTTCGACTCTCCGTTATTGAAACCCTGGTTCCTGCGAGGTTGCCAGCACCCATACCCTTGGAAACATTGCATAATATAAAAAAACATCCCATGGATAAGACTGGCAAAAAGGCGATATCCAGGAGATGTACCTGGTGCTACAACCACAAAAAGGTTGAGAAGAGGACATCGTATTACTGCCCGTCTTGTACCGGTAGACCGTCCCTTTGTGTAGGCGATTGTTTCAAAAATTACCATGAAAACTTGTAAACAATGTTTTTTAAATTATTATAAGTACAGTTTTTTCACAAGTGCTATTTTTATTGCTACATGTAGTGTAATTTACATAGTGGTATATAAATATACCATTAGCATTAGGTTACAATTTCAGTGCTCAGTGCGCGTGGTCGATATATATGCCATGGCCCTTTTGACCCTAAATTTTATAAAAACTTCCTTATTTTGCACTATTAAAGTGTTTCCTCAATGGGTTTGCCCAAACGACGTAAATTTTTGCCTTAGCCCCAGGGGGTAAGTACGCCGATACGATTAGCAGTTAACGTGTTAAATTTGGTATTCGATAAACCGTTTGTTGCTTTATTTAAAGAATAAATTAAATAATTATAATTTTGATACCTATAATTTTAATTAAACTACATTTGAACAATCTTCAATATTTCTTAATCCTACGAGGATTTCTGCTCTGTTTATGTTGATTACAACGGCGCAGTCAGCACGCGTTTCAAGTCAATTTTGTTTAAAAGTGAAATTTATAATTTATAATAAACTGCTACGATTCCATTAAAGAATTTTTTATTTTTGAATTTTAATTATTTACATTACTTTAATGCAATGGATTTCGTTTTACAGCAAATTATGTTACGGATGAGAACGCGAAATATTTTTTGTGTTTTACTGTTAGATATATTAGAAAAATATACAAAAAAAATTCTATTTTGTATCAAATCGGTGGATAGTTTTTAAAAATTTCGAAAATCCTTCGGCGGATGACAAATTTAAATTGCGCAATTTTTACATTCAAATAAATTTCTCTTACCTTTTTCCTACCAGTTTCGTTAGCATCGAGCATACGGTAAATATTGGGTAAAATCCATGAAAAAAGTAAAAAGAGAAATCCAAAAATTGTAAAAACCACAAATCAAAAATACACAAAATTTTTATAGCATATTAAACCACCACTGTATAGGAACAATCGCGAAGGTGCGCACTTTCATAACCAGGAGCAAGCAAAAAGGCGATGGAATTGTTCATACTACTCATCTCATTACCACAAAGCTCGATGTAGTTATCCAAGCGAAACATAGGTAGGAAAACTTTTATTATAAAAACACGCCAGTTATTATAAAACTAAAAATAATAGACGAGAAATTATTATTACAGTTTTTGCATAACAAAATCAAATTTTAATTCAATTAATTTATGCAATACCAGGAGTTTCGGCGAGCAAAACTTTTTTTCCTTCGAAATCCAATTATCGAGGTGGAATTTTTGAGATTCGCAAAAATGACTTTTACAAAATCTACCCGCAAGCGATCGGATCGTACGAACGAGATTTTACTGCATTTAAATGTTGATTTTTACTCGGATTCCATTCATAACGGATACAAAAATAAAACCAACGACCTTTTATTGAGCGGTCAAATGCGTTGCTCACCCACCTGCAAATTTTTATTAATAAAAACATGTTAAAATAAGGAAAAATGGAATGTATAATTTTTACTTATATCTGCAGGAGCGTGCCGTTTCCATTATTTTCATTGCAGTACAAGCATAATTCGAACGTGACTTGTTCCATGTTCTGTTAAAATCGAGTCAGCGAAAAAATTTGAAATATCAAAATCGGTCAATTTTTAAAATTTTATTTCCATCAAAATGTCTATCCATCATGCCGTCCCGGCAAGAATTTTGTCCGATCGTAACGTTTTGAACATATTCAAAAATACAGTACCATGCAACACCAGAACACCCAGCTTGAGCAAAAATCTAATCCTGTCCAGATTTCATTCGCCGAGCGTAGTTTCTACAGACACCCAGGTAAAATTCACGAATTTTACTTTAAAGGAAGAATCGACAATTCTTATATTTTTGGTATAAAGTCTTTGCTCCGCAGTAATATTTATTTTTTTGTCAACAGGATTCCAATTTACCTCTACCTTACTTTGACGATACAATCCACTATTTATCTCCTGCGGATTCCAAATTGAATTTGTCGGACAGATCTGATGGCGAAGGCGGCTACCTATTCGGTTACGAATATAAAACTCCAGAAGCGTTGCAATACTTACACGAATACGAATTGCCGGCTTACGAATCCACGATTATACCATGCGAAGAATTGGGACTGCAAAGAACTTTGGCCATTGTGAAACCCGACGCTATGGAATTTGAAGAAGTCATTTTGCGAGCCATCGAGGACGAAGGATTTACCGTCGTTAGTGTAAGTAGAAAAATGCTTTCTTCGTTTCTTCCAATCTGCATTTTCCTCATCATCTTCTTCCACTGTCCATATCTGCAAAGAAGGGATGCAGTTTAAGGTCGTACCCAGGACCAAAGCATAGTCTCCCTCTTTTTTTTCTAACTGGCGTGCACGGCTGCTACCGTTGCAAACTGCTGAATAATTACTCGTAATTAAACTAGGATCGATCTATAAGCTTCAAAATTGGCACCAGTTGGTTAATTTCTAATTATTGTGGCCCAAAAGATAATTGAAAAATATAATTTGTATTAATAGAAAGCACATAATTGCAACACTTAAATTCCACTTAATTGTGATCGCAAATTAATTATCAGTTTTATTTCTTTTTAATTGCTTACCATTCAAACCGTTCATGCCAACTAAAATATTTTTATTTAAATTATAAGACATAAACTTAGATAACTTCGTTATAACTATTTTGTAAAAATGAAAGTTGCAACGGTAATATTAAAAATTAATTATTAAAACCTAGCAATTGTATTGTCTGAATTGGAAATATTTTTATTGACCAGTGGGAAAGAGTTTATTGTTTCCATTGGCTTCCTCATATAGTATGTAATCCTTTCGAGGTTTTGGTTTAACTGCCGAAACCTTTCCCTCGGAGAAAAAAGTGATTGTCCTGCAGTGGACCGAAAAAATTTAGATTATAGTAATATGTGGCTCATTTTGCCCAACAATACTGGTATATTCGACAGATTAGTAGAGAAAAATAAAATTTTATCATTTATGGTTTTTAGAAACGATATCTCCACTTGACTCCCGAGCAAGTTTCTGAAATCTATGCCCAATATTATGGAAGTGCAACGTTTCCATACTTGGTTGTCAGTATGAGTTCCGGACCAATTTTATCTCTATGTTTGGCGAGAAGATGCGCAGTTGAGAAATGGAGACACATGGTGGGTCCGCATGGATCCATACAAGCGGAATGGTTTTATCCAATGAGCATGAGAGTGCGTTTTGGTTTACGAGACAGCATTCCAGAAGCTGTACATGCATCTGAAAACTACACCGATGCCCAAAGAGAAAATAGATATGTCAATCCCGATAGTAAGTTTTCTTTTTATGTCTAACGGGAGTAAATTTATTTTATACATTCAAAATCTTTCATTATAATTAACGAGATCAAACCAGTAAATGTCTTTTCAATTAACTTAATCCTAAAATTATTAATCGTTTTCAGGCATCTTGGAGCCCATAATTGAAGAAGAAAACAAGGTGTGGGATTTCTGCAATATGTACATAAACCCAACCCTGTTAAATGGTTTAACCGAAGTTGTTCGGACAAAACCAATCGATCCAGTAATTTACCTAGCCGAATGGTTGTTAAACAACAATCCTTACCAACCAAATCTTCCTCCCAATGTGGCAATATTACCAACGTAACCTTTGCAATTTTAATTTTTATTAAGGAAATTACAAGAAAACGTATTTCTTGCGTTAGGATTGGGCAATCCAAAAACTAGTTGACAACAAACTTGCATTTATTCCTTTTAAAAATCAATCAGGTATCACAATATTTATTATATTTTGTTAAAACTATAAAATAAATCTAGGAAATCTTAAAACTAAACCTTGAGAGAACAATTAATAATTCACAAATTAAAGAATTAAAATATTTTTTTTATCAACTTATTTCGTAAAAGGCTTACTGATTACTTAAGTGGATTCGTGTTCCATACTTTCTCTTGACAATGCTCGACAGCCTAAAAAACAGCTAGTTAGTAAACCACATTTATTCCTTTTGTAATAAACTTACTCCACATTCATGAGCATTATTAATGTTGTGACACCAGTATGAGGGACCCCAGGTACATCTTTCGTTACCGATCAATCTTTCAGTTTTAGGATACGAAGAGCTTGTGCTACATAAGCCAATTGTGCTGCAAATCGTGCTCGAATCTTCACTTTTTAACATGTTAAAGATTTCTTCTCCGTAAACATCAATTAGGCTTTTACACTAAAAGTTACGAGACATACATTATTAGCACAATATGAAAATCGCAGCAAATTACCAAGCCTTGGTAGTTTTCTGGTAAAGCACGACAGCTCTTTTCAAGAACATGTTCTATCGAATGATCAACGTTTGGGTTTTGAAGAATTCCTTCGGCAATACCGACCACACTTTCGCAGATGGTGCACTTACGCACGTCCACTAAAATAAAGACAGTTACAATACATTTGAAATGAAAAGATTGAAGATATACATTTAACAGCATTCATGTCGGCTTCACAAACCATACATAACGAACAAATTGTTGACGGTTCAATTGAGAGCATCAACAACTGAATGATTTTATCTTCATGTTGACTGATAAATTCATTGCATTCTTTCTTCCGGTGAGAGGTAGGGAAAACAATGCAAACATCATGGACCACTTTGATTATTGTATTCTGCAAGTAAACAATTAATTTTTCTAGTTCTATCCACTTAAAAAAATTACCTTATCGATGGATCCATTTAACATTTGTTCAATTTCCTTTAGGGCTTCTTTACATATTAAACATTGGGGCGAACTTTCAGGCTTCTCGTCCACAATTTCCAATTCTAAAAAAAATTTAGTTAACAAGTTTTATTACTTCTCTTGCTGATTGTTACCATGGATCATTTTCTTTTGAGGTTTGCATAATTTCAATTCGGTACAAACTTGGGCAGGATCGAGAGATTCAATAAGAAGTTGAATCATTGCGTCACCATATTGGTTAACAAAATCATCGCATTCCTTTTTTATTGACTTTGGTAAGTAATGGCAAATGCTGTGAACTACAGCTTTGATTTCATCCTGCAAACAAATTTTATCTTCATTTTATAAAATTTTGAAAAGAAATCACTGCTAATGTAACTTTTTTTTGATATTTTTTAAATGAATTTAAGTGCCTATTTTTACCTAACTTAACAAATTTTAACTCGAAAGTTAAAATTTAATTCGAATTGAATCTTATACTTATGTATAAAAAATTACGTTAATTCCTACCTCGGTTGCATTATTATCAAGTTCTTGTTTTAATTGCGACATCACAAATTCACACAAAATACAAGTCTGTGATCCAACATTGCTTTTCACTTGCACACCATTTTGAGTATAATCTGGTATCGAGTTTGTTTCTAAAAATCCAGCATTACAAACTACATTTATTCGTAAAACAGCAAGTCGGCTTACCAATTTGTCCTCCATAAACTGATTCAAATTCTTCAGCAATTGGTTTCACCTTGTCACCCTTTTTAGGAGTGCACAATTTGAAATAAACACACAATTCCTGAGGTGTTAAATCTGCAAGGATGCCATCGATAATTTCGTCTGTGTAAGTCTGAACAAAGTCATCACATTCAGCTTTCAAGTTAGCGTGAAGGCTGGAGCATAATTTTCCCAATGCTTGCCTTATGCTGGCCTAAAAAGTACCACCACATTATTAATAAAAGCATTTATTCTGGTAAAAAATACAATATTTAAAAAACTTTCACTTATCGGAACCCACCTCAGTTTTTTCATTCTGGATCAATTCTTTCAAATTTTCAAGAGCCAACAAGCACAAAGGACATTTACCGCTTTCACCTTTGTTCATAAAAATTTCAACATCGGGAAGTTTGCTAGACGAACACAAACTCAATTTTGGACACACTAGTGATGGATCGATGTCTTGTGCTAAGATGGCAACGAATGCGGGTCCATAGGTGTTGACAAAGTTGATACAAGTTTCGTTAAGTGTACCTGGTAACTTCTCGCAAGCTGTATCCACGATGTGTCTTATGCTTTCCTAAAATTAAGAAATTAGTCAATATTAACAATAAGTTGAAGATGATATTAACTCACTTCAGTTTTGGGATCGGTCAAAGCATTTTGGACAAAATGTAAGAAATATTCGCAAAATTCGCAGAGCTGCCTGTTTCCAATGAGAGTGAGAGTTTGTGGAAAGATTCGTTCGATTGGTAATTGAGACATTTCGGGTGATCCTAATTCTTGTACACGATTGCTTGGAACAATAGGAAGGGCATCTTTTAGGTTTTCTACTGTTTTAGCAGGTAAAAGTGGTATTATAGGTGCATCCTAAAAAGTTTAAAGCGTAAGAACGGAAAGCAAAGAAAATTAATCTTGCTTATACTTGGTCGAATGTAGATCCTGGGCAGATTTCGATCATGGAACACACAACTGTGCCGTTAAGTTCATTGACCAGGAAACTGTATATTAAGGGGTAATATTCGTTCACAATGTTTAAGCATTCTGATTTAAACGACTTGGTTTGCTTGCAGATTCCAGTTAAAACTTGATGAAATTCTGCTTCTGTCGTATTGGCAATCAAGATGTCTTGTAAATGTTTGACCAATTGTTTGCACAAATCACATGGCAAATCACTGAAAGTTAAAGAAAGGTAGGTCAATGCCAATAGTTTTACAAATTTCTGCGGTTTGAGCTACTTACTCGTCAACTTTAACAACGCCAGTTTTGGATAAAGGTGTGATTTCTACATTAGCATGGTTGTGGAACATGGCGCTACATTCACCGGCCATGAGGCAGAAATCGGTTGGATTTAAGTTAATTTCCAAGTGACTGTAGATATCATTGAAATAAGTGATGATGATGTTACTGCAAGCATCAGATAAACTTCCCATGCGACCACAAACCTAAAAGAAATATTTTATAGTTTATCGTGTTTACATTTTCTAGACACAGTATTTTCGCTGTACAATGTTGAATTCAAAAAACCAGGTCAAGTTTTGAGATCAAAAATACTTCAAAACAATTAATTATCAATTCCTATTTCAATTAGTGTTAAAAAAAATAAAATTGTACCAGATGCACCTTGAGAATATTTAGAATCCTTCAAAGGATTATTTTAGCATATTCGCATAATATTATTAAAATTTCAAGTTTTAATTTACCCATCATGGTTACTATTATTAATGTACATAAATTAAATGCAGTACCTAATAAATTTTAATAATTAAAAAGATATTTTAGGATTGTTTGATAACAGAGCGGCCTGAAGTTACGAGCAGTTGTATCTTATAAAATTGAATATTTATTTGTACAATGCAGCACTTAAAATTATCTTTCATGAATCATCAAGTGATAGCTGCATACGTAAACAAACAAGGGCAATCATAATTTATAATTATCCAATTAAAAATTTAAATACCTATTTATTTTTACTCATTAATGGTCACAACCGCAAGGGCTTGAATATGACTCAACTTAGTTTCCCTAAAATCTAGAAAACTGTTTGAGTCATACTCAACCTTAATTCGAATATTATTTGGAATATACCTGTAGGAAACCAGCCAAAACTTGGTCACGAGTTGCTTTTCTGAACTTATTGTCCACAATTTGAATCACAGTGTGACAATTTTCACATCTTGTATTGGCGGAAGGCTTAAATTTGGCGATCGCCACGTCCTGCTCCTGTAAAAGCTGATGGACGCGTTCGTTATTGCAAAGGCCGGCAACAGAACAAACTACTTGTGGATCCATTTGAGATGCTAAGGTGTCGACTAATTCTGGTATAAACTGATCTGCCAATTTGCAGCACTCCTTCGAGATCTCTTTAATTGGCAAAAGTTTACAAGAACCTTCAAACACTTCTTTTATTTCTTCCTGTTAAAATATAAAAATTTTAAAAAGACGTACAAAAAAAGTGGAATTATTACTTGAGTTTCGTTGCTCAAAAGTTGGTCCCTTGCTTCTTTAACCATTTCCAGACAAGTTTGGCAAACGCTGGAATGATCTGGAGGCAATGTCTGGTGTACCCAGACAGTTTGAATGCAGTGCTTTGTTGCGTGACATTCCGCTGACGTTCTGAATAAAAAAAGTAACACTTGTATTTGCAATTATAGTATACTAAATACCACGGAGGATAACAATTTGAGGTGGTATAGACATGGCATAGAATGGAAGACGAGAATAAAACTCTTATAATAAAAATGTGTTACGTATTAATAAATCTGCGGCGCAACATAAGATTTTCACTTGAAAGAAATTTTATTGTACCACAACTGATTAACAATAATAATGTATGACATTGAATCATAAAGGATGTTGGTTAATTATAATTTCCTCCAGACGGACTTGTCACGTATTGGTGAAATCCTTTGGGTGGCAGATTGCGTTAAATTTTAGATTTTGGTATTTAAACTGTATTAAAAACTGAAATAATCTTTTACGTAAAATTGCCTTCGCAGTAATTGGAAGAGGAAATCAATTATTTAAAAATAAAATACAAACGCCTCCCTCATTGGAAATAATCAGTTTTAATAGTATATTAATTATGGAAATGTACTTAAATCGAATGTCGAGTACCAATTGGGTGGTACTTACAGTATTTAGGTAGTTATGTAAATTTCTAGAAAGTAGAAAAGTTCTAAGTGTAGAAAATTCTAGGAAATCTAACGAGCAATTTATTAATTCACTGCAAGACTTCCCGATTAGTAGATTATATCTGTTGATAATCGTTTGAACTACAGAGGGTTTTTCAAATCCAACAATGGCTTAGTCTGTCCGATATCTATATATAGCAACATTCAAAATAAAACAAACTGATTTTAATATTTGTTCCGTGTGTATACATAAAATACAAAAATATAGCTAAAATCTTAGCTTTATTTGTATATCTAAACAGATGAACCAAATAATAATAAAAAATTGATAACATAATTTTATGTGTCCAGTTTAGTGAAGTTATATTGTATTTAGAAAAAAGTTTTATATTATCTTGTTACCAATGAGTTTTTCGTCAAAACCAGTTACGAATAATTTTTGTCATACATACAATATGTATGATATAATCCTAGGGAGATATTTAAAAATGGGAACCCCTAATGATAAAATATAAAATTCTGTTTCATTAATATCCGACATAATTCAACTAAAATAATCAATTGATTCATAGTTTATGTAGTAAAACGTAACAATATAGAGTGACTCAAGAAAGTCTACTTGTGATCATAATATTAGCAATGTAAATTGTACCGTATGAAGACTATAAATAATCGCTTTTATAGTAATAATACTTATCCGACATTTTTCTATTTTGTAGCATTGTTTCCGAGATACAGTGACATAAGAACAACTCTGTAATTTCTTTTATCAAATTAACATTATTCTTATTTGAAATGGAGAGAATGAAATTTACAACAAAAATAATTTGACCACATTCGACTTTAAAATTTGTTGAATTAATCCCTAATCACAGTTTAAACAGTGACCATATATACACAGTTTGAGGAAACATGAAAAAATCTCAACTAACGATAAGATATAATTTCATTTTCTAGACAAACATTACAGGTAGTTGAATTTTTATAAAAAACTACTTCAACCTATGCATTGGGGAATCCCCCTTCTACGTTTTAAAAACTTATCATTGCTTACGTTAAATTCTTGCACCAATATGCTGGGCCGAACGTGCACTGCTTTTCTCCTAAGTTATGTTTGTGAGTTTTGACGAATGTCTTCTCCTCTATGAGTGGTTTAACCGTAGTAGATGTAGTTGTCCTAGCAGCTAAAATAAAAAATTATTTTTAACAACTCAAAAAGAGTTAATTTAAGTCAAACAAAGGATGATGGCATTTTGCCCAAGCTTATCATAGCACTTTGAACTTTACGGTTTGCCAATTGTTTGTTTACTCTTAGCAATTTTGTTGTTATTGCTACTTAAAATAACGAAATTAAAAACAATGTTTTAATAAAAACTTTAACTAAATGTATTCTTCGACCTTCAATCGTTAAATTTAATCGATAAAATGCAAACATTCTTTCTGTATTTTATCCAACAAAGTAATAATTAAATCATCGGATGATTCATGACTGATTGAATATTTAAGAGGAAGTCGTACGAAAGTTAAACCGAAATAATTAAAATTAAGTGTAAAAAACATTAGTTCCTCTCGTTTTCATTGAAATTGTATATTATAATAAATATTTAAATTAAAACGTAATTAATGCGTAAAAAGAAAACTGCACCAATGTTTTGTTTCTTAAAGAAAGTGAAAGGAATTTTCAACTTACCTACTACGCAGGCGAATGCCAAAATAAGTAGTAATCTCATTTTGGGACACTTAATTATAAAAACACTTGCGATATTACCAATAGAAACTTTATAAATGATTAACAAAATACGTTCTGATTTGACGCGAAATTTGTCATGTCAGGGTCATACCAGCTGATTACGGTGGTCTTTATTATCGTCAATCAGCGCCCCACCACGGAGGAATAGAGTACTAACGAATTTAAACAAAACTTCGTCAATAGGAAAATGTTTGAATTTGACCGGAAATTGAACTAAATAACAATTTTGAATTACAGAATTATATTGATTTTTAAGTAAAATTATTTATATTAGTCATAATATTGTCGTTTAATTAGTATCTATTATGTTTAGTTGTTAATGAAATTTTAAATTGTTTGCGTCAAATTTTATATCTTTGAACTTAGATTATGCTTCATATTTTTCTGAGTCAACGTTTTATTTTTGTAAATTTTGTAAGTAAAACCAAGGGGGTAGTTGTACGAAAACGGAAAAATAAAATAGAGCCCTTCAAAAAGTTAAGGTTTTTAAAATTGCCGGTTCATTTACAAAAAAATTAAATTATTTTCGAGAATGGATTTAAAAAAGTTAGCTTTTTCGGTTCAGGAAATAGCGGTCTTTAATGACAATGAAGGGAACATAAATTCATTTTTTTTAGTTTTATACTAGATGGAGGGGCTAATTTAATATTGTCAAGAAAAAGCAGGGTTCGTATACCTAAATTGCAGTGTCGGCTTATCATAAAGGGCACAGGGGCACGAGCCCTCCCATCCCAAAACCAAAAACAAGCACTATCTTAAAATAATTATCAGATTAAGACCCAATTTCATAATGAATTTTAAAGTTAGCCTTAAATTTGAAACCGCTTTTAAAGCTAAAGTGATCATTTCGATTGGTTTATTTTGTCTTAAAGTCGGTTTTAAATTTAAAGTTTCCTTTAAAATTCATTATGAATAAAAATAGAAGGATAGATTTTTTTTCGCTGGCTTCAGACAATTAATTTTGAAGGGCTAATTGTGATTTTGGGAAGACTGATTGAAAAATTCAACAATTTTAATTTAGAAAATAATGCTAAGTAGATACTTTTAAAATTTAAACGTTAACAATAAAATAATATAATAGTCAATAGTAATATTAACTACTAATTTTATTAAGATACTAACTACTGCAGTTGGGGCAGGCTGCCGGCCGCCTTAATCTTCTAGTATGCGAATGATGTGGAAACTTTTTTCAATAAAATTAATTTTTGAGATCGGAACAGGAAATAACTGCTATAATATTAACATTATTAATATATTCTTTATTTAATAACCTCTTAATGCAAAATATATAGTCTAAATTAATTAAGGCATACAGTGGAAAGATAAATTGATTTGCAGCGAATAATAATTAGTGCATCCAATAAATTTAACTTATCGACTTTGCTTTTTTTACTTAGGGTGCTTGGGAATCACCTTCTCCCATTATGCACATAACAGGTTTCCCATTTTTGTCTTTTGCAGCAATCTTCAGTTGTAATTTTCCGTAAAATATCGAATTAATACCAATGTCTTGGGCAGTGGCTTGAAATTTGGTCATCTTGTAATTTCCCTAAGAAAAAACAGTCATTATAGATTTTTAACAAAAACACAACAGTTGCATATCTCGCTAAAATTAATAGTAAATGGTTTAGAATTACAAATTTTCCTTAATTTTTTAAATTACTCACTGCTAGATAGCAAAACATGAACTTACTGCTGGTATTGGGCATGGTGGATCAAGTTTAGGTTCGACGCTTCCTGTGAACTTTCTCCATAGTTTTTTAATATATCGATCGAGATCCGTGCAAGGTTTTCCTTTAACGTTGTAAAACGGTTTCCAATTTCCACCTTCAAATTTTTTAATATCGATCATGTACTGAAAATTGTTGTAAGAAATAAAAATAGAAATTTCAGATTGTTTATAAAGCTCACATTTATAGTATCGTCAGTGACATCGATTTTAGATTCCAAAGTACCCTCGAGATATTTCTCACCGTTTTCATTTACGAAGTTTGCTTTTAATATTATATCATCTCCCGTGGGTTTATCTTCATCGCTGCAATCGTATACAGAATTTATGATTATGTTACCTATTGGTCCCATCTACAAGAAAACTTTTAAAATAAATAAATTAAAATCAGAAGACTTACAGATCCAAAGGCTGCTATTTCGTCCACCAGTGCGTGGTAGCACAAAAGAAGAACGAGGTATTTCATCATCGTGATTTAAATTTCAACTGAATAATCTGGACGATTTTAAGCTATATATATCACCGATGATCCTTGAAAATGCAATTAATAAAAAAAAATTTTTATTCAATATAATTTGTGTAACTTTTTGCAAAAAAAATTTGTAATCTTCCAACAAAGGATCACGCAACGATTGTTTTCCCAGTTTTACGTAAGCTTTTCATAACGATAACATTTTTATTTTTTTCAAAAGCAAGGAACCAGTGGCGTAACGATCTGCGTTTTAGATCTTCGGAAAGCTTCTCAAAATCTAACGGGCCTTTGTGCAAAAGCTAAACGAAATCCTCTTATGTGGCAGGGTAACAACTTGCCGCTAGAGTTTCAAATTCGAAAAGTTTCCGTTGGAATCTATTAAATGTGCAAATCACAAGTAACTTGGTTTACATTTTGAAAATTCAATTGATGTGTGGAATTTGATATGATTGCGCTGCACGAGGGTTGGAAATCCCTGTCACATGCAATTTCTAGCTAATACATCTAACGAATGCAATTTCCTAATATCCGGAACGTGTCTTCCTTTATTCTCCCAAAAATAAAATACAGGAGTAGCATTCGAGTTGAGTCGGAAATTTTATTATTTGCACTTGTTAATATCTTAAGCAATAAATTTGAATAAACGTTGCGCGGTTAGAAAATTAATGCAAAACTTAATAATCTTTCTGTTTATCTTCGCAAAACTATGATTATATTTGCAAAAAGTTTAAAATGAAATTTTGAATACAGTTTAGGTATTTTGCGTTTCACAACCTTCCGATTTAAAATCATAAACCGAGCTGACGTAGATGAAACATTTTCGAATTTCAGAAGGGGTGCCTTTTGTATAACTCATAATTAACTTATGCAAAACGAACACCAAGCTTCATTTATTTGAATGTATTTGTTTTCGGTAGGTTTTGCATTTAGGCTTGCTTATAGAGATTATTGCTCTATGCTCTGCGGTACAGGGTGTTCGAGAAGAAACGTAAAATTAACTTGATCCGGTCTATCTGTCCAGGTTAGCAAGCGCGGTTTTGATTTGATTATACCATCAAGCAAACGCAACGTACTATTTATAATATATTGCATAATTAAATGGAACTAATGCAAGTGCAAAACCGAAATTGTAGTTTGTTCAACTAATATAATATTCTGATCTCGTTTTGCAATAATATTATACTTGGATTTCGTACTACGCAGCGCGCGGTGCACTTCATGCATATTCATCAAACAGTAATTAATCATCAGACACTAAGCTAACACCCCAAAAACACACCCCCGAATACTATACAAAATATTATGCAAGTGATGTAACTACCTATTCAAGTAATAAAGTCTATTCAATTATATTTTTATTGCGCTCTTTTAATTTTTCAGTGCAAATTGAAATATTGCGTGGATTAAAAGTGCTCATCTGGATGGAGAAAGTTTCGAAAAAATGAAAATAAAGAATCTAAAATAAATCTGGTCCCGAAAGCCAATATTTGCAGTTCCGTCAAAAGAACACGGACAACGACCGGCTATGGGCTGCACAAGGATCGGTTTTCAGTTTTTAGGACATAAATCAAGACCCTTCCCGGCATAAAACCAACAGATAATAATATAAATAGCTAAACAACAAATATAATTTCCCGCTACATTATGAGATACAAAGCGGTAGTTTTATAGCCGTTTTGTAATGAGGACCATCTGTTGATAAAAAGGACAGTTTGTTTGACATCCTAACAGAGGGATGTGTTACGCCCCCAGGGAACAGGTCAATTCACATGGGATCAACTTTGCTAGTGTGTATACATAATAACAAAAATTTATTACTAAATCTGAATAATGATATAACCAGTTACAATTAAAGCAGATTACATTACCCCGTATCCTGTCTGAATGGTTAAAAAAGTAGAGATTTTCAGGATTCGAACTCCGAGCAAGTTGCGGGGGCATACGATAATTCTTACAAACTACTTAAATATTTTAAGTTTAAGCAGCAACCGAGAGTAAAAAAATTTTTACAAAACATTACTTTATTTATTCAATTTAGGGATGGAATAAATTTTTTTATGCAAATGAAAACGTGTCAATTCAACCGAGGATTAAAGAATTGAAATATTAGGTATTTAAAAATAAAATTTAATATCGACACGTGGCAATATTACGCAAACGTTTTTCTAAATATTTGTTTTTATTTTACAATTGAAAAGCATAAATTTCCTCGGTACCACTCCGGAATATTAAATATTCCGCAAATGCGTTTGTACATATTTTTGCGCCGGACAATCGGAAGCTTCAATCGAGATTTTCTCAAATTTCTTGTTTTGTAGATAAACAAAATGCTACATTAATGCAGGGAAAAGAGGAAACCGATTGAAATCCCAGGCAAATGACGGATTAGGTGAATATAATATCTGACGGCCACTTTGACATCATCCAGTTAATTCAATGAGCGGCGTGATGCCTTGAACAAACAGTAAAAGGACGCGTAGTAACCCTCATGGATGACACGCGTCTTTACCTCCAGCACGTGCCGCATACGCATCCAGGAAAAAAAAAGTATATGCGACTAATTATTTTTTCAACATATTGGAATTTAAATTGGACTCGATTGTGTAAACCGTTCGTCCTTATTTAATCCTTTATGCGTTAAATTAGAAATAATTGTACTTTGTTCAGCAATAAACTTCTCTAGACAACTTTAGTACTCACAACTGACTTGGTGGTCAGTTTACTCGTTTCTCTAACATAATAAAACTCAGTGCTTAAACCCAACCGGACAAAGCTGTGGCTGAGGTAAATTGCCGTCCTGGATTACTGGGATTTGTTTAGGAGCTCCGGCACCTGCAAAGCTCGCCTAGCTTCTGGAAACTAAAAGACAACGACGTATTTTCAGCAAAATCTATAACCTTCGCATTTTATAACATTTCGCGAGGATAAAAAATTAAACGAGTAAGGAATTGTTGTAGCCAACAATAGACCAAACTTCCATCACCTTTTACAATTGAATTTCAAAATAGGTTTATAAATGTTACGACATTAGAATGTAATAAACAGTTAATATATTAGCATGAAAATACAAAGACATGGAAATAGTCCGGAGGAACAATACGGTAGAAGTTATAACAGCTATAATCCTAGGCGTTCTAACAAACCGAGTTGGACAATAGGAAGATCCAGATCGTGGGTATTTTGGCCCAAGTCCTATTTCCATTACAAAGAACTTCTTTGTGTACGTTTATAACGCCACTCGCACATTTCGCATTTTGTGTTGTATTATTATTGTCCTCGATATTATATTAGGCACCCCATCTACAATATAACATCCAAATATTACCATTCTTTCACTATTAACTTTTTTTTTTCGTTTACGATTCCTTAGACCGCTAATTTAAGAAATCCTTGCTGCTGGAAGAGTTCCCGAGTAAAAATTATTTTTTTTTCGATATTAAAAATTTCAACAAGCAGCACGAACCCGACAAAAAACTTTGTAAGTTGATAAAATAACAAAGGGGTTAAAGCAAGCTAGCTTTCACATGCGTAAGTGGGTGAGAAACATATTGAAAAATTTAAAATTTGTTTAACTTTAAAACTGTAGTGTTATTTTTAAAGGGTGGCAAAATGGAATGGCAAATTTATAAAAAATTAATTGAAAAGCAATTGTGGTTTAACATCGTTAGAAAATAATCAAAATTGTTTGCGGTAATGAAAATTTTCCATTTTAAATAAATTATGAGCATTTCAATAACGGTTTTACAGATTTAAATTGTTGATTAACTAAATACGATCAGATTAAAAACGCGAATGCAAAATTGGGCATTTAGATTCTATTATACACAATAATCCCACAATTTTAAATCGATTTAAACACAAAATTACTGATTTTTAATTTGAATTTATATTTTACTAATGTGGTACTTTTTTGTTCTCGAATGTAAAAAAAGTGTGGACTGCAAATAATCTACCGCTCGGAATTAATTTATTCGGCAGGATACATTGACGTATTCGAGGAGGATTGGCGGAAAAATTCAAATTCACGTACTTTTTTGGCGTTCGTTGGTTAATTAAAACTACGAAGTATTACACTTTTAATTTTTCAAAACTTAAACAACGCATACATAATTTTTGTGTTAGCTATCTTCGAGATTTAACACGCAGTACTTGAGAGCGAAGGTACAAATTCGACAGGAACTCAAATAGTAACTCACCAAATTTTAGCCATAGTTATGAGGCGTCGTTTAAATAGCAATCAGTTCTAGATGAAAGTCTAAAACAGAGAACACACATATATAATTTCATTGCAATAGACAGAATTACAGATGATAGCGTGCAGAATAAACTATTACAGATTGGGGGATCTAAAACATTGCTAAATATCTATTATATTGGGCTGGAGGGTATACCATACCCCCTAACCCCCCAGTCAAAAGCAGTACAACTTTTTGCTCAACCTCAAAACTAAGTTATGAATAAAATTGTTGGACGTCATCCAACAATTCCCGATTATTCCTTTTCCAATTTTAATTTTTTATATTCTCCCATATTTATCTCCATTTTTTCTATGTCTTCTTTTATTTTACTTAAGCTTTCTTGTAAATTTTATTTCTTCTAATTTCTTTTCCAATTTGTTACCAATAGCTATAATTTTAATTTCAATTGTCTGTTGTAATTTTTGCAATTTAGATCAACTTTTTTAAAATCTGTTTGTCCTGTTTTTTAAAATGGATTTTCATGTTCTTTCATTCTATTCATTATTTGTTCATTTCTTCTAACGTTCCAAATCCGCCCTGATTAAATTCTACCTCATTTAAATGTCCATCTTCTCGTACTTTGGCCTTTTCGATTTTGCCCTCGATTCTACCTCTCTCTCGTAATTTTTCCCCCAAAAACTTTGATGTTGCTCATTTTAAAATCCTAATTCATTCAATGTCAAATAAATTCGATTTTAACACAAAAATACACAGCAATATATTATCAAAAACACGTACGAAGTCTTCCAATGTTCAGTAATGGCTTTATGAGTGACAGGGATGCTCCAGCATCCTTTTTGAAGAATTCAGGAGAATTTTCATTTATTTCAGCTATTTTCAATTGCGTAATAAATTTTTTAGCTTTACAGAACTAAATAGTTTTGCACAAATAAAATACACTGTGAGTATTATGATTAGTTAGTTTTAGTTTTCACCATACTGCTTCGGTTTTGGCCAAAAATTGGGTTAAATTTCGGCTCTAACATACCGTACCTACTTTTATCATAAAAATAAAACAATAATAAAAATTAAAATTGATTCTAATTTTGACGATGTACACAAGTCGGATATAAGTGGTGAATATCTATATTTACAGCAGATCAGACAACCTAGCAATTAATTTACAATATTTTTAATACAATATCAAATTTTGACTTAAAAACTTTTGAAAAATGTCTGCTCTACGTATTATAATTTTTCCAGTTTAATTAAATCGTTAACTTTTTTTACCTGCTCGAAACTCGACTAAAATGTAAAAGCAATTTACTTGTAAATTTCAATTTTCCGAAGTTGCATGGAAAACAGCAAGTGCATATAAATCGACATCTTCCCCCAAAAGCAATATGTATGCACCTAACTGGAACAGTTGCATATAATCCTTATCTGAGCAAGAGAAGCACGAACGAAGGTTTAGTGCAGCTGATTGAGGTGTTTGGTTTATGCAGTAAATGTTTATTTACATCATGTTAGATTGCTTTACAAATATTATTTAACCATTGTTTTTCGATAACATAGTGCAAGAATAATGTGACGGTGTTTTTCATCTCATAAATAAAATAAAAAACCAACTGCAGCAGCGCTGGCTGGTCCAACGTGATTTGAAAACTCGATCTAAATTTCGATTTAAATTTCCTACATTGGATTTATTTTAAATATTTACTAGTTCTCAACCCTTCCAACAGGCATTGCAGTTCCATGTTTCAAAACATCAAATAAAGTGTCAAATATTTCGAATTGTAAAGGATGTGGAAAATAGTAACTCAATCCTGAAAATAATATTTTTATTTCCACGATCCAATATTTTAAAATAAAATTGAAAAGCTTATCGCATTCTGCCACCTACTCGTGTTTACGTAACTCGAAAAACATTGTCATATTAAAAATTGCAAAATAACAGTGCCCAAATAATAAAGTGTAATTCAGAACCCAGCCAAGTTTATCACGTCAAGTGTCAAACAGGCAAAAGGGAGCCATTTCATGGTACATTAACTCTTGAAGGGGTAATATGTGCAGATCCCGTTAGCTACATTGATTAGCATCAATTCATGAATTTATATTAAGATAAAACTTTTTCGCCCTGGTAAAAATTTCGAAACACCTCAATCGTACAACAAACAACAATGGCATCTTTAAATATAAATTAGAAAAGGGAGATAACTGTTTCGAATTTAACTTAAATTTAAAATTTTCCTCAATTTAAAATTTTTTTTCAATATGACACGAAAAACTACTTGCATTCAGATTCACCCCATTGGTTTTCGCTTATGTGGCAATAACAGTGTGTTTGGGTGATATACTGGGGTGAAATGTTTTATTTTACAATCATTTATCTTAACCTCGCAACAATGGGTTGTCACAAAAGGGATGACACTTCAACCCCTAGTGGGGTGGATCGCTCGCAGTGCAGTCGAATAGATGGACATATATGCCTTCAAAATATTCCATCCCTTTAATTATTTTTTAGTGATAACACATTTTATAAATACGTTAATTTACTTTCAATTAAACGTTTTTTACACTGTCGCTCATCAGTAAACATTCCACAACGCTCTCTCAAAAAGTTGTTAAGTTGTTTCCGTAGTGTAGTGGTTATCACTTATCACGTCCGCTTCACACGCGGAAGGTCCCCGGTTCGAACCCGGGCGGAAACAGTTTTTGTTTTTACAAAAAAGTGTAGTAAGATTAAAACAATTTGCAGACCTGTGTGTCTCTCATGTCTGTGTCAACATTTCCCTATAAATGCAATGATTTTAATTTTAATTATTTCCTTTGTGGAAATGGTTATCTGTTGATATCTTTTAAACGTCGCAAATTTAATCAAGGTCGCATGACGTAATTTTAAGTAAACCAATATTTCAGGACAATAACTATTTTTGAATTAAAATTATCTGTACGATCTTACGCAGAGTAAGATATAAAATATTTAAAAATCACCTGCGGCGCACCTATCAAATTACCATAACTTCACGTATTTTCTTAATTTTGGCTAATATTTAATATTTCAGGTTTAAACATCGAGCTGTTTATTATGCAATGTAATTTCTCGAATAATCTTGCACCTTATTCGAAAATTGGGCAATTAGGCAAACTAAAATTTTATTTATTTATTTATTCAATTACAAAACTTGCAAGCTGGCATAAATTTAAATATTTTAAGAACCTATAACCATTATAACATAGTTAGTGCTGGAGCAACCAAAGTTTCGTTCGGTGTAATAGTTTTTAATGATCGACATTAAAATTAAAAATTTAAATTTGCAACTAGTGCAGTCTCTAGAGAGGTGGCATAAGTAGCACATTAGTGAATAGTCGTAAAAGACGATCAATTAGGGGTAGTGATTGCCCCCCAGGTCGATGAAGATTGATCGTTTCACTTGGTTTCACCAAATGTTTTTTATTTAGCACGCACCTGATGACTTGGTGATAGATTTTAGTATCCCGGAGTTCCATTGAATATAATTTGTTTAAAAAACTATCAGTAATTAATTGATGTCCTACCATATGTGCACTATAATACAGAGACGGACTAAAATTATTAATTCCATTTAATTTAATGCTGTTTTAAAATAATTACAGTTTTTGTGCTTTGGGCAGCGGCGGATTCGGCTTGCAGAGTATAGAGTACAGAGCTTTTCGACGCTTAGAAGCCCAAATAATAAGAGGTTATGAACCCAAGTCTATCCACCAGATGGGCACTAAAGCCAACAGTAGCAAAATATTAGTGTTTATAATTATGACTGTTTCCAGTTGCGACTTGTGCTGTAGACATATGAAAATTACAAACTTTTCACTCTCTAGCTCTCACACCCACGCAAATCTTGGGTTTCTGAAACCGGGGTGTCTGAAGGGTATGGAATACCTCCCAGTGCTGGACCGAAACATCGCTCATCGTAATATCTGCTACTGCTACTAACTACACGAATTAATACGTATAGAGGCCGTAGAGGAAGACATATAAATTATCAGCTGGCTTATAAGCTTAAAGGTATGATCTCATCGACAAAGATAAATATAATATTTGAATGCAATAGAAAGAGACCAAAATATGATGTTAAAATTTCATGATACTAACAACAATAATTATTAAATAAACATTCAAGAATAATTGAAACAGAAATAATATGTATTTACCTATTTACATTTTGGTCTCTCTCTATTGCATTGAAATTTTATATCTATCTTTGTCGGTGATATCCTGCCCTTAAGCTGCAATTATAAAACCTAGCCCTTAAAAATAAAAAACGTAGGCGGCAATCCGGGGGGTCTGGGGGGTATGGAATACCCTCCAGTACATTCTTCACTTTTTACTCACATCTCAAAATTGAGGAGTGTGTCATCAACAATGAAGGGTATTTCATAATTACTTCCATGTAGATCTTCTAAAATTAATGGCAAAAATTAATTAAAGACTCAAAATGAATATGTAAATCGGAGAGGTGTGGTTGGGTTTTAGAGAACATAAACAAAAAACCATTAATCTCAATCGGATGGTCAATGCTGCCCGATGCCGACTGATTTTGTAATTTTACATAAGAGTAACCGGCTAAAATTTTGTAGGGGGATTAATATTTTAGAATGAAGAGAATAGGACCATTTTTGACAGGTCGGAAACCTAGAGTGCAAGGTCTTCAATTATTTTTTATATTTGAAAAAGTAAGTTTGATCATTCAAAGAACAAATGCTTTTGTATGAACTAATTCTTCAATTAATTGAATAATTTTTGATTTATTTATAGGTTTTTGATCGGGTTAATAAATAATACCCCCTCCTATATCTTTCAGCCTTTTCTGTTCTCTGATAATAATCTGTTAGTTTGAGCATCTTACTTTTAGAGAAAGTTACAAGAGCTAAACCCCACAGTTGCTTTAACTAAATGTGCCTGTGACCTTGCTTTTTTAAATTATTGTTTATTAGTGTCAATCGTCAACACAGAGAGAGCTGTCGCCTTGACGCATCCTTATAGAAGCTCAGAGATGGTTTAATGTTTACTGTATTAACTTCGATTTTAAGTTTGGAAATTTTAGCTTAGGCGCAAAGAGAGAAAATACGAAAAATTAAAAATTAAACGAATTTAAAAAAATATTTCTGTCTTCCGCCGGGCCTGACAATAAAGCACGAGATTACTATTCTTTACAAAAATTGTTTTTTATAAAATTAAATTAAATTAATGCTATTACACTCAGCTTTTATAATTTTTAGAGATTCGAACACCTTACTTAATATACCTAAGTTTGTTCTGGAAAATGGGAAATTGATGTAACTCTGGAAGTGCATTCTCATTTATCTCTCATCTGTATACGCTCTGAATGCTCTTGTCTAGAATAAATTTCAAAAATTTAAAAAATTTCCTTTGAAAAAAATTCAAAAAAATAAATCAAAAAAGAGGAATAATTGAATATAATTGTCCGGTAAATAATATTATAGATTCGAATTCACAATTAGCACTTTAAAAATTTGATTTTGAAGGAATTCCAAAAAACCATTTTCCATTGTGACATTTTCTATTCCACAGCTGATGAGCTTCTTTCAACCGATAAAAAATATATTTTTTTATACTAAATATTACATTTTGAAAAAATCTAAAAATATATTAATTATTGCAATAATAAAATAATAATTTTTGTATTATGTATTGTGTGTATATTTGCTATTTTTAATAAAAAAAAAAAAAAAATTCCTCGGCGCCTCCCGAATTTAAGTTTCATAAATGCAGTTTTGTTTTGTTATTAGCACAGAAGAATTAATAAAAAAAAAGAAAATTAAAACTGTTATACGAAAAATTAACCTACTTAGCCTGGCAGGATTAGCATTTTGCAGGTAACACCTGATAAACACAAAATTTATCTTTCTTTACGACGGAGGGCGATGATTATGCAAAAAATTACACCTGATGATGACTTCAACACAGAACACAAAAAAATGCTTAAGAATTAAGCACAATTTCGAAAAAGCGTAACGTATTAAGAAGTTTCGGCGTCGGAATGTTGCATTATCTAAGCGTCGGCAACTAAATCTGTGCGTCAATAAGCGTCGTGAGCGTCAGACAGCGCCATGTTGGACGCCAGCCCCACCTCTGTGTGCTACTGGCTGATATACGGTTATCTCCATAGGCGGAGCTTTACTATTATTTTCTTGTGATTGACAGCTCTTGATAACGTACTACTTGTTCAGAAGTGTTTCTACCGATGTTATATTTTTTAGACTATTTTCTGAATGACTAACTTTACATATTGAATTATTTTCTTCCCAAAGAATATACTCGAATTTAAAAAGAAACTGATAAAACATACCGACAAATTTGTTTCCAATTTCGGATCAGCGCTAGCTTTTCCTCTTCCGAATGCAGAATCACAAATTCGAATGTACAAATTGCACATCGTCCGATTTCCTCTCATATTGAATGCAAACTGGAAGGCTTGAAGGTATGGCAAATCATAATAAACAATTTTTTTATGGCGGTGTCGTAAAATATTCTGATAAGATTAAATTTACTTATGGCTTACACGAGTGACACTATTATTGAGGCTCTCCACGTGTCCTCTCCAGCAATAATAAAAATGACGAATTTCATATCGCGAAACAGTGACGAAACGTCAACCGAGTCGGCGTTTTTATTAGATAAATATATTGTATTGCGCGCTTTCGTAGAGGAGAGCATGCACGAGAGCTGTCTTTTTAATTTGGGAAAGTCAATGATATAAACAAAAATGTTTGAGGTTCATAAATCAATTCATAAATTTCAGGAAAATTAACATACCATAAATTAGAAATAAACAAGCGAATCCTATATCAATATGAAACGTGCAAACCGTAAGCACAGTCATATTCCTCTGACTTAACGCCTTTGAAAGCCCCACCTACCGTCAATAGATCCTGAAATATGACAGGGAGAGGAACAACTTTTCGGATGTGTTCAAGAGAGATGATAAATTGGAAAACATGACATATGCACGCATGCTCTTTGAATTACACGCGGGGGCGTGATCCAAACTTTCGGCGTTATAGATAAGGGTATCGCGTTGTATTCCGTTGGAGAGAGTGAGGGTGCGCGGAGGTTGTGGAGGCGAGAAGGTGATGGACTAGTCGGAGATGTGCGATTGTTACCGAAAGGACAATGGGTGTCTCGCAAGGGTCGTCCGGAGGACCTATGATGATATATAGAGTAAACGACTTATGGTTAAACCGCGCTGGGAAGTGGCCCAGATTACAGGGACTTTACAGTATCAAGTCCTAACCCGATATCTGTACGACCGCTAAGCGCTTAAGACTTTTTAATACTTTCATAGGATTTCGTGTAAAACCGCCTGATGCTACCGTATTTGCACTGGCAGTGATTTGTAAGATATTAACGGTGCGGACACGGAACAGTTTTGTTGACAACTAGGAATTTGAAGTGGATGAATGGTGGATTTAAGTATTTTTTCGGATTTCTATATCGGATTTTCGCTACTTACTTTGCCCGTTATTTCATAAACTGTGATATACGCATTATATACACCTAATACCTGCATGTGATTTCTTGAGAAGTTTATATAGTTTTTCGATTAGTGCGCTTATAAAATTTATGGTATGTTTTCTCTCATTTTTGATCCATCACCCATCAATCCGATTTGTTTGCACAGGCCCTATGCGTGTGTGCTTTGACAAAGTAAAATATAAATAATCAATTTTCAAACTATCATCATCGGGTAATAAATTTTCATTATCGGAAGTCTAGGTGTAATAAAATCAGGCCTACAAATATTTTACGTAGCCACATTATCGATGATAGCTATTTATCTCGGGGGAAATATTTGTTTCGTTTACGACACGGCAATATTGCTAATAAAAATATTTGTTTTGAAAATAGTGCACGTCCAATAATTTGGTTAATTAAGAAAATCGCCCGAGGCCCAAATCCAAATCGCGATGCAACTTGTTGAAAATTTACGGCTCGTGCCGAAAAAAAGTGCGAGGCAATTAAAATATCTTTAACAAAATCTAAAATCAAGTAGCCAATTCTGAAAATCTCTAGGATATGCACAAAAGCTTATAAGCTTTTAGCAAGTCCAGAAATCCTGCGCGATCCGAGCACTTCATTGTAAAGCCGTCGACTTAAGCTCATTTCTCTCGGTTAGTTATAAATAATAAAAGTATTTTTAATTTTTTGTATCGCCCAAAAGTCACAAATTAAGGGTAACGTATTGAATTAAGTGGCGTAAAGTTAAATTATTAATGCAAATGAGAAAATAAGTATCGTGAAGTGATTGGACGAGAGTCGTGTTAAATTAGTGGGTGGGAGACAAAGAGGGGATGAAAAGCTCGGGCTTAGTACCCGCAAAGCTCTCATACCGACGTCGGCTCCGTCGCGACGCTCTTTATCCGATCTAAACCTGGCCAAAGCTGTTTTTAAGCTCCGCACCTTTTTTTCATGAACTTAACCGACTTTTGCTCTTTGTTCACGTCGCACCTGGATTTACGTGCGATTGTCTAAGTGATCCGGCTACTGAGTGATTTTTCCAACTGATTTGTGCATCTTTTCACTTTTTTCAAAAATGTTCATTATTTGCATTATCACAATTTTTTCTTGAATACAACCTGACTGTAAAAAACTTTTTACAGCTCGAAGAATGAGAAACAAAAGTCAAAGTAATTCGCAGAAGGAGTTATAAGAGAGACCGCACTTAAGTGTGACAAGTTTTTGATTTTCTCGTACCAAAAAATTTTGCAAACTGTATAAGTACTTTGGAATGGAGCGCATGGAATCGCTGGCAGATCCAGCGATGTGTCTTCAGGACCTGGTTACTGGTGTAACCACATCCTCGGCAGGTAGTGACTTACACAACGTTCATCATATGCACGATTCGGTGGCGACGGCATCAGTTAGTTCCGCTATTTCTGGTATTATGAGCGGAGCGTCGGCATCTGTGCTAGGACATCACGTCACTTCGCACGATCCTCATCATCATGGCATTGTTCATCCACCGAGTTTACATCACGAACCATTGGAGAAACTTAAACGTGGTGAGTTCGATTTTTACTAGAATTTTAATTTTAATATTTTCAATCGTCCAGGATCGTAAAAATTAGCGTAAATTGCAATTTTAATGATGACGTCGTAAAAATTCAATCATTCGGTAATAAAAGAGCAATTATTGGCAATTTATCTTTTTTGGCGAAATTTAAAGCGTCGCGCCGCGCCGCGCCGTGTCACAAAAATTGATTAGGTAAACACAAACTTAAATCTGATTGATATAAGTAAAGTATTAAAATAGCAATTATTAGATTAGGGTGTTTCCCTTGTGTATACCGTTTTAAGCTATTTAAAAGGGTAGTGTAGCAATCACATGGGGCAATTCTCGTGGAGTAATTAGCCGTAACTTTATAAGGCTCTAGGGGTTGTGGTGTTTAGTAAATAAAATTGTTCATAATACAACGTAATATTTATAATTAATACAATTTATTAAAATTATCAAACGTGAGTTACCGGGGGGGCCTACATTTTGAAAAATAAAAATTTCGAAATTAATCTGCCAAATTAAAAAAGTCAAATTGATTATTTTCCTATCTGCTCTTTGATGTTTAACTTTCGTTGAACGATTAAATCTTATCAATCTGAACTAGCATCTGTCAATGACCGTTATAAACGCCTAAAAGACACAAAAACTATTTTTTATCTCTTCAAAGAATGTTTAAATCCTAAAGTAATTTTTAAAATTAAAATTTTAGTTGACCAAAAAATCAGCTTTGCAAATAAAATCGCGAATGAGATCAAAACATGCCATTTCTCACTTATTAGTTCAATAAATTTTAATTTATTCTTTTGTGTTTCTGGCTTTGTCTTTCTATTATCTAAGTATTTGAAAATGAATTAACGAGATTCTATGAAAATACAGTTTTGGTTTGCCAAAATCACCAACAAATTAAAAAGTAAAGTTATTTTGATCACATCAGATGTTTTTTGATTAGAGGAAATAAAATATAGAGACGATATAATCCAACATAACAACCTAAATTTTTACTAATATTTTTGAATTTAGAATCTTAAAATAAGCAGAAATCTCCTAATTTTCGAAACAATAGCATTGATTCAAAATTTATTAATAATAAAAGTTGTCAGTTTGTTTGAAAAACAGCGCGGTGTACTATATAAAAATGTAAAATTTAAAAAATAAATAAAATTATTACTACTTAGGATTAAAATTTTTGATTTTAAACAACGAAACCATAAGTTTTTCTTTTCCTGTGCTAAACCTGCGGAAGAAAAACAAAATTCCATGGTTTTTGATCTCAATGCAAAAAGTTTCCGAAGAAGTACAATTAATTAATAATTAAAACAGAATAAATTCATTCAAAGTGAGAGCAAAAAATGGGTTAAAAGTTGGAACATTAAAATAAGAACACAAATATTTATCAAAAATATTTTTTATTAATCATTTAAATTTGAGTTACGAACAATTTTGAATTAGGCCTAAAAATCGGCACAAAACGCTTTCCTCAGGAAAGGACGCATTTATTAATTAATCCTTACGATTGCTTGGAATCAATTGATTGAAATTGCAGAACCGGTTATAAAAGATCCAAGATCAATTAAAATGTTTAAAAAAATGGGAGGTTTCGCGAGAGTGACAGATCAGTGCAGTTTTCACGCTGTATAACCTGGAGAATCTATATTAATGAAATAAAGAAAAAGGATTATGTTAATATGTGTAAATATAAAATTCTCTATAAAAATTCATTGAGCTAAAGTTCTGCTGAAGCTGGCTCGAACTGCTATGATAAAAATTCAGGGGGTCTGGAGGTTAAGGAAAATCATCCAGTGTGTTTTTACTTTTTATTCACACGTCAAATCTGTAGAGTTATTTAATTTCCAATGCTAGATGGTATTCCATACCCCCAGATCCCCCGGTTGATGTTCTAGTAATCATATAAATCATATAAAAAAAATTATTCGGAAGAATATTCGGATTTCGTCGAAAATATTTAGTTTCCTCAATTTTTTTAACTTCTATCGTTGTTTTCGAGTTATTAGAAAAAATTTATTATATTTTGAGTATGGTGAAGTGCCCTATAATAACATGGTCGATAAAACGACACATTAGGTTAAAATAGTTTACAGATACAGTTTTTTTTATAAATCTAAAGAAATGCTGCTTGGGAAACTTTTCTTAAACAATGAGATTTTGAAAGAAATTTGCCCATGGAGATAACATTTTAATTTTAAACCCACACAACCATGGTGGATAAAATGGCATAGTGTTTGAGCTTTTTACGACCGATATAATATCAGCAAATTAAAAATTAATACTGCAACAATTCACAGACAATTCTCTAATCCGGTTTAAACAACCCTGGGGTCTAAACGATATAACCTTTCCAGAAAGAGAACGAAATTGATTATTCAGGAGTGGAAGAAATTTTTCCAAGGGATTCCGGGATTTTCAAGACATTTGAACTAGGTATCAGAACATTTCGGCAATAATAAATAACATATTTAAAATGTATTAATCAAATGGGGAAGATGGTTTTTAAAAATTAAAAAGGGGGATATTCCATAACCCCCAGACCTCCCGGTATGTACTGTTATAGAACACAAATTAATTTAATTTGAAAAAATGGAAGCTCATCATCAGTCTCTATCATCAGAGCCCTGCTCTGTCTGTATTCAATTGGTCGTAAATTATTTAAAAACTAGATTGATTGTTGAAATCGCGAATGAAGTCGACACAGGTTAAAATTTGCAAAATTAAGACGTTTAAATGGTATAATATTTTAATAGGAATTTATGATATTTGAAATTTTTCTGAATAAAAAAACTTTGAAAAAATGCAATTTGATGGGATTAAAATATTTGGACTTGATCGAAAAACGAACAATGCGAATTAGGTAAAAACAAGTAGAAAATGATATTTTCCACCTAAAACTTTGGTAAAAAAATGCGAAAGTAATTTAATAGAAATTTGGTTTATTGGATAAAAAGTTTAATCGATGATCATCGGTATCGTTGATAACCGACGGAAAATACAGCCTGTATAATTCGCTTTTAGGTGGCTATTACCGAAATACCAGGATCAGCAGGTTTTACCGGTAAGCCTTCCAGTTAATGAATCAACCATCTTCCCTTCATTCATCTAACACGTTCACTGTTTACTGATTGATTTAACAAACTTAACTATCGACATAAATTACAAATAAAACTCTTTTATCTCCAATTCGATAAAAAGTGCTACTAAAGGATAATTGGATCATATTAACATCCTGTCGATCCTGGAACTTTTTCGACACTGCGAATTGCACAAACACAAAAGTTTTTCTACGTTAATGCATTTTGACTAAAGTAAACAAACTCAAATTATCTGTTCAAATTTGGGAGTTACATAAATTCTTATCTCTGTTTAAAAATTGTTCCGTGTTGGTTTAGTATTGGAAGAAAATTGTTTACCCAAGGACTTTGATAAATATGGTTGCATATGCAAAAACTTTTATTCGACAAAACTGTTTTAAATTACCTACCCCAAAAAGAAAGAGTAGGTATAAGCTTGTGCTGCTAAATGTACCACTAAATTAGTAATTACCGTCGAGGGACTACAAATGACGTTACAAAAGACATCGCTGCTTTCTCCTCGGTGACTGTGGTTTTCATATGTGTAGCCATTAGTAATAAATTTTATTTCACGTTTAAACAGCCGTCCTCGTTTAAAATTGCCGTTTTATACGAGAAAGGGAGCGAGACGAAAAACAACTATAGGTGGTTAGATAAGAGAGAAAAATCATTCCAACCCTTGCTTATCGCGAATGGTATTACCATTCCAAATTCACTCGCATATGGCTGGTTTAGCTGGGATTACTGCGAGTTTCTTATCCCCTGAGATGGTCCTTTATAGTCATATATGAACTCTTCCTGTTAATGAAATTGGTGTAATTTGGAGAACTTCGGGCCGTTACAAAGGAGAGGAGGCATAAATTTATAAACCACACGTTTCCATAATTTGTCCTCCAAATTTATGCGGTTGACACAGGAAATTATTATACGATTGGCGAACCGTGACCTTTTCTTTAAATTTTTGACAAGGATTTAAGTTACAAATTTATAGACAAATAAAACATCTTGGGAACTAATTTTTAGGGACGTGCGGATTTAAATGTTTGCCGAAAACCACAAGTCATCCGGAACGACGATGTCATCTTTTTGCAACTATAAAAAGTAACCTAATATTTTGGGGGCGTCCACTGAAAAAAAGTTAAATCAAATTTATCGAGTTTTTCTTCGGAAAAATACTTTTGTAATTTATCGAAGGCAGATGGTTTAGGCTAATCCGAAATTTAATGCATACGTGAGCCGTAGAGGAGTCGAAAATAAATTGGTAAATTTGCAATTAAGTTTGGCTTCATAATAGTGCGAAATAATAGACCACAACAACCCTTTTGGAAAACCTCATTTAAGCTTAAATAAGTCACATCTGTCGATGCCTTTGACAATAACTTTTGTTTAGCGAACAATTTTCACGAAATTAATTTGTTTGATCAAATTTCTAAAACTCCCGTTTGTTTGTTAAAAAGTTATAGAGATGACAATGTTTTGAAGGCGTGACAAGAAATTTGCCAAGCATTAATTCCTGTTAGATCAGAGTAATACTTTGGATTAAAGGATCATTAAAATTGTGCTCTGGAATTATGGTATAAAAGTTGATAGCGCATCCTAGATTATCCAGGATCAGGTTCTTAAAGAAAGTACTGCCGATTTATTCTTCCAAACCCACAGAACAGCTTTTTCGCAGTATTTCTTTTTTTTCCACATTATAAAAACTTAATTCGCAGTCTTGTCTAAGATTAAGTGGACTTACTTTAGATTTTCAATTTGTTTGCATAAAAAATGTCGAGATATTTTTAAGAATCTAACGTTCGCTCCTTTAAGTTTAAAAGGATCGTCGTCGACGATAATCGGTTTTAATTTTTGAAATCCTCTCCTTGATGGTTTAATACTTTAGTTTATGTGCATGCCACCTGGTGGTGTAATATGTGACTGATAAATGACTTCCTAAAATCCTAAAGGAAGCTCAGATTAAGGGCTTAATGGACGTGTCGCGAGCCCGGTGGTGAGTATCGCCTCCTCCCATCGCAATCACCCCCATGTCTGAACGGAGTCAGGTGCTGTACCGTCGCTTGTAAAACGTGATGTTATTAGTGTTTTACAACCCCCGTTCCGTGGATGCGAGTGTTTAAAAATGCGTAAAAAAGTTACCAATGATTTTTTGCTAATATAAAGCAACATTTAGGGCGTGCAAAAAAAAGCCAAAATTTTTATAAAGAATATTGAAAATAATGAAAAATGGAGCAAAGTTGAAAAATTGCATGAGAATGTAGCAAGTGTCAGATCTCGCGTGTACCTATGACAGCAAACACCCCTTATAGCTATAGATTAACGAATTATTCCATCTCGCTGGCCCCATTTTAGTCACTACCCCTATAATGCAAGATCCCATTCAATTTTTCTCGAGTTTTAACTCGCTCACCGTATGGAAAGTTTGATTGATCGACTGAACTTATAAAAGAGCTATCAATGTATTGAATAAATGTTTTGTATGTAACACGCATGAATTAGCTCCCAAAATGACCCACAGATATCATCAATATGCTATAAGGAATTAATGTGTATTGTTTACATCGATCAGTAATTATTATTGTATTGTGAGGGTCCGCATTCATATTTTCGGGATTAACCATTCACACTTTTGCAAATTAACAATTAAACAAAATTTTACGCCCAAAAAAATAACGTGATTAATTTTCCTTCTTAAAACGACAGTCGCTTGTCTTAACAGAGTATTTCGGTTTGAAAACGATTTGTTATTTCAGTTGCTTTAAAAATAGTAAAAAACTCAAAACATGGGAATGGGAATTAGAGCCACAGCAGATTTTGTTAGTTGCGTCAGTTTTATTAATTAGACGCTGCCGAGTCCAGCTAAAAAAATAAAACCCGATCAAAAAAGTATAATTTGTCAAAAATTCTTTTTATTTTCACATATAAGTCAAAATTTTCCAACCCCCCCCATCGGCCTCAGAAGGCGAAAGATTTTTCTACATTTTAGTATTCAATAAATTATCTGAAAATTACCTTTTTTTTATAGAAATCTTATCTAGTCAATCGCAAGTGTAACAACAATAATAATAATATAATATCTTGTATTTAGACCAAATAAACTATAATTTATTCTCTTATTTGGCCTCGTGGTGGACTCTACCATAACGCTGACCAAAACAATTTTCAAATAAGTAATTAAATTAAAAAAGCTAAAAATTCGCTAATCAAAGTGATCGGCGGAGAGAAGGAATTTTTATCCGTCGGTCTGTGCACATTTAGTATCTTGGCTTACCCGATTATTGAGTGATTAGACTTCAATAATTAAAAATCTATCAATTTCATAACAATTTATGAGAAGTGTAACAAGCCAAGAATTCATCTCTTTTCAGAAAGAAAAATGAAGAGAGAAGTTTAGAATATTTCAATATTTAAATACAAACACTAAACAATTAACTGGAAACTTTTTTAATTAAAGTTTTTTTTGTACAAAAATCTTATCTAAGTGTAATATAACTCGTGTTTAGGCCAAATAAAAGACATGATATGACTTTCTTTAGTTTTAATATTTAAATATGTTACGATGTGTGCACAGACGCACGACAATTCATTGTTGTTTTATTTGCTAACCTTTATGAAATTGTGTGTTACTAAATAAATATAATTTAAAAGATATATAATTTTACAAATAACACATATTTTTGAAAGCTTCATATTGTTTATTAAGCAATCCTTCCATAAAGTTTGAGTATATAATGCAAAAGTATTAAAAAAATCTTTTATTTATTAACATAAACAAATTATTTAATTTTGCTTTTTTTCATAGATAAATGTTCATTTTTACATAATAATTTTTAAGATTCTGAAACGAAAATGTTAAAAATTAATTTTTTGTGTTAACATTTCTGGTAGTAAGGAGATTGCGTACGCCACTGCTTTTGGTTTTTTTAATAAACACAGATAAAAATTTAAATATATGATCGTTATAAAATCGTTTCTTGTGTTTAGTTTTCTTCGCGAGGTGTTCGTATTGCACACTTTAGATTCTAGTCCGTGAAATTGCTTTTTATTAAAGTATAAAAGCTATAACACGAAATACAGGGTTGTTCAATAGTTTGGAATCCTTGGAAAGTTTGAAGAACCTATCAAAATTTGTGGTAAAATTAAAATCAACAAAAGTGTCAATAATTTAATTTAGGCGAAGAGTCCACTATAATTAAGGTAACAGTTTTTTCTAAAAATTTAACTCTTGAGTTAGAGTTAAAGTAGGGTTAACTCGCACTTAAAACTGCGTTAACCCTGGGTTAACTTTGATCGGAGCTTTTGGGCCTCGAGTTTTCTCTGGTTTTGGCCACTCTGAGCTGAGCCTGGGTTAACTCTTACCTGAATTTTACATAACTGGCCCTTAGAATCTTTTGCAACTATTACTTAAAAAGTTTTACGACTCTTAATGTTGGCAGATATGGTAATATATGATATTAAACGGAAAATGTAAATTTGTGAACGTTTGCAGTTTATTTTAATATGCAGCAGGATAAATGCATTGTTACAGGCACAAATTTACTTAACGTTCGCAATTCTGTAATATAGAAAGTTCATTGATAACTCGGCTCTTAATCTGATATTTTGGAGTAGTTTTTACGTAATTTAAGATTAATTTATAAAACGTCATAAAAATGGCGTAATGCTTGATCAAACTTCAAACAGTGGGCTTTAAAATCTACTGACTTTCAAACATTTTGGCATTGTTAAATCAAATTAGGAGATAATGAATTTGGAAAACTGTCAGCTAATCAAAACATCAACTTCATTTTATTTCGCGTTTTTCTGCAGTCAATTCTTAAATAATCTAATCAAATACCATAGAATCTTCGGAATTTTACGAATATTGACTTAAGCTTTTGCAGAGTAATAAATCATGTGGTTTAAAAACAGAAAAAACCGACACTCATTGTTGCTATACAAAATATAATATATTTTATTTATTTTGGAGAAACAATAGAAATATATGCAGTGCCGAATATAGAGATGGTGCTCTTATAAAAGAACATGTTAAGCAAAAATTTACTGAATGAAAAATTATTTACTCAAATAATAATAAGTCAAATAAACTGAATTTTGGATTGATCCGGGTTCACTTATCACTCTGTTCGATAATTTGAATTGTCACAGACTGGGAGGTTCGGGAGGTATAGAATACTGGGGAGTAAAAAGATAACCGTGTCCACGATTTAAACTTTTTTTGATGAAATTATGGTAGCTAACAGCGTAAATTTCATGATTCGTTCAAAAATAAATGTAAAAAAGACCAAAAAAATTGCATTGACCGTTCAAGTTATTAAATAATAATCCCTAAACCCGCTTTAACTCGAAAATTACGGATCTAAAAAGATTCGAATCTTTGTTTTAAACCCTAAAATTGGGCTCATATTCACAGCTAAGATCACCAGTGTAGTGTTTTAGAAATTTGGAATCAAGGGTATAAATTTACTACTTTGTCTGTAAACGGAAAATCTTTCGGAAAAACCCGATTTACGCCATAATTGAGAAAAAAAAATTATTTTGCACTAATATTGGTACAAATTCGCTCACCAACAGGATCACGATCTAGACCTGGGCCTATGTGCCAAAATAACTAAAATTGCATTTAAAATTCATAGTTTTCTTGAAGAAATCAAGAAAATAAGCCCGTTGATACGATGAATATTTTCCTAACACGCTGGGAAATTTCCGCACGTCCGATTTGAGATTGTTTGAAAAACAAATGGAAATTCTGATTTCTCGTGCATCTTTTGTTTGACTAAATTTTCCACCTCCCAAATGTTAAAATTCGCAAAAAAGTTATTTGGAAAAAAATATTACAACTCAAAATGTTGAATTTACTTTGTAACTAAAAGGTACATTTGCTCCGAGTAAAACATTTATTTTTCTTTAAACTTAAAACCAATTAATTATTTATGAACCTTTAAGGCCCAGTTTTTCAGTTGCAGGTTAAACCAAAAAATTTGGGTTAACCAATGAAATACGTTCAAAAGCCGTTTTCTATGCAATATCATTGGTTAACCCAACTTTTTTGGTTTAACTTGAAAGTGAAAAACTGAGCCTTAATATGATAATTGTTGACAGAAATAGTAACTGCGAAATAATTTCCCGCCATGAATTACTCACAAAATTATCTAATTACTTGAGATTAGAAGTTCTGGAGTATTAGCTTGCACTGAATAACAGCTACCTTGAGAGAGTAATAATTATACTTGAGTTTGAATGAAATTATTAGACGAACGGGCTAGTGGTGCAAATAATAATTCTCGATTCGTATTTTTGACGATTGGAAATTTGGAGAATTTCTTTAACAAATAATAACAATTTATTACATCGTAGCGTCGTCGGCGTATAAATTGCACAAAGAATTCCAAACTATGGAGCAAGATTAGTTGGTGATTATCTAATGATTGTTTTGGATTATTACTAACTCTCCTTTATATATCATTAATCACAGAAAAGATTTTTAGATTTGTTGATGTTTTCACACTTAAACCAAAAATAAATAATGGGTTTGCTTTATGATTTAGGTGATCCTCCGCACTCGTATATGAAAATTTCAATTGCAGGAGTAATTATTGTTAAAAAGGTGTCATATTTTTAGATAAGTGTGATTAGAACATCGAAATGTACTAAAGCGGCTAAGTGTTATTTAAAAATTCGACGTCACCGATAAGTAAGAGTGACAATTTGAAAACCGTTAATGAGTTTTTTAACATTAAAAATGAAATATTGAGGTACAAACGAGAGCGTAACACAAACGATGTCGAAAATTGTGGTTATCACTCGGTATTTAGCTTACTACATATAAATTATGCTCGTAAAAATGTCAACCAACATAAGGTAGTCGATGCATCTTCTAGCATGTGTTTTAAGTATTTAGACAAATTTATATTTGGTGACAAGCTCGGTTAATATCAATTAGTGTAGGAGGAGCTGTTAGGAAAAGAATTATGGCACGATACCAAATTAATAGCAAATTTATTTCGGGCACTCCAATTTCTTTTTTACTGTGTATTATTAATTGATTAATTATAATTTTAAGTTGTGTTAAACGGCGAGCAATGATGGTATTTTATTACAGTTTGGGCCGAGACAGGAGATTTTCGGGACGCTCATTCAGCTATGTCAGGGTCCGGAACAATGGACCATTCGCAACTGCCTTTTACAACAGCCACCCCTAGGAGTCGAACACGAGATCGAAAAGGTGATAAATCTGTTTATAAATTTTTGTTTACTTTCACTTTTTTGTTCTATTTTATTGTTATTATATATGAACCTCAAATATTACTATGTATAAACACTAAACTATCATAATCAAATTTTAAGCCCATTAATCCCGGCAAATCTATTTAAATCTGCGATTAAAGCTTATGATTGTTGATATTGTAGTAGAATAATTTGTAGCAGTCAAATTAACTTAATTAATTATTATGAATTATTTGTATATTATGGAACTTTTCGAATTTTCAAAAATGCCAGATGTTCTCTCCGCGAAATGTTGATAACGAAAGTTAACATTGACACGAACCCGAAATTTTCATTCAGCAATCAAAAAGTTAATTTATTTATACGCCCGGTATATCATTTTTAGAATTTTTGTGCTATTAAACTATGCAATATAATAAATTAGTAAGATGTTTGGTATTGTAGACCAATAAATAAGGATTAAGTGCTCCAAAGCTTGCGGACTAAAAAAATAAGCTTTGTTTATAAAATCTATAATAATAAATTTATAATTTGGACATTTTTACGTTTAAAACATTCTTCTAATTTTATCAAAATTTTTCGAAACAAAAAGAAAGAACGAAGGAAGCAAGGAGAAAAATTAGAATTTTAAAATTTATAACGCTAACGCAGTGGAATAAAAATTTATAGTAGAATTTTTAGGTGCAAAAGATAGGTAAACGAAAAGATGGTAAAAATAATTGCAAAATCTTCCGATCAGAGTTTCAGCCACTTTCGGGAGCTTAGCGGCTGAATTTTTAATCAGTTTCTCAAACAAGTATGCGTCCGATCACAACGGTGTTAGGACCTGAATATTTTTCCCTTTTGTTTCTAAAGCTTATCGCTACATTTTTTCGTTTATTTTACTTTGCTTTAGGTCAGATTGAATTTAATTTAACGATTACATCACGCGTTCTTAATTGTTTTATAAAGCTTGGATTATTAAAATTTATATTAAATTCATACGTCCGTCGTCATTTTATTTTTACAAATTAAAAAAGTGAGCCCTCACGGTTTCAATTACAGATATTTCATGGTAAATAAAACACCAATACTAGAATTGAATTGAGTCGTGTCTGAGTCGGAGGTAATTCAAGTTATGTAGTTAGTCTTCAGACACATATCCAACTAAAGATTTTACAAAAAGGATTAGGTATATTGTAAAAGCAAACATTTTTCGTCCCTAAGAATTAAGTCGGAATTGATTTCAAAATAGATGAGCAGTAATGGGGTCAGTCGTCTGACAGCCCAAATTCCCAGTTCACCCCTGCTATTACTTTAGACTTCAGGTATGCAGTTTGCTTTCTCCTGCCAGGATACCTTTAAAGAGATTGAAAAACAGTGAAGAGGTTCATCCCATTTAAGGATCTTGTCCACATTGATGGTGTTCAAAGCGATCACTGTACAACAGCAACAAGAGATGCAGTTTTCGGCCATACCCAGGTTCCAGGACCCAACTTCATCTGCTTTCAATTTGTTATCCATTCAGCCTGCAACCAAAGCTTTTCTAGCTCTCTAGAGTTTCTTCAAAATTTTATAGGATTCGTGATCCTATTCCAATGCAGTTTTTCTTTAGCTTAAAGGACTTATTCTCAGGTCTTTTCTCTTTTTTTTAAGATCATTGAACATCAGCAGTAGATTAGGCGTCTTCTTGGAAAAAACAGAATAATAGGTGGAATAGTATTGATCATCCAGCTTAGTGCAGTGACGGTGTCCTGTTTTGTTTGGCTGCTGTGGAGTTCCAGATCTATCACAATTTTGAAAATTATTTTTCACTGGAAACAACCTTTAATCTGATAGTATACTTCTATACACCCCAGACTCTTATCTGGTTTCCAAGTTCAATATCTGGAATGGAATTCAATAATACAAAACCCAGTGCCGCACAATTTTGGAAATTTAGTCCACAAAATAATATGTGGAAGAAATCAAAATATTAAAGATGTGCTTCCTTTGTGTTGTTCCCTTTGTAAGAAAATTATGAACTTTAATCATATCGTAATTGGAAAAACCTTAAAATTATGATAATAATTCAGTTACACTCAGTGCAATCTGATAATACCCGATATTAAATGAATTCAAAAATTAGCAACAAAATTCAGTTCTCTGAGTGCAGATAATTTTTGCATCGTTCTGATTCGGTGTAGTTTGCAAATGGAAATCAAAATCGATTTCGTAATTTGTTGATTATTGTTATTAATAATTTCGATCCACACAAAGGTAATATTATTTAGTTTATCAGTTTTATCAATAGCGGATAAGGTTTTCTCCTCGACGAATGATGATATCTTTCGATAGGGTTCTTTGAATCGAAGCCGCCTTCGATCAATCATGGCGATTTTGACAGCTTTTGCGATTGGTGTTTGCCGACATCTTCACCTGCAAAAATAAAATATTTCGGCCCTTTGAATTATTACACTTATCGCAGATAATAACGTAAAATTGGAAAATGTGTACGTCCGTCGAAATAATAATATATTATGCAATTTCACGATTTTATTTGTTGCAAATTAAATGTTTATGCTTTCAGTCTGAAGAAAATCCAGTTTCATTTTTAGCTTCACATTATTTTTAGTTTAAAGAGATTTTCTATAATCCGTTTCTGTCTGGTTCATATTTATAAGTCTTAAAAATACTTCGGTTGGCACAAAGTTTTTGTGTAAATGTGAACATAAGAAAAGATAAAATTAACTTTAGTTTACAAAATAATTAATTAAATAACTTTTCTTCGTCCCAATAGGTAGTCGATCGCTGGCGGAAGTGAAAACCGAAGTGGTGGGTGTGGAAGGCAACGACTCGGAGGAAAGTAAAAACGACAAAAAGAATAAGCGACAAAGAAGGCAGAGGACACATTTCACGTCACAACAATTACAAGAGCTCGAAGCAACTTTTGCAAGAAATAGATATCCCGATATGAGCACAAGGGAAGAAATTGCAATGTGGACGAATCTTACCGAAGCTCGAGTTAGGGTAAGTTTTATCTGGGATTTTTTTTGAATAGGCATGAATCAATATCCGAAAGCTCTTCAAAAGTCAACATTAAACAGAGAGACCGGAATACTCACATTTGTAACTTGTCGAAAAGAATTAAGGTGCGGTTACAGAAGCTTCTGGTCGGTATTTTTAAAATAAGCCGAAAAGTTTGATTTGAATACCATGTGTTTTATTTGGCTTTCTAACGGCTCAAGTGGTCGAGGAAGTGCGCACAAACGTCAATCTATTCGTTTCTTCCAAAAATTGTAGTGACTCATTTTATTTAGCGTAATTTGGGCGGCGAAGCAAATTTGATAGCGGCAATAGAAAATGTAGAAACAATAATTCAGCGTATAACAATTCAGGATGGCGATTGTGATAATCCGTGACAGATTTATGGTGTTAATCATGCACGGATTAACATTCCCATTTGAGCACAAATATACGGTATAGCTGCTGTATTGTATGTGTACCTGGACAAGCTTCGTTCCATGGAGTTATGGCTACTATATCACTCACCGGCGGCTTGAAGCCGTCACACTATCTCATTAACATGGCCTGATAAATTGACAACATCAGAAAATCCTGCATGCATACTGTAAACTTTAATGAAGAACAGAACCCGCAGAATGATGTAACAAACAATACATCGATTTGAATAATTTAACTGCAAATAATTATTTATGACGAGCAAATCTCTTGGTTTTCCCCACATTTCTTTCAAACTTGCTTTTACAAAAACGCGCATTTAATAATATAGAAACAATCTTAATCCTGAATTAATATCCAGCCTCTGGAGAGCAGGGGGGGTTCCGAATGTTTTTACTGCCCCCCAGACAATGTTCTGCTTTTCAAAGCTTTGTTTTTTCCCCATTTGTTTCTGGGCATTCTTATTTCCGCTCTTAAAACTGTTTAATATTTTCACAATTTTCGCAAAGGATAAATATAAAGGAAATAGCGCGACCTTGCATTGAAAACGCTGCAAAATGGTAAGAAATACGTAAAATTAAAAAACTAGCTTTGCAGAGTGGATGCTCTTCTTCCATTACCATTTCCTTGTTTTTATTATTCTATGCTTGACCCCAGCAGCCGTCTGATTTTTTGAGTAATGGATTATGTCGTTCTGGTTCTATTCGACAGTGAATTGTCCGAAGACGCTGTCGTTGTCAAATTTTGTAACTGATTAAACATTTCTTCCATTTCTTTGTGGATTTATTCAGCTTCTGTCCGATCTTCCAAATATTTAATGTTTTCAAAAAATAACAAAATTGAAAAATCGCAAACGTTGAAAACTTTTTAAAACTAAAACTTTTCTCTTGTTTGAAAACTGAAAAACTGAATGGGTTCACGGTGGATTTGGGTTTATTTTCGATGCAACCCGATATAAAATTTAAGGAGAGCAACGTTTTGGGATAAAGATAATAAAACGTCCTTAGATTTAGTTTAATAACTTAATTAGTAAATCGGCCACGAGCGCTGCGGGTTACGAGTACGTATTGATCCATGCATTTCGGTTTGCTGAAACAGCCATGGCCGACAACGCAACATGGCACTGAGAGAAATAGAAGACATAGATAAGAGCACAATAAAACGTGAACTGAAATAGAAAGCAACAATGCGAAACATTTAACCTAATCGATCAGAAAAAGAAATCCTTCGGAAGGAGAAAAATGTGATAAGACGAGTTTTAGTTTAAATTAATTAATGGGTTCTTGATAAGAACTCGGGATACTTACATCTTATCATTTCCAAATAGAAGAAATATTTTTGTATTTGTTTAGGTTGCCTTTTCAAAAACGCGGTAATTATCAAAGAAAGAGACAACGATGAACATATGTAAACATGTGTGTTAACACGATAAGCAGCACAACTGGATTTTTGTCACGATAAGGCTTTCTCAAACACAAAATTACGTTGTTTAAGATTGGCAAGTTAAAATTTTTTGATGTTGAGGTTACAACCGAGCGAAAAGAACACGGGAAAGCGAATTCATAAATCAGATGGCCAGTGGATGGGGAGTGGATTTCAGTGTCCCAACTGAGAAGATGATAGCCATTTGGAGGCTTACCGACTTTGATTTCGTATTCTACCATAACAAAAATGTATTCCACATTTTCAGCAAATGTATTTTTGAGATTTGGCTGCTATGCATTTTGAATCGTAATTTAAGCCGCAAACTTTTTACATTTTTTAACCAAATAATTTGTTTTTAAATTCGAGTCGCTTTTTATTGGCCAAATGAAAAATTGCCGCAATAATTTAGGATAATAATTGGCACATTTTTAACTGAAATTTAAAAATACGTCGGGTGAATAGGATCATCCATAATTTTTCTAAAGCTACCGGAAATAAACAAATAATTTGGTAAACGAACATTAATAATTTTTTGAGTTGGAAGTTTCTGGTGCAACTTGCATCGTCTAGTGTACAGTGGACTTTAAATAAAAATATTGCAGTAGCGCCGCGTTGAACAAGAAACAACATAAATTAATGGACTTTATTAAAATCTCCCCGACCTAAAGCTTACAAAATCAACACGGTGGTGATTTATGTCATAGTTTAACTAAAATGATTGTATAAATAGCGTAATGTATGCGACCGCGGTGGACGCCGGTTATTGAGACCGCGGGGTGCCGCAATATATGAGAACCCCTGGGGTGCAACAATGGACCGACTTCATATGACTTGTTAATCAGACTACCATGCGATTGTTCAATTATAAGCTAAAAGTGTATTATGTTATTGTTTTCATATCGCACTAGTTGCACAAAAATTCAATATGCCCCTAATAGCATTAAATTTTATTGTCCGTTTTTGTGCAAAATATTTAAAACGCTCTAGCTTTCCGCGCCGCGACGATTAAGCAATTTTCGCCTTTCGTGTTATATTTTTCATAAATTTAATACTTCGCTGGTTCCTTCTTTTTCAATCAAGTATCAGCTAACAAAATTGAACATAAGGGGGAGCTAAGAATAAGACGAAGATTACATACGAAATCTTGCCAGATAAATTCTGCGAGCCGTAATTTTCTACCCCTATAAAGAAATTTTTTTTAAATATGAACATGGGAAACAAGCAAAATTTTATACGAGCCTGCAAATTAATACAAATGGAATGCTAAATATTGTCATAAAATTTTATTTATTTTACTTATAAACCGAATAATTAAAAATAATTGTTATCAATCTTAATTACGAATCTTATCTGTCCATTATAGCGACTATAAACGAGAGTTTAAAGCAAATATTAGATTGTGCCGACGAAAAATGTAATTTCAAGTTACGTCCACGAAAAGTCCAAAATTAAAAGCTAAAGTGCGTTTTTCGTCCAGAAATTGAACTTTGCCTCATCGTCAAAGCAGTTTCAGAAATCGTTGTGTAATAGATGTTAATTAACAATTTTTTAAATAGATTTTATTTTACTTTGAGTAAATGTACTTTTTGTGGTTTATCTGCCAATCCTACAAACTCAATTTTTCAATACACAAATATTTAAAAAAATTTAATTCAAATTTTACAAATTAATACACGTAATTTTCATCGATGATGCAATCGGAATTTTCAAGCCCGATTTTATATCGAGGTTATAAACAGGATTGCCTTAGAATTTTTCCAGATATATTTTGAAAAGGTCAAAAAAAGTAAAAGCAACGTTTTGAAGTTTTTCTTAAGTTTCCATTACGGCTAAAATCAAACACCTGGAAAACATGATTAAATAATCATGGAAAACACACAAGTTCCTTACCTTAACAGTTCAAAACACAGTTTACATTTAAAGAAAAATGTAGTTTTTACGCTTTCCCACAATAATTCACTGCTACATCACTTGAAAAAAATTGTTGACTAACCTGAATTGATGACAAACCCACGAAGTGGAACCTACCTATAAAAAGGATAAATTTATTAATATTTATTATTTTCAGTTTAGGTTTTCAATCAATCTTACCTTTATCACTGCAGTCCTGTCACAATAGTCGTCTTCTTTCGTCCAATTCCATCCTAGGACACCAAACACAAGTTCAAACACTAGCACAATTTTTTAACGTCCGAGAAAGCATTTTATTTAATGAACACTGATCACTACTTTTAAAACTAAATTTTATATCAAAAATGAATCGCGATTATTTAAAGCTTCCATCAAGCTTTTACACAATACGTACTCGACACCACACTTCCGACCGCGAAAACCGACCGAAAGATTTTGAAAATCACAAAATCGGCAATAAATGCTATACCTAACTTCGTTGTTCCAAATTTGAGATAGAATCAGTTGAAGCCTGACCTGTAAAAAAAATACATTTTCAAAGTTGTCTTTTGTTGACGTTCGCAGAAAAACAAAAGTTTGACTTGATGACATTCAATTAATTATTATGAAACTTAAAGATTCAATTGTTTTGTAAGGCAAGTAAACTTATCGACTTACGTTTTCCCGAATCCAATGTTCTGGACAAACTGAGATTTTCCAACAGTTCGATGCCCCGTTTACCACAATGTGAAAGAATGCATTTTTTCAAAATATAAAATTTAAGGAGTGGAAACTGGTGGATGGTGGTAATACAAAAGTTGACTCAACCAAATATCAATTTCATAGGTGACTAATATCATATTTTAACAATCAAAAGTAAAATGTCCACGTCACAAAGCCGGACATAATTCTGAAAAAAGAACACGATTGCAACAATTTGCCATACAAATAAATAATAACTTTTAACTTACTTTCTTTGTTCTTAGAGTTTTTCGGAAAATCTTGCCAGTCGATTCAATGCTGACTGAATTTCTCCCGTCGAAATTAATTAAAATAATTACAGTTTGACAATGTTCACGACATCAAGCAAAGCCAATAGAATTCTGCAAAACAAAAATCTGCAATAAATTTCATATGGTAAAAATCACGATTACAAAATGTCAACTAGTTGGAACTTGTAAAATTAGGTTTTTAGTCATTCCCAAAACATTTTATAACTCACCCTTAATATTCAAAAAATTCATAAAAGTTTACACTTATTTGAACACACTTGACAGTTTCCAAGAGACTCCGCCTCCACATGATACACAAAACAAAATGTTAATTGTTCTACGTCACAAAATTACCAAATTGTCCAAATTAAAACTAGAATAAACTTATTTGTTCAATTCACACTATACCATCAGCTTTGATGCACTCAGAAAATCTAGTAAAAATTATATTGTAGACTCAAAAATTTCCACGCAAGTGGAAATTGAACACAATAAAATTAATATTTTGATACAACATACTCCGCCAGCGTTTGCAGCAAAAATGAATATTGACTAATATTTGTTAGTTAATTTTTATTCCTAAAAGTTTTTGTAATAATTTAAAAGTCGCATCATCGATAATGTTATTAGGCCGGAAGTGATAAATATTAAAATAATTTGAATTTTGTTGACTATCTACAATGAGAAAGTCAAAAAATTAAATAATAATTTTAACATTTCAACTGTTGATAATTTGAACTTCTTCACATCGGAGGGCGAGGGGGGACAACTACAAATAAAGAATTCGGGGATTTTTTAATCTACTGCCTCCAAATAAGAAGAGCGCCACTAAAGTACTTCAGTGCCGCCCATCACCGTCAGTAAAATAAAATAATGTAATTTTCTGAGTACATCGTTTCAATCATTAGCCGGATAAATATTGGGATGATACCTCTGTCCCGCTGTCTATGTCGTCACAGGCGGTCCTAAAAATTGAAGGATAAAATGCCATGTAAAAAATGGCAGGTTAGTGTAGTTTGCTTAAAGTTTAATGGAGTTAAAATAATTTTAGAATAAAAAGTTAGGCATTTAATTAAATTTAAATAAGGTTTTACTAATCTTGTTAAGATGCATCCAATTGAAAAGCAACGAGCAAATTAACCTGATTTGTATGAAAGACCTACTATATTAGTTCGAGGTGGTGAGCTAAGCGCACGACTCCGGTATTGCTTTGCCAGATCCGGGAAATCCTCATAGATCCAGGGCCTCCGTTAACTGCCGTGCGCTCTTCACTCGAATTTATTTTTAATGAAGTGTGCGGTTGCCGGATACGAGACATATATTCGTGTAAAAGATTTTTTAAACAAAATTTTTTCTTATTAATTGAAATTTCCCTCATCGGAGGAGTGAATTTTGGAACTCTAGCATATTAATACCGCATAATGAGTCGCATGAAAAATAAAAACTTTAATTGGGAAATCAATTCGGAGCGGCAGAAAATAAATTTTAAATCTGTTCAGCAGCATGACAAATATCTTAATTTATATACTGTTAAGAATGGCTCATTGATCGCCACGCTTGACCGTTCAATCACAGAACGTATAAAGTCCAAATGGTAAATAAATGGTCCCTCGTTACTGCGGCCGTGCGCCTAATGGAAACATTAGAATTCTTCCATCGTGTGTCCACTCTATGCATTTCCGTAAACTATTTTGTCATCTCACTTGTATCACAGAATTCGAAAGAGATGAAGATTGATGAGAAACACTGAATTTTGTGAACATTGCCAGTAGATGAGGCGTGTGACTGTGTGGCGAAACTAATCTGATTAACACGGATATAACTTAAAGGAGGGTTGGCAAGCGCGTGCCGATTTGCTTATTAAACGGTAATTTTCTTTTAATGTATTTTGAGCAAATAAAAGGTTTCGCTATATGTTAATTGGCGGCGGAAAAAAGCAAAAGCGCGCCTCCTTTCAAATGCGATTATTTTAATAAAGATTTTCTAAAATAAAGACGTCAGTGGAAGTTTCATCATGCGTTGTAACACTTCCCCTAAACATAACTTCGCGCCGTCGCGGCCAATCGCTCTGCTCGTCGATCTTCATTCTGCAGCCGCAATTAGATGGGTCGTTGGCCACGGATCGGGGGAGTCTCGATGAACCCCCGGGTGAATAACGACAAGCAAAGGGAAAGCTACAGATGGAAGACAAACATAATGGAAGATGACGGCGAGAATGGTAGCTCGTTTTATAAAGACCAATTTACCGAACTCGGATTCATATATCTTAAAAACAAAAGAGAACTTCACCCTGGCATTTATATCTTACAGGAAATAGCACTTTTAAAAAATAACCCAAATGAAAACATTCGCACTTTTCAATTTCGCTCGTCCGCAATAATCTAGCCTATTCAACATTACTATATTATTATTTCGTTAATATTTAATTAAATTTGTTTTTAATTGGTTACAGGTATGGTTCAAAAATCGAAGGGCAAAATGGCGAAAGCGGGAACGGAACGCTATGAATGCGATGAACGCAGCAGCGGAATTTAAAACTGGATTCGGAACTCAATTTAACGGTTTGATGCCGACGTTTACCGACGAATCGCTCTACACGTCGTACAGCTACAACAATTGGGCGAGTAAAGTACCCAGTCCTTTGGGTACCAAGCCGTTCTGGCCGGTAGTTCCCTCGAATCATCACCAGAGTCCGGTAAATTGCTTCAATTCGGCTACGTCGGTCACGTCGATGACCGGAGCTGCGAGTTCGATGCTTCCGGGAGGAATGGGAACAGGATTAACGTCGGCTCCTGGATCTGTTGGCGGCCAACAGTGTCCATACACGACACCTTCCAATCCGTACTCTATGTACCATCACAGAGCAGCTGCCGAACCGTGCACTGCGATGTCTTCCAGTATTGCTTCCTTAAGACTTAAAGCCAAACAGCATTCGGGATTTGTTGGATACTCGAGCGTGAGTCCTGTCCGAACAAGTTCCGCCGGGTTATCGGCGTGCCAGTACGCGGGAAGCGGTATAGGCGTTGGAGAGAGGTCCGGCTGAGAACACGATCAGCCCTTAGGGGCCCAATTAAAACACGAAGAACAGGATGATTGATAATTAATGAATCTTCACTTCTTCTTTAGTGCGAGTGCTCCAATCAGTACACCAGTGATAATAAAATAGAATAGTAAGGAACTGTAAATTGTTTTTGTCGCACATGGCAATAGACAACATTTTTAAAATTTAGTACCTACTTGCTACATAATGTATAAGTTAGCTTGGTTTTTGTAAATAATGTTGTATATAATGTTTAGCGGTTTAATGTCGATTCGATAGATTAATTGTTTAAAAAATTATCGCGCGAAATAATTTATTATGTAATAAAAAGGGGGAAGATGCGGAAAATTTTCATTATGAGAGACTGTAAAAGATGTAACTTTCCGTTTTAAAACAATTTAGTGTTAATTTTTAATATATGACTTATCCTATACATTATTCGATTAAGGTGAGCGGCCACCGGGAGCCAAACCGACGCTCGGAATGGATTTCTGTGGCCGACACCTTCTAAGTTTCGAGTTACCTCAGAACGAATGCCAAATTGTTACTTTGTGCCAAAACTTTATGCACACAACCAAAGATTTTTTGTTAAATTATTTTGAAAAGTAAAATTGAGATTGACGAGTCAATATTTTGACTTTTGAGTACAAAGGCTGCGCAGTGCAATGTGTAAATATAAGGAACCTTCAACATTGCAGGTCTTACCTGCATTTCTAATGTAAGATATTTCATAATATAAATAGTCGAAACCAAATAATGTACCTAAATAATTCTATTATACTCTATGCATATCGTTTGTAATTAATTATTGTTCGATCATTTTCAGTCATCTAGTCACAATAAAAATTAATTCGTATTAACTAGTGAATTTATTTACCTACCTAAATTATAGTAATTTAGTTATCCCAGGAATATTTGAAAAGGATAAAGACAGAAACAGCTCAAGGTTTGTATTATCACACCTATATATCTTTTGCCATCTTCTTCAAAGCATCTTAAGGTAAGTAGGTAATATTATTTTTGAAAATCACAAAGCTGTAAAAATAATATAAAGTGAAAAACAACAAAATTATATTTCTTCAACGGACTTACTTGTGAAACTTTCACGAATACAAAAAATTTTTTCATCGAATATGAAATATTCAAAATTAAAATAGTGGGAACTGCCCGCGCATTCAAAAATTTTAAACATAAATAAATAAAGGCTATTTCATATCATATGACATACTTATCTCTCGGAATATCCCCAAAAAAGATTTTCCCAAAGTTTCCAGTTCTACGTTGTCAAAAATATTTACAAAATACAATTCAAAAAATAATTAACTACTTTAAATAATCACCTTGTAAGCTATGTTCATGTAAAACTATTTAAAAATCATAGATTTCCATATTATTCATTTAATTCATTTTCCTTCTCGTTAATTGAACCATTTATTTATAAATTATCTTAAATTAATTAATTGAAAATCTCAAAACGTAATTCTATTCATTTAATTGCTCAATAATTTCTAAATTTGGTAAATCCAAAATTTTCTGGCAATATAGTAATTATTCATCACTCTGTACAAAAAACCTTTGGTTAATGTTTATTACTTCTGTATTTCTGAAAATGTTAACAAATTATCTAACATTTTTAGTTGGAGGGGTCAGAAGGAGTATACATTCTCAGAATTACATTAAAATAATTTTGAACTAAAAAGATCACATAAGTGGCAGTGTTACAGACTGGGGGGTTTGGGAGGTTATCAACCATCAACCATTAGTTGAAAAGTTAATTTTAATCGACCCATTTTTATTAAAATAAAAACAAATTCAATAAAATAATTAATTAATGTATTAATTTGAAAAACCTTTTTAAAATGAAGGCAACCTTGGTTTTTTCCAAGATTTGAGTTTGTTCCCGAGTTTTGAACACTCCACAAAGTTTTAGCTTTCCAGGTAGCCTAAAAGTATCCAACGATTTTGGCAGACATCGTCCAACTTAGCTTGCTTCGCCACATACTCTGGACAATCGAGTTTTACTGTATTTATTTCCTAGGAAGTCTGCGTGCCTGACCGAAAAGCTATTTGACCTCCTAGTTAAATAGATAGAAAGCAATGGCAAACCATCGAGATGTCCTCCTGAAAAGAATGAGTTATAAACTGAAAGCAAAATTGTAAAATTTTTCAGTATTACGTATTATTACTTAGAATTCCAGGACTAAACTTTTGCAATGTATTTATTCAGTGTAAATATTTTCCGAACGAATAGGCGAATAAATAATATACATATTGCTATGTATCTCAACTCTAACTTCTAAAGGAATAGAGGGTAATTTAAATCTTGAATTCGAATTTTTAAACTTCTTGTGTTAGCAAAATTATTCATTTTATTAAATGTTTTCAGCTAATGGAAAACTTGCTCCACGTTGGGCGCCATGAATAAATGTTACGTATCTCAATCCTAAACTTTTCATTTTTTATTCTTAAAACTGAATTTTGCAACTAATCAGTGCATTGACAAGGTTACTACAAAGTGATTAAAGCTATAATGCCATGATTATAATCTAAACGATAATTTTGGGATGAAGATGAGCACAATAGAATTTACGTTAAGCTTTATTAGACAGTTTAATACAAAGTGTTACAAAATATACCTTCATGGCAGAGATCATGAAATGCAATTTCAAAAAGTATTAATTTACTATTAATTGTATTTTGTAGCGATTAGTCACTACAAGATAGAACTTAAGAATTAAATAACATACCCAGATGTTTTTAGGGTCCCGAGCAGCATTATTATGCTGATCGTGCTATGATATTGGGATTACACTTGCAATAAAAGCCACCCTGATACATATCAATGCATTCAACCTCAATATGCTTTAAGGGCATATTTATAACCTTAGCTGGTGACAAGGCGATCCACCCACCGAGGGTCTTAGTAATCATACATACAAATGCCATTTATCTAATTACCATAATGAAAATATTAATCTGAAACAAATGCACTCACATATGTTCGTATTTCTTCTATTATATTTTGTATGAGTTTCTTTTATTCTTTCGCTTTAGCATACGGAGGAGTTAAGAAAAGGTAGGAGATTTGGAGAAGAATTAGGACGATTGTTTCAATTAAACATTTAAATATACGAATAAGCTGAGAGTTCTCAGTAAAATCTTACAATAAGTGAAAAAGAGATTTATATCTTTAAGTTTTATTTGAGGTTCTTAACTTGATTGCTTGGATATAAAGAGGAAATGGCCACGTTCGAGGCAGAAACTCGTTAGGAGCGGATTAGATATCCAATGTACCGTGCATCTACAATGAAACCACATCACATTCAGTTTACAACTGTCATAGCTTTCATTCCACTCTTTAAAATTAATAAATAAAACATATAATTTACTCTTCGTGCAGTACTAGTCGAGAACTCGGACGGATTTTAAAAAAAATCGCTTTAATTCCATTACCAATATTAATTTTATAATTAACGTAGCAATTTCTTTCGCAGATTTAATTGACTAAGTGGAATCGAATTTTAGAATCTTCGTTTAATTTAGTAGGGAAGTTTAATTTTCTTGAGTGATCATTCTTTGCGATGACTGTCGTTTCTTTTGGTTTGTTTAGCACTTCCAACTAAAAATGTAAAATGTAATTTTGTTTTTTAGCTTTTGCATTTTTGGCTTTTTACGAGCGGAAATTAAGGGATGAAAAGTGAATGCGAAGGGACGGCATTTCTAATCACTGCTAAACAATATATGAATCGGAAAAGACAAGTTTATAGCAGCCATTTTCCTATTTTTATATCTGTTTCATTTTCGTTTTATGTGTCTTATTTATCCACCCTTGCACACGTCACTTCCAGTATTTTACAATCTAATCATGGGGAACGCACTGAGGTAATCCTACGTTATTTCTCTTGCTGTGTTTCCAGCTTCACAGTTGTATGTCCTGTGAAAACTCTCGAGTTTCCAAAGGCATGTAATACAAAGCAGTAAACTCGGTCTGCTGTACGATAGCTGCTCTGCAAAGTTCCCTTCCGAACATTTGGATCAGAATATAAAATAAACTAACACGACCCTCTATACATATTTTGTTTTGTTTTTCAGGGGATTCACTCTTTCTACAATCTTATTTTTTGATTGCCTTTAGTCTCTGGCCAAAAATATATACAAATAGCTAGTAAATATTTTTAAATGTTATTTACTGCCTTATCGCATGTTCTCAGGTTGCTTCCAATTCTGGAAGAAGTAAGAAATTTCAAAAATGATAAGTATTAATCTGTGTTATATAATTTAGGTAAGATGAAAATGTGGAGTCGCTGTAACTGTCTGGAATACAGGAATTTTAAATTGGAACTGGAATATTATAAAATTGTTAAAAAAGAGAGGTTTGTTCCCTCACAGCCATAAGCCTGTGTTCCAGAGTCAAACCTGACTTCTAAATGGAACTATATTTTTAAATTTTGTTAAAAATCACTCAACTGGTTTTGCATCCTGGATAAAAATTTGGAAGTAACAAATAAATTTGACCGCCTAGAGGAAAGGATCCCACGGGACCCTTTTTTCTTCGGTTCTTAATTTATCTGCGTAATATTCTTTATCATTTTATATAATAGCAGTATCACACCTAACATTATAGATAAAATATTTTATTTTTTGGTAGTGATAAGGCCGAACCCTTGTTCGATCGAGCACATGGAACACTGGTGCATACGCTCCTGCTTTGCTATTGAAATGCATTAGTTTTAAGTTCTCGTTTTCAAAAAATTGTTCAAAATTATGGTATAGCAAATTGAAAAAGAAATTTTGCGTAATCCGGCGTAGGTTGAGGTAATTTATTTATGGCAAATGCAAATAATCGGATATCGATTATGTAAAAGGTGTAATAGAAAAACATGGAAATAGTGGGCATAATAATTAAATATAATTTTAAAATTATACATATTATTTTAATGTATTGAAAAGCCATTAGGTTAAATACCGTGTTAATTTAAGAGTAAGCTTTAAAATCGCGCAAAATTGAAATAAAAAGCTTGGGATTTAAATAACAAGCCGCGTAATGTAGGTACGGATAAACCTTTAATTCTCATTGGAAGAATTATTGTTATCGGAATCTGTTTATTTCTAAAAGTTGAAAAGTTCTTTTATATAGTCCTAACAAAGTTCTAACATTACTCTAATTCAATTGACCACGTCACGATCTTATAGTGACAGCAGGTAAATCCACCAGATTCGGGAAGCTTAGGATGGCACCTGGCATCAGCTGCCACAGAATACGGAAATTGGAACGAGACAGACTTAACTAAAAGCTATGAATTAGAATAAGATGGCAAGGGATGTGCAAGGTAAGTCAGATAAGTCCAAGAGATTTGCCTTCAAGTCATTTGATCCTGGGAGAAAATTTGTGTCTTGTACGTTCTTACACAATTTTTTTAAACAAATTATTAACACGTTTTAATTTAACCGACTTAAACTTGGCAATTAAGATTAATTTTACAAGAAAAAGTTAACAATAATTATTATTAGTAAAGGAGCGCGAGAGGAGGGAGAGGATGTGAGGGATAAGGGTTTTTGGAAGGGGGCGCGAGTCAATAAATGATTTAGTGGAATAAATGTTTAATTCAAAACATTTAAATGAAAACAAGAATGGTAAATATTTACAAAAAGTGAGTGGAAGTCTGGATTTTACCTTGAGAACCGGGACTAGTCCGGAAGCCGTGCAAAGCCAAGTATGAGAATAATGTGCAGTGGGATTGTGGCGGTCGTTTACTGTGCTCGATCAAAAACACGTTACATTTCAAATGAAGAAATAGGGACTGAACTCGGCTTTCCTGGATTTTTCAAATTCTCATCATGTACAGATACCCCTTGTCGTCTCGTTTATTTATTCATGTATAGAAAACTTTTGTGATCCTTAATTCAAGCAGCAACACTTTTGGGCTTTTCAAATATGATAATCTCAAAATCTCGTTAAGTTAAAATATTTTAAACAAATTTAAATAAAAGTTTACTAACTTGAGTCTTTCTTTTTAATTAAGCTTCGACTTTATTTATAATTTCTCCTTCTATTCTCCGTAAATAGGGGAGTCTACGTTGCTCTTTACTATAGTTTTGATTGGCTCCAGTTTCACTAATCCTATTTTAACCCCAACGGTCGCCCCGGACCCCAATACATCCGGAAACTTGGAATACATTCTCCGACTTTCCCAGTTATTTAGAAAACGATTATAAATAAATGATTAATACTTCAAAACTTTATCAATTTATGAGAAAATCTTGATGTACTTTTTTAATATAAAATGTTATTTAACCAAAGAAATAAATTATCAAAAAGAAAATATCCAGTTTCTTTATTTTCCAGCGCAGCTCGGAAGATTTATGTGTTACCGCATCGACGAGAACAAATGGACCGAATAATCGATACTGATAGTGAGACAAAGAAAGATTTATAACTCGCACACACAAACTAAGAAAAAACGTGATGTACATAATGCAAAGTACAAGTCAATTTCCTCAGAATTGTTTTTGCCTAAATTTAATTTTCATATTTTCAAAAAACACAATCCCTTCGCTCCAGTCGATTCTATATTATTTTATTCTGTCTCGAGTGCTTTCGATTTTTTTATATTGTAGTACTATCCGGCTGCAGAAACTTTAATAAGGGAGGATACAGACCAGAATGATTAGACATGCATTAAATGGATCATACTATTTTGCCAAAAGTATTTTATGTGCTATTACCTAAAAAAGTATCTCTAATAATTATTTTTCAAATTAACGATGAAAGAATGGCGAGTAGGTGTGTAGCGGGCTTTAGTTGTAGTTTTAGAAAATAAACTTCAAAAATAGCTATAGAATATTTTCAAGGGTCGTAATGTGTAAAATTCATCCATGTCACTTTTTCAAATGGTAGTTTTTTGAAGAAAAAATGAAGACGAACATTTATCATTTTATATTATTGCAACAATAAAATGCGCTCTCTAAACGATTATTCATTTTGACTAGAACAAACAGCTGTGATTTACGCTGGAACGCTTACTGGATTTTAAATTTACCAAAAAGAGTTCAAGTTCTTACTGTTTAGTTGAAATATGAGCAATAAAACTAAAAAGTAATTTAAAAATCGATAAATAATGTTAGAGTAATTCAATTATTTATTTTCAGGATTTGTTAATCCTATCTTCCGGATGTCTTCCTTCAATTGCGAATAGTGTAATTATGAAGCCCCTTGTGCTTATGGCCTTACTGGTAGGCACGGGCTACCTACCCTCCAGGGATTACTGTTCCAAACAAGATTATAACGCAATCACATTGTAGACAACACTGGCGGAAGATATGTGATCTCGTTAACTTTATTCTTATTGGTTATTTGATACTGCTGTCTTTTTATTTCCATCCGACTAATGATGGTTTTTAAAATTTTTAACCCAATAAATATTTTTTTCCATCCAAAACGGTTTCGACTGGAAATCGGTGACCTACGCAGGTAAACAGTAAATAGAAGACATATTAAGCAAACACGAAAATTGATAAGCTTATGAAAACATTTGGTGATTAATAGCAATTGACAAAACTCTCTTGTTAACTTTGTATGTCGGTACATAATAATATACACGGTTTACATATGTCGCCAAATTAGAAAAAATGTTTCAATTGATGGGCAAATATGTGCATAAAAGTTGCACATGTCCTATAATTTAATATTTGCAGATTAAACAAAGTAATTTAATTATTGGTAAAAAGCACAAACAATAGATTAATAAATTTTGTGTCATCAAGCTCGGGCAATTAAACGGATATATGCAATAACAGTCGATATACTGTAATAACATCTATGTTATTAAACAAATTATGTATAGGTAAGTGCTGAAATTATATAGAACTAACGATAACGACGTTGATACTAATTTATTAAAATTTGCTACGAAAATATAGAGGTATAGGTAAAGAAACACATTTATTATCAGGAGCATTTTCTAAACCACATAGAAATTAATTAAATGATTATATAATTAATTAAACAAAATTTTTATTCAAGATTTCGGCTATTTATTCTAGTTTTGAAATTTGGCATACAAACTTTCGACTGAATACTGCACAATCAAATATCAGTTGAATTTTTCCTTAGAATTAAAAAATTCCCCCAATAGTAACAAACATGAATATTTTTAGCAATTATTATTATCTTTGAAGCGGTTGGCGAATCGATAAAAGTTAATGAAAACAAAATTTGAAATAAATTTTATATAATCCGATATCGTATAAAAAGCAGGAAAGAAAAAGGATTTCCTGGTTTATACCGAATGTTGAGTGGAAAACTTCGAGTAAGTTGTATAATAGAAAGGACGAAAGAATTAGGCGTGATTTACTTTTTAATTCCTAAGGTCAACTTTGATTTTCTAAATGGAAATTGTTTATTAGATTCCGATTCTGCATGAAAAAAGGAACAACTTCTGCTGAAAACATTTTTTGGTGTGACCTAAACTGAGCAAAATGCATTGAAACAAACTGAAAATGTCCTTCGGGTCTGCTGAAAGTAGAAAAAATGTTTGCATTCAGTCGGAATTTGCAAAACTACGGCCAAGAGGAGGACCATGAAGGATTAAAACATTTGAAAATGTAGATACCTCCGCTCCAATGTGTAATTTACGAAATTACTGGGAGCTGTTATTAAAAAAAATACAAATTGGTAGAAAATATTTTATTACTTAAACAACTAACTGATGAGAATCCTGTAGAAGATATGGCATTTTTACATTTCTATATCTAAACCGCTCGGTCTAATATCTGAAACCTCCCTGGGGTTTTGGTGCAGTATATTTTTGTTGGTACCGGCTTTCACCACCGAGATTCTGCTCGTTGTATTGTCCTTCGGTATCCTTATAACCACCTCGTGCTTCTTCCGCCAAATTCTCTTGGATGGATTTCAAAATCGCTTCTGGAATTGGTGGCGGTGTGGGAAGATGAGCTCCTTCGGCACGGAAACCATTTTCGTCGCCAATGTAAGTAATTTTAAAGGATTGACCTTCGGGAGAGGTGTAAGAGAACGAACCCTGAGCTTCTTGATTTTCTGCACCTTTCTGTTGTCCACTTTCCTGAGCACTTATTCCGTTACCAGTTTCATACTGATAGTTGTAGTTTCCATTTCCGTCGTTGTTGTTGTCGGATCGTAAAATTGGAATAGCCGGTCCGTTGTTGTAATTTTGACTGGAGTAAGTACTCGCAGCTGGGGAATTGCCAGGAGGTAAGTAGAGGCTATCGAGCCGACCGGCGACGGCGAAAGTAGCTAAAGCTAACACAATTACGATCTGAAAAACAAAAAGATAGAAATATCTGATTTCATTTAAGAAGCACTCACCTGATGATGCATTTTGAGATGTGACACTGTGCACAAAAATTTTGCTATTTATATTAGCGCGAAAACCCCTACCACTAAATAAATTAACGATTTTGGAATGTATGAAGCTAAATTGGATCATCTACAGGGCAAGGTCGAGAAGATTGCCCATGATGGAACAACTCTTCATTTCATAATAATCGTATTCATTAACGATTAATAAAATTAAAGTGCAACGACGACAGAAGCAGATTAACGCCAACAAAATACAGTCGAATTACGTAAAATTTCAACTGGTACACTTATAATTGGTATTTTAAATTCTTTAAGAAGGTAAAATAACTGTGGTTATCTAACTGCATATCAAATTAATTGATACGAATATAAAATTAAATGGACAGCAAAAATTATCTATTTTTCAGTAAAAGTAAAAATTAGATATGCCGTTTAAAGAAGAATTTCGTTATTTTATACAATCGAAAATTACGTCATAAATTAATAGGTGCACCCATTAATTCTTTTATGACTTGTCAATTTGAATAAAATTCGATTGGAAAATCAAAGGTACATCTAATCGAAGCCGCGCCTGAGGAGGTGACTCCTGATGGTGCATATGTTAAGTGCCATGCGAAAAAATGTAATGTGCGGTGGGTTGAATATTCTTGATGTGTAAATTGGAAAGGTCAAGAGAAAGAATTTTTAATTCGTTTTCTTTGAAAAATCTATTCAGAAAATTGCAAATCTAGGTCTTGGAAAACAATGTTTTCCATACAGCTTCATCATTTCGAAGATACAAATAAAATTTAGGGGGGTTTGGGAAAATTGGAATTAGAGTAACTTAGACTCCAGTAAATATCAAAGTCGAATGTTGGCATTTCTGAACTTGCGGAAGCCACATTGACCGTTGACGATTATTATAAAATGAAGAGTTGTTCCACGATGGGCAAAATTCTCGACCTTGCTCTGCAGATGATCCAATTAAGCCTGATACATTCCAAAATCGTTAATTTATTAGTAGTGGGGATTTCGCGGCAATATAAATAGCAAAACGTTTGTACTTAGTGTCATCATACCAATCATATCTCAAAATGCACCATCAGGTGAGTGATCCACTCGACTTGTAAAATTATTAAATTATTTTAACCTCTCTGTTTTTCAGATCGCGATTGTGTTAGCTTTAGCTACTTTCACCTTAGCTGGTCGGCTAGAAAATCTCTACTTGCCACCAGGCAGTTCCCCAGTTGGTGGCTACAATGGGGGTAGGTTAGGAGCGGCGAGTACTTACTCCAGCCAAACCAATAATAACGGACCGGCTATTCCAATTTTACGCTTGGACAACAACAACGATGGAAATGGAAACTACAACTATCAGTACGAAACAGGTAACGGAATAAGTGCTCAAGAAAGTGGACAACAGAAAAGTGCAGAAAATCAAGAAGCTCAGGGTTCGTTCTCTTACACCTCCCCCGAAGGTCAATCCATTAAAATTACTTACATTGCCGACGAAAATGGTTTCCGTGCCGAAGGAGCTCATCTTCCCACACCGCCACCAATTCCAGAAGCAATTTTGAAATCCATCCAAGAGAATTTGGCGGAAGAAGCACGAGGTGGTTACAAGGATACCAAAGGACAATACAACGAGCAGAATCTCGGTGGTGAAAACCGGTACCAACAAAAATATACTGCACCAAAACCCCAGGGAGGTTACAGATATTAGACTGCTTCAGTGTAGAAATGTACAAAGGAAATTCAACAGACTGTAATTTAAATAATAAAATATATTGTATCCATTTTGTTCTTGCTTTGTCTTTGGGGGGATAAAAAAGGAGGGAGATTTCAAAATAATTATAATTCGCGAAAAAGAATGGATGCAGTTTTAGGTCGTACCCAGGACCTGTTGACCATCGTTACGACCACGACATATACAGGCCGAAAGGACGACTGGACTGTTCAGTCCAGTCCAGCATGCTACTTTTTTAATGATAAAATTAAGAACCTTTGCACGGCTATTTCTCGAAAACTAATAGTCTGAGCAAAAATATATATCAAACACTTTTCAAAGGAAATTAAATTATCTTTAATTTTGTATACCACCATTATGGGCGTAGGATAAACAGAAAACGAGTTATGCACAAAAATCAGATCAACCCTTAAAGTAAATGAAATTGTGTTTGACTGAAACGCCCTCGTATACCGCACCGCATGTAATATTACTTAGACAATACAAAATGTGAAATATTCTCCCAAGTTATATTTCTTGACGTCGTTCAAGTTAATGGCCCGAAAATAGCTTTAATATAATTAAAAGTTTGTTAAAGTAAAAGAAGCAATTTATTAAAAAAATCATAAAATTATGAAAGTATATTTGATTTGGCGAATGTCACTAAAATTCGTCAATCAGTAAATAGAAGCAGAAAATATCTGCATAAGCTTGACACGACTCGTTGCCTCTAATTATGCACGCAAAGATTTCTCGCTTAATTTAGTCCTACCGGTTCCAGAGTTCCCGTTCTCTTGTCCCATTCCACTCTAAAACTTCCTCTTGCGACGCTTCGATGACTGTGACAATTTCAGCAAGTTTACATAAACTGCAGTCACATTCCGGAGCACAAGAAATAGGTATCCATGGAAACGTGTTTTAGAAGGGGACCGCCATTTTGTCCCCGACTCCGGAGTTAGCGAAAACGCCACAAATTTATATCTGCCTCATCCAGGGCTCAAAGGAGATCATTACCAAAGCTTTCTACTCAATTGCGGATCGCCTGGAGTTTGATCTATTTGTCGACGCTCTTTACCTGAGCTTTTATCTTCATCAAATTGTTTTCATGGATTTTTCTTTCCTGCCTGCCACCTTCTTACGTTTTATGTTTTATTAATTTTCAACCTTCACTTTAATTTACGATAATTGCGATAAGTGATCATTTTTTGTTGTTATCCCTAAGACGCAGAATTAAAGTTTACGATCCCGAAATTAAGGCACTACATCTTTTTAACAACAAAATTTTTTCATTAACCCAAATTACAATTTTCCTAATTTGAAATCACTGAACGCTCATTCAAAACGTAATTGCTTGGCTTATCTTATTGTGATGGAGCTGTAAATTAAAGACGAATTAATTTAGGGCGAAATAATAATTTACCTCGTAATAAAAATTTACAGAAAAACCATTAGATTTTATATAAACGAGTTATGTAAGTGAAGTAAATAGTCGGAACCGTGAGCGAAGCAATAAAGAAGAATTATTAAGGAAACCCGTGAGCTGGCAAATCCAGTCAAACTTAGCAGCACAAGTTGGGGATCAATGGATCAAGAAACGCCATGCAGGCGATTGCTACTTGTCTCAAATGCTTTTTTACATTTATTTAATTGTTTCGGCTTAATATTCAATAAATTTTTACTAATTTTATTAAAATTAAACGCCCGGCTGCGGAATATTAAAATAAATTGAAAAAATTAATTAACTGCATTATTGGATTATTTAAATGTATCAAAAGATGAATTAAAAATTTTAATTAATTCAAAAATTGAAATACAATGTTGTAAATAATTTAAAAGAAAATTTTGTAGCTAATGAAAATTCCAGATCTTTTTATGCGGAAATGCTTCCTTTGGTTTCGCAGCCAAGTCAACGCGGTTCAGCTTAGAGAAGAGCTTAAACGTTGATTGCGTTCACAAAAAATATCACAATTACAAAAAAAAATACTTTTATTATTGCACGAGGCGAGGAGCCTACAAATTTCGTGTTTAAAATAATTTGTTGTTTGAGCGACAACAAAGAAAATTTATAGTACAATAATTATAAAAAAAAACAAAATGTTTTTGTATTTTTTTAAAATTTGCTAATTATTTTGACAATAATTCATTTTTTAATTTAATATCGTAAAGTGCTGACTGCTCAAGAGAGAAAATTCAAATAAAATATTATCTCATTAAATTACCTTAAACACCGCGAAAAATATAATTTTCAAAACTTTGATTTTTGGGAAAAATTTGGATATCAAAAATTGAATCTACTAGCGACCTCTGCGAGGTTTATTTTAAACAAGCATACCAGAAATCTGTTTAGTTATTCTACGAAAATCAAATCGATCCGAAAATTTTCAAACTCAAGTTGATAAGAAAATCCGCTTCTACGCTTTCCACCCTAAACACAAGTGGCTAAATAATAAAAAGGGTTAATCGCATTAATACAATATTAAATTCAAGTTTAAAAATTGGCAGGTTAAAAAAAAGAAATTTTTAAAACATAAGAAAAATAAAAATCATCAATTTTTAAAGCTGGATGTATTCTTTAAATTAATTATGAAATTGGCTGTTAATTTAAACGATCAAGGGTCAAACAGATCACTCTCTGATATTCGATAAAAGTCAAAAACTGAGGTGATATTTTTTTCGTAAGAAAATCTACAAAAACTGTTATGTCTATCAAAGATAATACAAAATAACTTCGATAAAATTTAATGAACTCTGTTACCCATGTTAGAAAAAATAACTCTGGTTAATTAAATTTATAATTACGATGATTTTAAGTCACATGTCCGTTGAAGCGACACGAGATGTAAAATTTACTTAGACCAATTGCATCAACGCCATATAAATATGTATTTACTCAAAATTTCAATTCAAACGTGGTACCTTCGTGTCAGCAATTGATCGCGCTAACTACTAGGCCAATTAATTCGCTAAATGATGTATGTTATGAAGTTATTCCGCTTCAAAAATAGAAAAAATTATGTAAAATAATTTCTTAGCGGGGTTTCGTAAAAACTCGTAAAATTACGCCAAATTTAAAGTAATAATTAATGTATAGGTGCGATTTTCGTATTTTATTACTTTGATTAGTTGTATAAGATTACATAACGTTTTTATTTTATTGTTAATTACATTCTGTATTTAATTATTTTAATTTATTATATTATAAACTTTTAATTATGATTGTGTTGGCTTTCGTAAGAAGAATAGAAACTTCAAATTAAATGTTAATTTTTACTATTATCGCGTCTTCAAAGCGCGAAATGAGTAGCAAAGTTCATTAGATTTTATGGTAATTATTTTATTTAATCTCGAACAGACACAACAGTTTCAATTTGTAAATTTTCCGGTTTAAAAAAATTACTCCAATTTATCGAATATCAAAGCAATTAAATGACAAATGTCCTGCCCTGGAAAGTCTAAAGACTGGTTCGTAAAGAAAACTGCTGGTAGATTTGGGATAACAATTTATTTTTATTTTGTAAAAAAATCACAGATTTTGTGATAACTATTTAGTGTTTACCTGCTTAACCACTATCAATAAAATTTTTGTCATTTCAACAACAAAGTGTAAAAATTCCATTGAAATAAATAACATTTGTTTATTTATTTATTACCTATTGCTTAATTAAAGTCTTCATCAAGGAAGAATCATGTTTTCTGCACAGCCATGGTTCATACGGTATTCTATATACATCATGCCGCTATTGTGCCAATAATATAGGGCAAAAACGACGAAAAAGTGCCACCATTGATGGGAATGTCCCAGATAGTCAAACTTGCCAGCGTAAAATCTTTCTGGAATTTTGGTGAGGTATATCAGGAACGCGGTCCCGCTTATCGCGTACATTCCCAAAACTCTCGGGAAGAGAAGCTGTAAAATGAAAGAAATTAACTAATTTTCCACAGAAATAAAATGGTACTCACCGCAACCAACGGATGGGCAAATCCGCCCATTACGTAGGTCCAATGCAGAGTTGGAACGACTCCGTAAGCAGCCCAAGATACGAAAATTGCCATTTTGATGTTGGCATCAATGGCAAATTTTGGGTGCTGAACGGCGATGGCAATAACGAATATTGCCGTAATCGAGATTAAATAAAAACTTAACACGGACTAAAAAAATAAAATAATATATAATACGTGTACTTCCACACTGTGAGGGATACTCACCGGATAACACCAAAAAGCATAATAAATTCCAGTCGTGTAAATTGCGAGCAGCGACAAAGCGATTCCAAAGAGATCGAAGGATAAAAATACATTACAATCGTGCTCGGATCGGCAAGAAAATGTATGATACAAGGTGGACAAAATCATACAAGCCTGAAACGAATCAATTAAATATCTGAAGTTCAATTGAGGTTAATATTACCTGAAAACAAATCAGTAGGATTCCAACCAAAATTTTGTCAAGAAATGTCGAGTGAAATGTGATTAAACTTAAATCGTAAATTGTTAATCCTAGGAACAGTAAAAATCCAAAGATATGCGACCATATGTTTATAGTTTCGTTTGTCCACCAAAATATACTGAAACAAAAGAAATTTGAATTTCGGGTATTCCCATGATTTGAAATAACTTACCTTTCTAAGCACAGCTTGGTGTTCAAAATACCTCGATATCCAGATCGGATAAAAATGTTATGTTTTAGGTATTCTGGAGCATCGTCAAATTCGTATAATTTAATTTCTTCTTTGGGATCTGCTTTTAAGTCTTCATTTTTTTTCTCTTTGTTGTTTTTTGTTACCTTTTCTTTAGTGATTTTCTTGTCCTTGTTGCTTTTTATCATGGCCTCCGCTTCTTGCAGCTTCAGTTCGTTCTAAAAAGAAAAAAAAGGGTTAGATAATACCAATAAAGAAGTTATAAACACAGTAGGAGTTCATTTCATGGATATTATATCCAAAGGGGAGAAACCGCAAAATACAAACTTGCAAATCTACTTTTTTTAACGAGTAAAAAATCTCGGCGTGCCCGAGATACAATACCATAGATAAAAGAGTAGGGGCTCATAGAGCCAATGCACTATAATTCTATAAATTAAATTTTCTGATATTCACGGACATTTACTTGTTTTCCTTGATCAGGTCAAGTTCCATGATGAACCATGGACGAAAAATTTACCATAATTAGAACCCAATTAAATGTCAAATTCGCAAGGACTACATTGAGGGTAAATATGACAATAAAATCTATCGACGAAAAATTATCTTAGTATTTATATTTTTAATTTGTAAATAATTTTGTATACGAAACTATTGAAATTCTAAACAAATACTGTAATGCATTATTTAATAAAATACCCTTGACCTACAACATTTGATGTAATAATTAAGGATTCTACTAACGTAATTCTTTGTTTTTATTTATCCAGTATTGGAAATGCAAAAAATCGTCAATTGCTTAATACATAATTTGCAATGCCACAGAAAATTATTGTTCAATGCTACTTATCTAGTTTACCTGGTCAATCAAGCTTGGATTTCAAAATTAATCAGCAAAAAATTGTTTATTTCGGTTCAATTGATAAGACATAAAAATTATGCAATAGATCTAAACGTTAAGCTATATTTATAATTTGCAATCCCACGATTATCCCTTGTATCAAAAAAACCATGTTAAACACGGACGTAGATGCAGTATAGCATTTGCGTAGAACCGTTTAAATTAATTTCCTGACGTGTGAAAACGTGACTATAAACCACTTTGTATTCTCCGCACCAAAAGTGTCACTACGAATTGTTTTAACTTACTAAAATAATTTCTTTAGGCTAAGTTCTGTGTTTTGCCTTTTTCTCGATGAGAAACAGACCATAATTACCTAGTTTATGATTTGTCAAGAAAGTAATCAATTTCAAATAAATTTGTAAACAATAACTAAAATACTGATGTTCCTCACAATAGGTCATTGTTCTTACATTACGGTATTTGTTAATACAAAAAATGGTTCATAATGGAATACCAAATCAATTATATTAATAATTTACAGGTTTTCAATAATCGAAACAGCTTTTTATGATGCCCTAGTTTACTTTGTGCCAAGTACACATAAATACTTGATGAGAACTACAAAATAAAATAAATTTCAATTTTTTTTGTGAGGAACATTTGAATCTAAATTTTGTTAGTGATAATTGCCAGCTACGTACTCTCACCCACAACCTAGTAACAGTAACCCACTTTTCCGGAGCTAATAAATGAAACTTGCTGTCCAATCACTTCGGTATAATTAAAAGTGATAATTTCTCTTTTCAATCTGCTCTTTCTTTGCATTATTAACGCTTTTAACTGTTAATCTAAATTGGGACTAGGAAAATCACAACGAACATTATTATAACGGAAGTCCTGCATTGGATGAGCGATTTTAATAAAAATTGGTTTAGATATCAGAAACAAACAATTTGGCCTGAACAAATTTGCAGATGCAAGTCTCTTGCTTAACAGCAAGAAATCGTCAAGCAGTCGTCAGCTCGTTCCACGAAGAAAGTGTTAATAAATAAAATTGTATTAGCAAAAGCGCAATTTAGTTAATTCGATGTTATTGTGAAACTACAATCAGTTAAATTGAAGAACATTAAATAATTTTAGCTAGACTCTCTCGGAAATTTGCTATTGAGAACAGAAAAGTTTGAATTAGCCGCGTATGTTTTATTATTTAGCAGTTAAAGGAATATAATACATCGTTAAAGGACGTTAACTATTTGGCCAATCAGATATCTAGAAATTATTTTCAGAAGAACGATTAACTGATTTTCTCTGGGGTCCGCCCGCCACTGCGTTTTATATATTTTTAAACTAGATGCATATCAAATTCATAATAGTTGTTAAATTACAATATCGTGTAAGGTCGTACAAATAAACTTCCGGACTAAATTATTATTATGAACAAAATATGAGCGAATACCTTCGTGACAAATGCAAACCATTCATTTTCAGAAGGAAAATTCTTGAAAATTTCCCAAAAACAAATTTTGTAGTGTTGATATTTATCAAGAATTTGATAAAAGTACGACGTTATGTTTAATGAGGTCGCAAAAATTCCGAACAACAATAATTAATCAATAAATGATAAAATTATTCTAATATGACTCCCGGTTCACTTTTAATTCAAGGTTTATCATAATAATGGAAATGGAAGATAACACAACAGAATTCGAACAATGTCTGATAAAATTGAAAAATTATGAAAATGTAATTGCTAATTTAAAAATAATAAGGTAATTGCTTTGTTTTCTTTTCTTCAAAATTATGCCGGAGTAAAATGAATTAATTTGATGCAAAATTTACCGCAAATTACAGCTCTCAGAACAGCTATCACCATCCAAATTATTTTCACTGGTAGAATTCCATAGAATAACAGGTTATTGCCCCACGACAAAAAATTAATTTTTAATTATTACTTTAATATATTCAAACAAATATTAACCAAAAGCTGGGCTTCTCATCCAAGCTAATGCGGGTTTCTAATATTTTACTGAAATATTATAAATTTTATTGGAGAAAACCCATAAACAAATTATCTACCTAATTATACGAAGTGCTTTTATGACAATTTTATTATATCAAAGTGCTTCTCCAAATTTATTTTATAAATCATAATTATACATACACAAATCAATATCTGATCAGATAAAAAACTATTACCTTTCTTTTAAATAGAATGCACCTCCAAAAAGTGTCAGCTTCAAAACTAAGCAACTGAACATCTTTACTCTTATTAATTTGCAAACAATTTTTTTTCCAAATGAAATAGGTATCAAAGAATATCAGGTTAATATATTATTTTTTGTTTTAGAGCTGTTTGGTTAGCTGAGAAATATTGAAAGAAAAATTATACCAGGCGGCATATTTGATGCCAGGCAATGATTTGATTACCAGAAAATTAACACCAATCAAAACTGAGAGAATTTAAACGCTATATATTTCGCCGTTTATTTCGACTCACCTCAGATCTTTTGCGAAATCGTGAATTGTGATGTGATATGCAGGTTAAGCGTTCCATCCGAGACAGTTTGTAATGGGGGACAAACGATTTGAATCCCGAACGTCTGGTAAAATTATTCATAGTGGGATAAATCTCGACCAACATCTACCAAACGTGGGGATACTTCTAAATCAAATCTCGTAATTATTAGTGGGCTGCTGTTTTCAATCTGTCTTCAATCAAACAAAAAATAATCCTGTCAAAAAATGGATAAAGTGGTTTTTCACGATGTTCCTCCGGTGAAAATGGAGATAAAATTCTTCGTTTAAGGGAGAAATAAATTATTCTGACCAAATTTGCATAATATGATTTGTATGGTAGGTATGTTTTAGTAATATTACCTTACAAAATCAATTCTAACAGTTCGTGACACTCAACTTGTTTGACTAAAATAATCTCATCCGTAGAAAATTAAAAATATCAAAGATTATTGTATTGTTCTGTATTTTTACATTTTACATTATGAGTTCAAAGCTGACAGGATTGATTTTCTGTAAGCTCGCACTTCCATTTTTGAAAATACGATTCTTGGAGTTCCTTCGTCTTTCTGACGTTTGCTACTTGTATCAATTTTATTTTGGGCAGGTAGACAAAAGAGGGTGAAGAATATCAGTTTTTTTTAGAATAGAATCAAAAAGAAGGTAACAAATTACTAAAAATAAAGAGGTTGAGGAGACCGATAGGCCGCCTGACCTGCTAGTTTAAATATATTGAATTTATATATTTGGAACCGATCCAACCCATCCTCGATTTTATCCATGTCTGTTTGGGTTTCATCAAAGTTTTCGTCCATTTTCCGATTCTATGCGTTTAATTTTTTATATTTCCTGATTTCTTACATCTATAAGTTTTTTTCATGTCTTTTTTTAATTCTTAACTGCGTCTATATAATTTTAGATTAATATTTTTAATTATTTCTTGATCGAGTGTATCTAATTTTTTATTTCTTGGCAAATTTGCATGAACACATTATTTTTATCGCCCTGCATTGTTCAATTATTTATGATTGGATTTTCAAACCCTCTCAGAGTTAAAACTAGCTTCAAAATCAAAATCCCATTAGAAAATTTGGATTGAAAATATTTCATAATCCTTTGTTGTTTTTGATTAATTTATTACCATTATCAAAAAATAACTAATTATTTGATAGATTTATAATGTGGTCCTAAGTCGAAGTTATGCTACTGTCAACTATTGTCAAGGATCACATTAATGTTTCGTGGACCAGATATAAATAAAATAAAGTTATAAAAATATAAATAAAAACTTTTGTTTATATTTTATAAAATTATATATTTAAATGTTTTGAATTAAATGTCAAACGTTTTAAATCGATAAACTTCTGATGTTTCCGCCAAAACTATAGAGCTGTAAAATTTTGTTTTTTCTCCCCCCCCCCTCATCTGACTATTGGTTAAAAAATGTGTAATCTGCTGGGTATATACCCGCAACGGCGGGGTAATCCCCTCTCCAATGTACGCACTTTTGTTTTTGAAAAATTCTAATGTATTTCGAAGTGAAAAACACATTGGCGCACACTCTCTCCCCAACATTTAAAATCTAAAATATAAATCACTTTCTTGACAAATCTCATACAATTCGAAATTGCTACCGCAACATTTAAAAAATAAATTTTGTACACCAATTCCTGATCAATAAAAGCAGCAAATATTTGGAAGAGCAAGTTTAATTTAAAAAAGAATTGAAGCAGGTTTGGGACGAAGTAAAACGAGAGTCCAACGGCAACTTTCTACCATCTTTGTAGGTCGAAGAACTTGACTTACCTTGTCCGTACAGCAAGTTTCATTATCGTTATTGTCGGTGTTTGGAATATCACATTTTGGAGGTACTGACACTGTCATGGCGTCCCAGTTTCGGTTATTTCCTGCTAAAAAAATTATTGATTTAGTAAACGATAAAAATTTTTCATTTGGTTCCTTTCATTTATTCACTGAATCATATAAACATCACCTAGGTGTATCACGGTGTATCAATTATTACTTTCACCTTTTTGTTTTATCAGTGCTCTGGACAATTACATCAATTTTCTATCCGTAATAATTTTTCCTAAAAACTAGAAACGGAAATGTTTTATTTATATTTTTTGAAATAGCAGGAACTTTCTATATTATTTTCGGCTTGTTATATTCGATATGATCTTAATGTTGGTAAAATTTTCGTTACCTATGTGGTCTTTCAACCCAATCGCCAAGGACTTGATGGAAACATGTATGCAATAATTTATTTTGTTGGAATTTTTTAATTTGAGACAAATCAACAGAAAGTCTATGATTTGGTTTCGATCTTCCTAAATTCCCCCCAATTTTTGGTTTATTTCCAAATAAATAGTTGTATGTAGTTAATTAAAACAACACACTAATAATAATATAAGGAAAAGAAAATTATATAATTAAAGCAAACGATTTCATTTGTATGTAATCGACAAGGACGGAAAGTAAGAAGTTTTTGCCATCGTTTGGAAGTAGGAAATAATTTTTTAATAATTACATCTTACCAAAATGTATAGCTCGTTATATTTTACTTTCTAATAAATTGCTCCGCCACAGTTGATACATACACATTTATATAACTTTTACAACCATTTTATATGTAATAAATTTTGATATTGAAAACGCCAATTATTAAAAAAAAATATAATAGTATATTCGGGTTTTCCCCGGTGCCGATTTTAAATTTGAGACGGACACCCAAAATGCAACCGAAAATTTTCCAGCATATACAGCAAAATTTAATCGTTCAAATATTGCAAAACGTAAGGTTGAAAAATGTGCGAAAAAAGCAAATACGAATGTAAGGATCAGCAAATTTAAAACTCGATAAGCAAATCGAACCATAAAATCGATGAACTTTGCAAATATATTCAATTACGTTATAGATAAATCGATTGAATTTTAAAAAGTAGGTGAAGTTTAACGAACAGCAATATAAAAATATTTAAAAAATCCGTACCTTCAAGCTTCGAATTACAAAACACCAACAAGGAAGCATATGTATTTTCGCGATTTGTTAGTAACAAATAATAAAAAAAAATTAACAACTTTCACAAATATAAATATTTGGAAATTTTAAGTAATAAGTGGACGATGCGCAACTAGCTCGCACCAAAGTCCATAACAAACTGAGCGGCTCGCGTGTGCGAGTGTGTGCTTGAGTAAGGTCGCGCACCTCGTCCATCAATTTAAAACTCATTTTCTAATCAAACCCGAAATATGTAACAATCAGCTATAACAAATTAAGTTTAAGTTTTTAATTTGCAAATAATTTTCATTGATCCTTTGTGCCTTCGTTTAGGGTTCCAAGAGCAATTTTTGGAGAACCAGTCCATTCATCCTTGATTGTGTGATAACCCTCACAAAAACTAAACTACCTCTGATGATCGACCATGATTTATTTGCTTGATCACCTTTTTCATGTTTAATCTGAAGTATTGACACTCTTTGGCAAATATTCCTACACATGTACTTTCAAGAACACTTGAAATGTATTGGATTCTTCAGTTAAAATTCTTTAAATTCCAATTTGGGAAGTTTCAGTTCTCCCCAACGTCTTCTAAATATAATTCTTCCATCGTCCGGAATTGAACCGGATACCAAGGGGCAGAATCCTTATGCGATGACCCCGTACTAGTCACTTATAATTGGCTTAGGTTATCAATCTGCAAATAAATTTCCATTAGAACATTTAAAGTTTACCGATCTCTAGCTTAGAGGATAAGCTGACAACCTCTAATTATCTTACCCAGCTTGAAGAAGAAATGGGGTCGATTTTAAATCGCCTGCGGCGTAGTTTCCAGGCAAGTTACTGTAAGTACCAAACATTAGAAGTAGGAAGAAAGGAAGTATATTTTAATATTAGTTATCGTCATTATAATACGTAATATGGTAGAGTATAATAATTAATAACTATATATACATATTACCACAATATAATATAATTTATTAGCTAACTTATAATATTAATAATTCTTTAATGTGGATAATTAATTTCGAAATCATGCTCTATTTTTAATTATATTAATTTGTATTCGAATTTTATTTTTTTGGGCCGTAAGGGCAGCATATTTATTATTTACCTTTACAGTTCATTTATTAATTTTGTAGGTACAGATTCTCTGCAGAAGACGAAAGTGACCCAAAAAATTAATTTAAAAAATAAATTATAAAATGGAACAATCAATGAATGTTCTCAATTTAACACTATCTCTACCGCGCTATGTCTATAATTCAGTAAGTCGTTTCCGTGGTGTAGTGGTTATCACATCCGCCTAACACGCGGAAGGTCCCCGGTTCGATCCCGGGCGGAAACACTTTTTTTTAAATCTGGAAATAATTAACTGTCTTTTACACAAATCAATTAGTAACAAACCAATAAGTTCGAAACACAGCGCAGACACAAAATTCATTAACCAAAGTATTAAAAAATACGTAAGAAGGAATAAATAACTTAAATACAAAAAATGCCGCAGACGATTTTTTTTAAATTTGCAAATACAAATTTAATTTTAGTTAGAGTGAAAACTATCGATTAATAATATATTTAATGTAGTGAAGGGATCCAAACACCTTTCTCCATCATTAACTTTCTTTAAAAGAACTTGAAAACTAGTGTTTTGAGCTCCAATTCGTTTATTGAAGCCGTCGCCTGTATTTGGCAACCTTAATTTTAACGACACTTAAATGTATTTAAATTATTTATTTTACAATTTTTACAAATGCCGGAGTTAGGCTTTTAAATTATTTTGAATGTTTCCTAAGAGAAACTTGTTGACCAACTGGTTACATTTTACATTTCCAACTTAAAATTAAACACAAAAATTGTACCTAAAACAGAAAGGGAAGGGTACAAACAGGAATATTGAACAATGAATGTACCCAAAAACGAAAATCCCAAATTACATAATTTAATACTGTCGCCAGACATAAATTAACAATGAAGGGATTAAGTTTACAATTTAAAAACGATTGTAGAAAAAAAGTTTTTACATAAATCGCCCCCTTTGAAAACATGCGGTTTTCAACAACATAATAAAAAATACAATTATCCTTCATAAAATAAATTCATCACAATAATAACGCTAAAGAACAAGGAAATATTAAACTAAATGCAAAGAAAAAACGCAAATATATTTACAAAAATTAAATTCGTAGTTCATCAATTCGCTTGGAACTACTGATGGTTAAGTCCGCACTAACATAGTTTGTTATTATCTGTTTCACTTATCCGCATATATACAGGCATAGCACTGAACACGCTTAGGTTTTAAAGTTTACTCACTTGGCAACACGCACAATTTTATCACTGGACGCTTATATGTCCCATCGGATGTTCGGACCGTGGCGACGCGATTTACTCCATCTTTGCCGGGGTGAAGCTGGATCACTCGGCCTATGTGCCATCTAAGCGGTGGTGTATTGTCTTCCTTGATTAATACCAACGCATCAGGTTTTAACAATCCTTCGCGAGATTGTTTCCATTTGGTGCGTACCTGCAATTCAGTTACGTATTCTTTCGACCACCTAGTCCAAAAGTGTTGAAGAATTTGCTGACATCGTTGAAATCTGGCAAGCCGATTTTCTTTCACTTCAATCAAGTTTTGGTCGGGTACAGACGCGAGAGTGTCACCAATAAGAAAGTGTGCGGGAGTTAAAGGATATAAATCGGAAGGATCGTTTGATAAGGGACATAAGGGTCTAGAATTTAAACATGCTTCTATTTGTGTCAGTATAGTTACCAATTCCTCGTATGTTAAAATCGCGTTACCCAAAACCCGCTTCAAATGATGTTTTGTCGACTTTATTCCCGCTTCCCATAGTCCTCCAAAGTGAGGTGATCTTGGCGGTATCATATGCCAATTAATATTTTCTTGATGCAACGCATCTTGAAACTCGCTGGTTTTATCATTCAAAAACTTTCTTAACTCCCGTTTAGCGCCCACAAAATTGGTACCGTTATCGGAATACAAATTTGAAGGTTTGCCGCGTCTAGCTACGAACCTTCGCAAAGCCGCTAAAAACGCTTCTGTAGACAAATCGCTCACAAGCTCGATATGGCTTGCCTTAGTAGAGAAGCATACAAATAAACAAATGTAACATTTTGATACTTTAAATTTTCGTGATTTGCTATCGCGTAAATTTATCGGACCCGCGTAATCTACACCGCAATTTAAAAATGATCGAGTGGGAGTCAATCTACCTTTCGGAAGAGCAGCCATTAAATATTCGGAATTATTTTTGTTAAATCTAAAACATGATAGACATTCGCGAATCACTTTCTTCACTAGATTTCGACCTGATATAATCCAATATCTTTCTCGTATTACGGCTAATGTAGCTTGTTGTCCGGCATGTAACGATTTGAGATGCTGATTTTTTACTATTAGTTTAGAAAGATTGCTTCGCGAATCTAAGAGCATTGGAAATTTTTTATCATAAGAATAATCCGCGTAATTTAATCTACCACCAACTCGAAGTATACCGCTATCATCTAGAAAAGGATTTAAAGAAATAATCTTACTGTTTTTCTCGACCCCCCCTTTCCTTTTTAGATCTTTTAATTCCCTTTCGAAAAATCGTGTCTGATTAGCGCGGATCAGTTTAATTAATGTTTCGTTCAATTCAGTGACCGTAAGAGGCCCAAATTGCCTTTGGTCTTGGGATACAGATGCGTTCTTCACAAATCGGCAACAATATGCAACTACTCTTTGCAGTTTCGACAAGCTGGAATACCTATCGACTAAATCTATTGTCCCGTCCAAAACTATTAGGCACGTTTGTGGTTGTCTACGCTCTGCTGTGCATTCTACATCAAAAGTAGCTTGATTATAATTTTTATTGGGCCATTCACTTGCATCTCTCAAGAGCCAAGGTGGTCCCGAAAACCAAAGGATTGACGTTTTAAATAAGCTTGGCTCGACGCCGCGAGTTAATAGATCCGCTGGATTTTCAGCGGTGTTTACATATTGCCATTTTTCAATATTAGTCAAATTTTGTATTTCAGCTATACGGTTTGAAACGAATACCTTCCAATCGCGCGATGAAGATCGTATCCAAGATAGCACGATAGTCGAATCGGACCAAAAATAGCAATCTTTGAAGTTCACGTCATATTTTTTCTTGACTTTATCATACAGTTGCGCCAATAATAATGCTGCGCACAATTCTAAACGCGGAATAGTTACGCTTTTCAACGGAGCCACCCTGGTTTTTGAACATAGAATTCTTACGTGAGATTTGCCTTCGTTATCTAGCGACTTAATATAAAAAACAGCGCCATATGCCGATTCGCTCGCATCTGCAAATCCATGTAATTCTATAGAAGTCGCATTTTTGCAAATAGCCTGACGTCGAAACTCTACATCATTTATGTTGAAAAGTTGATCATAAAATTTGACCCAAATAGAATGAATACCTTGTGGTATAGATTCGTCCCAAGAGATTTTGCTTTCCCATAACCGTTGCAACACAATTTTTGCAATAATTACCACTGGACTTAGCAAACCCAGCGGATCATAAATTTGCGCAATCATTGATAATATCGACCGTTTCGTGGCTTTCGCTTTGATGTTATCGCTTTTTATTGAAAACCTAAGTGTATCTGATTGCGAATTCCAATATAATCCCAAAATTTTTGAGTTATGATTGTCGCCCAAGTTTATTATTGCGTTCGGATTTAAAGAAACAATTTCCCTTAATATGCTGGGATCATTTGAAGCCCATTTGTTTAATGGAAGCCCCCCTGATTTAAGAATTTCCTCTATTTGACGTTGTAACTCCTTTACTTCCGCGATATTTTTACCCCCTGTCAAAAGATCGTCCACGTAAAAATCTCTTTTTACAATACTACTGGCGATAGGGTATATTTTAGCGTAATCATTTGCCAGTTGGTGTAAACAACGGATAGCTATAAAGGACGATGTCGCCAGACCATACGTGACCGTATTAAGTTCGTAACATTGAATTTCGTCCTCAGGGTGCGAACGCCACAATATTCGTTGTAACGATCTCTGAGCTTTATTGACAATGATTTGGCGATACATTTTTGTGACGTCGCCCGTTAACACAATGTTATGCTTCCTAAAGCGCAGAACAATCGAGAAAAGATCGTCTTGTATATTAGCTCCAGTTAATTGAAGATCATTAACCGAGTATCCAGACGACGACTTTGCACTTCCGTCGAACACTACTCGGTAAGTCGTGCTGGTACTATCTGGTTTGTTAATGATATGATGCGGAAGATAAAAAGAATTACAATCATCATAACGTTCTAATTTGGTCATGTGACCTAATTCCACGTATTCACGCATGAATTTGCTATAATTTTCCCGCAACTCGGGATTTTTCGCGAATTTACGCTCCATTTGATAGAGCCGTTTCAGAGCTCCTAATCTAGATTCACCTAATTTAGAAATGGGATGCTTCATAGGAATATCCACAATAAACCGCCCATTTTCATCGCGTTTGCTCGTGCTCATGAAATGCTTTTCGAACGCCGTTTCTTCAACGTTCAGAGCCTTGTGGTCGGAGTGTTCCTCTATGGTCCAAAACCGTTCCAATTGTTTATGTAAAACAGTATTGTTTAAATTGCATAATACATTAGAATGCTGACCTTGCGGAATTGGACCCGTTATAACCCACCCTAATTGTGTTTTTTGAATCAAGGGCATATCCCTTCCCAATTTGATTTGACCTACGCACATTAAACCCCAAAAAACGCCAGCACCTAGCAAGATATCAATATCGCTATACGCATTAAAATTTGGATCGGCTAATTTAATGTTTTTTGGTATACATAGGTTGTCTAATGTATGTGATGGTGTAATTTCGGCAATTTTAGGCAGTATTAAACATTGAATGTTATCCTGAAATGAATTTTGATTAGAACGAATCGCCACTTCAGTTTTATGCGTGACCTTTGACGCAACATTGTTTATACCCGAAACCGAAATGTAGTTTATTTTTTCTCTGTTTAAATTCAATTTTTTTATTAATGCCTCACTAACAAAATTAGATTGTGAGCCGCAGTCTAATAATGCCTTGCATGGTCTAAAATTTCCGAGATTGTCCTTTATTTTAATTATCGCAGTTGCGAGAAGCGCGCGAGAATGAATGAAACTTGCCATTTTGGCTATTATTGGTTGAATAGCTTCACCACATTCGTTTTGCTCATTAGGACGATTATTATGTGTTCGCGAAATATTATCTTTATTGGCATTATTTTCACAATGCAGCAAGGTATTATGTCGTTTGTTGCATTTAGTGCAACCTGGTCTAGCTCTACAATTAAAAAAATTGTGTCCCGTGCGGAAACAATTAGAGCATATTTTGATTCGTTTAATTTCTTCGAATCTTGCGCTGGGATCTAAGTTTAAAAAATTTACACAATTGTACAGTGAATGATCCCCATTACAGCTGTAACAACGAATCGGCTCGGCAGTCGTGCTATTGAAAACCTTTACCTTTTCCCTTTGCCCTGTAATTTTCGAAGTAGGTTTATTACCTACTTTTTCTAAAAACTTGCACCGCTCATTTAAAAACTCCGTTAATTCGCTTAACTTAGCTACCGATTTTAATTTAGAATTTTCCGCTTCCCACGCACGTCTCGTTTCGTCATCCAGTTTACCAACAATCAAGTAAACAATTAGGGTGTCCCAGCTGGATACCGGTTGTTTCAGTACCTGCAATGCTCGAAGATGTTTGGAAAAACCATCTGTTAATTGCCTTACGGCTCTATGGGATTCTTTGTAAATTGTCGGTAAACTGAATAATGCCTGGACATGATTGTTAATTATTTGTTTTTCGTCGTCATACCGGTCCTTTATTAATTTCCACGCGATTCCGTAATTCGAATCGGATATTTCCAGCGATTCTACTAATCCCCGAGCTTCACCCTTCAGAACACTTCTTAAATACTGAAATTTCTGAGAAGGTGAAATGGAGGCGTTTTGGTTAATAACCGATTCGAAAGTGTCGCGAAAGAATAAATATTTATCATATGAACCGTCAAATGTAGGAAGCTCTAGTTTCGGCAATCGAATTGAGTTTAAGGTGTTGTTGCCAGGAATGGCACTCGCAGCTTGTTCGCGATTTTCATTAGAATGGTTAATAGTGCTTTGCGAAGTTGAATGACGACTTGAATGCTCTTTTATTAACGCTTTTAACCGCGATATTATATAAAAATAGGAATCTTCAAAATCCTGCCTTTCTTGTTCTTCAAGATCGCCATCTTCGCTCGCTAATTCAATTTGAATTTGTACATTTTCAAATTCAGAAATTAAAGGTTGATATGCAATCAACCGAGTTTCAATTTGCGTTACATCAATATTTTCTTTTTTAAGTTTGTCTACATAATTTTTAAGTCGCGTAAGTTGCCCTTTTATGCTGCCCCGCTTCGCTTTTAATTCGCGTAATGATTCTTCCGCCATATTTACGCAAGAAGTAAGTAATAATAATTTTAAAATCAAAATTTAAAAGCAATCTGAAGATAAGGCAAAATTTATAAAAATGAAATAGTGGCAAGTAATATTTTGCGACAATTGTAATAATTCTGACACAACTAGAAAACAATTTAAAATTCTACTAATAAGGATATAACAGGAAATAAATTATAATGGAACGCACCTTTTTTATATGAGACAATTTCCAACGGGAATCCTCAGCGACTTGATCAGAGTCCAAATATTTTGTGGAGTCGTTCTTCCTGTTCCTTTTTCTTACGAATTGATTTAATTTCGTAGTTTTCTTAATAGTTGTTCATAATCCGGCTCGAAGGACCAATGTTTTGAGCTCCAATTCGTTTATTGAAGCCGTCGCCTGTATTTGGCAACCTTAATTTTAACGACACTTAAATGTATTTAAATTATTTATTTTACAATTTTTACAAATGCCGGAGTTAGGCTTTTAAATTATTTTGAATGTTTCCTAAGAGAAACTTGTTGACCAACTGGTTACATTTTACATTTCCAACTTAAAATTAAACACAAAAATTGTACCTAAAACAGAAAGGGAAGGGTACAAACAGGAATATTGAACAATGAATGTACCCAAAAACGAAAATCCCAAATTACATAATTTAATACTGTCGCCAGACATAAATTAACAATGAAGGGATTAAGTTTACAATTTAAAAACGATTGTAGAAAAAAAGTTTTTACAACTAGCGTTAGTTAAAAATGTTCCAGTGTGTGGATAAGTTTGACAGGGTTGTCGAAGGTAAGGGTCGCTACTGGAATGAATGGATCAACGAGATTTCCACTAATTCAAAGGCCGTGGTGACATTTGTACAAAATTTAATAACAAATTCTGTACCAAATATTGTCATGTATAAAACAGGTAAATTTGGGAACAAATTCTGTACCAAATTTATTATTTGTAAAACTTGTAAATTTTATCCTTTTTATATTAATTTTGGAAATATATTATTAGTTTATTTACTTTATTAAAATTATACTGTTCAATTACGTTTGATTTTTAAATAGTAAAATCTATAATTACCAAAAAATCAGGTAAGTGAAGATACACCTGAAGAATTAAAAAAATTTATTCTATGCTGCTATTTGATTAACCGCAAACAATTTTGTTCAGCAATCGTATTGTCCCAAAGCGCAAGGTTTCTAAAAAGTACTTCCCGACAGTGAATTCCTACAATAAAAAAAAATTTCTGTATCAGATCAATAAAAGTCCGAGTTCTCCCCGATTTTACTTTGAAAATAGAAGAGAATGTCCACAATATCAATTTTATTAAATAAAAGTCTATATAAAAAAAATAACTTATCCAAATGTGAATTCATCTCATATGGCGCCCTCTTACTTTCGATTTAATCACTGATGGATTCAGGTAAAGGCGATCGCCCCACACCTCTTGGGAGATCAAAAATAATATCAATTTTTATATGGTAAAGATCAGACTTATAGTATTTCTTGCACCTTAACGATCTGTCTTCCTATAGCTTTCTTCGGCCGTATCCACGCACTGCTGAAAACTTTCACCTGTAAGTAAGTATTGGATTTATTAAGCATTAGCGCAATTTTTATAACCAGTAAAGGCTGGGAACATGAGGCTGATCAACACTTGGCTTGGTTAAAATTATGAATTCCTATCATATACAAAATACAAGATAAAAATTACCTAATAACAATCGGCAAAAATTAAACACTAATTTTGTTGTTATTATGCTCAATCAAACTCCTAACGATGCTTGTTGGTTCTCAAAATATGGATTACATTTTGTGATTAAAGTTTATTGGTCCCGGAACTTTCAGGCAGTGGGTTGGTTACATTAAAAGATTTAGTCGGAAATTATGATATTTTTACACAGTATATTTATGTATAAAAGTGTTTTACATGTTAAACAGTACAGGCAATGAGGTAACACAATGAAGTGTTATTTTTGGTGAAATAAATTATGCATAACAACGGACCCTACTTTGTACAGGCTATTCTTTGATATAAAAAAAATAATTTAATGTAAATAAGTGAAGAAGCTTAATGTTACATAATACTTCATATCATTGAAAAAATTCTTCAGGTTAACCACCATTGTTTATGGTCGACACACAGTAACAAAAGTAAATCAACAATTACAAAAGCAACGAAAGTCTCTATTTGATGCAATTTAAGTCCCGGTCAGAAATGATCAAATAGAGACTTTAGAAAAATAAATGATAAGTTATTTGCAAAATGAGAAAACAAACAGTCCGTTGTAAAAAGGTTCCATGTACAAAAACATCAACACAGTAAACTATAAACCTCAAGAATCAACAAGCCGAATAATAAAAAAAAAATTGTTAATTTTAAAATCACTATAAGCTATAAATACAATCTAAAAATTAACGTAACTGATCAAAATTTAAAAATGCGGCGAACTTTTGAAATGTTAAAAATGGATTCAAATTGAACAAACCACCATCGAACAAACATAAAGAGCGTTTAGCATAATAAAAAAATTACAGTTATGTTTAGCTTTTGCCAAAACGAATTATCTATAGTAAAAAAAGGTTGAACAGGTGGTCACCTCTCTGAGTAATTTTAAAACTTCCCCACTCTTCCAAACGCATCTGCCAAGTTATTGTTACAAAGACTTTGAATTATGAATTATGACATTAAATATAAGAACGATAAACAGTTGTAATAGTTTTTCAGAATTAAATCCTTTATTATTATATTACACCTAGCTGAACCACAAATCCTACAAATTTAATTTAACTAACAATTACATTAGTTCATGTGCTGCACACACATGCTGTAATGAAAGTCCGGGACCCACTGGTGGACGGAGCTAAGAGACGCTTACGCACACTTAGAATCGCATATAGGCAAGCAATATCTACGCTCCGACTACACTCCGGAAAACATGTCAGGTGCAGGTGGGAGAAAATATTAAAGAAATTGAATACAACACTCGTCTCCTTACAACCACAATATATTAAATAAAATACGAAAAAATGAAATTCCTAATTACATTGTAATATAAATTGAAACATTTAAAAAACCACCAAGCATATTGTGGTAGAAGGTAAGGAAGGGAACCTTTTTTGTTTCAAAGTAAATATACACAGTTGGAAATAAAACAGTAACGCCATTTAGGGGCATCCCTTCCAGTGTTGTTTTATTAAATAAAGTTGGTTTTCATTCTAAGTGTGGAGTAATGGGTCTGGGGGCCGGGTCATCACATAGCATATTTGCGAGTCCACTCGCGTGCAAGCTCGTTGTATTTTTCCCGATCTGTTTTATATATCCTAGCTATTTCTGGGACAAGTGGATCATCTGGATTTGGATCACACAAAAGCGAACAGATTGACAGCAAAACTGTAACAAAAAAATTATATTACTAACTGGCATACACAAAATTCCTGTCCTTCATTACATGACCACATCTACCTTAAGGTCGACCAGGATTCCTTCTTCATTTTTACATTTATCAAAACTGGTGTGGCAAAGAGCATAAACCTTTAAGGTTGAAAGTTCACAACCTTGAACCCTTTTTTCAAGATTTTGAGATATTACAATTTCTTCCAATGTTTTTTTGGCAAATATAATTTTTGTCAAGGTTGCATATTAACAAAATTAAATATTTAAAACTTGATCAAATTTTTACGTGTATATTTATAGCATTGTGGTATTGATTAACTTAAATGCTAGGTAAACAGACATTACAAGCACCAATTTGATTAAAATGTCACAAAAACCATATATTAACTAATTGGCTAGTTAAATTTTACCATTAGAATAATGAAAATATTATGTGAATGTACAAAAGCCAAAGACTTTAACCACAAGTTCAAATGCATAAAAATTTTAAGCAAAAAAAACTATAATTAACTGAGATTGGGTTCAGTATTTAAATTTACCTTATTGATTGCGTATTAAACTGTAGGTCTCCTATGTCTGTAATTATTATAACACTTATTACAGACATAGAGACAACGGTGCAAAAAAGTGAAAAATTACACAAAAAAATAGATGGCAACTCCCATTATAATAGAAAGTAATAGTTGTTTCCTGTTTTCTGGATAATTTCCACGTTTTTTTCTTTTAGTGAAAGAAACCATGAAATTCCGTCATTTCTTTAAGGGGTAAATAAACTCGTATTAATTGAATAATTTATTTTACTTTTTATCGGTAAAATTTTGTTCTAATATTTTTATACATATTACTGTACATATAGGGAAAGTATTGTTTTTACTTAAAACCTCTTTCCTAGATAATAGCAATAAATTACATTACTTAGTGAGGATTTTGAATTACTAAAAAAATCCCTTGACGACAGAAACATTACAAATTTCACAAGAAGTATGTGTGTGGGAATTCGATGTACTCATTCATGGGTGTATAACTTTTTTGTTTATATTATCCACTAGCTTTATCTATTGCAGGAAACTAATGCAAACAACAAATAAATTTGCCAACACATTCATGAATGAAAAATGAGTGACCAGAAAGTGGACATAAATGATGCCGAGTATATCCAGTTTAATTCAAGATTAATTCTTTTTGTAAAATCCCTTTTCTAAATTAATAAAACCAAGTCACCAAATTGATAATTTGATTACGTAAATAGTGGGCGGAATGTTAGGGAAATTTTATAAAACAATCAAATATCTCATTAATAATAATTTTATTGATACACATGTTTTTGAAAATTGAAATAAATTTATTCAATATATTTTGTTAACAGAAGAATAAAAATTTGCACTAAATCTTATCAATTAAATTTTGCACAATATAAAATAAAAACCTGCAAGATAAACAAAAAGGTAATTGGGAAGCAGGAAGTGCATCCTTCCGTTCCAAAAGTAGTACAATTATTATTGACAGGAAAAAAGTATTAAAACATAAGAAAATAAAAATAAACCAATCAATGTTTAAAAATCCTCCAAGCATAAAGAAAAATATCAAAACAAAGTTCAAATAAAAGAGCTTTTCAACTTACAAAGAGAAAACAAGGGGGGAACACCTAATAAAAAATAACTATTAAAAGATTTTGTTGTAAGGTTTTTTCAAGATAAATATTTTGTTTTGTTGGCATGCATTTTAGCGTACAACTGAAGAACCTAGTAAGCCATATTATAAAAAATTGAATTAATGGCTTATTACTATCATTTGTGACAAATTTTTCTCTAATTATATTACTACGATAAAATGTAGGTTTATTGAACTGTCCCATTATTATTTACTTCAATGCCCGTTTTACCACTGTAATTAAATCAAAATTAGTACCGAAATCGGAATAGATTTCTATTATACATTCAGTCGTATTTATAAATAATTGCAATAAACTGAAGTGGACAAATTGTTGTTAATGTATATCTAATCAGCGTATAAATGACTTTTACACAATATTAAAATAACTACTACAGGTAAAATTTTCAATAAATACAGATGCCAAACTTTATTACCGATATATTTTAAGGGCGAGTTCAACTTACTAGATTCTTCGATTGTACGGCCGACTTATTAGTGTTACGTAGAAATTCTGTCATCTGAGAAAACACATTTCATTACAACAGACTGCCTGCCCGTCTTTGATTGTCTAATTTGATTTTCAATACTTGCGGGTTTTGCAGAAAGTCAACATAATCCTTTTATACCTGTTTTCATTAAAATTCAATTGAAAACTATGCATTTCTAATCCGTGACAAATAGCAAAATTACTTGAAATTTTCCCACTATTGTATTCTAATTTTGAAAATTTAAATTTTCCCCATTGCTATTTGAATGAGTCAACAAATACAAAAGTAAATTTTCAGAACTGAACTAAAATGTGTGCCCATTTTGGCGTGTGAGATCACTGATGCCTGTATTAATAGTCACGGATTAACCCGAGATTGAAGATTAATTCTCGGTAGCAAACGTATTTACAGTCAACCCGAGAATTAGTTTTGAATCTCGGGTTAATTCATGTCTATTAATATGTACATTAGTAGTTTTTGTTTCAATCCTGTTAGATATCAGGCAAGCCTAATGAAAAAATATTGTGAAATTAACGAGCAAGTTAGAAAACTCATCTTCTTCGAGGATAATATTAATACAAGTAAAATTAGGTGCAATGGGTATCACCAGCAATAATTGAAGTTGATTTCTATTGTAGGTTTGAAATAATATAATGATGAATGCTATATTATTAACTAACTCGAGGCTAATTCGGTTCTAACTAAGCTCAAAATGATGAATACAGCTTTTAAGCCACCAAACCATATATAAGAGCTTCGGTAGCAGTGCAACAACATATTGCAATAATAATAATTAATTGAATTAGAAGTGCTTCCCAAAAATACACAATAACAAATAAAGAAATATTTAATATAAATTTACTTATATCTAATTCTACTTTACAATTAAATTCTTAAACCTAACCATTCTGTTCTTTTTTGGATATTACCGCAGACAAAGGCACAAACAAGTTTTTACAATTAAAAATAAAATTCAAGACAAATTTGTAATTCAAATAAATAAAAACCGAGGTCCCCTTGGCTGCTATGATTTTGAACTGCTCTTAAAACAAGAACAAAAGATCTCGTGCAGTTATATTTTAGAATTATAAAGTAACCGGAGCTTTACCGATTATTCAAGAATGAATGTGAGTAGAAAACATCGCTTAATATTAATTATTGCAGACTTTGACGTAACAAATCAAGATAATATGAAAGAGTATTTCAAGATTGGGCGAGAAAAGGAGGTTCTCCTTTTTGTATTCTCGTTTCGAATTAAAAAATATAAAGTGGCAACGAGAGTCAAAAAAATTTAACAAGCAATCTTATTAAATGGAACTGTAAAGGGAGATGCAAGCAATGAACGCAAAGAACTTCTTTCTCAATTTTAATGATGCCATGTTAGCAAACCTGTCAATTGGTTTGAAATTAATTGAGAGAAACTGCTGAATCCCTACTGCTTACATTGAATTAAAACAATAGAGCATTATTGCTGCTAACAAGCAAAAAATTACTGGGTGGTTGGTAAAAAGGATAACATCCACTTGTTAGCCAAAAAGTACAAATCGAGGTGAAATACAAGTTGCCATCGATGGGATCAAACGAGAGTGCAAGAAAGCGGCCAACGTTAATGTTGTTCAGAAGTGTCGAGATTTCTAATTTTTTTTATTGATAAAATGTACAAATTGCTTTGAAAAAAACTGTAACCATACATTTAACAACTCTTGAGAACTTTGAGGGTCATTCACCTTGTCCCCACAATTCACATGGAACAATCTGGTAAATGACTCACAAATCAGATGACATTAATTTTTATCTTTTAAGGTTAAAACAGATTTCAGCCCTTGCACATGATAATCACGAACGACAATGCAGGTAATTAAATCTATTAGATTCACTGGTGACTCAGTAATTGAGATAAGGAATGAATAGCACAAATTAAAATTCTAACAAATGTTACTCATCGTGTTTTACTCACCCTTTGAAATAGTAAGTGCTGGTGACCACTGTGAACGTAAAATATCGAGACAAATGCTACCATTACTGTTTATGTTTGGATGATAAATTCTTGTTGTAAATGCCACTTTCGGTGGTTTGAATGGATAATCTGTAGGAAAGTGAATTGTCAAGAAAAAAACTCCTCCTTGGTATGGACTGTCCGGCTGCAAAAAAAATCAAAAATAAGCATTCCGTTTGTCAGATGAACGTGAAAAAATATACTTACTGGTCCCATAATTGTGGCTTGCCAGTGAAATACTAAAATTATTAAGAAAAAATTAAAACGCTTGAAAGATGGAAAAAAGTGCTCAACTTACAATCGTCTCCGACTGGTCCGGCCGAACATTGTGCTGGAGGGTCTCTGCCGAGGTCCTGTAATTCCTACAAAAAGAGCCCCAATTAAAAAAACACGCAGCAACTTGAAGTTAGGCATGAAGAACCTAATATGGTTAGGTTAGTTTGATGATGGGTATTGAGTGAACAGAAAATAACTGTAATAAATAAATGTGCCATTTTGTGGTAAACAATGGGAAATTCTTAATCAGGACGGATGCACGAAAAACTAATTATATATCCGGCAGTGAATTTTTGACGAAATTTTTACTTAATAAATAAAAATAGTAAAACGAGGAAACAGCTGTGTAAAAATGCCAAAAAACGTGATTAAAATTTAGGATTCGACGAGGATTTGCTGCAAATTCATCTAAATTGTAATGGTAGCACGTGAAAATGAGCGAACAACAAATATTTGGAACGTTCTAACGAAATGTGTGTAGCACACAAATCGTTAAGGGCGTTTAGCTTATAATAATAAAAAGCAGTTGAATTTAATAAAATGTGGCGTTTATCAAATTAAAATACGGAAAAAAATGATGAAACTCACCTTATTAATTCGTTTTAAAGCCATTTGATTAACTGTATACAATAGATACTGGTTTTTCACCAGACAACGATACCGCGAGCCAAGGACCTTTGATAGGTGATTGCAAAGATGGCCTCCCTCAAAACTACAAACCACAACGTAAATCAAACGAACGATGAAATCTCCGTCAAGATCACCAAACACTTATTTCGAAAATTAAAAATGCTAACTAAGATGCAACGAATTTAGTTTTTATAGATGCTAACATCAACAGTATCTATAAATTACAATTTTCTAAACCAATTCTTCCCTTGTCTAATATTAGTAAGAAAGGATGACGGAACACTTCCGTGGCATGCTCGATCGGTTAACTACAGTCGGCTGTGCGGCGCATAAAGAAAACTGTAGCAAACAATGACCGATTTTAGTTACGTCGGAAAAATGTAGATGTCGGGAGCGAATATTTCAAAAAAAGCGCACAAATTTCATTTTATTTCGGAAATATTTTATTATTTATATAATAATAATCATTATTTAAGCTTAGTTTTAGTTTCAGCATTAAAATAAAATCAATAGTTTTCCTTGGTTCGTTTAAACTAATTAATCAATAGAAGTTCACTTGAATCATCGATTACGAATTTCTAATTAAAAAGTATTTACTCATTCGGGAAATTAATATGGATGTTTAGATGCGTTTACATGGCCAATGACAATTTATTCTTATTTTTCGAAATAAATCGAAACACAAAATTTTCCATGCGGTTGCGTATTATGTTAATAGTATGTTACGCAATGAGTGGGGAAAAGAACAGATTACTGAACAACATTTATTTATCTCTTTAAAATATTTTATGTATTTAATGTGTGGGCAAAATATCAATGATATTGCCCTTTAAACCGAATTTCGTTTGATAGCATTGAGGTTTTTAAAAACGGCGTTCAGGCATACATCGTCATATTGAAAACTCCCAGCAGTAACCAACCTTATGTTGTCGAGACACCCCGTAGGAGAGACAATAGTGCCATTCAAACTGCAGACAACTTACCGTTGTTTTCTTACAGCCACCGTCGACCACCAACCAAAATTCGTGAATTTTAGTAGATGGTAGTGGGTGGCTGTTCTACTAATAATAAAAATTCTCCGTTTGTGGGTTCCCTAACGGTTTCGAGTTCTGTTTTCGAAACTTGAATATAATTTTATATTTATTGAGCATAATTTATTATATCACACACGAAATGTTTACGAAAAACACATGGAACAGTTCAAAAAATCCATTTTGAATTAATTAATAATTATATTGATTGTAAGGTAACCTTGCCAAGTTAGCGTTTTTATACGGTACCTAGTTATTTTATCTATACAATTATTGATTTAAATAAATAACTGCTGAACTGTTGTACACCTAACTTTCTATTAAATTTTTTATGTATAAAAATTTAAATAATAATTAAATTGTGTTTTTATATTTAAAATATTTTTTAAAAACTATTTTACAAAATGTAGGTATTATTGATCAGTGTATAAAATATTACAAATTCAGACAATAATGCTGCTACAATTTTTTTTTTCTTCCAAATTCGTAGCAATATTCACCGTACATTCTGTTTCTTGATTTCTTTTTCCAATAAGGTACCCAAATGTCACGAAAAAAAAAGTTTGCTCCTGCAATGAATCCTGTCAATCCGATCAAAAAAATTGAGGTATTCTTCTTACTGTTAGTAGCCCACTTTAGGGCACCCTCCATTTTTAGACAATGTGTAAATTGCACTGAAATGCTTCAAGATACTAGAACACTGATTGGTACTGTTTAAACTGTATAAAGTTTTCTAATTTTCATAATTTTGAAAAATGTGACACATGACACTTTTTGAATTTTACAAAAACAAACGCGCGAGAAAGGAAATTTGTTCTCCACATTGCTATCTAGTCAGCTATCGAATGTTTCAACTTCGCCACGCCCCTATGGAAGGGTTCGTAAGATTTTGGCAAATCCTGCTCCCCCCCATGACCCATCTGAATATATCTATCCCCCCCCTCCGGAAATAATTAAAGATCTTATTTGTCATCGCGAAAGGCGTAATGAGCTAAATCCTCTCATTTACCCCCCCCCCTAGTTGATGTGTTTATTACTGAAATTTTCGAGCTAGTTCGCCCCTGTCTTATTGCGCGAAAATATTACAACATAAGAAGAAAAGGGTGGAACCTCTCAAGTCGTAAAATGCTTTTCCATAAAAATTTCGCAACCGCATAAAAATTTTAATAATAGCCAATAAATTACACTTACTGATAATTATCCAATTAACCGTTAAGTAATGTTGCTGCCGGATTTAAAAGTATTATTATAGGTAGGAGTAATATTTTGATCACAGTTCCATTTGCTACGTACGTGTGTAGGCTTGGTTTTGGTCTAACTGTAAACAGAAATTAATCAATTCAATCAGTAGAAAAACTTATTAATTGATTAATTGGATTTCACGTATGGTCAGTAACGAGAAGTTTGGTATTTCAAACCGTTCTAATCAAACAAACGCCTAAGTTCACGAAATCACCTTGATTTCGTTTTTGCACGAATCCCTAATGCAAAATTGCGTAAAAATCGATACTAAATTGTACCATAACCTTGACTTAAAAATTAATTTGAGTGTTAGAACCTTGAAAAATTTTAATTATTTAGAAATGCTATGGCAAACAATGAGATTTCAGCTGAAAATGATAATCCGGTTCAAAATGAGATTGTCGAGTAGTGGAGGAACCGCTTCTACTTTCTTGATCATTTAATTTGTTAACACCGGTACGTCCAACATGCGTGTTTTGGTGAGTCCTATTTGTTTAACTAAAAACGTAATTATCACTTTCGTTTCAGCTGTTATGTCTCTCTGCGGGAGTAGTCCTCTCGCATACGACGATACATCCTTTGGGCGGAGTGAGCTATATCCAGCAACAGTTTTATCATCCACAGCCACAACAGATATTCGAGTCCTCGCTATCGGGTAATATTTATTCTACACTTTCTTCCAAATTTTATTTCGAGTTTTTAGGTTACCAACAGTTTGATCAAGCATTTCCGGAATTTCACAATCCGATGATCACTTCAGGCAAAGAGTTGTTTACTCCAGCCAGAGCTGAGCCCATGTTTACTGAAAAGCAACTTCAGGCGTATAACACATTTTTTCAAGAATTGGAGGACGAAAATAGGAACGGAACGAATGCATTCAATTTTTACAATCCGTATGGTCCCAATTTTTTAAATTGAAATCGGGTAAATCGACCCAAATTTTAACTTATGTAATAATTTTTATTTAATTCGATAAGAAAGTTTGCAGCCGAACAATACCATAAGTAATTATGTCAATTGGATTTCTCACTTTTGAAGAAAAAGGGTCGGTCAATCAAAATTAATTGATTTTTTTGGACCAATTTAGAAAATTGTTACTTACGTAATTAAGAAGTCAATTTTTGTAAGGTAAATAAAAAAATAAAAAATTAATTACAGGGTTTTTATTATTGTAACTTTTCATAAATGTATTTGGCCGAATAGATTCGTAAATAATTCGGTAATCTGATTTAGTAACCTGATTTTCGAGATTTACATAATACGCCATAAAAATGAAAGTAACGGTAGTTTACATTACTCATAAGTGAATTGTAAGGTGCGATAAAGTGAAAAAATACCATGACGCACTGTACGTCACTAGGTCAAGTTTAAAAATTAATGCTAATCATGTGAGGGGTAGACTCGGAATTATCGAATGGTTAATTCATCAATAGGCCAATCCTCGAAGGATCCATCTGGTAGGTATCTCCTAATTATCAGCGGTATTCTTTTGGCAAGCAGTTCCATGTTAGCTAATTTTAAACTACATGTTTCTTCCTTCGTATCCACACACACGTATGCACCATTTGCAATTTGCGCCGCACGCTCGCCTAAAACTCTTGCTTTTTCAAATTTGGTCAAAAATTTGCTGGTACTTCGCAGGTGCTTGGGAATCGCAACACCTGTACCTTCCTTGGTGCAAATTACGGGGCCATTCTGATTATCCACGTTCATGTCCGTTTCGTTCGGATTGCAACTTCTGAGTATTTCCAATAATTCTGCGCCCATATCGTTCATTTTGCAATTCAACTCGTAAGATATCTTCTATTGCTGTTTTAGGGAGTTTTGTTTCCTAAGTATTAATTGATTGTAAATAAAATGTTTATATTTCCTTTATATAGGAAGTTTCTTTCTTTTATCCGGGATAATCCTACTAACTTATGAAAATTCATTTTCAACTTACCTAAATTTTTAAAACATTCCACAAAATACACAAACTTCGAGGTGGACTGCCAACAAAAATTAAAAATAGTGGGGAACTGCCCGCGCATACCAAATTTTACCAATTTCAAAAATAAAGGCCATTACACATAATATCATTTTGAATTTTAAAAATTTATCATCTTAATTCCAAACTGGAGGTACTGGCTTTCCAACTGGGAACTGATTGGTTCATGAAATTATTGTAAACTTTATAAAAATTTGCCTCGCTTTATTTAAATTTTTTTAATACAATTTTTGTGTTACAAAGTTGCAAAAGGTTTAGAAATTAAATTCGATTGCGAACCTTTCACATCGTAAAATTAAAATTCTTTACGTCAACTCGAACTGCAAAACTATGACACAATAAGTGGTAATAGCGCCAGCAATCTACAAGGAAACAATTGAAATTCGAAAAAAAAATGATAAAATGTCCTTACCGAAAACAGAAGATCCTTGTCTATGGCAAACAAATTGCAAGCTGTAAATTCCAGGTTTTTATCGATGTACTGAAGAGAAAACTTAATAGTCTAAAAAACACGGTATGTTGAAAATTGGAAGAAAAACCGATTTTCGGGTACCAACCTTTATGCTCAAGTCCAGTTGCTCGGGATAATTTTTAATCGTTTGCTCAACCTCCGTAGTGGCCTTATAAATCAAAATTTTAGTTTTCTGCGCCTGCAAAACATTCAAAATGTATCCAACCTAAACAGATTTGTCCCTTTACCTCTGTCACTGTGTTCGAACAGGAAAACACTAAAATGAACAGTTGACCGACGTTGAGAACAAAATAGGAAATGTAATAGGCGAAAACAAATTTTGTCATGGAAGATGACTTTTCTGTTTCCACGACCATGTATTTCAAAAAGTTGAACATTATCAGCACAGTTACTATGAACGTCTGCGTTATCGAAAGTAATAACTGAAAGGCGTAAGCGTCATTTATGTTCACTGCGATTTTGCAGAGGCGGTTGTGACTGTATTTGACTTTTTCCAAAGTTTTACAAACACTCACGGAGTTGCTAGAATGTAAAATTCGATTAAACTTGTTTTCCGAACCCTCGCTCTCTGACTGTGATCTAAATAGTCAAAGTTAGCTGTCTACCAAAATGGATACTTACACATTTTTATAAGTTTCCTCATAAAACGTCAAAATTTCGTCGACTTTTTGATTGAGCATATTAAACCGTTCTTTAATTAGCAAAACTTGCGCACAAAATTGTAGAGCAACAAACGTGGTGACCAAGTGACTTGAAAATTTGATGACGTGTGAAATTGTTTCGAAAACCGTCAACTCCGAATCCGTGATTATGTTGGTGAGAAAATTGAAGAGTGAAACGCTGATTACGAATATTGTGGTGAAGCAAGCAGCAATTGCGACGTAGAATTGGGATTTTTTGTACGTTTGGTTTGTTTCGATACTCAGATATTTGATGAAGTTGCGATCTGCTGTTGCGATATCGCTGCAATTTTTGATGATCTGAAACATTTGATGGTTTACATCTTAAAAGTGGCTTCAAAACTGTTACCTTGTTCTTGAAAACGCACTCCAGCAAGATCGACATTATCATCGCGATGATGTTGAGATGAAGGGAAATAATTTTCATCACTTCTGAAGTAATTCGATTTCCCTCGATGGATCTCGAATCCATGGAGTTGTACGAACAAAAAGTGAAAAGGACGAGTAAGATGACGCTATATGCCAAATGGAAATAATTATTTTTGTATTCATCCTTTTGTAGTTCAAATGGGGTCAGTCCAAATATTTTGGTGCAATAGAATAATGGAGACAATACGGAATGAAAAGTAGTTGTCGTCATTGTGCCTTCGAATTTAATATTGGTGACCCATTCCATATATTTATTGAAAAGCGTAAAATATCTATTGATTAACCATTATTATAACAGAATAATTTTTCACCTGACAGTTTAATATTTACCGTTCTGATTACCGAGCGGTAAGAATAGGTAATTATTTATGCCCTGTTTTTCTTTTGGGTGATATAAATATTTAAATGACAAGAGGTAAACATTCAATAAGCGAAAATTTCATTTGTCATTAAATTTCAATTTTATTTAAAAAAATAAATATTTAATGCTAAGTCGAAAATAAACGAAATACACTTCGACCAAGCTAACAAAATTACGTATTGCTTTACTAACCAATCATATTGCTTAAAAAGGAAATACCTTCTTCTGATTGGTTAATGCAATTCTATAAGCCTATCAGTAAATAAATGGATAATTTTGCTGGTAAGTGATAAATCAAGCCGGTAATTGCGCTTAACATTTTTTAAAATTACTATAATTATGAGATACAAAGTACTTTGCGTGACTATTAAAAGCGCGTTATTTAAACAATGACGTTGGAGTTGTTGAAGCGGTTATCAAACATTTTTTCAGCGTAATGTGATTTTAATATCGTTTAAGTATTACGTCAATTTTCGAAATAAAACTTATTAATATAGCAGATATTTATATAAACACAAATTAAAAGGTTATTATGTTATCACTTTTTTTATTGCTGGGAAGCTTTACTCGCACCAAGTTGAAATTGCAACACTATGACCAAATATGTTGTGGCTGCTCCAAAAATCTAAAAAATATAATATTAATAGTTCAAGCATTGTTAAAATTTTAAAATCTCACTGTGTATATTAAGGTTTCGTCAATTATGAATAATTCGCACGCGGTAAATTGTACTTTATGGTGCAATATTTGCAAAGAGAAACAAATGACCTACAAAAGAGATATCAGATAAAAGGGAAATCGCCAAGAGAGGGAGCCACTGAGATGGCTTTAATCCGGTACTTACCCCCACATCTATGAAACCCTTCGTGTGAGTTACGGAAGATGGTGACAATATCTGATTCAGAGTATTTCCAATCTTCTGGGCCTGGTAAAAATCAATCAGGAGATGAATTCAAAATTTTGCTTATTACCTGTCTGGCAGTGCTCGAACAGTTAACCACAAGAATAATAACGGTTAAATTATACAAAATTAACAAATTTGTGTAGTAGGCCAGCTCAAAGAAATTGTTCATGTGAATCCCGCTTGAAATGACGTAACTTGCAATGTAAAACGAAACTGTGATTATTGTTATAAAAGCTTGCAAAATTATTAGCAATAATTGGAAGGAGTAGGTGTTGTTCAATTTCTTACAGATGGTGCACAATTTATGGTGTTGGATACTAATTTGTTGAACTACCATCAGATCGCTTTCGACTTGGTTGGTGATCCTAAAAATTAGTTTATCTAAACATAGCAATCGGAAGACAAAATTATTTATTACGAAATAATATCGCGTGGCATTTACGCATTGAAAAATACCCTTGCGGTGCAATTGACGTATCGATTAGACATTTGCAAGAACGTGACTTTATTTTCGTCATCAGAAATCTTTTTTTAAATTATTCAATCCAATTAAGGCCAATCATATTGAGTAATTATGCAACGACAAGATTAAAAAATGGGGTGGTTCCCGAAGCTTTCCCCATAACCCGCAGATCAACCTTAGACTTTAGATCATAGGAGTATAAACAACTTACGTCCAAATAGAAGAGTGTTTGCTTTGCTGCTTCTTCACAACAACGAATCTGTTGTTTCTACGATGAATATGATAAATTTGCAGCGTTTTCAGTTTGCAGTTAATCCAAAAAAACCGCTCTCGCAAGAGAACATTGAAAGCGCAGAACTGGAGTTCGGTAAATATGGAAAAGGTTGGAATGCTGTACGTAATCACCGATGTGGCGTTCTTTACATTTAACTTGGTGGAATATGCAAAAATATCTAAAACCAAAACAATCAAAGTGTAAATCCAAACCATAACTGTAAGGGTGGTGAGGTAAATCTTATCTCTTCTATATTTTTCGTTCAAATTTCTCGATACGAAATTCAAACGAACAAAGTTTTTATCAATCGCCGATATGGTTTTTATTATTTTTACAATCTAAAAAAATGTTTGAAGCAGTTTTAGTCTGGCAGTTTCACTACATTTCAAAAATTACCTCACGGTTAAAGATGCAGTTCAATAAAATAACTCCACACGTCGTTGCAACGGCCGTGTAAACGTGCAAGTTATCCGTAATGGCGGTGATTATATTGAGATTGTTTGGTCGGGTTTTTATGTAATGGGAGCAAATTCCTCCTAGACCAATAGCGAATACTATACTCCACGCTATATCCAGTATGGAAGTTTGGTCAAAACTCAGTTTATTCAAACTGAATGGGACCAGGCCCAAAATTTTGGTCGAATACAGCATTGGTTTGAGTATGGTCAGAATACTTCCGGTTTTGCACATTTTTGGAATGATGCGTCATACATACCATACCATGACAAAATTTTATGTTCAACCCTTAACTTCTACGATATTGATCTATTTCGTTCAAAGCTACAACGCAATCTTATTATTTGTTTGCTTATCGCATTAATTATGAACGAATTGAAATTTTAAATTTGATAGTGTAAATATTTACCAAAACATAAATAAAGCTTAAATAAACATCGTTCTGTTACTGGGTCTCAATGGGCAGCTTACCAAGTCTTTTTTTTTTGGAAATATGGGAAATAATATTTAGGAACGGATATATGAAGTGCTTCGAATATAAATCCATTTTAGGAATGTCGAACAAAGTTGTCTATTCATTTTATGATGTTATGATAGAATAAAATATTCTAAGAATGAATTGATTTTCTGAATATTATAATTTTATTATTTTAGTTGGAGAAATCTCCTGCTTTGTAGGCAACCCATCGTACTACATAAAAATTTAGTTACAGAGGAAGGAAAAAATAGCAATGTACTAATATTGAAAATTATATTGTTTCGTAATGCCTGATTTTGGAAAAATTGTAAGTTTAAAAATAATTTAATAATTAAATTATATTCTTCCACTTTATTAATTTCAGGAGCCTGAACTCGGACCCGATCCATATAGCACAAATATTAGCGTAATATTGTACCAAGCTTCAACCAATATTGGTGCAATATTGCTGCAATATTCCAGCTCAATATCATATTTTGGATTTGAACAACAAATAAGGGATTTTTTTTATTCGAATATTAAAGCTCTACCCCCACAGTTACCGCCACTGAACTGAATGTCACCTGCACCAATGCATTTAATCCACCCGGAAGTCACCTAATACTTCGCGGGATTTATCAGGATAACTTACAATCCACCTTGAAGCTTGAGTTCTTGGGAATCAATCCGACCTAGCTCAGTTTTGAGGACACCTTCCCCAATTTATTGGGTTTGGACACGAAAGTTCTTCCACCTTCGTTGATGGACCATCAACAAATTGAGCTATGTACTTCATATCAATTTGCTTATGGTTTCTATAAAATATTAAAGGTTAAGAAACCACACCTGTAGATGACTGTAATTACTAAACTGCAGGGTCAAGATCAAAATTTCACAAAGAACAACTTTTACAATCACATCGATTATTTTATTCCATGCTGCTCCAATTTGCTTAGTTACTGGCTGCGTACCCACCCACTGGTATTTTTGGATTATAATATTAAAATCAGATAGAAGCAGATTATAATAGGTAATAAGATACAATGTCAACGACTTCTTGCATCTTAAAAATACGGAAACAAACCAGTTAACATTGCATCACCTCGAGTAATGCTGAGCTAGCAGTTTTCAATAGAAATTGAAATGCAAGAAAAATAATGAAGGTTAAATTCGTAAATGCACTTTCATTTGCTCTTTGTTCACGTTTTCAGTAAAAAACACAGGTTTATCAACATTTTTTATTATTTTAGAAATATAGGAAAAAGTTCTAAATTACATTAGTCTAACATATCACGCTTTATTAAAAGAATAGCTAAATCCATCCGGGGATCTATTTAAGGATAATTTTCCGGGTGGATAAAATCGATGAGGAGTTTCAGTTGTTTGTGGTTCGTAGCTTGGTCGGTATTGCTGTTGAGGTTGGGGCTGATATTGGGGTTGGGGTTGATATTGAGGTTGAGGCTGATATTGAGGTTGGGGTTGGTATTGGGGTTGGGGTTGATACTGGGGTTGGGGTTGATATTGAGGTTGGGGTTGATATTGAGGTTGACGATTATATTGACTGTCTGGAGGATTATATTCCGGACGTGGTTGATACTGCGGTTGTGGTGCTACGGGCAAACTCGTGGGTGGAGGTTGTGGAATTCCGTCTCCGGTAGCTTGGAAGCCGTGCTTTCCGGCAGTGTAACTTACGGTTCTTTTTTGACCGGTGGGATCGACGTACGAATAAGAACCTTTTCGACTACCATCTGGAAGACTTTCTTCTTTGAATTGGACACCATCTTCTTGCGTGTATTGGGCACCGAACGAGCCGTCACCGCTCAAATATCTTTGTTCACTCAGAATTGCAGCATTTCGTGGATCCGAATACTGATTTTGGCCTAACGTGGCGCCCACAACGGCCAGTAAAACAAACTGAAATTTTAAGAAGAAAAAATTAGCTAAGAAATCTTTCACTTTGCATTCGAACACTTACAAATCTATTCATGTTGTTTTTCGGTTTAGCTGTCTACCGTGAAGGCAAACTGTAACTGACCCTACTCCAGCACTCGAAGAGCTTTATACGTCGAAAACAACCTTGATGGATTTGACCCTGGAGCTTACACTCCCTTGAAGAGCTACCGACTTCTTACTAATTCTGCATTGTCTTATCACATAACGATTTTGGCAGGAAATAGGAAGTACCACCAGGAAGTGATCATGTCAAAGTTGTTGGTAAAAAATGTTAATCCTCATACCTTGATCTTATAACAAAGCCAAATAACCTGTTTGTTGACAGCACTGGCAGCTATAAATTAAAACAAAAATTTGCAATTGGGTAAATTGACCTATCGGAAACAAGGTGAGATTTTCTGGTACCCAATTAATTTAAATTTAAGAACCTAAATAATAATTGGTCTTGTCATTGTAGTGTAATTATTCATTCGTACCATTACGCCAATAATGGTCACCACAGATGATCGTGAATACGCAATTGCACTTTCACATTTTATACAATAGGAAAATAGCCGCCCATAGAAATATTAAAATCTATAATAAATTATGTAAGTTAAAAATTAATTTAACGCACAACAAAATTCTTTGTAAAAAATTCCAATTTCTTTTTATGAGCAATATCACTGATTGCAGTGCTACAGAGTGCACCGGAATAAGCCAACAACAAATCTTTAAATTTAGCGGCCAAAAAAGATGATCAAATCTTTTTGGACACCCTGTGATCGATACTGCAACCGATATTAAAATTACGTTATAATTATTCCGACAATTATTTTAAATTAAAGTTGTTAATTTAATCTGATTTGTGGATATATGTACATAGGAGCGAGCGATATTGTTAAATAGAGCTTGTGAAGTTTACAAATTAAACAAGAAAAAAAAATTTACCACACATTTACTTACATAACTGATGCATATTTTTCAAAGTTAGAGGTTGAATGAACCCAAACTTTTTTTGAAAGTTTCACACGCAACAATTAAAATTTTCTATTATTATTATTATTTATTATTATCTTTCACATTCTTCATATTTTTTGTTAAGAAATCGATAGTAATTTTTAAATATAAGGCAAGAATTACGTATGTAAAGGTCAAGTACACTACAGCAAGTAATTTCATGGTTGTTACGAGTGGTATTTTGGTTTTTTAATAATTTTGATTTTAACAGTTCAGGATGAATAGTTGCAGTGATATATTTTACATTATTTGTCTGTGTATCCCTCGGACACTACTTTTGAAAAACCAACAAAGTTGCAGGGGGTAAGATTTTTTAAAACTTTGTGTGGCTTGTGAATCCCCCAAGTTTGTTTCGAGTACTCCCGGTTGAATATCACTGGGATAAATTCAAATTTTTTTTATTCAAATAAATTATTAGTTAACCAAGGATTATTTTCGGTTGTAATATATTGCTTTCGATTTATTTAAAGTAATTTGAAGGAGAAATAAGAATTCTTCACCTCCCAAATTAAATTTTAATTTGAAATCCACATTAATCTTTCGTAAGAAATTCTTTCTATTTTTATTATTTTTTTTGTGTGGTTTTCGAAATATTTAAATTTAATTTGAAGCAACCTAGACATTTTTAGGACTTCTATGTTAAATTTGTGAGTTTGAAGTAATTTTCTGAAGAAAATCCGATGAAAATAAAAGTTCAAATATTCTAATTTAACTCCAGTTTAATTCGAAATTATTCCAGATAATTCCAAATTAATTCCAATAATTCCAAGGGGGCAGCCAGCTTGACAAAAACTTGTATAATTATTCTAATTCCTAATTTTCTGTTTCTGAAAAATTAAATTTTTTTCTGCGAGGAGGTCTGGAATACTTTTTTCCACGCCAAGTTTTAAGCTCCCTGACTATTAATTATAAAACAAATGAATCTTTGCCTTATTGTAGTTGTCTTTAAAAAATTATTAAAGACGAAATTGCTCAAATCCAACCCATAATTCCATAGCTCAAGCCGGGATGGTATTTAACCCCCAGACCCCCCAGACTGTAACATATTCTGACCCACAGAACAACCAAATCAACCAAAACAAAATTTAAAATTGTGTAGCTAGGATACTTATGGTCTTTTATTAATAAATTGATATAAATTTTCCAATTGTTGTGCCGGAGTAAGTAATCGTGATGAACATATTGCTGCAAATTATTTGAATTAAGGAAGGGCGGGTGTAATCCGTTGATCGTTTGGTATTATGAATCTGGGACGATACACACCTTATAAGATGACCTTTGTGGTAAAATAATGCATTTATTGATATTTATTTAAGCCAATTCATAAAATTAATTAAATCAATCGATTATTTTTAATTTTGCGGAATTATGAAACAAAACTTGCTGGAACCTTTCCCCAAAAATAAAAAGGTCAAAATTTTTGAAAACCAAACGAAAAGTCTCAAGGTGAAAATTATCAAAATTTTTAAAAATGTAATTTTCTTTTAATTATATTTTATTGATTTTTGTTGAATAATAGGCAACCAACCGTACGCCATCTGCATTTTAGGCTGCCTACTATTAACTCCTTATATTATTATTTTCACTTTCAGGAAATCAAACCGATTAACCGCCAGTGTAGCAGCACTGTTGAGTCGCCGACTTCCTGTTATTGATGTCTCTTGGGAAGAGTATTACCCACATGACTTGGTAACCTAGTTAATTGATGGTTAATTAGATGGATAAGTTGTAAAATGAAGTACACCAGCAAGGACGATTATTTTAATTACATATTTTGCATTTAATTATCATCAAAAATGAGCAATGCAGAATTATTGTTTAGCTAATAATATTTTTTTGTAGAATTCATGCAAGAATGCGTTTTTTTAAATCAGCCTCTGGTTTATGATTGAGGAAGGTGAGGTGAACGTCATTCTTATAAAGGATAGCTAAACGTTCGTATTTATCGACTTTTAAACTTCGTGTCCGTTAGAAATCACCTTTAGTTGAACTCAGTTTCGTGAGACAAAGCCATGGGGTTGATAAAAAAAATTTGTATGGTAAGTCCTATCTGCTTTTTTTAAACGTAGTACAGGTTTCGGTTTATATTTAATTCGGGCTTTAATTTTTAAAATTTTGTTTTCAAAATCTGCATTCACAATTTCCAGTAGTTTTTTTAAAATCACAGTAGATCATTTTTTAATTTAATCCATGTTGGATGGAAAAGAAAATATTTGGCCCTGGGAATTTAAATTAAATCTGAAGTGACAATTTAAAATTTCCGATGCTATCTCCTCATCAGCTTCATGACGTAATTAGGTAGTTCATCATTTATCTGTTCGATCTTCGAATTAAGAATTTGTGTATTATAATTTGTTAACAAAACGAAATAATTGTTTATCTTACCGACTGCATACTTGTTCAATTTAATTGCTCAAGGGAAACCCTGAAAATACTACTTTCTAATGGGGCATAAACAAATTTTTTGCTCCAGTTTGTGATTTCACTAAATTCATTTCGTGTCCTCCATTTTTTAAACACTTTTATGTTTATTTTTAATTAATCGCAATTAACTTGTCCGATTTTAATTATTTTTCGTTTTAGTTTTGCTTATGCTTATTGAGCATTGCAATCGCTCAATTGCCACCTAAGCGATCGGGCATCAATCCATTGATTATCCAAGACAGTCGGGATCTTCCACAAGTGGACGGAACATTTGGATTTCTCTATCGGACTGAAGATGGAATCGCTCATGGAGCGGTTGGTGATACCAATGGTGCTGTCCATGGAAGATTCACTTACACCGATCCCACGGGACTCAAAGTAAATTATAACTATAACGCCGGTTCCAGAAAAGCTCCCAGCGATTACACCAACAATCCAAAACCTGCAAGAACATACCAACAACCAGCACCACAACCACAACCAAGACAACCGGCTCCCATCGAAGAACCAAATTATGATTACTATGAACCACCTCAACCTCAACCTAGACCACAACCAATTGCTCCAGCGAGACGACCAACTAAGCAACAAAACAATGTTGATTACGGTTCCTATTCTTATTAAACTCAGGACCGCACTAGCTATAATTTTTTTATAATATGTAATTATTTTTTTAGAGTAAAAAACAAAATCTACGCTACTTATTTTGTTGGTTGATATCAACATCAACCCTTATAAAAATCATTTCGCTTAAGGGCAAGCTTAGTATTTCAATGCAGGGGTTACGTTTAGGTTTGGAATCGAAAGATTTTAATTTATCCAGCTTTGTTAGCACAACACGGTCAAAATTTTGCTCGAGGCTGTGCAAGTTTTTATGAGGGGGCGATCTTTGCGGTTACTCCAGATACACCGGTTTTGGAAAATTTCTAAATTGTTGATGAAATTATTATTGCTAAAAATTGCAACAATACAGATATCACGTATGGCATCCACGGTCGGGCTGACATATGCACACACAAACTCAATACCCAGCTTAGTAGCACGCAGCTGTGCAAGATCACCCCCATAACATAATAAGTATACATCACAATTGCACTCCGCTTCTCATCCCTTGGATGGGATTCGCACTGTTATGTTATTTAGAAATATATTTCAATGACGGGATCAAATAATGAAGTTTGGTACAAAGTGACCTGCCTTTTCAACACTGTATTATTAAGGCATACATTATCCCTGGATGTCATTGGAACCTAGCATCAGACTGTTCGTTTTAGGGACTAATTGTTGTTGTGATCGCAATCGTCTAATAGTAGCAGATCATTAGAGCCCGCCATGTTGCTTTTTGGCCACATTGACAAAATGTCTAAATTGTTGGGAAGGGAATAAGTCGATGGGAATAATAATCGTATTAATTTACGAATGCAACTGTTTATCTGTTTGAAACAATGACTAATATTTAAAATTTTTAAATGTTTCGGATATTTAATTTAATAACTTAACCGATTGTCTTGTTAGTTAGCAATATTGTTAATTTAACCCTCTCAAATCAAATTATTGCGATAACTTTTGTAATACTCTAATTTTTTTAGAGGTTTGCTGAGAATTACACTGTTAAATTACTGAGTTTGTAAATCCTAATCTCGATATGACCACAGGGCAAGCTTGACGAGCGAGCCCAATTCAATAAAGGTACAATAATGGGAACAGCAAAACATTTCTGCATTCAACTGCATCTTTGTATTTGATTTAAACTTCTTGCTTGTCAACTTGATTTAAAGAATTGTATCAAATAATGCGTAATCTTACCCAAAAATTTGGTAATCTTGGTAAAATTTGTTTTCTATTTGTATGGCTGGGTAACAATGGTAGTTTTTGTGATAAAATGTAAGTATTTGTTTGTGATTTTGACATTATTGCCTAAAGAAGAAAAATAAAATGTTGTTTTTACAAGATTTGACAAGAAGAGAATTTTTTGGCCCAGTTCGTTATTCCCGCCCTAATGCGGATACAATGAGTAAATGCATAACAATTTAAGTCTCTCAACGTTTGAGTTATTTATAAATCAGTAACAAATTGCAACAATGACACTTCTGATATAGCAACATTGAAGAGCTTGGTTTTCGTTGTGGTTACATTTTCGAAAGGGGTCGCGGTTCAGTTTGTCGCATTGTGGTGTTCTAAGAGCTAAGTTTTGTTTGAAGGTAACAAAGCAGAAAATTTGTTCCGTATGCACCCTGCAATCGAAGTCTCTTTAGTCAATTGTTTAGCGATATCGTAATGGTCCTTATCAAAGCCACTCGAACGACAGCTGATGGTGGCCAATACTGGGATTTTGAAATTGTAGATGTTTACATTCTGATGGGATAGTTTTAATTAGCCACTTTAGTTTTTCCAAAATCCACTTCACCTTACAAAGGAATTAAATTACGGTAAAAAGCGGTTTTGGAAAAATTTAAACCAACGAGAAAAAACGTTTACTCCAAGTTGTTTAGGATGAACACCACACAGCATGATTTTATTGTATAAAAATTGGACAAGTGTTTTATTGTTGAAATTTTAAACACCGTTGCGAGTCCTTAAGTTTTGCGGAAACGGAAGGGCCCGCATTGTTTGCCAGGATCTGTAGGATGTTCCCGTGGGATCTCTTCATAGCTATGCACTTCAGAATCGGCCTCGCAGGTTAACTAATAACCATGGAATCCCATTTCCTCTCGACGTTAGCCAAAATTTTAATATTTTATTGCAGATTATCTCAACGCAGTTTTTGGGAACACAAAGGCACTGGCGATTTCAACGATGGGTGAGACTATAAAAGGGTCATCCGCAGTTTCGATTGTCGGAACGAACTGTTCCAGCGCTATTAAGGGATTAAATAATATTTTTAAACGGCGGTTGTCACTCATAAATGATTGTTGGTTTTGGAACCCCGTCATACGATTATGACATTTTGAGATTATTCGTTTATTGTATACCATCGCAACCCCAGTTCTATCATCATGCAAATCAACTTTCAATTTTTTTAACGTTGGCTGCTTCTGGAAATGCGGCACACAAAAGTATTACATTTTTCTATCTTACTGAACAAATTTTAAAAAATATTGAATAGCAGGTAAATAATCACCACAAATTTCGTACTCTTTCTAAGTAATTTTTTAACATGGCTTCTTATGGTTAACGGACCATAAAATTGAGCGTATTTTGCCTTGTCGGTATTGAAAAATTATCTACCCCGCTGTGCTTCTATGAGAACATTTACCGACAAATCACAGACTTGAAAATTGAATTGTTGGCTGAGTATGTCAAAATATTTTATCACTCCATGTTATTTATTATTTGAGTACCCGAAATAATTTATTACATCTTGTAATGTTCGGGCCCTGGCTCCAATAAATTAAACATTTGCGTCTTCATGGAATAATTCAACACCGGTAGCGGAGTTGAAATGGAAAACCGAGAAGTCCAAAAGTAAATTTTTGGCATAAAGATTAAGATTATGTATTGTGTTTCCAATCGCAGGTAACGAAAGCTAGAAAAGCCACTGCTAATGAGCATTGTTCGGCTGCTAAAGAAGCTGCGGAACTCTGTGATGAAGACAGACAAAACACTTCATCCCGGTATTAACTTCCTTAATATCTGTCGCTGACAAATTGAAATGAAGCTGAAGTTTTGTTCAGGTAAAATGTACCAAGCAGGAATATCAACAACAAAAGAATCCGTTTTTGCGCTTATCTCCGGTAACACACGGCCAATACACCTAATTATTTTGTAAATTTTCAGTTACTAGCCAAAGAAATGATTTATTCGAATTTTTTCAAACGAATACTTAAATTATGCACAGCTACGATTTATGGCCGCATAAGTAATTTTGTAACATCTGCAGCTAAAAGTTTATTTTGTAATTAATTGACTTGTATTTTTTTATAATTTATTTTTCACGCACTAACTTATTTTGGTAACCGAAATTATCTACCTACCAGAAGTTATTTATTCGACCCCCCCCTTTTCGTTTACTCAATTGATTTTGTTATCAGTTTTCAACGAATGAATACGTAGGTAGTTAAAATGTGGAAAGTTCAAAATTACACGAATTTATTAAAGTTTTTAATAAATCTTTTAAAAATTTAATAAATTAGTTGGATTTGCAATAATCAAACTTTTTACTGTTATTTTGCAATTAAATTTTTCTATTTTGTCAACATGAAAATTCAAAATTTTCGGTTTAAGAAATAAATTTAAAAAGTTGAAAACCACTCTGGAGCTAGGAAAGATATTTTTGACTAAAATTTGACGGTTGAAAAGTGAAAATTATTAATTAATTTTTCGCTTTCACCTTGTAGATGTTTGAATGTGCTTTATCAAAATTCAAATTGTCTTAATATTTGTCACTTCCGGCTTAACGCATGTATAAAATCCCTATCACCTGATGACGTACCTATTTTTTAAATTGCGAAATATTTTAAAAACAAAAATTAACTATGAAATGCAGTCATTCTGGTTGCAAACGGTGGCGATAACGCCTCGAAAACCCTTATTCTTAGGGTGTATATTATTAGTGGTCAGTGTTCATTAAAAATATTTTTCGTGGTCGGGTAAAAATTGTGCAAGTGCTTGAAAATGTGTTTGGTGTCCTAGGATGGAATGGGAGGATAGCAGCATCTTTGCGGCAGGACTAAACAGGAATAAAGGTAAGTTTATTTGAAAACAAACTGAAATCAAAATAAATGTTAATAAATTTCTTCTTCTTTTTACAGGTAAGGTTCATTTCGTGGGTTTGTCAATAATTAAAGTTAGTAAACAGCCTTAATCTTGTTAAAATATAATCCCAAATAAACAATTGCATGAGCCGGATTATAAAAATATGGGTGGAGATTTCAACAATTAGTTTAATATTAAATTTAATGTAGTAATTATGAAAAATTGAAAGCCATGAGGTGGGGGGGGGGGAGGGGTACGGGTTGATTTCCAGTAGTTTCCCAACAAATCTTCAATAAACAGAAAAATTATCTGACTTTCAGACTAAAAAGAGTTTTCTAGTTCCAATGGTTTCCGAGTTACAGCATTAGATTGCAGCTCTTCAAAAATTAACTAAATTTCCCAAATTGGGAAATTTACTGATTTTCGAAGAGCTGTAACTCGGAAACTACCAGAGATAGAAAATTCCATTTGGTCTGAAATAGTAGGAAATTTAATGTACTTTAACCCTTATGGGTCCATACCTAGTACCCGGGTACTATTTTGAATTTTTAGCATAACTTTTTTCCTATCGGGCCAATTTTCTTGAGCTTCGGCGACATCTCTACGAAAAAAGGTTCTCCGTACGCAAATCATTGTAAAGAAAAAAATGTTAATATTAAATGAACCCGGCTACTACGTATGGCAGAAATAAGGTGTAAATTTGTATGGCCCCATAAGGGTTAAAAATATCTACATAAATTTTCTGTTAGATGCTTACTTTGACCGCTATTTGGCAAAAGCTGAAAAAAGTCAGACAATTTCGCCGTTTTTCGAAGATGACGGCGTCCGCGGCAAAAAATATTGTTGGGAAACTGCTGAAAATCAATCCGGGCATCAACCCGTACAACCAATAAAAAAATTTGACTGAAAAATTATGAAGATTCTAATTTCCAAGCTTTAATTTTTGAAATAATGCAGTTTAAAATGAAAATTTGAGGTAAAATTAAATTAATCGTCATGTCAAGTTAAATTTACCCTGGGGGGGGGAGTTAAAAAAAGGTACAAAATCAAAAATAGGCACATATTCTTACCGCTCATGACCTATTTTTCACAAAACATTTATTGGCCGGATACATGGAGCTGGTGAAGAGCATTCATCCGGTTTATTGCGTGGGATTGTATTGTAATAATTTAAATCGGTGCTACCTGTAATTTATAAACAATTAAAACTAAACATAATTTTCATAGAATTATAATATATTTTAATATCGTGTATGTACATCTGTCACTGCTATTTACAATTTCATAAAGTTTTATCGCATTTATAATACAAAAATTAATTTTCCATAATTAAGCTTATCACTTGCTTCGAAAACTATCGAAAAACTCGAAATCACAGATTAATAAATATTTAACACCAGCTTATTAATTTTTTTTGGATTTTTACAAATCGTTCGCTTTGTATACGTTCAAAATGACCGTCACTATGGGCACGTTCCCTATTGTATTTTTAAAAAATAAGTCTTCAATTGCACCCGCAGAAACTTTTTTTAACTCCGGCAATAACAGCAGTAGCTGACCGAATCGTAACGGTTGCATTGGATTCGTCGTCACCGTGTATCGATTTAGCGTCAACTGCGCGTTTTCGTATTCTTTTGTAACTTTCTCGACATTTTCCAAACTTTTCTTTTCGGACGATCGGCCATCAGAAGCCGTCTCTATCGTATTTTGAAATAACGCCATGGCGCGCAAACAAGTTAACTCCTGAGGGTCCACCCGATACTGAATTATTTTCGCCAAAATGCTTTGAAGTTTTCCGACTTCGCCTTTCAGTTTTTCCACTAACTGCTTATTATTTTCGGAGCTCGCATACGCTTCGATCATAACATTCAATTCATTTATTCCTAAGTACTGCGCTGCACCAAGGATGAACAAATCTCTCCAACTTTCTTCCAGCAAAAGAAATTGATCAGACGTCGGCAAATCTGTGAACTCTTTCAACTTCTTAGCCCATTTAACGTTGAAGAACAGAACACCGGCCGCAGTTTCGCAAATGTCACGTGGATTTATCAATTTTGATGTAGTGGTAGGCGGAGGACACCAAAATGGAAGCTGTAACACAAAAAATCGTTAATTTCAGCACGAATTTTTAAGAACGTGGAATTCTTACCCTGTACGGAATCGCAGGATTGAATAGTCCGTGCGGAGGACTCCAAATTATCGGCGGTCGAAATGGATGGGACAGATCCAAAACTGAAGCTCCCGGTGGTGACGGAAGCATCAGTTTTGGAGATGTTTCATTGTACATCTGCACCATTTGCTGTTGTTGTCGTTTTAGTGTTGAATTGCGAGGTCCTCTCTCGTGCTGAACCGCTGTAACAATAAAATTCTTAACAATTGCAAAATGGTGGTAACAAAACAAATTAAAAGTCGAAATTATTTTTACACCTGGATACTTGAACGCCAAGTTATTTCGAGTGTTTTCTTGTACTTGCGCTTTTGAAAAATAATAAACTTTGCTACTGTGAAAAGTTTTCTTACCTTCTTTATTCATTCCGGCTTCCTGGCACTTCAGTAAGCGACAGGCTCTGCATTGGTTTCTGTGAGTTTTGTCCACGACACAGGATCCTATAACCTTTCCTTTGCACTCATAATTTCTACTTTTCCGGATTGAACGTTTAAAAAAGCCAGCACATCCGTCGCATGCAAAAATATTATAGTGCTTCCCTGAAGAGTTATCGCCACACACCTTGCAGGGAATATCCAATATTCGATCTGAATAATAAAAAAAAGGTCAGAAAAGAAAATTTGAAAATTGAAAATAAATTACTTGATGCAGGCGGCATTCTTAAGGCCATCGAATTGCGAACTAAATTTTGGTTTGCAATATCTGCACTAACACTTATCATATTCATCACCATTAAAACACAGCACGAAAACTTTTTACTTCAAAACTGACTTGCCAACTTAATGCACTTGGAGTTATTTTTGATCTAAAAGTTAGAGACGTCGAGGTAAGCTTTTAAGGTTTGTTTAGGAAGTTGACCCTTATTTGACTTACGGTTTTAGGATTTTCATTGGCCGATAGAATCCCTCCTTAGGGTGAGGGTTGATGTGGGCCTGCCCACTACAGTCCTCGCCGAGTATAGTCGCCCTTAGAAAAAGGATGGGTAGATGCCTCATCTGGTTTTTAATTGTGTGCCTTGCAAAAAATTAAATTTTAAGCCGTTTAAGTTCCAGAAGTTATTCAATTCAAATAATTTTATTACCTCAGCAAATATGACTTAGGTAATTTTTCTTTTTCAATTTTAATAACTTGATATAAATTTACAATGGAAAGATGAAAAGCAGCACGTAAAATTCTCCTAGAGAAAATTCAGTTGGTGTGATAACATTCCATCACACCTGGTAATTACGTAAAATGTATGATCGGATATGAAAAATGATTGCAATAGATCATATGTTTATTGCGTGAGTATGTGGGGTGTTTATTTGATACCATGTGGTCCAGGGGGTGTAATATAACCGGAAGTACCTGCTTGCTATGTTTTATTGCCTACAACAAATTAAAATTCTGTTATAAACACACCAATTACGCTGAATTTGCAGTGATTTTCTTTTCTTTTTTATAGTTTCTCGATTTCTTCGTTTTCTTGAACCGATATTTTCTGTCCAAAAAATTAATTTTTGAATTTGTTGTCGCGGTCCCCACATTCCCACGCATCTCCCAGTCCATCTGACGCTTTTTAAATATCGTCATCCCCGATTTTGATTGTATGAATTTCGATGCAGGGTGATCATCAGGTAGCATGTGTTTCGTTTTCGTGTGAATAGTTAGTGTTTTCACATTGGGGATGATATCGGCAATTAGTTAATACTTTAAATATTGGAAGCTGGTGTTCAACGAGCGTGGGAATACAATAATAAAATCTCATTTTGAACCGCGTAAACATGTGTTACCTAATTACCTCGATGGGTTAATCACTCAAATTCAAACATCAGGACGAATTGTCCTATATCTCGAACAGATCGCTGTTATTAACGTCGGCTGCAAAAACCACGAACAATGAGATCTCTTCACAATGTACAGATTAGATGATCCAACTAGCCCTTCGCTTTAATAAAAACTACCACAAACACAGCATTAGATAATTGATATGTTCGAACCCTTAATCTTTCATCATCAAAACAAAACCGTTAAAGCGCCGAATTTGCGTCCTAAAATCAAATTTCACCTTAGATACAAGATAAAATTTAAATAATTTTAATTAGTTCGCATATCAAATTTTTTTTTGAACGGAGTGTCCTGATTGTGGTTCCTACGAATAGCTGAAATATTAAATAATTTTAAAGCGATGTCACAAAATATGCCCGACTTATTGAATTTGATAACTTAATAATAAATCTGGTTAATTTAACGAAAAAAGGGCGTTTAGAAAGCACGATAGGAATGCCTAATATTAATATTTTGAGTAGGATGTCGACCCTTGGTTTTGATATTAATATTCCCCTTATTAAAAATATTTTGATATCAACATTACTCACCTTTCGATCTGGGGTAAGTAAATATAGAACGACACAAGAATTTTACGAAAAATGTTTAATTTTAAAATATCCAAAACTTCACTTTGTTAATAATTTTAAAAAAATGTGGAAGCATTTTAAATATTCGGTAAATTAAGCCGGATATGCCGGCAACCGTTGACAAAGTGGTTAAGCACAGTATAGGCCCTGTTATCCATAAAAAAATTGTAAAAGTTAAATTGGGATTTTCCAAACCTCGCGGTCAGGTCAGTTTAAGGGATTTATTTCGAAAGTTTACAAAATTAGAAATGTGCATTCAAAAATTAATGTACCTACCATAGTCAACTGAATTTTTCCAAAATTGTAAAACTTAGAAGGGAAGCTTTTTTGAAAATTACGCAAAGTACCTGCATTGTAATTATCAAAACAGGTAGTTGGTTCGCTCTGTCCAAATGGAAAAGTGATTATTTGACAATGAAAAAGTCGTTGAGTAATTCAGTTTTAATTCTTTTTTAAATTTATGAATGAACTTAATGTACTATATTACAGGAAAATATTTTAACACTTTTGCCTGAACAATGTAAAACTAAAATTTCAGGAGTTTCAATTCAAGAAATTATGTACTACCTGCGCATTTTATATAACTTTAAATTTAGAATTTTTCCTTTTAGTTAACCGTAAATGCATGAAACGAGATTTTTTTTTAGAAATTTCTTAGCTTTTTTCTTTGTTGAAGTTTTGATTTTTTAAAGAAAGCAATTGATTTACTTTACTGCCGGTGACAGACGGCACTAAAGTACTTTAGAGTACATTTGCACATTTTAGAGCACTCGACGAATTTCTATGGAAAATTTAAAAAAAAAGGAGGGATCAATAATTATTATGTCCTTGTATATTTTAATGCAAAAGCGGCTTTAATTTTGTTTTGATAATTATTTTGATTTAAATGCGCTGCGTCAAGGAGTAGAATTTTGAGAATGCCTGTAGACCATGATTTTTTTATTTTAATATATTGTTTGCTGTGAATTGGTATAAACCTTTGTTTTGTCATTATAAATTCTGGTAAAAAAGTCTTATATAATCTCGTGTCCGCGTCCCAAGATATTAAAGGTCAAAGGTCACGAAAATCGGTTCTTTGCAATTATCGCATTTTCTATACGAACTACGTTGTTTAAGTTCAGGATATAACTTGTAAATCATAAAATTATCTACAATTTTCATTCCAAGCATTTTTTTGTATCGTCAACTTTTCTCGAAATAAATCACAATTTTATTTCATAAATTAATATCTTCAATTAAAAAAAAAATAATAATAACGAAGAAAATATAAAGTTAAGTGTAAAGTTTCTTCAGACAAACTTTAACCACTCCGCTGTTTTACAAGGGACTATGAGGTGAGCAGCTCATTGGGCATGTATTTCTTAAAAAAAAAAATAATTATGTAAACTTTTGTTGAGGGTGGGGGATATTTGTAGGCCTATTAGCCAGCATTACAGGAAAATTTACAAAAGCTGTTTAGTAGCACGGATTCTTTTCGTTTTATTTTAATTCTAACGGATCCGCGCTTGCTACTTTTGAGTATGTATTACTACCTCAAAAAGTATTAGAAACTAAATTTCGTATTTGAGTTTTTAATATTAGGTTTGTTCGTTTGTCATGCACTAAGCTACACCGAAAAAGTCAGTGTTGCGTAGTTCGAACTACAAAGTGGAGGTGGTGTTACCTGGTGTAGAAACACCTACGGATAACAAACGAACGATTTTTTGAAATTTCAAAGTGCAATTTTAGATTGACAGGTTAGTAACGTGTGTGATCAGTAAGATTTTCGTTATCTATAATACCTAAACATAAGTAACTGAGAAGATGAATCCTGTATCTTTCGTTAAAAGCACTTATTTACAAAAAGATTGCTGTCGATATCATCGTCCATAAAATTTGCTATACCTTTTTCTTTCCAGCAATTGATTGACAATAGTATTTTTTGGTTATATATTCTTACACCACTTTTTAGTACACTAGCTACACCGGCAAAAAGACGGTGTAGGTTGGTGTGACACTTTCGGTGCCGGTGTACTCGCCACTGGACAAACAAACACGTTTGGTATTCTTACACCTTGACAAACGAACGCCATTTTTGACACTAATTTCTCGGTGTAGCATGACAAACGAACAAACCTATTAGGTATGTTCGTGCTAGCTACACTTTTTACACTTTAGTGTAAAGTGTACACTTTTCTGTTCGTGCTAGCAGCGCGCTCTGTTCGTGCTAGAAAGTGTAACTACACCTTTTTACACTTTTCTACACTTTTTACACCTGCTTTGGAGCAAGTGTAAAAGTTTACACCATTTACACTTAATTTTGATTGGCTGTTAGATTTTTAAAAATTGAAATTTAAAAATTTAATAGCAACCTAAATAATAAAAACGTAGATAGATACTTGGTCTTCAAGGTATATAGATTGCTTGGTCTTTAATTTTTTTTTTGAAATTTTATTTTTGAAAAATTGAAATTTAAAAATTTATTACAAATCTAAATAATAAAAAAATATTTTGCCTATTATTTTTTATTTGCTATTAATTACTATCAATTTACGATTTACTATCCTAACTTTGTTCTTATTTAAAATTTGTTAAAACAGATAATTCGGAATGCCGAAGGAGAAATTCCAATCTACTCTTGATTTTGTTGTTAAATAATGGTCTTTTATAGATTTTTACATTTATCAACATAACCTACAAACGCAAATTTGATTTCAGGGGGAGGAGTTACACTCAAGTTACACTTTTTGCGTTCGCGTTAAACGCACACTTTCGGGAAAAAGTTAAAGTGTAAATTACACTTTCTACACTTTAAGTGTAAAAAGTTAACTAGCACGAACATACCTATTGTGACTAGAAGCTGATCAGAATTTGGTTAAAATCGGTACGTGGTTGAAAAGTTTGTTTCATATTTTTTACATTTCCAAATGAAAATAAAATGTATTATATTCTTAAATTTTTTATCTAAAAGTGTGATGAAGTCACGTGGATGACCACAGTGACGTATTTAAAAAATGTCTATCTGGGGGGGGGGGGACCAGATTATTTTTTAGATTCTCGTTCATGCGCGGCTACGGTAAAGAGCTACCTGATTATCAATCCAAAGGTTAACAATGCAATGGGTTTATTAATCCTCGAGTCTTCCTGGGGGGGGGGGGGGTAAATTTCCCCCTTGTCATGGATGGATGGTCACATCAGATTTTTTAGCTTTAGATAGAAATAATATCATTGAGATTAGAGAATAATTTGATCAGTCAAATTCGAAATAAAAATTAAATTGGAGGAAAAATCATGAAAGTTGCATATTATAAAAAGAAAATTTATACAGAATTTTAATTGATAATTAAGATTACTCGAGGAAGATCACATTTATTCTCGTAATTTTGCTGAAACTAGAATAAAATTTATACAGAATTTAAGTAAAAATTAAATGAGTTTTCGATTTCAAAATATATTGTCGTGTTTTTATCATGGGATTCTTCTGATTTTAATATGTATTTTTCCAAAATTTGCTTATTTTGAAATTTCCACTAGCTGGTGGACTTTGTTGCAACATGGCGACAGGCCAAGAATAATATTTATGATTCTCAGACATTTTTGAGTAAAATTAAACTGTTTATTTTAATTTATTATTACCCGCAAAAATTCTCTTGCTTTTCTCAAATTCAACGCCATTTCTCTGTCCCTGCAATATAAATTTTATGGCCCTTCCATTTTGTTGACACATCCCGACTATATTTCTGAAAATCACAAAAAAATGTGTATTGGGTTTAACAAAAGAATCGGTCGACAGTAAGCTTTCCAGATCTACCCTTGAACTTGAACCGATTTTTGAATAGTAAAAAATTAATTTATAGGTATGTCTAATTGGCTTGTTAAATAGTGATGTCGACTACGGCTGCCTAATGAATGATAAATGCGAGTAACTTCAATGGAAGATCACAAAGCAAACCTGCACTTGTGCTTAATCAGTCATCTTGAGCTAACAAAAGCTCAAAGATTTGATGCGATGTTTTGTGAAGCTGCATAGAACAAAAACACCATTTTTAATTCAATGAAAGGGAAGCACATTCTTATTTTATATCTTCCCACGGATTTATTGTAATGTTGTGAACATACACACATGTTTTTTTAAACATTATAACTTCAGCAATCAATAATTGCGGTTTCCACTTTTGTTCTGGAAAAAAGGGATGCTTCGTTCGAGTTAATCTTGACGTATGATCAATTTTAAAAAGCTTTTAGTGTGCGTAAGTTCAATGCGACATTCCGCGTGTTAGGTACAGGGTTTGTTAAAAATAATCCGGTATTTAGTCGCAAAGGCACAAAGGCAAAAGCAGATACAACAACGGCTAACATCACGCAGCCGCATCTTCAAAGTATTGTCTGTTTAGGGATGCACAAATTTGCTTCCAAAGCTTGCAAATGAAATTTCCAGTTGAAAGTTGCACCGACGATGGAAGTAGCAAATGTTGGAAATGCAGTTTGTTCAGCCCTGTTGGAAAGAAAGGCATGTGTGCATCATTGAGCCAAAATTATCCCTAAATACAGATAAGGTTCCTTGCTGCCCCATACATAAGCGCCATAATCTTCGTATTGTCCCGATTCGTCCAACCAACTAATAAGGATAACTAGAGTTAGGTCAATTCTTTAGAAATACATCGAAAAGCAATCGTGCATTTACTATCCAGGTGTGCGTTATAATTTTAATTTTGCCAATCCGAACGTTAAAAGTTCATTGCATATTTAAAATTCGGAAGACGAATGGACGAACGTGGTAATTAGATGGTCCTTTTGAAAATGAAAACTTTTGTAGTGAAAAGCAACGGACGCGTAACTTAAGCTTTTCGAAAAACGGATATAAGATGGCGGTTACAATAAATCACATGAAGATGCGACACACCCCGGACGTGGTGTCAAAGCACCTGGAGATCCGCTCCACCCCACCTGTATGTACCTATAAAGAAGAAGACATTTATTCATTCTCGGAGCAGCTAAAAGCTCAAGAGGTATTGTTCCCTTTTATAAGTTCTCAACGGTTATGCTCGTATGGGCGTTCTACACCTGATCTTTTTTGATCTTTATTGTCACGAAGTCTTTTAATTCATATATGAACTTCGTTAAAGACTCTTTGATGTCTTAGTCAAGTAAGATTTTCTCACAGTACAAAAATACCCAGATGATAAAAAAAAATTGGAAGATTACCATCCGAAATCCCAAGTTTCGCTTCCGAGGTAATCCAAAAATATCCAGTTCGAACCTTGGAGAATTTTTCAGGATCCGACTTGGTTATGAAAAATATTTTAAATGAATTCTTACTTCTGAATAAATTGGATGGCATTCGATATCTGGAAGTTCTGAGCCGGAAGTGCGATTATTGATGACAATGAAGAGCGAGCAATGAAGCAGTCATATTAAATTGCGGAGGCGGTGCAGCTTCCAGCAGGTAGTTTTCTAAATATACTCTTCAGAAGCAAAACAGAATAAATTTACGGACAAATTGAATTGACAAGTATTTAAGGTTAACAATGAGCGAGTACGAAGTTATGAATGGAATATTTACGCGCTTGTAGTGTGGACAATAATATCATGTTGACGTTAAAATTGCAACCCCATTTGAGAACACATTTTTCAAATATTTTATCTTCTGGTACCAACATGGTTGAGAAAATAATTTTTTCCATGAATAGCTTTCAAATATATCAAACTCTGAATGGAAAAAGTTGAAAAGTGTACAGTGGTATCATCTTACAATTGTAGTGATTTATAAAAGATCAGCGCTTCGCATAAAGAAGTTCCAACAAGACAGGATGCTGGTAACTTGACATTACTTCATGAGGGCAAGATCGTTGCACAGAGCTAAGATATCAAGTCAAAAGGTTTATGATGCAACAGGTCTTCTCACGAATTCGTTATATGGATTATAATCTGAAGAAGTTCTGAAAGGCATCGAAAAATGAAGAAAATCACGAAATTGGGCATGTTAATGTAAATTTTAAAAATAGTGCAACATAAAAAGTACAAATTTGTTCCCATTATCTTGTGTACCATCTGGTTTAGTAAATTTTATGAAACATTCCCACCCTCGTAATCTTTGAAAGGGATGATAGTTCACAATACGTACGGTTTCGAGTTACGCAGTCCTCCAATTACGTTCCCTTTGATATGACGATTGCTCACTTAGTGATTTCTATTGCCTTTGAATTAATCATTTTAAGTTTTATCGACGTGTAGGATTGTATTACTGCCATTGTGACAATTTAATTTAATGGCAAATGACTCTGATATCAATTTTGGAAATTTTCTTTAGAGAATTTTTATATAATCACGGTTTTGATTAACGAAATCTTGTAGGTAAGATTGAAATCGGTACGTAGGTACATAATAATATTTAAAAATTGTATTTTGAAATAAAAAAAATTTCCTTCGAGCCGGATTTGAACCAGCGACCTATGGATATCAGTCGTAAGTATCATCTACAGTCCACCGCTCTACCAACTGAGCTATCGAAGGTTATAGAAAACATTCTCAATTTTTTGTTATAAGAGGAGTGAACTCTTATATATTAATTAATTATAATATTTTAATTTTATATTAATTATTGTTTCTGAATTGACAATAAGTATAAAACAATATTATAGTTCGTATTGATTTTATAACAGTAGCCTGACTTTATATTGTAAGTAAGATTGGTTGCCTACCCTACATATTTAATTAATATAAGAATAAAAATAAATTAAAGGCCATTTATATGGCTAATATATAGTAATTTTATACATAAAAATACTAAAATTTGAATTCCCAGTTTACCAGTCCCTAATAATTACATATTGATAAGGGGAAGTACCTTCAAATTAAAATGAATAGACGGGGGGGACAGGGAAATGAGTTTTCTCGTAGGGATTATTGAAAGATTTTAAACAAAAAAATTGCCACAGAAAGCAAGCAATATATAAGGTTTACGTTGGTAAAAAGGTAATTATGCACATAAAACCGCAGAGCTATGTAATCGTCCATAAATAATGAGATACATTTAATATATTGCATTTGTAAGTGAAATGGTAGCGGAATGGCGGATTATAATTCCATAAATCTCAATTATAGCACGAGAAATGGAATAAAAAACTTGAAAAGTGTTTAAATTGACCTTGTTCTTCGTATTTACGTGCCATAAGTCATTTTCATTTTAATTGTTGTGATGCCTACTGACAACTTTGATGGACAGTTGAAGTGTAAATTGTTTGCAAGTGCTTTTTTTGGTTATAATTTTAGATTAAATCGAAAGTCTTTACATTGTTGTTAATGATCGTTCATGCTGTTTAGTCTAATGGATGGGATATTTGAACGTGTAAATGGAATTAGCGTGTGGTAAATAATAATTTCTATCTTGTTTGTCAATCTTTTTAAACTTAATTTAAAAAAGTGCTTTCAACGTTTGTTACGCGGCCTGTCGTCCGCAACTGTGTAGGGTGGACTTGACTCAGCATCTATTGATGTTTTGCTTAAATACCATTTTCACTTAGTTCAAACAGTAGCAATGGGTACAGGAAAGAAGTATTCACTCGCAAGCCCGGGTAGCTCAGTCGGTAGAGCATTGGACTTTTAATCCAAGGGTCCAGGGTTCAAGTCCCTGCGCGGGCGGGATTTTTTATTATAACTCCCATAATATGAGGAAGCTTATCTTCCTAAGGTTGGCAAATTTTCAGATTTTCTTGGATTGCCTAAGATTGATTCCTCTTGGTTTACAATAAGATTTTCTTTTGAAAAAGTTAAAAAGATGCTTATCTATAGATTTCCTAATTTCCTGGATTTATTCAGATTTTCTAAGGTTTCCTTAAATTTTCCCTGATTTCCTTGTACACCTGATTTCGAAAAATCCAAAAACCTTGGATTACCATAAATTTTACCAAAAATTCCATTATAATTTTACGATTAGATGAACAAATAATTCTGAGATATGAGCCCATTATTGCCATAAAAATTCATATTTTCGTTATTTATTATAAATTCCTACGGGTAATTATGCAGTGGAAATCTCCCATAACTGTAACTTTGTTGTGTAATTTCCCTGAAATTAAAATAAATACCATTTAATATAAATTAATTTACGATGTTACAAAAGTAATAGTAATTAATTGTAAATATTAGTTATGACATTCTATGGAGCATTTCAAATTAATCATAGATCACCGTAATGCTAATTTTTGTATCAATGCAAGCATAAAATGCCAGTAATTAATTAATAAAAAAATTTAATTTTTAGATCACAATAATAATACCTATTTTGATTTATTTATGGGTAAAATTTATATAGAATTTTGAAATTATCAGGTTCACGAGATTTAAAGTTATTACGTGACTTTGAACATGAATTTGAAATAATATCTAAATTATACAAAAATGATTACATAAGAAAAATTACTCTTATCCACTTCATCTTTTTTATGCTAAAAATAGTGACGCGTATGATGAGTTTAACGAGGCTATCAATTTTACGTTCACAAACAACAACAATGAGATTACTTTTGACCGTTCAAAATTCATTTCTCACTGCAATCTATATTGTGCAAGCAGGAAATAATTAAATAGCTTTCCGGATTAGCACAAAAATGTAAAGTTCAGCATTGGCTTCCAGCAAATCGGTTGGTCATTGTCTTGCATTCCACGGATGAGGACCAGCATCTTAGGAGCAAATACAGCGTATACTTTAGGACCTTGACTTCTACAAATAATAATAATACCAGTTTTATTATCCGAGTCCAAAATTAATGCATTATTATTATTTACATGTCAAAATAATTTAACAGCGGAGAAATATTAAGAAACAGAACTGTTAATTTTAAAAAATTATTTTTTAAAACGACTGTAGCTGACATCTAAATTTGTTATTATGTAAATTGCCCAATCAATTAGATTGTACTTCTACTACCAAAAACAAGATTAATGATTATTGTCTACATCGGGTACCTTTCCAATATAAATCGTTTCGGTAACGCAGAAGGTGTGACCGCATCCATTACCCAAGAAATTAAAAAATTAAAAAGTTTCAAATTTTTTATTTTAAAACTTACAAAAATATTAATAGGTAATACTCGTAGATATTAAATACTAAAACATTCGAAGTTGCTAATTACATTACCTTAATTATTAATTAAAAGTCTGAGCAATTTGTCAATATTCCTTAATTTTAAAACTTAAAAATATTCACAAAATTTTTTTCAAAAAATTTGAATATGGCCTTATGTTTAGTTTAAGGGTTCGTTAACGTGGGTACTGTACGAGGATTACGCAAAATAATCATCGTACAGCGCACAGTTAAAAAATACTCACGCCCGATAATAAAGGCAAATATCGAGTGGAGTATTGGGAAGGAACTGCGTATTAATTAATCAGTACAAAATGTTTTAGCACCATTGAAAAAAATAATATTACATAACAATAAGATCATAACGACAAAAATTTCATTAGTGCATCGTATATAACTCTCGGATTAATGGTGCTATCGGCAGTATATCTTACACCACGAAGTGTCCCGTCGTCGTGACTCACAACCCCATATTCACCCACGATAAAACCGTCAGAAGTTCGTTCTTCCACGCGATATTTTCTATAATTCCGACCCTCGACCACATAACCAACTTTTTGACTATCGTTAGGTTTATGATTCAATTCACTAATGTTAACTTGATTTATTGGTGTGGATAATTGAATGGCATTAGTCGATTGCACACCGTGAGCTCTACCATTGCTCATAACACTAACAGTCTCATCGATTTCGTAATTCTGTTCCGGTTTACCGTAAACCACAGGAACAAATTGATGGTTTGGATTTTTTGTTATCGTGGAATACGTCATTTCGGGCGCGCCGTACTGCTTTTCGGAGACTTCCCAATTTTTCTCGGTGTGTTCCGTATTCAGCTTGGAATCGTCGTGCCAAATTGTCGTCTTTTTTCCCAACGTCGTGGCCGTCGTTGGATAAATCGAAGGAGTGTACTTACTAGTGGCGAAATAGTTCGTGCTTTCGGCTGCAGCACTCGTTGGCACGTAGTAGAACTCCTCCACCTCTTGCTTATTACCACCACGACCCAAACTGTCGTTTTGATGCTTCTCGACGTAATCGAAATTGTTTTGTTTTGGCACATCTTTAATTTCGTAATGTCTATCCCGCCGTTCGTTTTGAATTCCTTGACTGAAGTTTTCTAAAACCGGTTGATTTGGAAGTGTCTGAATGACGGCGCTATACGACACGGATCTTCCACGCATTGCTTCGTTTGGGGTATCGTGGTACACGACGGATTGATGCTGGAAAGGCTGGATTGTGCCGGGCGTCTGAGTGATTGGCAAAACGTTGGCGGGAAATTCGTTGACGTAATCGAGCGATTCCCGATTGCTGGTTATCGGATCCTTTTCGTCTACACTGAACGAATCTTTGTTCACTTGCGCTATCAAACTTGGATGCTCCTCGGAGGACACTGCGATTTGATCCATTATTATCGGGGTGGAAGCGGTCGTCTGCAATTGGGTTGTACTACTGCTGGATTTAACCTCGTGTGATACTTTATTAATTCGGGAGTCTCCTTCGGAAGAGGACACTTGGACGGATATGACGAGACTTCCGTTTGATTTCGAATTTTCACTGTTAGACGTATTGGACGATACGGTTGACTGAAGAGCTTGACTTGGATTTTCAGTGTATGCGATTGGCTCTGCTATAACCGTCGAACGACGGACGAAACGCGTGTTTCTTATCCTATTATCATTGAAACGATAAACTGACGGACGCGTTTGGGTTGTTAAGTCCTTATAGGCCAGTCGTTCCGCTGGCGAATCCATTAAGATAGACAGAAAATCAGCTCCTGCGATGATATCTTGATGGTTACCGCGCTCCCACCGAGATAATGGCAGGCCTTCGGTGCCCATTCTTGTCGTTGAAAAGGAAACCTGAAAGATAAATAATATAAGTAAAATATAATAAATACAAAAATAAGAAAGCAAATCTCTTGCACTAATAATAATTGTTGCATGTAATTTAAATATCAAATTTATTACAACATTTTCATTTAATTTAAAACTTCTTTCGTTTAATTGTACAAAATTGCCAGGTAATGCCACCATGTCCAATCTTCCATTTACTTAATGCCATACTTTAAAATTATTTATTTAGGTTAATAGTGTAACCACGACGCAGAAAATTAGATGCCAGAAACTATAAATAGGATTGAGTGACACCTAATTATAAACAGGGCCGAACTGAACGAATTTCGAGGGGTGAGCTGTTACATGCGGATTGTGAAAAATTAATTTCTAAATACGTAAACAAATGAATCTGTCTCGACGGGTTACGTAAAGCTGTACGCAATCGCCAATTGTTTTTGGCTTTATATAATCGAAGAAACCAGTGCAATACGAGATATACGATTTGATAACAGGATAAGCGAACGACCTTGATCGTATAGAAAAAAAAAAGAAAACCGGTAAGTTTCGCAATTGTTTTGCGCGAGTGGGAGTGTTCAACTATTGGATAGGTCTCTGATTCGAAGAATTGAAGATAAGCAAACTAGGAGATAAATATACGATTAGGGTCATAAATTCGAAACGTTTTATTGAACCTGGGTGCTTTATGTGCAAAAAATGCAAAAGCGTGGGTCGTCGTACCCTCAACACGTTTGCCCTCAGCCTTTGGATGTCACTCTTCTTGAATGCGGACTGTCTCAGCAACAATCTTAGATGCAACAACATTCCATTGTTTAGCAAACAACACTTCACTTTGTCTATTGTACAATTTACACGTCAGGACTCTTCGTCCAATCAAATTTGGTTTTTATTTTATTTTAATTAGTAATGGACCCAACGGAAGCCAGCCGTAAGGATTAAGTCAAATTCTCTGGTATTGGAAGGTGAATTTGTCTTTGTTCTCAATCAGAACATGGTACCTTATAAAGCAGCGCATGAAATAGCTCGACAATTTGCAAACAATGTTGAATATTTGTACGGTGAGTACAACCCTTTTACAATCGGATATCTTTTCCATTTGTTAGAATTTTTAAGTGTAGAACAATTACGTTTATTGTTTTCTATACACACAGATGTAGTTGATCGTTACTTTGTGCTGTCATCAAGAAACGAATTCGATTCGATTCTCTTCTTTGTATGTTGCTTTAAAAAATATCTTGAAATGAAATGGAAAGCTTCGGTGGACCATATCGAAAACAATACTTTTATAATTTAAACGATGACAATACAAAAACTTCTAATTGTTTGATTCTTTTATGGTAAAATATTTTTAAAACAATACAATTTTAGAAAACAATCAAATTCAGTCAGTTTAAGAAATATACTTTCGTTATTCTGCCCATTTGTCGGTCCTTTGCCCTTTTGCAGACTTCAAACCTTCAAGAGTTTTGTCACACTTTTACGCAATTTATTATATTGGTGGCAGGACGTTAGGCTCTGCGGAATCCGGCCGAAAGAATTAAGTCGTAGCGACTTAAGCTCAATGTAAAATAATAGGATTATTAATCAAAAATTAGAAAAAGCAGCCTGCACTTATATGTAAACTTGATTACGTAATTAACAAGCAAACAGAACTATCCCGATGCATTAAATGTCATGCAACCCACAAGCATGGGGAATTCTCGAAAGAATGTTATCAACAGTTCCACCTTTTGACCCCACATTTCTGAATCCACGGTTTTCGTGTACTGTTGAGTGAATAAATCACTGTAAATATTTTATTATTGAAAAAAGAGTCTGGGCACAATAAATTATCCAGTCCAAGTTCGAAGTAATACGGTGAGCGAGACGAAGCCCAAAATAAATTTAAATTTAAAAGTTCAAAAATACAGGGTGTCAGGTGGTCGCCGATCGTATATAGCGATTCTGCATCCTTTTCACTTTCGATATAGTAAAACGAGTTCTTGGCACACATTCTTTTGAGTTTGGATGAATAGAAGGTGTTGTCTAAATTTTGATATCGACGCCCCAAAAGAATTCCTTCAAAATCTCACGGCAAAATTCGGCGAAGCAACGTTAGATCTTCTAATAATAATTATATGGGATGAACTTTCCATTGTATTAGATCCACATCCACGTCCCTGCGAGATAAATAAAATGAGATTGTTGTGTAGGTATGATTTTGTGATTAAATCCAAGGTCGCATTTGCAAACCTTTTTGTTAAATAACGACTTGCGCAAAATTTAAAATACCTGATTTCTATTTGCAACAAATTGTTTACTTTTGTTCACAATTATTCCCATAAATCGTTGTTATTGGAGGAGATCTGACAGAAATTTTATGTTTTCAACAAGAACAACCTTGTTTCTTGTTCGCAAAGCTCACGCCTTGCACTTATTTGTTTTTTAAAGTACTCTCACTGTTGTTATCGACGCTATAATTAACATATCGATTATCGATAATAAGAAATATTACCGACCTAAATGTCACGCAACCTTTGCCAGTGATTTTACTTAAAATTACAATTTCCTACTCCGGACACTGCACGAGCTAATTTGCCTCCGAACTGGTCGAAATTGGGTCGAACCGTTACGGCTATCCAATTTGCACAATTAAATTTGGTTAATTTACAAGTTTCCAAAATTGGATTGGGATTAAAATTTCTGTGGTAGAAATCGCGTTTGGCCTGACCTTGCAAGGCCAAACATGTATTTACATCGCATTATTTAAATGATTAGATAATTTTCATTTATAAAAACAAATATTTGAGAGCTTTCATCTACTTAAATTTCAGATTAATTATATTGTATCCCGCGGATGACTGCTTCGTTAATTTATACTTGTTAATATTATTTACATACAATTTGCATTTTTATAACATTGGATGTACTAGAAAGAAAAGCATCTCAAGGAATTATTTAAATTAGAATCGAAGAATTTGAGTTATTAGTCGTATAATCATGGGTTAATTTATTTAATGTTATGGTTTATTTATTGGGATCACCAATTATATAACTCAAGCGTTACATTTATCCTAAGTTACGTGTTTCAGCAGAAGAAGCGATTTTTTTAAATCCAGTAGTTACTCTTCTCCCCATGACTCAAGTTTACAAAATCTGTTAGACAAAAATTGGCTAGTACAACTTTCAAAATTAATACGAATGTATTATGACGTAAGTTAACGACCTTGCTATATTTTTAATAAAAATTACTCGATTAAACTGTGTACATGGTACGGCGTAGCAAAATTATTTTCATTTTTATCAAAGAAAGATTTAAAATGTTCACATGGTGTCTGGAAACCTGCTCATTCATCTGATGTCGTTCCTACTGTTGATTTAGAAAATTACAGTAATAGTTAAATAGATCCATAATTAACTGCCAATGTTCTCATAACACGTAATTTAAATGGAGTTTTTAATTTTTATTCAATTATCCTTGAAACATTCTTATTGTAAAAAAACCAAGAAAGTAAATCTATTAAAAAACTGACCACACAATAGCACTTATCGGTAACAATTAAATTGTTTTTGCGTAAAAAATCTCGAAAAGATGATTTTCGAAGGTGTGTCAATGAGCTAATATAACAATAACAACAAAAAAAGATAAAGGACAAATAATTAAAAACTTGAAAAACCACAAAAGACCTTTCAAGAAGTTGGACAAACTGAAGAGAATGCAGGCGGAAGTTTAAAGATTAATTAATGTAATCTAAAATTACAGTAGATAATCAATTAAAAAATTCTTCGTTTTATAAATAACAAATTAAAAATAAAACAAGATTTTTCAGGTTTCTCGTCTGATCTGTCGTTGAGATCTCTCAACGCTCTCTGTTTTAAAAAATAGCAAAAATAAATGTTATGTGAAAACTATTAGCCGAATTGGCTGGCGATATGAAGAAATCGTGGGAAGGGTGCGGTTTCCGGTACGTTTAAAAGTTTTCATTTTAGAAACAGATCAACAGATTAATTTTCAATTTTGAAAAAATTGTGGCTTAAAGTACACTATAAAAATATTATTCAATTAGAAAATACCTCCTTTCAAGGCAAAGTTACCTATAGCCAAAGGTAATTTTCATTTAAAATTGATAAAAATACATGTTTTATGCAAATGTAACGATGAAATTGCAGTTCTAAGTGAAAATTACATTTTATTACTGTAATTTCACTTTAGCTTTATCGCTAAACATTATTTTTGATTCTGGCAATTCGTCCTCGAAAGGACGAAATTGAGTTATTTGGTGGTTGAAATTTCAGTTGAGAATTCAGCCTTGAAATTAAATGTCGTCCATCGTAAAAAAATTAGCTGACCACCTGTTGCAGTTTTTGGTGTGGCAACTATTTTACTGATGCACCAAATTCTGTATTTTGAGGGGGGGGGGGTGTCCCAACCAAATTAAAGCGCTTTGAATCTCGATAACTGAACTGAGTTTCCTGAGTCCAATAATAAATTTTTCACAACAGCACTGTGAAGCATCTTGAACTGGTTTACATCTTTCGCGCAGGAGATTAACGAAAAGAAACACCTTTATACCAAGTGATTGAAACGTAGACGTCCTTCAGACCGGTTTACGAACCGGCTCATTTGAAGTCTGAACTTCCGCTTTAAATAAATGAGCCGAACGTGATAAACAAATTATTTAGTGCAATAATTACAATAATATGTAATTTACAGAAGTACAAAGCCTAATTATTGTTGTGCTGATATATTAAGCACGGTCGCATATTACCGAATCGCTGCAATCAATATTATGGCAATATCATCAGGACTTCATCATCAATCAAATTTACAATGTAGGCGTCAGCAGACTTCACAATATTGTCCAATCAAACTGATTGCCCATCAGGACATCAATAACTTGACCGCTCGGAAATTTTCCATATTTCTTCATTGGGGAAAAACAGCTTTTTGAGGATTGGTATATCATAAATAAAAAATTCGTCCATGCTTTTGAACGATTTGCTGGTTACTGGTAATGCGGCCCTGATCGTAAAATTAATGAATAAAAATAAAAAATATTAGATATAGACATATGCAATTAATTAATGAAATATAAATTGCAATAATCGAAATTAATTTGAAGGTTTGCCGCTTGATCTACCGTTGAAGTCTCTGGGAGTTGTTATTGGTATAAAATGGAATGTTCAATTTTATGCATTCTTTCGACTGGAAAGAGTTAATTACTAATTTCTAAAAATAGCAAAATCGGTAGGAAAGCTTCTGGTAGTCAACAAGTCGATAAATTTTCCGACTACGCATAAAGCTGAGGAGATAAAATCGCCCCTTAATAATTTTGTAATCGAAGCGATCTTGTTAATACAAATTGACTACCAAAGAGAGAAATAGTTGCCCTCATCACTACCAGAAGTTCAAAAGTCGTGAAGGCCGTTCAATGCCGAGTCCGAGCCTTGATCCATTAATTGGTTGGCGCCGTGGTTGTCAGTTCAGTGCACGTCCGTGCGTCTTACGTCGTCTGCTATAAGAGACAGTTCACAATTTACAGCATTGTGTTATTTTAAATCTTTTCAACTATGTATAATGTACTCCTTTTGCATTAATTTTTGTGTCTATTTATAGAACCTACCGTACAATGAACATGTCAAGCATAAAAGAAAACCACATTTTATGCAATAAAAGTGAAATTACTGAAATAATAATTTGTTACAGCCATAATTTACGCTGCTACGGTGATTTCATATTTCAAAAACGAGGATTAAAGTAAAGTTCATTGGTCGTCCTTGCCTTTTGGCCAAATAAGCAACAATTAATTGTCTGCACTACACACATTCCTGTCGTTATGTGCAGTTTTCTAAAAATCCAATTAACTCAAAATTTCCTAATTCGTGATCATCGTGATCGACTGCTTATTTGATCCTTGAATTGTAACAAATCTATTCTATTTTTTCAAGCGTAAACATTTTAATTACAAAATTAGAGGTTTGGGTTCCCCAATTAACCTTCTAAATAATAAAAGAGCGAGCGTACGTGCCCGATGATGTCGCATAAAACGAAACGTTTATCGACATTTTTTTGACAATCAAGGCTTGTCCAGCGTTATTGATTTATGAAATGACCAGTAAACTGGTAAACTGGTAGTTTAACGAAGTGCATGTAGCTGTTGACTTTTATGTGGAAAAATAAAACAAAATTGAAATATAAACCGCCCAGGTGAACAACGTTTACTATATCACAAAATTAATCTACATTTCAGTGTGGGGGTGCAACATAATAATTACAACAAGTAATACAAGGCGTGGCCATATATTTACAAGAAGTGTATAACAAAGAATCGGACAAGTAAAACAAACTCGTCGTCCTTCTTTCTTGTTTTCTGTTGCTACCGACGCTAATGGCACATCCGTTATTATAAAATAATAATAATAATAACTGTTTCTAATATAAATGTATTTTCATAGATCATATCTTCGAGCAGAACTTGACCTACTGGAAAGCTACGCAAAAGTTTATGTAAGAAGTACATTCTTACGTGGCAAACCGCATATTTGTCGAGAGAATCACCAATTTTGAAATTGTGCCCGATCGAAATTTCTGACAAAGTTATATGTCATGGACTTGAACTTGAGCAAAATGCCACATCTAATTGAGTACGTCTGCCCAAGTGTATTTTTTTATTTGCAATTTGTTCGTTCACGATTGTCCGATATTAATTGATCTCACGATCTCTATTTCGGTTGCTTCAGTAGAAAAATCTAGAAAAACTATTTGAGGAAGAGTATGAGCTAACAAAAATTGTTTGTCTTGTCAATTATTATTTCATTACAAAAAAAATTGGCAGAACAATAGATATTTTTTGCAATAATATTACTAACTCTTTGAATTTTCTTTTGTTGTCTGTTTTTGTTTTGGAAATATATTTTCATGTTTATGTTTTTTAATTAAACTTATTTTTCTGAAAACAATATAAAAAGGTTACCTCGCCTCAATCAATTGTCAAATTCTCATCTGGGGAGCTATATATAGGCCAGTTCAGTTTCTGAACTCAAATACTGTTGATTTTAGACAATAAAAGGTTGAAAATACCGAACTTTGGATAAATCAAAAAACAATGTTTTGTGTCACTTGAAAAATTTTTGATATTGAACTTATCATCTTTTGCCTTCTAGCTGCATAAATGGAGTTGCCCCCAGACCCCCCAAAATATCAGAAAAATTTATAAATCTGGAAATGTATGTTCTTGATTAGAGTTCTGCATGCACTATAGAGAAAAACCGTATGATATAGCTTCGTGGTCGTCTGCCCTTGTGTTTAATTCAAATTTAAACTCTAATTTCTGAAATTACAAATTTTTATCTTAGATTCTCCTCAGCTCCTCGGAGCATTTTCACTATAAGATCCGAGCCGATACTCTACTTGCCTTTTTATGGGTACGCCACTGCATACAATGCCCTTTAGAAAAATTTTAAAATTATGGGTTTGGCTGTAATTATTATCTACGAGTTATTTTTAATTAACACCTACCAACTTAATGTCTTAATTAAGACTCACATATCTCAATAATAGTTAACCAATATAATTTACCTAACAGCTTCCCATTAATCTTGGAAGCAAATTATATCAATCAATTAAATAAATTTAAGCAAATATTTTCTTAAGTTATTGTTCTATAAATTATAATTTTTTTTAAATTGACAGAACAAGGATCCAGAAAAAAATTGATTTTTAGAGAGTTTCGTATATTATTTCCACTTTGGCCTTAATTAATTATCAATTTTATTATCTCTTAATTTAATTAAAATTAAGTGCGTTTACTTGACCTTGGCGATTATTGCAGTTTTTAAATTAAGCGTAACACTAATTTGCAATTAATCAGTAGAAAGCACATAATTCAAAATTAGTCTGCTGCATAAGTTTACCGTTACTTTAATTTCGTAACACTGAAATGATAGAAAAATGTATTAAATCGATCAAAAAAGTAGTCGCGAGTTCGAATCCAAGCAGCGTAATTTTTTTAATTTTCAAAGTACAATTAATTTTAGTTCTAATTTGTGCAGCAATGCTATGTCGAAACGAATTATTGAGTTACCAAATTTTAGTTTACTTTTATTTATATTTCATTAGTCAACAATATTGTTTATCAATAATTATTTTTAAACCACAATTTAATGAACCAAAACAAAATTGCGATCCTATGTTAATGGATTTAATTTTATGGTAATTAATTACGAAAAACATTTAGTAAGTAAAATTTGCTATGCTAAACTTCAAATATTTCCTGTGGGCTGCTGTGTACTCCGGTTTTAAAATTTAACAATAAAAATATATTAATCAACAGTTTTATAATTATTTTTAATGATCGAGGAAATCAATTTCAAAATAAATCGCAAAGTAATACTAATTATGAAAATTGGGCTTCTATTGTGCGATAAAATTTATAATGTGATTCCCGACCTTCAAATTTTGATTCCGCATTAATAACGCCCGCCATTTCAAAACTCAAAATAATTATTTGTAATTTATATTATTGCTCATATTAAAATGTCGACTATAAAAAAAATTCAATTGTGGTTGTTTTGTTATTATCTGATGACAAAATATTTTGTAGCTCTTAAATTTCAAAAACTGCATTCCAATGTAACCCATGCTTTATTTTTGTATTTATTTGGGTTTCTATATTTAACTTTTTGATTTACTTTCTCATTTTGTGCTAATTCTATTTTTAGAAAACAACTCCAAAAGATTAAATCACCACGATTGTAACTTTTATGCAATAAATTGTTTAATCAAAAATTTTTTTTTTTAATCTGCAGCAATCGACTCTGCGTTTTCAGACGCCTGTAATTTACAGGGTGTTCCTCCACACAACGTTTTTATTAGATTAATATTGTTTAAAGTTTCGCTTGATTAGAAATTTGATGTATGCAAAAAATTTCTGGCCAATAATTATATATCATAAAACATAAATCTATGGGTACATATCGACAGTTATTTATTACAGTGCGAAGTTATTAGTTCCAATTGGTTTCAAATTAAGTTATCGCTGATAATAAATTAAAACCTTGTGTTTTAAGCACTTTTTTATCAGCCCAACATAAATGCCAAACTAGTTTTTGGCTTCAAAAGACAACGGAAATAATACTAAAGGCTACAATAGAACCTGTTAATTTAAAAATTAAAAAAGTTACCTCTTAATTTTTTGTTTTATTTTAAACTGGAATCGCGTAGATCAAATGAATAAAAAATTGCTTCGCTTTTCTAGGGTCAAATACCTATTCGAAGATGACTCACGTGTACAATATCGGAATATAAATAATTATGGGTATTCTAAAATCAAGTTCAGGTTTGTTCTTCTGTGTTACCAAATATGTGCATATAATTTTTGGACAAAAAAATAAATATGTTTATTGACCACAAAATAATTCGATTTTAATCTTCATCGGGGTCGTGGAACTTGACAAAAATTTGACATAAAATATAATAAGAGGCATGGTTGCTTGAAAAGATATAAAATTAGAGAAAAAAAATCAGCAACAAAAAAAGAAGAATCTCGTAATACTATTAATGTATTTGCTTAATTCAGTCCGATCAATATTTTTTATTGTTAATGTAAATTTGTTTTAAATTTGTAGTCAAGTTCAGACGGTATCGTAATTTACATTGGAAAAAATGCTATAGTCATTGTATTACTTAAGTTGATTAGACAAGGTCATATATGATTGCCAAGAAAAATCTAAAACGAAACCGTTATGCAAAAACAACTTTTACATATTACAAGAGATTTAATAACAATTTAAAGCTTTTAGTTTGGGCATTGTTACGATAAAATGGATGAAACTCAATGCTTACCAAATGAAAATGCAATGTGCGTATTGGTACTTATGTAATTTTACACAATACGGTAAGGCCAAATTTGGTTGAGCTCTGAGAGCTGATTTCAGTTAACATTTTTAACCTAGGTTACGAATTCTGACTCGGGGTGTATATTCCTTTTTGATGATAAGAAAACGCTACGCAGTAGCGGACATAGAAATTATTTCATAACAGATGCCTATTTGTTTTTATAGAAGGTGCGGCAAAGAGGTTTTTATTTCACTGTCGTGCAGTTCCACAGTATCCGCTTTACAAGAAGAAATTTCTCTGGAATCAAAGATCTTGCCATTAATCTTTAAATTGGAGGTTTAAAAAAATAGATGAGTTGCATCTTGGGTGAGTCTCCAAGAATCTCAAAGATAGCTGCTCCCTACCATCTGTGAGCCAGGAACAGACCAAGTGATAGTGAAAGTTGAAAAGTTTTCGCTATAATTTCCAGTTGAGTGAAAATGCCAATAACTACTTAACATTTAAAAACAAAATCATGTAGTGTTTTTATTTTGAACTTATGCTAATTCGTTCATTCATAAAATGCACTGTAGGTTTCAAGTGAACCGACTTGACTCTCGCAAAATTAAATACAGTACATTTTAGGTAAACAGCTTTCTTGATTGGTCTGTACCTCAAGTTTGGTTTTATTATTTGGCCATAATGTCTGTCTGTATAAGTTTAGGTTCTTAAACTAATAAACTTTATTGCTATTTTATTATTACACCGCACGGGCACAAATTAGAATTTTATTGTTCTGCGTCAGGAATTGTATTAAACGACAGAATTAATTAAACAGGAATAATTTATAGGTAAAGTCACGGTGTAATTAAATGGCAGAGATAAAAAATAATTTTTAAAATTTAAAAGAATTTTTGTATCAGAAAATATCAAGGTCAATTAGTCAAGTTTTTACAAGGTGATACAATTTTATATGTATCATATAATTAATATTGGCACTAATAAATCTATTAGATATCAATATTACAATAAAATGAGTTGACACTTTATAAATTTTATAGTCAAATTAATATCAAAAGACTACGTAATCGCCAAAGCAATTTATGATAATTATACACTTTGCCAAGATAATATTTTTTTTTTAATATTAATTTGTTGAAAAAATTTATGCTGCAATAAATCTCAAGTTGGGTCAGGTTACGATCGTGGAAACCAGCCCTACGGTAGGTAAATGCAGCCTTAGATTCCAAAAATTTGTAAATATAATATTGTGACACCTACAAATTCTTATAAATTACTTAATTTACTCAAGAAGATTGCACAAGTTTTCATACCTAAAATATTTGATGTTTCGTGAAATATTTGGTCAATAATCGTGACTCGACAAAAAAGTATATCTGTGCACTGTGCAGTGTTAATTCGTTTGTCTAATCATGCGCACGGGGAATGGTAACTGAAGATATCTCAAGAGAGTCTTGCGCTAATGATGAAACCGGAATATTGGAATTCTAGAATATGGTAAACCAAGTGGAAAATCAGATAATTGTCGTGGTTGGTTTGCTGGAATCCGAGGACAGAGTTGGAGCAGAAAGAAAGAAATTTGCTTCTGATGAACAAATATTTAGATCAGTTTGCATGGTTTTACAAAATTTCAATTAATTAATTATTTAATTACATTTTTCTAGGACGAATTCAATTTTGGCTGCAATTAAATTGTTAATTTTATGTGTAATTGTACTTAAATCCACGGAACAAAATTAAAAGTGCAAATATCAAATTTTTTATCGAGGTGCAATTTTAACCAGCAATAAATTATTTAAAATTATTAACAAATAAAACACTCCCGTTTTAATTTCCTAAATTAATGCTAGATAAACAGATTTAATCGTTGATCTCATAAATTGATTAAGTTGGACAATATTAATGATGGGGGATTTAAATTAGTTCACATAAACAATTTTTTTTGATTTTTCGATTTTGTCTAATGGCTTTTTAATGCGCTATGTTTGCTAATATTAAAGCTCGACAAATCATAATCCGGGACGGAACTGTAACATTCCTTCAATGGGCGGGCGGTTTGTTTCGTGGGTGCGTTCTTTTACTTGACCTTAAATTTTTAATTTAATCGTTTGATCTTGAAGTCGCACACAACACGCAAGTGACTATCAGGAGAAACGAAATGATTTTTCAAATTTCGAAAAACCCAAGCTTTGCTATTCGGAAGAGGGAGGGAGCGCTGATTTTGGCATCGAACCACTTTTCCGAATTTAATCCCGTTTTTATTTAACTGAAATTTAAATAATAAATGCCATCGGGTGTAGTAAATAATGTAACAAGTAGATTTGTTACAATTCTCAAGTCGATAGATGTCACATGGACACACCTCGATTAGAAGGCTAAACATTGAATTGCATCCATCGCTAATGCGGCAATTTTATCATTACTATCATTGTTCTTATAAAATTGACCTTAAATTTTCGATATTAACACGTCAACATAAAAATGAATGAAAATTCTCAGGTGAGCTATAAACATTCGCAATGAAACAACATTGTAGTTCAAGTTTATGTAGGCTGGTTACATTACTATCGACGTTTTGTGAATTATTCAATAGTTCCTCAGGCCTACGATTTGCCATTCAACATTAAAATTCTATATATGGCCGCAGCTAGATGGATTTTTGATCAAAATCGAGCATTTTATGTAATACCGAGAAATTTTTACTCAGGAACGCTGGAACGCCAAGGTTCTCTGGCCTTCTATAGCTCACTGATAAGAAGCTATAACAAATCTTCTCGAGTGGTTTTGTAATTTTCTGTAAAAATTACAAATTTTCCAGTAAAGGCAATCACCAAATTGGTTTTCAATCGGCAGGAATTTTTATCTTCTCGTTTAACTTGATTCTCAATTCGGCCAATGGGAAACTTTCATTTGGAAATTCGTGCCGGAGGTCTGCAAAGGCGTTTGTGGGCAATAAAAATTACCCCTACTAAATTATAAAATGTAATTAATGACGCAATTAAGCCCTACTCAAATTCTATACTTTGTTAAAAATTTGACGATATGCGTATTATATTTTTATGCTAATGGAAACTATTAAACTGAACTGGATTTTTAATCATAAATTTTATCTACGATTTTACTAATCGTAAAAAGACACACTGATTTACGAGTTAAATCTTTTTACTTGAAATTAATCAACCGTGATTTTTAAGATTTATATTCAAAAATGTACAAAAAGTACCATTTTCTTGGTGATCCTACGATTTGTTGAAGCGAAAGCTAATGAAGTTTGTTAGGGCGACAAATTCTTTTTTTTATGTTTAATAACCACAACAAACAATTTAGGTAGGACTAGACTAGGTTCCGTTTTTCTATTTGTCATAACAATAAATTAAATTGAATGATTTTGTCTCGATTTTAATAATATTGTAGATAATCGTAGGCAGGATTAGAATAATGAATTTAATGAATACCTAATTATTTTATGTACCTACTACTTAAACATTTGTTTTTTTTATTGTATATTGTGAAATATTACCAGCTTTGAAAATTTGAAAATTATCCTTTAAATCCTTTGTACCAAAGTACTGGTCGCGTTCAATTACTATTATACGTGGTTACCACAAGATAATTAATTATTTATAATTTATATTAAAAAATATTTAAAATCTTGAAAATTAATTCATTGCCATAAAAGTAATAAAGCGTAATGAACAACAATGCTAATTACATCTGAAGGATTTTGATATACATCCTGTTGGATGTTCTTAAATGTTAGCTGTTCACTTTGCAGTATATTTTTTAAATTAACTATTTAAATTAGAAAATTTGAATGTGGCGCTTAAACTACTGGTGTAACGGAGACAAGAGCGAATAATTTTTAAGAATATTAACATTTAAAAACTATAAATTAGTAGTTTTAATTTAATTTTGGACAAGTACGGTTGTTCAACTTATTTGCAAAATTAAAAAATTTACTGTTCTGGAGTTCAAACTCGAACCGTTAGGATTGCTACCAAATTATTTGTGCCGTGGTTCGGATTCCACGTTAACCAAGAGAATCTTCGATGAAGGTTATAGGTTAATAGTTTCAAAAATTGTTCCAAGTCATAATGGAGAGTGTGCAACCAGGTGCATATTGCACTTTGCAAGAAAGAAATGTCATCCATTGTCCTTGACACTTTGTACTAGTATTAATTAATATTACCGTTTCTAATGGATACTTTCGATTCATTTCATAGTTGACGAATTATAATGGATTTACGCTGTTCAATTGAATGATTCTAAGTGTACGGATTACAGTTACAAAATTGTTAATATACTTGGGCCAATAATTTATTATACAAACTGACAATACACCGCGGGCTAATTGATTATGCAGTATGAATTTAAATGAAACTAACACCAGTATGGAACGGTTGATCGTCTCAGGATTACAGTTATGCTTTTGCAGAAAAAAGGATCAATATCTTAGATATATGCAAAAGCGTACGGAAAATTCTAACAGTATTTTCTCCAAGCTGGAATAAAAAGAATTTATGTTTTTATGGGCCGAAGCCGAAAACTGGGTCAAAAGGTGTCAAATGCATTTAAACGCACCTGTCAGAAGAACAAAGCTCATTTTTGAGATTTTTTATTTTATTATTATCTGTGATGCTTGTAAATTTGAAAAGCTTTCTTCATAATGTAACGGAATGTCCATTCACACCTAAGGTTTCCATTATTTATAGCCTTTTAATGGTCACGATATCGTAGGAACATAAAAATACCGTTTAAGGGTAACGACATAACATTTTGGTCGAAGAAAGTGGATTTTTCCTGAGAGGATGTATTGAAAATGCGTCGTTTGCACGATTACACAGGCGGCATATAAAGATATGTATCAAAGTGGAGAACAAAATTACTTACACATTGTTTAACCACGAGCAAGGTAAAAACGTATTCGCCTAGAACTAATGGTCTCTTTGTTTGTTGAATAATAGCAACAAATTAAATATTTAAGTGATTGCACATACATATTTAATAATATATTTTTCTATTTTTTTGTTCACGTTAAGCTCTTTCAATTATTTATAAAGACTTTTTATTTTATGAGCAGGAGTTTATGATAATAAGCTACCATCCAGTTTTATTGTCCATTTGTTGAAACATAAAAAGCAACAAAATAGCATTTATATATGCTAATAAATTTAATAATATCACCTTAACGTTAATTCTGCACGTTAAGGACCAAATATGAGCTTAAGTTGCCAATTAAAGGTCGATTATCATTTCTTTTGACAGGCAGGGTTACAGTCTTATATTTTTTATAACTTGAAAATTAACGATAGATACCGTTGAATTTATTCATTAAATTTTATTATTCAATTCTAGACAGTCGCCCCCCCCCCCTGACTTCGGTGTTATTTTAATTTTGAATATTTCTTGTTCTTATGTAATTCGCGGTTTACTTATAATAAGCCAATTGTGGTATAAGGTAATATATCCAAAATTATGCTTCCCACGTGTGGAATGTCCATTACCAAAGCTCTACAATAAATTGACAAACAATACGTGATTATGGATTGAACATCAATGATCAGTTACAATTGAAATGAGAAATATAAATGATTCATTTCTCGCTCAAACCAAGAAAGGTAAATTTAAGAATTTGTGTTACGTTAGCTGTTTTCTTAATTTTAAAAAATTTGACCCAAAAGTTTCGTTTGTAAAGTTTACCGAATACATCAGTGAAAAAGTAAGTGTCAATTTGTAAGAAATTGGAATTATATTCCTTCTGGGCAGTAATGTAAAAATCTTTGTCGTCCTCATTCTGATTTGCACTTACAGTCTCAACCTTGACAAACTGGCTATGTTTTTTTTTGAAAAATAAATTCAACTTGTTAAATCGAAAAAACCTCGATAGCTTATCCGAAACACCACTTGTTAACCGAATCATTAATTGTTTATCTTAAGCTTTTTAGCAGCTTTGTTAACACCAATTTCGATAGCTATCTGCCTCACCAACGGCATTCTTTCGTTTCTTTTATTTAGTCATCGTTGAAGAGTTTGTGTAATCAGATTGGTTCGCATCCAGAAACCGATACCATCAAACTAATTTAATTGTCATTGAAGAAGTGACGCTGCTGTTATTTCGGATGGTTCCCAACAATTAAAAAATTATCGAATCGAGGGGATTCCCAAGCAGCGCCGGTTTACAAATTATCTGTTATAGTTTAAAGTAGCTCGTATGAGGAAACCCAATCCGACCTTTATTCTTACGTTAAAATTTCACTACAAGAACACGAACCTAACACAACATATCTAGTTTTGGAAGAGATTTATGGTTTCTTGAGGAGAAAATAATTACGCAAAGTGTTATTAGATGTTACCACAGTAGGCAACATAAATATTAAAGCGTCCAGCAGCGACGGTCAATTTGTAAAATTTTGATTCGAGGGGGAGGCCACGTCTTTCCGCTAATTAATAAATTAGAAAAAATTTACCAAGCCACTCACCAGCTCTACGAGATAAATATTGCTAATAATAAACTAACAACTTTACCTTCTAATTTCAATAAATTTACATTCAACGGTTTGTCGCGTTTCTATAATGTAACTTATAAGCGGTTAAGTAAAGTATTGTAATATGTAGCAATAATTATTACAAAAATTTTAATGGAAAAAATTCAAAAACCTTATAAATTTCCTATTAATACATGACAGTAGAATTGAATTTATTTCTGTTATTTTTCTTTGTAATTATCTATGCAATTGCAGTGATTATAAAAAATAATATTATTGTAATAGGAACATTATTTATACTTTTACTATTGCAGCCGTCATAATAACTTACAAGCTAATCTTAAATACCAAAACAATAAAAAAAAAAAAAAAATTGGGGTGGTTTTTAATTTTTGGATAATAATATTTTAAACAATAATTTCTTTTTTGGAAAATTACTTACAAATATGAGCAGCAAGGATATAAAACAGGCGCACATGTCTGCGGCGACTTCACATCATCCTGCACTCACTCACTCGTTGACTACGTCCTTACAAACTTCGCGAGCCACTGATTGCGGCTTCGCGACCATACTGCAGCCCGGATCAAACTCTGGGCCGCTTGCTCCGGTCTAGCGCCACTTGATGCACCCTTCACCGCCCACGCCTTTAATTACAATTTTATTGTCTAATAGAAACAAATAAGATTTGATTGTTACTTAAATCAAAATCTTAAAATTGCGAATAAATTTGAAATAGATCCTATTTTAAGTAAACCCCATTGATGAATCATTAACCTTCTTCATATTGAATGTGTTAATGTGGAAAAACCTGCTGTTATTCGTAACAGGGTTAATAAATACCATGATTAGTGACGTTCAATAATGACATGGAAAATATGAAATTTTTTAAAATATTTTTCAGGAAAAACCATCTTGATTCGCCTTCAGCTCCGGAGTATTGAATGCAGACACATTAGCTTATTGATCTATTAAAAAATTGTAAAGAAATAAACTGTATCAGAGTTTCAATTTATTATAATTCAATCACTTTATCCAACCAATTTATTTTGATAAGTGACCATACATTAGTCGGCTATAATGGCGATATAATGCTGACGATTAGGCAGTAGTTGTCGACCAGCCGAAGTGGGTAGTCGCACAAATTTGTTAGGGTTACCATTTGTACCCTTGAAATAAAAAATAAAGTGTTAAAACAACAGACAGTGTGAAAACACAAAGTAATAAGGATCTAGGTAAGTCAAATTAATTAATATGCGTAAAGACCCAGGTTAAAAAACTTATTGTTCTCCGCTAACAATTTGATTAACTTACTTTTTGACTTTTTTGAAATTAATTTTTAATTAAATTTTATTGTATCCTAGCAAAAGCACTCATAAAATTAGTCACAATTTAGCTGTGAAAATTCAGATTATAATTCGGCTGAATTTGGATTGTCCTTTAATAGATTCCTCTTGATTTAATATTTTAGTTTGATTAAATTAAATTCAATCCTCTTTCTCACACAATATTTTTATTTTTGCGTCATTCCACCCAAATCTCGACTATAACGAAATAATCATAAATTAAATGTATTAAACAATTACTTAGATATCAAAGTACAACGTATTTATCAGCAATAAATTTTTTAATAGCCGAATTTACATCATTTTTTAGTAAACGAATTTACATATTTTAATTAAATTTTCAGCTCTATTATTTAAAATTAACAAACAAGTTTAAATGTCAAATTTTAATTCAACTGGACGCGGAATTGATCTAATAAATTAAACTTTATGTGAATATAACGTTATAGTAAATCAATATTTACATCCATAACAATTATTGCCAAAAGAAAAATAAGTGGTTGACCTATAAAATCGAAACAAAAAACACTGTAGAAACTATTTTGTGGGTGCACAAACTACTGTTCTCATGTCAACGTTTATCAAAATGTAGGAGGTAATTGCCTACTGATTTTGAGTGGCCGGCTAATAGCAATACAATAATAAAATTTCATTAAAGGAAAGTTAAATAATTATCCATAAAGCAGGTTTATTATAAAAAAAACATAAATTAAAATTCGGGGGATTCCAGAGTAAAAACTGTCCAAAGTATTTACTATTTTATTAAAGAAACTGAAGTTTTCACCGAAACCGAAAACCACCGAAAAGTAAATTGCATGGAACTCAGTTGTTCCTAATATGGGATAGAGCAGAACTAACCAAACGGGGAAAATCAAAGATTAGGGTAATTTTTTATTGCACAATTTTTCACAAAAAGCAACATTATTTGATTGTAAATTAATATAATTTCGATTAAAAAAATAATAAACGTATATGTACCCGGTATACAAAATAGAAACCAATTTACTTTATTGCATAAAAAAGGAAAAATGAAAAGAATTTTGTCACATTTGAATGTAAGAGCAAAAATTATGATTTATATTCTCATTTTATATAATCAAGATAAGAAAAAAAGGCTTAATATTCAAGAAATGATGAAGTCGTAGTGTAATTTGGCGCCAGGAACTGGTAATAATAAAGAACTTTTTGTGAGCGTTTATTTTGGTAGTATTTTTATTTGTGTTTCGTAAGCTCAAACGAGTTTGCGATCAGATGAAATTTACAATGCAAAATTATGAGTTGTAATTACTCTTCTAGATTTCGCGTATTGGAGATAATTAGGTGCGTGTTGAGTTGATTGAATTCCTATCGTGGTGAACAATTTATGACAACCTAATTGACCTTCTTCGTGCACCTGTTAAGATTTAATAAGTAATAACGATCCTTTGAACAGGTTTAAAAGGTAAATAATTTCGTTAAATCGATTACAGCGCATAACTACAGTTGAGCGATTTTTTAATCGATGAATCAACGACTTTGTCATTTACAATGGAAAACAATGTAAATGTAGACAATTTTAGTATGAAAACCATATTCCTTGATCTGGACCTTGACCATCCATCAGACGGACCACATCCAAGGTGATTAACTTTGTCTTGCCTGGAATAAGAAGACTGGGCAGGGTATAGGAAGTTGGGACATCCACACCCAGATCGACCAAACCAGGTTTTACTAAATAAAAATGAAAATACCGAGAATTCCCAAAATAAAATTTCAAAAATTTTACCAAAATCAAAATTCAGGATGCAATTTTTTTATTTAATACCTGGAAGTAACATCAAAGAAAAAAAAAAAACAATAGCATTTTATTTATATCCAGATTACCATCGAGCATACAAAATTGAACTTAATTCTGATAATTCCCAAATAATCGAATTTTGATCTCAGATATTTGGAAGTTCACAGAATGGGGGTTTTCCCTAAACATCGCTTTCTCTATTATTAAAATAATTAATTCTGTTTAATAGGAATTTTGTCAATATGAAAATTAATTCAAAAATCAATACATTTTGCGATTTTTTTTTGAAATCAGCTCTTAAACTTATGCAACACATCTTACACAGTCGTCGTTAATATTATATACCACAGTGGCGTGGTAGAAGGTAACAATCGGTAAATAATTAAATAAAAATAATAGAAGGTAGTTTAAAAAATCGATTTTAATGTTAATGGTGTCTTTAAAATTGGAAAATTCAAAAACATCCCCTCAATCCCATTTATTTTTGATATTATAATTTTTTGTTATATTAACTTTTTAAATTCCAATTTTACCCCCAATGGAAGATCTAGGATCTGTCCAAAAAATTGCTATAATAATATTATGGTGCGGATTGTGGAATGAGCTCTTTCCCTTTAAGGACCCCCACGTATTGTGCCACAAAAAATTTGTCAATATCATTTGAATCGTTTACTCTATGAGATTCCTTCCGAGGACAAAATGGGCACACCCAGACACAACCCAAGTACATAACTGAACCACATTCTTTAATATTCATCACCTCAATATGATTTACCTTAAGAGACTAAAAGGATACTTAAGGTTAAATTTTATCGATATTTGTAGTTTAATTGCAGGAAATAATTCTGATACAATCCTAATCGATTTGGTACTTTTAAAAAATTTTTTGAATGATATCATTGACAGCAAAACGCAAAGGAAAATTGATTTGAATATTTCTCAGAAAGTTAATTTTAATGCAAAAACAAAAATTACCTTGGAAGAATTTTAATTGTCAACAATCTATTAATACAAATTTATTATGGTCAAGGTTTAACATAAATTACTCATGTGTAGGGTGTGAAAACCGTCACTCCATTGTTTTCTCTATAATATGTGGATGAAATTGGAATTCACCCCAGACCTCGGATCCTCTCAGCTTTCCATTATAAAAAAAGTTGATGCGGATGTTCCGTATCGTTAATTGAGTTGTTATAAGCGTAACCTTCGCGAGAAGAAGTTTGTTTAGGAACAATTAAGCTGATGATGATCTATCAAGTAATCAAGTGTTTCAAAACGCAGCTACGAGCCATATTCTGGCATAGTCATCATTTAAGCTATTAGTGTAATTTTTTGTGGCTTTAAAATTATTAGTTTTTCTTATGCAAGCGAGAATTTGCTTCCGAAATTGAAAGTAAACCGCAATCATCTTAAAGGTGCCCACAGATCAAAATATTATTATGTTAGGTAATAGCAATCTCATTTGAAAAAAAATAGTTACTTAAATTTAATTTAAAAAAAAAGGTGGTTGCAACATAGTAAATTACTAAAAATAAAAATTATGATTCGACATTATTGTTTTTTTGATTTTTTAATCCCTTAAGTACCTTATAATCGGATAAAATGATAATCGGCTACTATATAGGCATTAAAGTATAGTTTAAAGTGTACATTTCAAAAATGGAGAAAAAAATTGCTAATGTAGACGACATCGTTTTTGACATAGAAGTTCTGTTAAAAAATCAAACTGGCGCAATGCTGCTACCATTCCCAAAAATGGATAAAGGTGATGCCCCAATCTGCAGATTTTTTTCGTTACCATCAGGGTGTAAAAACAATGATTTGTGTCCATTCAGACACATTCGTCAAGATAGGAAAGTGGTGTGTAAACATTGGCTGAAGGGCTTGTGCAAGAAAGGAGATGATTGCGAATTTTCCCATATTTACGATTTGGACAAAATGCCAGAGTGCTTCTTTTTCTCCAAGTACAACATTTGCCATAATAAGGATTGCAAATTTTTGCATGTCAACGCCGAAGATAAAATTAAGAACTGCGCATGGTATGAAAGAGGATTTTGTAGGCATGGTCCCTACTGTAAACGTAGACACGTAAGAAAAACTTTATGTCACGATTATCTTGCAGGTCTCTGCTTACTTGGACCTGACTGTAAGAACAGTCACCCGAGGTTTAATTTTCCTGTACTTTCCGACGCAAAAGATTCGACGAAACCGAACACGTCAGTACTCACGTGTACCTTTTGCGGAAATAATGGGCACGTTGTTTCGCATTGTTTTAAAATGAAAATGGCAACTAATTCAAAAACTTCGCCACAAAATGCAGCTTTTAAACCATTGAGCGAAGTTACCTGCTTTAAGTGCGGCGAGAAAGGCCATTACGCCAATAAGTGCACAAAAAATCGTTCGGATCTTTTAGGCAAACAGAATGTATAAAATTTGTGCCAACATGCGATGACTCTTGACTGTCGATCGTCTTATAATTCTTTAATAATAATAAATTTAAGTAAACATATTACGTAATTAAGATTTTGTTACACCCAGAAATATTAACTAGACCAGAAATTTTTTAGTAATAAATTGGAATCGATTAGTCCCATTACTATGCAATAAATGCAGCCTTGATATTGAATTTGCATACCTATGAAATTCCATTAAAATATAGAAATCTTTGAATTTGAAAGATCTTTTGTATTTTCTTGCTATCTGCATAATATAATTTTCATTGTGTATTGCGTTTAACGCATTTGATCTAGTGGAAATATTTAATATCAATGACCTGTTTGAATTAAATAAACTGTGGAAAGTAATTTTCTATTATTAATCAATTACTGTCGTTACGTCTGTTTCGACCTAAAAATTTTTTCTTTCAGGTTTTTATAAATATACCTATCAGGTTCACCTTGGGGCATTTTAAGTTCAAATTCAAAATTTGGTTTCGTGCATATTTTAAATCAATTACATCGACGTTTGGACGTTTATTTGTAAATTATACTAAATTATAAAGTATTGCACAGACGGAAAGGAATAATTTTAATTCTTCAGCTAACCTTGCATTGTGGGGATAAAACTATATAAGCTTTGGTTACCTGTAGGTGCGGCTGCTTACTTTACCACATTTGGCGATTATAAGTGCACAATATGAAGTACTATGTAAGTAACAGTGATTAATTTTTTAATTTTTTTTTTGATCACGAAATGAGGTTAAGAAATAAACCGAAAGTGATGATGTGCTCTTTATTATATTTTTATATTTAAATTAACATTAATTTGCGTGTAGTTTACATAAATAAGAATCCAATTTAACGTAAACCACTTCCGCTACATTTTAACAACTTAATTAGCGTTAAACGGAATATTATTGTACTAATTTCTTGCTTTTGTTTTTCAGATTTTTTGTTTGGCTCTGGCTTCTTCGGTGCTTGCTCAGCAATACTCAACTCCAGTTCCAATTTTAAAACAAATCAACAAGCACAACGAAGATGGATCCTACAGTTACGGTTACGAAGCTGCCGATGGCACGTACAAAATCGAATCCAAATATCCAACCGGGGAAGTTTATGGCAAGTACGGCTACGTCGATGATACTGGTAAAGTAAGAGAAATTGAATACGGAGCGAGTAAACGCGGTTTCGAACCACAAGGTAACGAAATCAACGTTGCTCCTCCAACGCTCAACAGCAACAATTACCAAGCTCGTCCTTTGGCTCCCAACGAGGAAGACGATGGGCAATACCGAGAAGATCCTTCAGTTTACTACAAAGACGATAAATACTCGCAACCAGCTCAACCGACAAGGCAACCATTGTTCAGACACCAATTCAACCAACAACCGGCTCAATCGTATTATCAAGCTCCTCAACCGCAACAACGGCAATACCAAGAGCCAGCCTACCAACAACAAACTTATCAGCAACCAGCTGCTTTCAGACCAGTATCAAAATTCAGTTTCGACGATTTCATTTCAAACAATCAACCGCAACCACAAGCTGCGCAACCTGCTCAAGCGTACTACAACCCTCAACCCGCCTATACTCCAAGATATAATGGTCCATACGCGGCTGGACCAGCCACCATCGTGGATCCCAACTTAGGTTCATACACAGTAAATTATAAAAGATAAAATTAGGTGAATAATCCAAATTTAATATCATGTTAAGCCTACGTTTCCTAGTCTTAAATTTGTAAGTGTACATATTATTGTAACCCAGCCACTTATTATACAATCTCTTATACAATTCTGTTATTTTACCAATTTACCAAGTTTAGCATAACAAAAAAATGCGGTGCCAATGAACTAAATACCTGACAAAATTAACCACCTGTATAGAAAGTGTAAGTTTGTAACACAACAACAGAGGCATGGAATTTGTGATGCAAATATCACATTGCTATATCATGGGTATGGTTTCCTAGATGGGTGGAGTCTCAAACAAAACCTTGATCAATTATTACGGTACAATTTTAATACGTTTCGAATTAGAATTGCTAATTACAAAATAATATTAATTAGAAATAATTGTTGACCTCTTTTCCACTAGTTCAATCAATCTGGAGAGAAGATTAATGTCTGGATGACATTCGTTTACTAATTTTTAATTTTTAAAATGTATAAATTATGCAAAACAAAATTAATTTCTACAGCCAAGTGCTACTGTATTTAAGTATCAAATAAAATTCGACCTTCCAAGATCAACCTCTGTCTAATTTATCTTTTTGAAATTCCATCAACCTTGATGATAATCGCAAAATATTGTTTATTATAAAGTTTGTTTTGTTTCTCCTTTTTTTTTTAAGGGAAAATTGCAATTAAAACGACGATGAGATTCAACATGGATAAGGTGGTAATTATTTTGTACATGCATACGTAATGGAATGGTGTTGTGGTCCCTTTTTTACTATCGGTTGCTTAAATCGACAAATTAAATTTTAATTACCTAGTGTGTAAGTTGGATACCCTTTATGGTGAAAAAAAGAAAAGTAAAACAAATTATTCACATCTCGTAAGTGTGCCGAAATTGTAATTGCGCAATTTTTATATAATTCTAAGTTTTGCTTTCCATTGGAACATGTTTAGAACTTCAGTAAACATTTTGAGGAAAGCAATGTTCTGTAAATTTAGCAAATTTCCTGGTGATATGTAGAAAGTCATCACTTAAGTCTGGGCAAAGATGTCGCTTCTTGGTGTAAGAGAAGAAAATTACTACAACAAAAGATCCTGTTTTCAAAGACATCCCAGAGAGAATAAGGCAACATCCTGGTTGAGATAAATTAAGAAGTAAAAAGGAAGTACAACAATAGAATTCTTTTCAATTGTTATTGCAGATGAAGGTGGTCGGAGATGAAAGACTTTTCCTGGTTGCTTAAATTTTACTGTTCAGTGAACCGCCTGGATGGTAGATCAGGAATCAATACTGTTTGTTCAAAAGTCCTTCACTACTTTCAATATTTTGAGTTAGTTTCAGGAGGAGCTGTCTTCCAAAACTCTCCTTTATGGTTAACAAGGCAAATCCGTATCTTCTGCAGGAGATCGCCAGTTTCTTCGTCACCATTGCTGGTATTCTATCGTGACCTGGAGCTTTGCTGTTGATTGATATCCTGACTAAGCCTACACTGCAAACTGCATTAAGACTTTACATAGCAGATTAGCTGTTTTTCTGGTCTCTCCAGAAAATTTCTGGTCTTTTGCCCCCAGAGAAACTAAAACTGCTTGATAAATCGAAAATTAGTTAAAACTTCCAGAAGCTGTAATTTAAAATGGTTTTCTTCAGCATCAATATTAAACTTGAGCAACCGAAGGTCACCTTTCAAAATTTTGTGCAGTCCGGAATTTTCAATCTAAATTATTACATTAATAACATAAAAAAACTCCAATCTACGCGTATGTCTGCGTAATAATTAAATATCTTTCAAAAATAATTTTTCAACTTTGTTAAGAATTTTAATCGCATCATGTAAAATTGTGAAATTTAAATTTTTTTCCAATTTACAATGTTTACTTTTTTGTTACGAATTACCATTACAATAATTTACTACAATTTAAGAGACCATAAATATACACCTACCTTACAAAAAATAATAAAAACAATTTTTAATATTAATTTTACTTTATACGCATTATTTATTAATTTCAAAATTCTATGGTATGCAGGAAAGTTGCACCAGAATGTTAAATAACCATAGGTATTATAATATGTTATAATTAAAAATCAATATTTTAATTAACGAAAGTAAATCAAAAAAATTTAGAAATATTAATAATTAATTTATTGCATAGATATTTCCAACAAAAATTGTTATATTATAAACCGGTTTCGGCACGATCGCTATAATCATCATCAGTTGCTCGGAAACAAAAGAAGCTGATCTGAAATTACCGAATGGCAATTTGATTGGCTCTAAACCGCCTTTTACATTTTGTTAACTTTTAAACTTTGCAAATCCTAACCTCATGCATATTAAAATCGTGCAGTCTGCAATGTGGTTTAAAAAATTGCACTATAATAAGGCGTTTCCTACTATATAATTCCAAGTACTAACTCAAAAATTTCCATTGTTACAAAATATAAACTATTGAACTTATTGATTTGCATACCAAAAAGTTGCCGATTTTATGCAAATTTAAAATGCACTTTGAAGTTTTCCCCATTGCATTGTAACGAAATTTGGATTACTTTCGTTTCTGATCTGAACTGAATTTGTTTTCCCAAGATAAATTAATTTTCTCGTGATATTATGATAATTAAGTATTGCTAAAAATAAACTGCGAGATGAACTGCCTGACATTGAATCTTCGCATGTGTAATCTTCCAAGCTCGCCTTTGCCTGAAGGTATAGGTCAATGTGAGGATCTGCACGTCAAAATAACCAGCATGCTAATTTGTATCATTTCTTTTAATTATCCGTTTCTTGCATTTAATGAAGTAATCTACGTGAAAAGTCATGAAACTGTATCATTTCAAAAAATACACAATATACATAATAAAATGGTGAAAGGTTTCTTGGCAATCATAGTCTTGTAAGTTACGTGGAGACCAGGAACCACGGGGCTTTGGTTGATTATAGGACCTTGCCCCTACTTCTACTGACATTTTAAGCTTATATATAAGTGATAATTAAACCCCCGCGAGTCTCCAGTTTTGTGCCTTCTTACGAGAACCATAATGCTACTCAAAATTGTAAGTAATTTTCGACTTGTAATTTTTTTTTTAACTTTGATGAGTGACTGTCAGTGGCTCTTCTATTATTTTTTATCGTGTAACTTATTAGGGGTTCGACTTGGAGTGGTATCAAATTTATCTAATACAATCTCATCAGGAAATAACCTTGATTATATAATTAAATGGTTCTTTATCAGTTTGATTTTCTCCTTATTTGTATTGCACGCAGGCCGCTACTTTCCTTTTCGATTATTTTTTCGAATTATTTTATAAGAGGTACGAAACCTGCAAGGAATTTTAAAAGTTTCTATATCGAAAAAAATTATATATTTTCATTTTTTAATTGTATTTATTTATAATGTTACCAATATATGGTATAATTTATTTCATAAAAATGTATAGCAAGTAATGGTAATTAGAAAGTCTAAGGAGACAATATTATAACAGAAAATGAAAATATCCAGTGTAGGCGTGGTTCGACTTACACCAGTTTTTTCAAACGAGATTTACGTATACTGAATTTTTACTTTCGTTGACTTAAAAACCCACTAAACGTTACTTAACAATAATTATACCGCAAAAAATGAGGTGAAATCGACTTTTATTTATAGGTAACCTTGAATTAGTTTAAGTTTAATTTTTTCTCTATGTGCAATTGCAGTTTTTATCACCGAAGGTACTCCACGCCTATAATATTTTGTTTCCTGATCATAATTTATTCTAAGAATTGTTGAAATACTTCGAGTCTGCAGTTTAATTGATTCTAATTTTTTTTTAAATAGTTATTGGTGATTGCTCTGGTCGCTGTGACTGCAGGCCAAGATTTCGATTACGACGATGATCCAAGACCAAGAGCAGCACCCGCCCGAGTTCGGCCAGGATATTCAGGACCAGCCGCACCAAAACCAACCCCAGTAGCCATTTTGAAACAAATTAATCGGTAAAACAACTTTGCAATTATTATTCATTCTTTGTGAAATGTCACGACTTGAGTTATTGTAAAAATTATCTGCATAATATAATATTTCATTAATCTCAAGAACACCCACTTCTCGTTTGACCTTCATGAATCAATTTTTAAACGAACTTTGGTCTTTCAAGTACCATTTCATATAAAACAATTCGATACTTTCAGACATAATGAAGACGGTTCATACACGTACGGTTACGAGAGTGCCGATGGAACTTTCAAAATCGAAACCAAAGCTCCAACCGGGGAAGTTAAGGGAAAGTACGGTTTCGTAGATGATGTAGGTAAACTCCGAGTGGTTGAATACGGAGCAACCAAATATGGATTCGAACCTCATGGCGAAGGAATCACAGTTGCACCCCCAACGTTGGTTGACGAAACCACCTTAAAGGACGGATCCTTCAACCAAGCCTATCAGGATCAATACCAATACCAAGCAGAAGCAGCACCCAGACCTCAACCCAAATATAAACCACGTCCACAACAATTCGACAGTTACTCTGCTCCAGCCCAATTTGCCCCAGCACCCCAGAGAAGTCCAGCTCCAGCCCCACAAAGACAATCATTTGCAGGAGCTTCCCTAACCACCGATATTGAATACGCCCCACAACCCAGACAACCACCACAAGCTGTCCGAAGTTTCCAACCCCAACCCCAACCTAAACAATTCCGTCCACCACCCCAAAAGTTCTCGTTCGAACCTGCCCCAATCCAAGAAGAAGAAAACTACGCAGAACCTGCCCCCAGACCCGCACCAGTACGATCGTTCGCACCTGCTCCACGACCAGAACCTGTCCAATTCGCCCGACAAGCTCCCATTCCCCAACAATACGCTCCAGCTCCACGTCCAGCTCCAGTCACCAGGCAAAGCGGTAGCGGTGGAGGCATTTTAGATCAACTCGCTAAAGACTACGCTCTACCTGACGGAGCACCAGCTTTACATGATATCAGTTTTGGATATTATTAAACAAAATTTAGGTGTAATAAAATTTTTCAAGCTCAACTATTCCTCAAGTCATAAAACACAAAGTTGATATTCAACTTGTAAATTTTACTATGTACTTATATATTGTGATGATCAAGACTTTCTAGAGACGAATAACTGTTAAATTTTTAGAAACACTTCGGAAAATAAAATCAAAATGTTTGATATTATTTTCCGAATTTTTTTTCATATTTCGGCGTTCGACAGAAATGTCTTAAGTTTTAATCACTGAACTGTGCTTAAATTAGTCAATGATTAATAATTATTGTATATTTACACCGTTTAGTGAAATTGTAATTTTTTACTTTGACTTAATTAGACTGTAAATGTAAATAAATATTAATATTATGTAACGGAATTCGATTTTAAATAATTTTTTTCTCGCCGAACTAGAGCGTTGCAGTTACTAACTTGATTTACCATTAGATATCAAAATAATAATAATAATTATAATACGTATGTACCATAATTTTTCATAAAGATTAAGATCTCTCCATTGCTAATAAAATAAAAGCGCCAAATTTCCCACAGAAAATTCAAATCTGAATGTGTTCTCTTGGTGTAGATTGGACATGTACCTACAAATTATACCATAAAGTTACCATTTTTGAAAAACATGCAAGGGGGCACGAAATACCCTTCCTTTAGCTAATAATAAGGCAAATAAAAATCCTGAGGCTAATTAAGTATATTTAGTCCTGGAAGATTAATTATAACGGATTTTAAAGATGGAGCAGCGATGATGATGATTTCTTAAGTCCAGAATCAGAGAAGATGTTTAGATCCCGGTTTTTGATGAAAAAATTAAAAAATAGAATGCGTTTGCAATTTCCATTCTTAAAAACACCAAGGTGAAAAACATCAATAGACTCAGCCTTGCGTTCGGGCGCCAATAATTACAGGTACTTGTCGAGTTTCCGGATTTGATCTTATTGAATGGAATTTTACCAAGTAATAATTTTTTCAATTTAAATGAAAGGGACACTTTTAATAATAATACAATATTTTAGTATAGGTATACGATTAAGCACCCAGCGCCATCTGTGGGGTAAATAGAAAATTTGGATTGAATTTTGGAAGAATAAATTATTTTGATTGTTAATTTGAAAATTTGATTGGACGCACGAAATGTTTTTTGGGGGGCTTCGATACTTCGAATGTCTATGGAATAAAGAAAATCATTTAAAACAATTAGGAGTTCATATTTTAAAATTCAAATAAATGTAGAGTCCTTTGAAATCCAGGAGAGCAAAATTTGACTATTAAATTCCATGTATCCCTTTTTAACCTTAACCATTAAGTTAAACCGTCTTTACATGAACTTAATCGTTTTAGGTCAAGGAATATGAAGCTAAAGTGACCTCTGGTAACCGGACGTCCTGTATATGTTATTGCTCATTTTAATAATTCAAAAAAATATTCTAAAGTATTAAATAAAGAAAAGTTAATATGAAAAGTAAAAAAAATCGAAAAATACTTAAATTAAATTCGGAAAAACTTTGGATATGCGATTAAACCGCAGACTACCATTACACGTAAGTGTAATTTTACTATGAGGAGGTAGCAATCACTGGTAGCGATTCTTGTAGGCAACCAGAGAGAAAGCTCTGCTTAAAACTAAATCTATCGGTAAGTTGATAAAAAATTATTTTTATAAGAAAATTTTTTAAACTTATATTATTTGAAACTTCTCCATATAATTTGAAAATGTCAAAAAGACATTGTAGATTTTTACGCAAGTTTTGAAGTGTAAAAAATAGGAACGGGGAAATTTTGAGCGCCGTTTCTATACCAAATTTCGAAATTTTGAAATATTCGCAACATAAATGCAACTTTTCAATATATTTTATATTTTTTGAATTTTAAATTTAATTTTATACTTTTCTGAATCAAAATTATCAATTTCTATTTTAAATAATATATTGGATATTTTGTATTTAAAATACATATTTTTAATGTATTTCATGGTAGTTTGCCCACCCTTGTCTGCACAATAGTTAATTTGTTTGCTGCACCTTATTAGTTAGCATACATAATAGCTATAGTGCAAAAAGCATTTTTTATTTTATTATAAGGATTTCCGGTAAATTTTTTGCTTTACAGGAAACACTGAATAAATTCTGCAAAAAAACTTGACCTATACCAAGAAAATAATTAAACTGTGATGGATGGACGATGACAAATCTTTCTCAGACAAATAAATCGTAATCAAGGTAAACCAATTTATCGAACTGAGAATTCGTCAAACAGCAGATCCTGCTGTTTTTCTGTGTGTTGAGTGCTCAAATGTCAAGAATTTGGTTGAATATATTTAAAATCGAACAATGTACCGAGTGGTGCAAAATTATAAATCTACAACTTGAAACAAATGCTCAAATAAATTTATTTAATTCCCAGTAACGTTGGGATTGCTAAATATGCATGAGAAATCGAAAAAAAATAGGAATACATTGAAGAATTTGTTGTACACCCCTTTCCGGTTCATCGAGAGTTCTGTCTTGCTTAAGATTAAAAACTATAATGGGATATTATTCAATCGAGTAAATTATTATATTGTGGCTACAAAGGCAGAAACCGATGATAAGTAAGCTGCTCTGCCCATTAAGCGTAAGAAATTCAAAGTAAAAAGCGAGGAAGTCATTTTCCGCAATTTCCACGTGAGGAGCCTGTGTTTGATCCGGAACGGCGTATACAATAAAAATAATTTACGAGGTGACAGCAGGAAGTAAATAACGAGACTGAGATTTCTGCATTAAATCTTATTTTTAGTTTATTACTTTCGCGTGCCTGATTGACAATAAATTGTATGCCAAATTAAAAACGATCATAACCGCTATCGACTAAATTAATTTCTATTTATATAAATACTTTTACTTATGGTTTAGAATTACCACGAGTGTAAGTTATTCGCGCTGCAAATAGAAAAATAAGTTTTGTTTTCAATTGAAAGTTCAGATTAATATGTATTATAAATAATTATCGATTGAATTACTATCGGGAGAATGTGAAATAAATAATACATTACATAACGAGGCGTTTTTAATTTTAAAATCGATATAATATGCACCTTATACTTAAACATTCATACATATTAAATAAAGTAATTGCAACATTAAAAAGTTGGTGCAATTTTTTCCCACGACACGTGCTAAATTTTTGCTAGACTTTTAATATGAATGGCTTTTAATATTTTGACATTTCAATGGGTGTTGTTACTTTGGCAAAGACAATATTAAAGCTGTTTATCATTTTACACCAAAACGATCTTGGTTGGTAAAGTAACTGCATTGTTATAATGGACAGATCCGGATTTATATCCTTTTTCGTAAGCACTGTGGGAAGTCTTAATTATTTTACAAGTAAATCCAATCGGCTATCGAATGATTGTACAAAAACTAGATTGCATTGTCTCGTAATGTAACCTTTTAAAATGATCCATTAAGAAGTAAGTATTCTAATTAAGTTAAAAGTCCAAATCTTAATCATTTCGGGTACGCCTTGCTCTATAAAAATCACCATTTATATTGTTAACATTTGCAAATTGATCTCTCTATCCTGAGAACGATTTTTGATGGATTTAACAAAAAAAGAAATTAAGGTGGGTGTGGTGCGGTGTTAAGCATTCGAATAAATTAATAATTTTACATGCTAATTAAACCTTGACTTCCTATCGACTAATTCTAAAATTTTTTTATTTTTTATATCCTAAGGACAAAATATTTTCACGATTAGGAAATGTATTGTTAATGATTTATTTCGAAATGATTAAAACTCATTTTCAAAAACTCTAATGGGTAAATTATCGGAGCGCTAAACTGATCGAAAATCGTGATGGATAAGAAAATTACGTTATTTATTGTAACCTTAACGTAAAAGTTTTCTTACGATATAGCTGAAGGTCGTCTGTAAAGAACGCTTTGTATTTTATAAGATAATTTTAATTATTGTGTTTGTTGCTTGAATGTAGAAGAAAGTTGTGTCCATTCGATTCACACTAATGAGATAAATATTATTTCATAACCAAGTCAAATATTTGTGATACCAAAAATGTATCACCTTTTTGATAATATAATTACTCGTACTCGTAACGGTTTTTTTTATTACATAAGCTTTTATTAATGTGGTGTACACATAATTAAAATTCTGCTTTGGTAAAATGCAATTATTAAATTTTCTCAGGGAACTGATGCTAAGGAGAGCATAAATAACCAAAAATTTGGTCACAGGGACGACTGTGACATTAATAATTGCCACACCCCGTACCAGTTTTAATTTGGTAAATATTTGGAAGTTCTACAATTATTGTTTTCAAAATTTTTTTCCAATCAATCAAGAAGTCGTTATTAAAAGTTAAATAATTAACAGCTGTAGGCAAATTTATAGAAAACGAATTTATTGTTTGTTTCTAAAATAAAACACAATGAAATTTTAAAATTATTTAATTAATTAACGAGGAAATCCGTTATATCTCGTAAGGTCGTTATCCATGGTGCACGCCATCACGATTTGTGCGAAATATTACTCACAATTTTTTTTGTGAAATTTCGAAAATACGTGCGTGGAGTGTGTACGCATTAGATCACCCTGTATAATATGTAACGCAACATTACACATCGTTACGTGATTATTGGACATTGGAAGGCGTAGTTTTATTTACAAAATGCAAGGTTTGTGAGCATTTTATTATAATTAAAATTTGAAGTGGTGCTCATTTTTCATAACGTTCGAACTTGAACTTTACATATAAAAAGTTGATACTTAATTTTATTAAATGTATTGTGTTGTGAAATCCACTAAGAATTATTCATAATTATTTAGCAGTATTGATTTGGTATAGTTTAGCTAAGGAGAAACCTTGTTGTTGTTTCTATAATTGTATGAATTATTACTTGTGTGCATGGCTCTTAGTTTTTCATTGTAGTTGCCGTACTTTTGTAGGCTAATAAAACATTAATTACTTCAAATTTAATAACAGGATAGTGTTAGTGTGCTAGAAAGTGCCCAATGCAATTAAAACGTCACTTTTTCTTTTGGTCGAGAAAGTACAGGACGAGAGGGTTGATCAATTAAAAGGAGGTTTAATCATGACCTGCTCAATCAAAAATCTTAATGACACGCACGAATGGATTAACAAGCAAGCAAATCCTCCAACATGATTTAATGCTTAATTAAAATCGCGAAAATTAAAATGACGTCCATGAAAGGTAATTGGATCAAATAGCAGCGATATTTTGATATTTTAGGCATTGAAAGCATATACCTACTGTGCCGAGGCAAAAGAATTACATAGATTATCGTGGTCTGACATTTGGTGGTAACTATAGGAGTCCATTAAACTTTTTATTTCACATGATCCCGTGCAAGTCAGTATAACTGCATGTTCAAAAAAAAATTTATATTAAATTTTTTTAAAATATTTCAAGCTGTACATTGTTGACGAAAGAAAGTACCACTATTTTACCTTGATGTAATATTATAATATAATATGTTGCCGTTAGAATATAAAATAAAACTATTATTTCATACTTTAACTAGGTAATATATGCAATATCTAACAATTTTTAATAAAAACCGACAAATCAAATTTTAAAATATCGGCTAAAGAATATTTTCCGCTCGTGCATGCCGGTTTTAAGAAGGCAGTTTCCTTCAAACTCACAGAAAATAGATATTTTCGATACAAGTTAGGAAAAGTAGCATTTCCGCACTAGGGCGGAAAAGTTGTACTTTTCCACACACTTTTGAATATCACAAAATAAAACTTTTTGCTGTATGAATTATTACAAAATAATTATTATGATGAATTTAGAATTACAATTGCAAAACTACACATGGTTATTTTACCATTGTGAGTTATTGAGTGACCTTGACAATCCGATTTAAGTAAATAACCACGTCGCCACTTGTTAGTCAGGAACGTATTTTCAATTAGGAATTTTGATGTGCAATCGCACGTTCGACTTACTAATCCACATTGGCAATATAGCAAGCAAAAAGCGTTGCCTGCCTGAAACAAGTACCTCCTAACGGAAGTGACCGCGCGGCTGGTTGTAAATCGCCATCACTTCGCAATCAGTTGTATAAATAGCTATTTCTTGGTACTAAAAATCTGCGACTCTAATGTCGAACTAGATTATGTTAGGTTCCGACATTCGCTAACGAGTTAGACGATTTAAATTTTCCTGAAGCAATAAATTTGCTACAAGTAAATTTTGTAATCCGTAAAACAGTCGTCGCGTCGTTCATGATACTCATGGCATACCTTGAAATGAGATTGCAATCAAAAATTGAATACAAGTATTACATTTACGATTGCATAGTGAGAGGGAATGTGTGGGGCGATCTAGAATACTTATTGTTATTACTTATTAGTACAACATTTACAAAATCGGAATGTAGCACTTTGGGGAAGGTCAAAAGGTAAACTCCCAAATAAGGTCAAACTTTTGCTTCGGCAAAATCCAGTTTTGTGGTCCCCAAAGTATCTAAAGCCATCAAATTAGATAATTAAGATAATTTTTGAAACTTGAATCAATTTAGAAAGTAAATTAAGTTTCACTTTCGTTAACCGGTACACAACACTAAGTGTTAAAAAATAACTTGTCAAATTAATAACGTCGGTCACGAATTTCGTATTCAGGCTCAAAATTTTAATGCAACGCATTGGTCATTCAGGGCAAGTTGCTACGTGCATGGAAAGCTTATTATTTGTATTGTTTACCATTATGCAATGGCAACACGAGCACACCTCGTATATGGATCAAATTTTCCAGCAGACACAAAATATTTGGTATTTTGCAACTTAAGGACGCAAATCTAAACGATTTCGTAATATATTATGGTCAATTTTTTGGCATTTGATTTTTTATAAACGACATCCGATCGTAATTGAATTAATAAATTTCGTGCCGTAAATCAATAATACAACATTGGACCAAAACAAGTTATGATAAACAAGAAAAATATTACAGCAAACCTCAAGCCGATTATGTAAAAATATGTAGCAAAATTTAAATACGGTGTATTATTTTTAATAATTATAATTTATTTTAAATAGAAATTGTCTTTAAGGCATGAAGTACTTTCACTTTCGAAGTCCTCAGCAATCTCGCAAATAAAATTCGGATTTTTTTGAAATTATTAATCCGCGGTGGACCCCCCTTTTGGATGCTGAATGCAAGTTGCAAATAAAAAGTAGATCTGTCGAAGGATTTCATGCATTGTTAAGCATGCAGCACCAATAATTGTGTGTTTAAAATTTACAATTGTTTAAACTTATTCAACTGAAGTGTTGGTGCATATCAATCACATGTATTACTTGGATCTAATCTGCAATATTTTGTAAGCAGTTTTGTAATTGACATATTTTTATAAAGAAACGCAGAAATATTTTTAATTGTGTTATTGACAGGCAACGTGAGCTTCTCATAAATAAAATGAGACCATTGCGGAGTTACTTGAAAGTTATATACTACATAAATATTTATATAAAATCTCTTCTGATAGGAACTAATTAAAGTTATATAAAAATTTCTTTAACAAAAATATCACATCAATGGAAGTGTGTACATTAGAACAATGAAAGTAAGAGTTTCCTTAATTGCAAAATTTTAAAACCAGATTGAGAAATTAATTAAGAAAAATTATTATCATTATTGCATTGTTACCAGTGAACTTGCAATTAAAGCTGTCTACAAAAATGTAGCTCTCAAAACTTTAAGTGATTTTTTTCTTTTTAATTTGTTCCTGATTGGTATTTTAAAAGTTTTATATCATAATTGACATAAGTATGCTTTCCGGAAGTAGCAGATTTCATTCCTAAACAGCTGGATGAAATTTCCCAAACCTGTGTAGGCAGAGATCGGAACTGGATGCCAATCTTGAATTTAGCTTAGATCTCACTTTCGGTTTTTAATTTTTTATGATTAAAAAGTCGTAAAATTGTCAAGCTTGTAAAAAAATTAAGGCAACGGGAAATTCGATACGGTTCCACAGTCTACATCTTCAGTTTACTCAACCGAATTTTAGTGAAAAACTGTAGACAAATTTGACATGGGCCACAAAGCAATTTTGTTTGCTTCTTGACCTACATTTTGTTTTTCATGACTTATTTAGGTTTCATTTTTCAGGTTTTTAACTGTTTATGCTTACTACGATTGTTACCCGGGTTAGCCCGGTATGAGAAGATGGACATCCACACTGTAAGTTGTTTGAAAACCAGGAAAAATAATCCACTTATTAAGATTTCTATTCGTTTATTTGTTAAGTCTAGTAGGTAGGTATTTATTTATGATATCTGTATAATAATGTATAATTATATTATATTGTACATATTAACAGCTGTTCTGTAATTGAGTTTAAATTGCAGAGCAATTGTATATAAAATTAAGTGAAAATACCACGAAATAGATAAACTCTCTTGCAAACCAGCAACATAATTTGTAAAATTTAATATTGTGTAATCGCATAACATCGGAAAACTTGAAATATTTAGAAAGGCTCTGAACCTTGATTTATCCTAAACCAAAGGATACTAACTTAAGAAGCTGTTATGGCCTGGCACTTGACCCGAAGTGCTGCAGAGCCTTACGATCAGACTCTGTGTCCGTCGATTTGCAAAATAGGAAATCTGTGAAAACAAAAAAATAATTTTAATTCAATTGGCACCTAATTATTATTGGTCTTCACCCAGTTTGGTTTGCGCCCAGTCGCCGCGCCCAGTTGTCCTAGACTGTTGAAAATAACAAGAAGGCAGATGCTTTCCTTTTAATTTTTCCAATGCACACATCATCCAGCACCTTGGGTGTGGATGCTTAAATTGAGGAGAGAGTAGTCCACACCCGGACGTCAAGGTCAGCAAAACCATGACTTTTAATTCTTTTTCTAATTGTAACTGAGATAACAATGGCTTTAAAGGTCGGGAGGATTGAATATCAACTATGAAAGGATTTTCCAGAAGTTTCTCGTCTTTTGCGTTTTATTTCTCATAATTTCAAAAATTCGCTGTTGTTTTTAAATTTTAACGTCAGGAGCTTCTGGCATTACGTATAAAAATCGTGTTGACAAATAAATTGAAAAGATACCATCCTGACTGATGATGATGTAGGTTGTCGTGACAATGTCAACAACATTGTATGGAATGATGAAGCTCTGCTATAGAAATTCATCACAAAGCGCTAAGTGCTCAATAGTTCTGGAATGGAGAGATAAGAAATTCGAATAGAATAAATTATTATCTAATACGCAAAAACATTAATTTTGTCAATCAGCCGATTATTGCCAAACTTGATAATAAATATATCATCTTTGGCACCAACAAATTTTTTACTTTCATTAGTCTTTTATGTGTTTCACTTTCACTCTAATATACTTAAGGTTAATTAAAATTTTTTACCTTGATTTTTATTAAAAACAAATACCATCAATTACAAAATTTTCCCATAACATCAATAAGACTTCTGTTACATTTTAATGGCGAATTTAAATAATAACACTAAAAAAATTGAGTTAATTACGTAATGTGCAGCAATTTTTAATTTAAGTGTAATAAACACTTAAAAATTTCTTAAGATTATAAACAATGTATTAGAATTCCTTGTGTTCAGAGCAACTATCCAAACACGGTACATTAATATTAACAATTTCTTCAGCTTCAGAGTTCCCCTTCTTAAGGAGGTACACAGGTTATAAAGAGTAGTGCAACTTACGTCTCAAATACATTTGTTTATTACCACTTACTAACAATTTAGTGACTGTCTGATATTGTAAAATTAAAAAGTGTTAAATATTAGTTGCAGTTAGTGCCAAATTGGATAAATTTTTCAAAATGAATCTAAAAGTTACTGTAAGTTTTTCCCACATTTTTTTAAATTTGTAATTTAATGGAAAGTTAATTGTGTATTAAGACGACTTTCCTGCAAATCACTTTTCATCTTCTTAGAAATTAGCTTAATTAAAGAACAATTAAAACTTATTTAAAAAAATTACAACTTGACCTCTTTATATTACTATTTTATTGTTGTAATTCAACTTCAATTTCTCTGACTTGCAATTGTAATTTATAATTTATAAAAAACTGCGGAATATACAAGGCTGGAATAAATCAGAAAAATTAAAATGTTTACCGTTTTGTAGTGCAAAATTTTTATGACGTAATAAACCGATCAATTAATTATAAAAAATAAACCAATTATTATTTAATAGGAATTTTGCTTAATTTCTATAATGGCATGACTAATTTTTTAAATTTCTTTCCTTAAAATGTTAGAAAGTTAATAATTTCTATTTAGCTGATTTGTTTGTGTATATTTAATTAACAAATTAATTTTTTTCCTGGTTCATTCAAGATTGTTATTAAGTTTTATTACCGCTTATCATTTATTATTATAGGCTGATTAATTAAAATAATTTCACTTACTGAAACCACGAACGTGATTAACCTGAGTTATCGAGTAGCAACGTTAACCTGATTCGTAATAATTAAATATCAATTTATTTAAATTTGCAAAACAAGTAATTATAACAATTTACCTCGATTCGGTTTTAAAATTACGCAAAACGAATTAAACTGAAAAATCCAGGTTTATTACTAAAATTCAGTTAATTAAGTGACAAAATTTGAAAGTTGGCAAAATATACAATAATAAAATTATTATTTATTGTTGTACACAGTAATAAATTTTGTCGTGTAAAATGTTTAGTGTAGTTGGTAAATAAATTAGTGTTAAATTTTAGTGTAAAATTATACACTAGTTTATTTTTAACACTAAAACTTCTCTATATAGATGGAATTGAACTCGATGGTAAAATTAGCACAATGAAGAGTAAATTTCTTTCTTAATAGTGTTCGGCGGTTTGGTGTCATGTATCAAATATTTATTCAAACATAAAATTCGCAGAAAGAATGACGATATAGGCTCCGGATAGTCGGGATATAAATAAAAGTATCTCATATTATTGTAGGTAAGTGATATTGCTTATTAGTTTAACCAGCAACTTAGTACGGTAACGTTGGTGCTTTTAAATTTTTTTAAACAAATTTAAGATATATGTAGTTCCGTATCCAGAAAACGCTAAACTGCTGTTTATATGATTTACTTTTACAAGGTTTGATTATAATATTTAATAGATACACATTTTATTATATAATTTTTAGAAATGGGTACAACGTGAAGTATGGACGCAAGATTTCTAAAAAGTAATTCGTAGATTGTAAGTATTATTGTCTTTAATAAATTATGACTTGCAGTGAAGAATTAGGAGAATTATATCCCGGATTACAAATAAATTTCGAAGAATTATTTGAACAAGTCGTAAACAAAATAAATTATATTACAAAGCCAATGGAAAATTAAAATGGTAGAAACGAAATCAAGTTTTAAGTGGTAGTATGGAACTTAATATTTTTTCATATTGCTTATTAATAATTATTTTTAGATAAGGGACAAGACAACTATTGCGGATTGCGAAATTGCACTAAAATATTATCGAGTATGTATTTTTAATGTATTGTTTTATGCAATTAACTCGTGGTAAATTAATAAAAAAATTACGTTTAAACACGGAAATTCCGACGTTCTCTAAAATTCTGATCACATTTTTTAATGATACTTATAATTCGGTCTGTTCTGAATTTTCGGTAGCCGGAATTTTTGTCTTTAAATGTTACGTTTTTATTAATATTACGTTGAGTTAATTGGGTGAAAACACACTAGCAATGTAAATTTTATTACTAAATAAAGAAATATTCACACTACATTAAGTTTTTTTTAAACCTATTTAGTGTATTTTAACCAGAAGATTAATCTGAAGTATACCTAAAATAGTGTAAATTAATTTCTATTTTAACACTAAATTTTGTTTAGTGTACTCTAAATAAGGTTGACATTTTAACAAACTTTAGTGAACTCATTACACTACACTTAATTAAAATTGTTAGTGTAAAAATTTACACTAAATTGAGTGGACCTATATGAACACAAGCTAGTGTTCTTTAGTGTAAAATTTTTACTCTATATTTTTTACTGTGTATGTATTATAAAATCGCATTGTTTCTCATATTATATCATACACAATAAACAAATAAGTTAACAGTTAATTACATTCGCAGTGATTTTTGTTCACATCAATTGTTTATTATAAATTTGATGAGCCTAAAACTATTGCAAAATTTTCAGTTTTTACTTAAAATTTCGAAATATTAACTCGTGGAAATTTAGGAAACACTAGGAAGTGCTTAATATTTATATGTGAAGGTTTTGAACATGTGAAAATTATTGCGATACATTTCTATGGTTAATATATCGGGTATTAATTACTTTCGTCAATTATTTTCACCGGATTTCTTCGATTTTTATTATTACCATCTGTAATGCTCATTACCATATTCCTTACATAACAACTTTTCGATATTTTTATATAAAAATTAGAAATCTTAATTTTAAATCAGGGGCGTGTGTCCTTCGTTGTCCTTTGATGACCTTAATACAGCACGAGCTACAGCTAACTTATAGATGAACATTTTATTACTGCAGTGTCATTTAAAGTGGTTCGGGAAAAAACATTTTCACGATTGAATATGCAGTAAAAGTGCAGAAGCCATCGATATATCATCGCAGCAAGTACAAATTGAGGCCCTCGACATCTCAAAACAACCAGATGGGGTTGATATGTGCGTCAAACCAAACGGAAGTGAACAATAAAAATTAAAAATCTTGAACTCAAAAAAGTTTTAATGCGTGGGACGTGCTTATCAAAGGATTACACAGAATAAATTGACAAGGTTGTGTCTCGCTGGGCCTGACGTTTTCCTAGTAATTTATAGAAATTATTAATACTTGAGAGGTGAAACCACTTTCGATACCAAGCTGCTGTGCAGTCGTGTGGGTAACCTAGAACCTACAAGCTAGCTGGCAGGGCGATTACGTTATATAATCAGATCTAGTTCCTGCTTGTTATTTTAATGTTGACTATCTAAAAATATTATTTATTATTATTAAAAATCAGAACCATAAAAGTTGAACAATGCCTTTAGAAGTATCGTGCCTTATGTAACGGTTTACTTATTGGACGATTTTTCCAGTTTGAAAACTACACACAAAAGCTAATTCCTAAGCTTTATGTAATCGCGGTAGATCGATTTCTTTAGTAATACAGATATTATGATATTATGTACACAAGGAAAGTACGTTGTCACGCAACTGCGCTTGCAACGTTTTTTAAGATTTTTTGCATCGGTCACTTTTCGTGTCCAATGGATTATGTGGATAAAATGTACCGTACAGATCCTTGGCTTAATAACAAAATTTTGCATGATATGTTTAACTTTTACTTTCAAAATTTGTCATGTAGAAAATTTATGAAAATGCATAACAAAAAATGTTTTTAAGGACGATTAACGTGCAGCGATGCACGCACTGCGCTTTCTTAAAACAAAATATTACATTAATTTAAAAAATTAACAAGGCACTTAGTTTCGGTAATTTAAAGAAACTTACACGATCGTTATCACCCAATTACCTTTTTGTCTAAAAGCAAATAATAAGCCAAAAAAATTCAATATTCCGTTTTTTTTTACTTTCTATCGGCAAAATTATAAGTTAACGTAGTTTAATTAATCAAAATAAACATGGAATTTAACTGTTATTGTTCTATCACGATTTGTTGGGCAAAGCCTTTTTTTAATTTGCAAATATTGCATACCGCAACTTTTAATATGATTGATTGTAGTCATCAAATCTGAGCCGTTTACTGCGTAACAAAATTTTCATTTGGAAGGTAAACCTGTTAATCTTTGCAATTTCCAACTTTTTAAATTAATTAATAATGCAATATTAAATTAATACGATTTATTTTGCGTTAAAAGTTACAAGAAGAACGTGAATAATAAATTCATTTTCTAAGACCACGTACGCAGATATTCCAGCGTCGTCGTTACAGCATGTAACCTTTTAGAAAGGATTTTTAATTGAGTCATGTAACAGAAAACGAGATCTGATCAACTTATTCATAGAAGAAAGTGTACCAAGTGCAGTGGAAACCAAACTGCATTGTAGACAATGAGAAACTGAAAAGTTAGGTTAGGAAGTTTCCAAACAAAGAAGAGGTGACCTTCATTTTCCTAATCGTATGGATGTAACGTTTTATGGAATCGATTTGCCCTTCTTCGGGCAGAAGTGAAAGGACGGTCCTTGGAGGACTTACCGATGACATGCTGACGTAGGAAAGGTCATCTAATCCAGGGGTCACTCTCCAGATAACCCTTGTATTCGCACGGCCCTGGAAGCTTTATTCTCCTCAAGAAGTCAGTTGCTCAAGCTGAAGTCACCTTGTAACTTTACCTGAATTTTCATTTTTGTAATTAAAAACTTGAATGGCAAACAAACGTTTTCTTGAAATTAATTAATTATATGGAAATACATAAATCGAGATTATAAAAGCTTGCTGACAAGAATTACCTAACTACATGTGGAGTTGCAATTCAAAAGGTCAGTAGTTCGATTTGAATTGAACAATGTCGGATAATAGTGAATATTCTCACGAGGAATCGTAACCAGTGTAATATAAGAAGAACGGCTCATTAATAACTTCAAAGGTTTTCTAGATACGCAACGTACATTAATAATACAGCGAGAATCTCACGAAAATTTGCGTACACTTGGGTAACTTATAAGCAATTATGAACTTTACGCCATACAAACAATAATTAAAACACATTTTATATACCGACGAATGGCGCCCAACGTGGGGGCTAAAAAAGAATTGATTCGTTGATTTATTTCCGGTTTCGTTTCCGATCCACTGTTGAGGTCTCCAAGCAAAATGTAGGTTACTCGCGAATTCCAACGTGTCATCGTGTAGTTAATCCACAAAAAAGTTCAAAACACATAAATTAGTGTAAATTATATAAGAAGTACATATTTAGAAGTATTTAGAGCCGCAATGCAGGAAGTGGACACTAAAAAAAATTTTCGTGTTAGAGAATAGCGGAGTGCAAAAGAACATTAAATTATTAAGCAATTTCAGGTTTCAGAATGAAAATTTTTATTCTTTATAGTGTCAAGGTATGTTTAATGTTTTAATTAAGTGAAAATTACGTAATTAAAAGAGTAAAGTACGTTCAACTTAATTCTGAAAAAATTTGAAAAATTACATATAATTTAATGAAGCAATTCGAATTAATGAATGATAAAGCGAACCATAAAATTTTATTACGACTGTTAAGATCCGGTGTTTTGAGAGGTCTATAATTATTTCGATTAATTAATTTGATCACATTCCGGATACACAATAAATCCGTATTTGGCAACAGTAGATTGTTCGTGATACAAATAAGCTGCTGAAAATTACCTTGACAGTTCAAAAACGATTTTTATCTTTTTATAACCAGGTAATGAATTTGTTGAATAAAATTCAGTACGCCCTCACGATGTTATAATTCCAAGACGACCTTCACCTAATCACCTATTGATCTGCAAATTATACTCTTTAAATTATTCGACCGGTTTACTACAAAGCGTGGTAATAATAACGCCTTCTAAATTAGTTGCGGATGTAATTTCCTAATCATAAAGAAGAAATTAAATTTGCAATCGATAATTTACACGGTAGGTCTGCTAATTTATTGAAATTCAATTTATTACGCCAATAAATCTCACATTAGCATTGGAGAGATGCTTGAAGAGGTCGAGTGTACCATTGTGCCCCAACACTACGCTTTTCACGTAGAAAACAACTAATAATGCGAATGCTGTACATTATTATAAATCAAACCTACACAAAAATTTGAGGTGCGAAAACCTAGAAACTTAATTTTTGACGCCTAGCATTGTTTCAATGTAAAATACAATCGGGTAGGGTCACACATTGAAGAATCATTGACAATTCAACGAAACGGTTACAATAACTTTTTCTTATGTGTAAAAGTAGTTTAAATAGAATGTAATCGAATGGTGTCAAACATTTTCCTAGTTTTCGTATTTCTCATAAAAAAATCTTAAGCAATCAACTTTCTCAGTATGGAACATTAACTTCCTATGGAAACTGGATTTATTTGTTTATTCCAAACGCGTACACATTAAGCTATAGTAAGAGTTTCCAATAAATTAAACTAATTAAATACATCGCTGATCAAGTAAAACGCATCCGCGTTTTTTTATTTGATATTTTGAATCGGTGATGCAAGAAATTAACATGTACAACCCGCAATTTTGAAGACACACGATTTATGGGCTGTTCAAGTATAACCGATGATTTAGATTTCGTATGTCCTAAAGTGGCTAATAAATTTTAAAAAAAGAAGGTAAATTTCCTTGATCGAACGATTAAACCATGTACCAAATTTAATTATTTTATGCAAATGCCAAATCTATTAATTACGGACGCCAACACATCTTCCACTTGTTGCAAAAACATACCTTCTCTGCTGAACTAAATTAATTTAGAGCACTTCAGCACTGTTTTAGTCGGGGAGCTACCCAACTTGGCTCATTAATTTCGTTAATGATTTCCTATTAGTCTTGATGAGATGTTTACATCCCATGGCCAAAGCGATTACATTATTTTTCAATGTTTACCCATGAGGATTCCGTCCAATATATTGAAAGTAAATTAAAAGTTGGTACCTCACCCACCTCCTAATGCGTCGAATTGAATGAGCTTCCTTTTACTTCTTTGTGCACCGGTGCACCAATTTATGTGTGCATAGGAAAATTGTTATGGACATTTCCCCATTAAGCATTTCAAGTGGGTTCCAGATGGGTGTGGTGATTTCGATATTCCATAGATAATAGATGTCTACACTGACTAGTCGTGCACGGCCTACGGGTCCCGAGTGTGGCAACAATATATTTACTCGACTTAACAGCGTTTGCAACATTTGAAATAGCTGCCCAGCCGAGCATATGATCAGCCAAACTTTGAACAAACTTTTCTTAACCTTTCCATCCAAAATTGCAAATTTTAAATTACGACTCAACTAAAAAGCAAATATGTAACAATTATACATCCAGTTTGCGCGTAAAAGTTCAAGGTAATTAATTAGTCAAGTGGAAAAATACATGAAAAGTCTAATATTATTTTAATATTTTGCACATTAATCTTTACGATTAATAAAATTTGTGTTCCAGTTTTGCAGCAATTAAATAAATTACATTTTAACGAGACACCCGGTATATAGATACTTAATTACAAAAATATATTTTTATCGATAAAATCAAAACAATCGGAGAAAGCTCTATTTACATACGAGCAAAAAATTTATCCACTAATTGTATATAATTTTTACGAAGCAGTTAGCTTTGTCGTACTTTTTTCTATTTTTAATGAAATTGTGCGGAAATCATAATTACGTTAATTATATTTTTTAACAGACAAAACAAACGCTTTTTACTTTGTTTGCATTTCTTTAAAATTCTCATTGGACTGAAAATATCATGACAATTGCAACGATTAATTAAACTGTTGCAATTCTTAGCAAGAACTTTTAATTTCGCTTAAGAAATAATTGCTCTAATTAAATTTAAGTGGTAATTAAATAAAAAAATAGCGCGATACTAAATCACATATTTTTCAGATATGGTTATTTGTTCTATGTGGAACAACGATAATTGATAGATTAGATGCACGTCGAGTTCCAGTGCACCAAGTGGCCGAAGAACAAGAAGAAGAATCCATTCAATATTACGCCGCTGCCGAACCCAGAGAGGATGCCCAACAGCGAGGTGGGGTAGTTTACGTCTCTGCCGACCAATACAACGGCCTCTACGGTCAACCAACTGCAGCTCCTAGGGTTTCCCAAAACAGCTACGTTCAACCCCAAGCCAGAATTTCGCAAAACCAAATCAAACCTGGTAGAGCAAAGGAAACGCCCAAAGCTCCACCAGTCCAAACGTTACGGAATTACAACAAAGTAAACGACGACGGTTCTTTCACCTTCGGCTACGAAGCCGCCGACGGTAGTTTCAAGGAAGAAACCCGAGGAACCGATTGCGTGGTTAGGGGAAAATATGGTTACGTAGATCCAGACGGTAACAAAAGAGAGTTTACCTATGTTTCTGGCAATCCATGCGATCCAAACGCGCCAAAAGAAGAAGAAGATGTTCCAGAAGAAGAAAGTAACGAACCCGAAAACTTACCAGCAAATTATCCTTCCAAACCAGTAAGACCTTTAAGACCCTTACCAGCTAAACCCGCTGTTACCTTTTTCCAAAACGATTATCAACAAGATGAAGAGGTTCAACCTGAACCTGAGCAAGTATTGAGACAGCAGCCAGTTCAAGTAAGTAAAGAGTGTTGGTGGTGTAATTTGTAATTAATTAACAAGTCAGTTCCATCGAGTGACTAACATCCTAATTTCTTTACTCTCTACTTACACTTCAAGGTTCTTTCATCGACTTCTCTAATACATACTTACTATTTTAACTTTACATGGATGAGTAACCGTCATACATCCTCATTTCTCGTATCATCATCTCTTTCTGTGTTTAATTTGTGTTTTTAAACGTTTTTAGTCGTACACTGTGCGTCCACAATATATAACGCGACCACAATACCAACATCAGCAACAACAGGTATCGGAAGGTTTGGCACACAGTTATCAACGACCCAGACTGTTATCGCCGACGACTCCCACATCAATCATTTACAAACAAAGCGCTAGTCCAATAAACATTACACCGCGACCTCTAACTGTACCCACAACCCAAACCGAACTGCCAGCAACAACGTACAGACCCCAGTTGTTGCAAGTTGCCGTAACACCCAGACCATCCTCTTTATACACAAAACAAATATCAGTAACCCCACGACCCGCATTCCTTCCATCCACCGTATCCCCGGTACCCCTATCAATAACACGTGGTAATCTTGATTTTGAATCTGAATTCCAGAGGTTCCAACATGATAATAGCGTACTTTCACAGTCACCTAGCCCCGTTCCAAAACCCGCACCAAAGTTACCGAAAGTACCATCGTCGACGGCCGCACCAAATCCATCCGGGCAAGTATACTCTTCAGAATTGGTCTTCGACCCGTCAACAGGTTTATACAACACCCAACTGTATCAAACGTTGCCCCAAAGCGAAGGAGATTTCACGTTCAACCATAACATCCAACCCTACGTGCATCAACCACAACAGCAACAACTTATCCCACAATACCAACGACCAAGCAATCCGTTGTACAGAAGTCTGAAACCACAACCATCGACGCAAACGTTATATCAGCAACAACAAACCGACTTGCAATTCCAAAACTCTGCTCAATTATACGCGCAACAACAACAACAAAGGCAACAAAAATTAAAGGCACAATCCCTTAAACTTCAGTCCTACCAACAGCCTTCGAACCCAACCCCGCAACCACAACAGCAACAACAGCAGCAATATTACTACGTCCAACCAGCTTCGTTCCAACAACCCCACGGTTTAGTCGGCGGGGGCGTTCTCGAAGACTTCCTGAGAGGTCAAGGTTTAAGCTACTATTAGTGTAAATAAAATGTGATGTTAAAAAAATTGTAAACTTTTATTATTGCAAAAATGTGGAATGTGGACTCAAATGAAAAAAATTAAGACTTCGTCGACATACAAATTAGTGTGAAGGTAAACGGATCGACCTTAGCGGTTCCTTCAGTGAAAGTCCGTGTGCTTCGATATTAGAACGTGAGCAAAATCGTCACGCCCATCTTACACAACATCATAACAACTAATATGCAGGCAAAATTTTACAAAATTGTAGTGTAATTGGTGTAAAGCGATTATACTTTTAAAGTAGAAGTTTTATTAATCAGCCACTTTCTAGGACACGACCAGGAATTCTTGTTAATATTATTAGTCACAAGGTCGTGCAGAAATTATATCAAATTTCCTTTATTGTAATGCATGCGCCTTCAACGTGGAAAACCAGTCGACTTTCGTCTATAATCTTTAAATATTTTTTAAAAAGTAAGAATGTGCCTTAATTTTCTCGAATTGCCAAATAATATCTTCCATGTGCTGTTATTTGTATCTTTTGAGCACTAATCTATTTATGTTATTTAAATTGTAAATACATAAAAATGATCAACATTATGTTAAGATAAGATTGTTTTATTAACTGATTTTAATATTATTTTGTATGAAGCTTGCGATTTTATTTGCACAATTTAATAAAAGTATGTTAAATTATTATCTTTCAATTATGATCTATGGCGACGACAAAGAAAATTTAATAATTACTTTTATTAATTTAATCAATAATTATAGACTTTCGAAAACGTTTTCCTTCTCGACTTTCTTTCTATTATAATTATGTTACCCTATCTGGAGAGAAATTATTTTGTGGCTTTACACGTATCGACAGGCTTATGTAAGGAAACTTCGTGATAATTACACCTAGGAATCGATACCATTATTTTTATACTACTTGAATTGCTTCAATTGGTGTTGTTAACGCAAACAAGGAAGTAATATCATGTAAATAAATGCATCGGTAAAAAATTCCACCTTTAAAATCTACATCAAGGAAATTTAAGGATAAATAATTCAGTGCCAACAAAAGTGATTCTATTAAAAGTGAAAGAAATTGGAAAGGCAAATCAACTAAATTGCACTCTTCTCGTAAAAATATTTATTGAATTGTATCATGCGTTTCAATCTCAAATGGTCAAAATTTAAAATTGCAGCTAATTAAAATGGCAAAAGCTCTTAAAATTATTATAAAATTAGAATGATTTTCAAATTAAATTATTTAAGCACTTTGTATTTTTATATTTTATTTATGATATTAGCTAATCACCTTGTAATTTTCCAAACTTTAATTTAATCCAATAATAATTTTTTTTAGTTTAGTACCTATATAGGTAACGAATTCAATTAGGTCTCTCTCGAACCAAATTTTAATAAATTTGTAGTCCTAGTAAGAATCACTTATCAAACATTTTACAAAGGAAGAAAAATAAACTGATTAAATTATAAAATGCTAGAGAAAAAAATTATTATTAGTTTATATAGTCGCAGGCAAGTCTCCTTAACTATTGGACTATAATCCAGTTACCAACGGGATTTTAAGGACTATTTATAATTCTTCTTCTTCAATGTGTCCTCACAACATTGCTGAACATGTAATTATTTTACCACATAATTTCCTCATAGATCTAAATTGAATGACGTACAGATTTGGTAATATCGTGTGCGATTGGTTGCAGCATTAGTTGTTAATTTTCCTAAAATAATATTTATTAGTAGTTATATGCTTTCCCACAGGACTAATCTATCGCTAGCAGTCCTGCATTTAATAAACAGAAAATATCTAAGAAAGGTAAGATTTGGTAGCCTCAATAATTTTTTCACGTGTTCTCCCGCATTACTACAAGTTTAATTTTGTAATATTTAATTTCAATTGATTCTTCCTTTCTGACGAGTACCCCAACCTTCCCGGTCTCCGGGTCATATTGGTAGAAAACTGATACCTTTTCAAATATAAAAGCAAATTAGCTACAACTTTAATAATTAAAATAAAAAATACAAAAAAAATAAAATTTTTATTTTTCTGATCTCTTTTATTTTATATTAAAGATTCATAAAAATATTAACAAAGATGTAGCATCGCTCAGCACTCTGTTTCAGTAAATTGCATATTTTAGTCTAAAACATTATGTTGAGAGCCGATTACTTTCTGGCCGATCGTATAGAAAAAAATATATAGAAAGTTCGAACTTTCTCCCCTACATTATTGTTAAGAACAACGTAATGTATGTATTTACATACATAATTATAATAGAATGTACCATTGCCACTGTATTTTAATTAAAACTATTGAAACAAATACCACCTAACAACAGTCTTAATCACCACGAGTATGTTCCCAAATCAGGACTAAATTTAGATCTTGTATTTTTGAAAATTTTATTTTTAATTTAAAGCAGAACTGGTAATATAATTAAAAAAACCTATAGAACGAACTTTATTAATAGCAAGGATAATATTATTAAAACAATAATTAATATAATATTATAATAATAATAATAAAATAAATTTAAAAAAGGTGGAAATGAATGAATAGTGCCATATTCAAATACAAATTTCAAAGCTTCACGAGAAAAGCGCAAACTGGGGTTTCGGTCAGATGTAGTTTGCAATGACTAATTAAATAAAATAATCGAAGTTATTCCAAATAAGTTTCAAAAGTTATTATAGGACATTTAAATTTCCAAATAGTGATGCTTTCTAATACTAAAGTTTTAAATGTTCAGTAAACTGTGCTATTTTTCCAACTTCATAAAGAATTTTATTTGCCTCTGCAAAATCTTCATCTGAAAAAACTTTAGATTTTACACTTTTATTTTTTCGGGTCTATAATCACCAAAGGTGTTAACCTTCCGTTTTTTTCAAAATCCGTGAAATATTTACATGGTGATTTTATTACGTAAATTGATGTATTTCGATGCGGAGTGTTCGAAAAATACGCGTGGGGTTGCGGGAAGTTTACAAAACCGAAGAAAATGTAAGAATACGATCGAGCGAAATCTACTCCGATTTGGCAAAGTTTAAAGCAAAATAAAATAATAAATATCATAGTTACGGGAAAACTGCGTGCGCCAATCGAATTTTCTTCTAAATCTACATCAGAAAACGCGGAAAAAGCTGGGGATTTCGTACTTTCATTTTTTGGGGTCAAAAAACTTCAAAGGGGCTAACCTTCCGTTTTTTTCAAAATCCGTAAAAAATTTACATGGTGATTTTATTACGTAAATCGATGTATTTCGATGCGGAGTGTTCGAAAAATACGCCTGGGGCTGCGGGAAGTTTACAAAACCGGAGAAAAATTAACAATAAGATCGAGCGAAATCTGCACCGATTTTGTAAAGTTTAAAGCAAAATAAAATAATAAATATCATAGTTACGGGAAAACTGCGTGCGCCAATCGAATTTTCTGCTAAATCTACATCAGAAAACGCGGAAAAAGCTGGGGATTTCGTACTTTCATTTTTTGGGGTCAAAAAACTTCAAAGGGGTTAACCTTCCGTTTTTTTCAAAATCCGTAAAAAATTTACATGGTGATTTTATTACGTAAATCGATGTATTTCGATGCGGAGTGTTCGAAAAATACGCCTGGGGCTGCGGGAAGTTTACAAAACCGGAGAAAAATTAACAATAAGATCGAGCGAAATCTGCACCGATTTTGTCAAGTTTAAAGCAAAATAAAATAATAAATATCATAGTTACGGGAAAACTGCGTGCGCCAATCGAATTTTCTGCTAAATCTACATCAGAAAACGCGGAAAAAGCTGGGGATTTCGTACTTTCATTTTTTGGGGTCAAAAAACTTCAAAGGGGTTAACCTTCCTTTTTTTTCAAAATCCGTAAAAAATTTACATGGTGATTTTATTACGTAAATCGATGTATTTCGATGCGGAGTGTTCGAAAAATACGCCTGGGGCTGCGGGAAGTTTACAAAACCGGAGAAAAATTAACAATAAGATCGAGCGAAATCTGCACCGATTTTGTCAAGTTTAAAGCAAAATAAAATAATAAATATCATAGTTACGGGAAAACTGCGTGCGCCAATCGAATTTTCTGCTAAATCTACATCAGAAAACGCGGAAAAAGCTGGGGATTTCGTACTTTCATTTTTTGGGGTCAAAAAACTTCAAAGGGGTTAACCTTCCTTTTTTTTCAAAATCCGTAAAAAATTTACATGGTGATTTTATTACGTAAATCGATGTATTTCGATGCGGAGTGTTCGAAAAATACGCCTGGGGCTGCGGGAAGTTTACAAAACCGGAGAAAAATTAACAATAAGATCGAGCGAAATCTGCACCGATTTTGTAAAGTTTAAAGCAAAATAAAATAATAAATATCATAGTTACGGGAAAACTGCGTGCGCCAATCGAATTTTCTGCTAAATCTACATCAGAAAACGCGGAAAAAGCTGGGGATTTCGTACTTTCATTTTTTGGGGTCAAAAAACTTCAAAGGGGTTAACCTTCCGTTTTTTTCAAAATCCGTAAAAAATTTACATGGTGATTTTATTACGTAAATCGATGTATTTCGATGCGGAGTGTTCGAAAAATACGCCTGGGGCTGCGGGAAGTTTACAAAACCGGAGAAAAATTAACAATAAGATCGAGCGAAATCTGCACCGATTTTGTAAAGTTTAAAGCAAAATAAAATAATAAATATCATAGTTACGGGAAAACTGCGTGCGCCAATCGAATTTTCTGCTAAATCTACATCAGAAAACGCGGAAAAAGCTGGGGATTTCGTACTTTCATTTTTTGGGGTCAAAAAACTTCAAAGGGGTTAACCTTCCGTTTTTTTCAAAATCCGTAAAAAATTTACATGGTGATTTTATTACGTAAATCGATGTATTTCGATGCGGAGTGTTCGAAAAATACGCCTGGGGCTGCGGGAAGTTTACAAAACCGGAGAAAAATTAACAATAAGATCGAGCGAAATCTGCACCGATTTTGTAAAGTTTAAAGCAAAATAAAATAATAAATATCATAGTTACGGGAAAACTGCGTGCGCCAATCGAATTTTCTGCTAAATCTACATCAGAAAACGCGGAAAAAGCTGGGGATTTCGTACTTTCATTTTTTGGGGTCAAAAAACTTCAAAGGGGTTAACCTTCCGTTTTTTTCAAAATCCGTAAAAAATTTACATGGTGATTTTATTACGTAAATCGATGTATTTCGATGCGGAGTGTTCGAAAAATACGCCTGGGGCTGCGGGAAGTTTACAAAACCGGAGAAAAATTAACAATAAGATCGAGCGAAATCTGCACCGATTTTGTAAAGTTTAAAGCAAAATAAAATAATAAATATCATAGTTACGGGAAAACTGCGTGCGCCAATCGAATTTTCTGCTAAATGTACATCAGAAAACGCGGAAAAAGCTGGGGATTTCGTACTTTCATTTTTTGGGGTCAAAAAACTTCAAAGGGGTTAACCTTCCTTTTTTTTCAAAATCCGTAAAAAATTTACATGGTGATTTTATTACGTAAATCGATGTATTTCGATGCGGAGTGTTCGAAAAATACGCCTGGGGCTGCGGGAAGTTTACAAAACCGGAGAAAAATTAACAATAAGATCGAGCGAAATCTGCACCGATTTTGTCAAGTTTAAAGCAAAATAAAATAATAAATATCATAGTTACGGGAAAACTGCGTGCGCCAATCGAATTTTCTGCTAAATCTACATCAGAAAACGCGGAAAAAGCTGGGGATTTCGTACTTTCATTTTTTGGGGTCAAAAAACTTCAAAGGGGTTAACCTTCCTTTTTTTTCAAAATCCGTAAAAAATTTACATGGTGATTTTATTACGTAAATCGATGTATTTCGATGCGGAGTGTTCGAAAAATACGCCTGGGGCTGCGGGAAGTTTACAAAACCGGAGAAAAATTAACAATAAGATCGAGCGAAATCTGCACCGATTTTGTAAAGTTTAAAGCAAAATAAAATAATAAATATCATAGTTACGGGAAAACTGCGTGCGCCAATCGAATTTTCTGCTAAATCTACATCAGAAAACGCGGAAAAAGCTGGGGATTTCGTACTTTCATTTTTTGGGGTCAAAAAACTTCAAAGGGGTTAACCTTCCGTTTTTTTCAAAATCCGTAAAAAATTTACATGGTGATTTTATTACGTAAATCGATGTATTTCGATGCGGAGTGTTCGAAAAATACGCCTGGGGCTGCGGGAAGTTTACAAAACCGGAGAAAAATTAACAATAAGATCGAGCGAAATCTGCACCGATTTTGTAAAGTTTAAAGCAAAATAAAATAATAAATATCATAGTTACGGGAAAACTGCGTGCGCCAATCGAATTTTCTGCTAAATCTACATCAGAAAACGCGGAAAAAGCTGGGGATTTCGTACTTTCATTTTTTGGGGTCAAAAAACTTCAAAGGGGTTAACCTTCCGTTTTTTTCAAAATCCGTAAAAAATTTACATGGTGATTTTATTACGTAAATCGATGTATTTCGATGCGGAGTGTTCGAAAAATACGCCTGGGGCTGCGGGAAGTTTACAAAACCGGAGAAAAATTAACAATAAGATCGAGCGAAATCTGCACCGATTTTGTAAAGTTTAAAGCAAAATAAAATAATAAATATCATAGTTACGGGAAAACTGCGTGCGCCAATCGAATTTTCTGCTAAATGTACATCAGAAAACGCGGAAAAAGCTGGGGATTTCGTACTTTCATTTTTTGGGGTCAAAAAACTTCAAAGGGGTTAACCTTCCGTTTTTTTCAAAATCCGTAAAAAATTTACATGGTGATTTTATTACGTAAATCGATGTATTTCGATGCGGAGTGTTCGAAAAATACGCCTGGGGCTGCGGGAAGTTTACAAAACCGGAGAAAAATTAACAATAAGATCGAGCGAAATCTGCACCGATTTTGTAAAGTTTAAAGCAAAATAAAATAATAAATATCATAGTTACGGGAAAACTGCGTGCGCCAATCGAATTTTCTGCTAAATGTACATCAGAAAACGCGGAAAAAGCTGGGGATTTCGTACTTTCATTTTTTGGGGTCAAAAAACTTCAAAGGGGTTAACCTTCCGTTTTTTTCAAAATCCGTAAAAAATTTACATGGTGATTTTATTACGTAAATCGATGTATTTCGATGCGGAGTGTTCGAAAAATACGCCTGGGGCTGCGGGAAGTTTACAAAACCGGAGAAAAATTAACAATAGGATCGAGCGAAATCTGCACCGATTTTGTAAAGTTTAAAGCAAAATAAAATAATAAATATCATAGTTACGGGAAAACTGCGTGCGCCAATCGAATTTTCTGCTAAATCTACATCAGAAAACGCGGAAAAAGCTGGGGATTTCGTACTTTCATTTTTTGGGGTCAAAAAACTTCAAAGGGGTTAACCTTCCGTTTTTTTCAAAATCCGTAAAAAATTTACATGGTGATTTTATTACGTAAATCGATGTATTTCGATGCGGAGTGTTCGAAAAATACGCCTGGGGCTGCGGGAAGTTTACAAAACCGGAGAAAAATTAACAATAAGATCGAGCGAAATCTGCACCGATTTTGTAAAGTTTAAAGCAAAATAAAATAATAAATATCATAGTTACGGGAAAACTGCGTGCGCCAATCGAATTTTCTGCTAAATGTACATCAGAAAACGCGGAAAAAGCTGGGGATTTCGTACTTTCATTTTTTGGGGTCAAAAAACTTCAAAGGGGTTAACCTTCCGTTTTTTTCAAAATCCGTAAAAAATTTACATGGTGATTTTATTACGTAAATCGATGTATTTCGATGCGGAGTGTTCGAAAAATACGCCTGGGGCTGCGGGAAGTTTACAAAACCGGAGAAAAATTAACAATAAGATCGAGCGAAATCTGCACCGATTTTGTAAAGTTTAAAGCAAAATAAAATAATAAATATCATAGTTACGGGAAAACTGCGTGCGCCCATCGAATTTTCTGCTAAATCTACATCAGAAAACGCGGAAAAAGCTGGGGATTTCGTACTTTCATTTTTTGGGGTCAAAAAACTTCAAAGGGGTTAACCTTCCGTTTTTTTCAAAATCCGTAAAAAATTTACATGGTGATTTTATTACGTAAATCGATGTATTTCGATGCGGAGTGTTCGAAAAATACGCCTGGGGCTGCGGGAAGTTTACAAAACCGGAGAAAAATTAACAATAAGATCGAGCGAAATCTGCACCGATTTTGTAAAGTTTAAAGCAAAATAAAATAATAAATATCATAGTTACGGGAAAACTGCGTGCGCCAATCGAATTTTCTGCTAAATGTACATCAGAAAACGCGGAAAAAGCTGGGGATTTCGTACTTTCATTTTTTGGGGTCAAAAAACTTCAAAGGGGTTAACCTTCCGTTTTTTTCAAAATCCGTAAAAAATTTACATGGTGATTTTATTACGTAAATCGATGTATTTCGATGCGGAGTGTTCGAAAAATACGCCTGGGGCTGCGGGAAGTTTACAAAACCGGAGAAAAATTAACAATAAGATCGAGCGAAATCTGCACCGATTTTGTCAAGTTTAAAGCAAAATAAAATAATAAATATCATAGTTACGGGAAAACTGCGTGCGCCAATCGAATTTTCTGCTAAATCTACATCAGAAAACGCGGAAAAAGCTGGGGATTTCGTACTTTCATTTTTTGGGGTCAAAAAACTTCAAAGGGGTTAACCTTCCGTTTTTTTCAAAATCCGTAAAAAATTTACATGGTGATTTTATTACGTAAATCGATGTATTTCGATGCGGAGTGTTCGAAAAATACGCCTGGGGCTGCGGCAAGTTTACAAAACCGGAGAAAAATTAACAATAAGATCGAGCGAAATCTGCACCGATTTTGTAAAGTTTAAAGCAAAATAAAATAATAAATATCATAGTTACGGGAAAACTGCGTGCGCCAATCGAATTTTCTGCTAAATCTACATCAGAAAACGCGGAAAAAGCTGGGGATTTCGTACTTTCATTTTTTGGGGTCAAAAAACTTCAAAGGGGTTAACCTTCCGTTTTTTTCAAACTCCGTAAAAAATTTACATGGTGATTTTATTACGTAAATCGATGTATTTCGATGCGGAGTGTTCGAAAAATACGCCTGGGGCTGCGGGAAGTTTACAAAACCGGAGAAAAATTAACAATAAGATCGAGCGAAATCTGCACCGATTTTGTAAAGTTTAAAGCAAAATAAAATAATAAATATCATAGTTACGGGAAAACTGCGTGCGCCAATCGAATTTTCTGCTAAATCTACATCAGAAAACGCGGAAAAAGCTGGGGATTTCGTACTTTCATTTTTTGGGGTCAAAAAACTTCAAAGGGGTTAACCTTCCGTTTTTTTCAAAATCCGTAAAAAATTTACATGGTGATTTTATTACGTAAATCGATGTATTTCGATGCGGAGTGTTCGAAAAATACGCCTGGGGCTGCGGGAAGTTTACAAAACCGGAGAAAAATTAACAATAAGATCGAGCGAAATCTGCACCGATTTTGTAAAGTTTAAAGCAAAATAAAATAATAAATATCATAGTTACGGGAAAACTGCGTGCGCCAATCGAATTTTCTGCTAAATGTACATCAGAAAACGCGGAAAAAGCTGGGGATTTCGTACTTTCATTTTTTGGGGTCAAAAAACTTCAAAGGGGTTAACCTTCCGTTTTTTTCAAAATCCGTAAAAAATTTACATGGTGATTTTATTACGTAAATCGATGTATTTCGATGCGGAGTGTTCGAAAAATACGCCTGGGGCTGCGGGAAGTTTACAAAACCGGAGAAAAATTAACAATAGGATCGAGCGAAATCTGCACCGATTTTGTCAAGTTTAAAGCAAAATAAAATAATAAATATCATAGTTACGGGAAAACTGCGTGCGCCAATCGAATTTTCTGCTAAATCTACATCAGAAAACGCGGAAAAAGCTGGGGATTTCGTACTTTCATTTTTTGGGGTCAAAAAACTTCAAAGGGGTTAACCTTCCGTTTTTTTCAAAATCCGTAAAAAATTTACATGGTGATTTTATTACGTAAATCGATGTATTTCGATGCGGAGTGTTCGAAAAATACGCCTGGGGCTGCGGGAAGTTTACAAAACCGGAGAAAAATTAACAATAAGATCGAGCGAAATCTGCACCGATTTTGTAAAGTTTAAAGCAAAATAAAATAATAAATATCATAGTTACGGGAAAACTGCGTGCGCCAATCGAATTTTCTGCTAAATCTACATCAGAAAACGCGGAAAAAGCTGGGGATTTCGTACTTTCATTTTTTGGGGTCAAAAAACTTCAAAGGGGTTAACCTTCCGTTTTTTTCAAAATCCGTAAAAAATTTACATGGTGATTTTATTACGTAAATCGATGTATTTCGATGCGGAGTGTTCGAAAAATACGCCTGGGGCTGCGGGAAGTTTACAAACCGGAGAAAAATTAACAATAAGATCGAGCGAAATCTGCACCGATTTTGTAAAGTTTAAAGCAAAATAAAATAATAAATATCATAGTTACGGGAAAACTGCGTGCGCCAATCGAATTTTCTGCTAAATCTACATCAGAAAACGCGGAAAAAGCTGGGGATTTCGTACTTTCATTTTTTGGGGTCAAAAAACTTCAAAGGGGTTAACCTTCCGTTTTTTTCAAAATCCGTAAAAAATTTACATGGTGATTTTATTACGTAAATCGATGTATTTCGATGCGGAGTGTTCGAAAAATACGCCTGGGGCTGCGGGAAGTTTACAAAACCGGAGAAAAATTAACAATAAGATCGAGCGAAATCTGCACCGATTTTGTAAAGTTTAAAGCAAAATAAAATAATAAATATCATAGTTACGGGAAAACTGCGTGCGCCAATCGAATTTTCTGCTAAATCTACATCAGAAAACGCGGAAAAAGCTGGGGATTTCGTACTTTCATTTTTTGGGGTCAAAAAACTTCAAAGGGGTTAACCTTCCGTTTTTTTCAAAATCCGTAAAAAATTTACATGGTGATTTTATTACGTAAATCGATGTATTTCGATGCGGAGTGTTCGAAAAATACGCCTGGGGCTGCGGGAAGTTTACAAAACCGGAGAAAAATTAACAATAAGATCGAGCGAAATCTGCACCGATTTTGTAAAGTTTAAAGCAAAATAAAATAATAAATATCATAGTTACGGGAAAACTGCGTGCGCCAATCGAATTTTCTGCTAAATCTACATCAGAAAACGCGGAAAAAGCTGGGGATTTCGTACTTTCATTTTTTGGGGTCAAAAAACTTCAAAGGGGTTAACCTTCCGTTTTTTTCAAAATCCGTAAAAAATTTACATGGTGATTTTATTACGTAAATCGATGTATTTCGATGCGGAGTGTTCGAAAAATACGCCTGGGGCTGCGGGAAGTTTACAAAACCGGAGAAAAATTAACAATAAGATCGAGCGAAATCTGCACCGATTTTGTAAAGTTTAAAGCAAAATAAAATAATAAATATCATAGTTACGGGAAAACTGCGTGCGCCAATCGAATTTTCTGCTAAATCTACATCAGAAAACGCGGAAAAAGCTGGGGATTTCGTACTTTCATTTTTTGGGGTCAAAAAACTTCAAAGGGGTTAACCTTCCGTTTTTTTCAAAATCCGTAAAAAATTTACATGGTGATTTTATTACGTAAATCGATGTATTTCGATGCGGAGTGTTCGAAAAATACGCCTGGGGCTGCGGGAAGTTTACAAACCGGAGAAAAATTAACAATAAGATCGAGCGAAATCTGCACCGATTTTGTAAAGTTTAAAGCAAAATAAAATAATAAATATCATAGTTACGGGAAAACTGCGTGCGCCAATCGAATTTTCTGCTAAATCTACATCAGAAAACGCGGAAAAAGCTGGGGATTTCGTACTTTCATTTTTTGGGGTCAAAAAACTTCAAAGGGGTTAACCTTCCGTTTTTTTCAAAATCCGTAAAAAATTTACATGGTGATTTTATTACGTAAATCGATGTATTTCGATGCGGAGTGTTCGAAAAATACGCCTGGGGCTGCGGGAAGTTTACAAAACCGGAGAAAAATTAACAATAAGATCGAGCGAAATCTGCACCGATTTTGTAAAGTTTAAAGCAAAATAAAATAATAAATATCATAGTTACGGGAAAACTGCGTGCGCCAATCGAATTTTCTGCTAAATCTACATCAGAAAACGCGGAAAAAGCTGGGGATTTCGTACTTTCATTTTTTGGGGTCAAAAAACTTCAAAGGGGTTAACCTTCCGTTTTTTTCAAAATCCGTAAAAAATTTACATGGTGATTTTATTACGTAAATCGATGTATTTCGATGCGGAGTGTTCGAAAAATACGCCTGGGGCTGCGGGAAGTTTACAAAACCGGAGAAAAATTAACAATAAGATCGAGCGAAATCTGCACCGATTTTGTAAAGTTTAAAGCAAAATAAAATAATAAATATCATAGTTACGGGAAAACTGCGTGCGCCAATCGAATTTTCTGCTAAATCTACATCAGAAAACGCGGAAAAAGCTGGGGATTTCGTACTTTCATTTTTTGGGGTCAAAAAACTTCAAAGGGGTTAACCTTCCGTTTTTTTCAAAATCCGTAAAAAAATTACATGGTGATTTTATTACGTAAATCGATGTATTTCGATGCGGAGTGTTCGAAAAATACGCCTGGGGCTGCGGGAAGTTTACAAAACCGGAGAAAAATTAACAATAAGATCGAGCGAAATCTGCACCGATTTTGTAAAGTTTAAAGCAAAATAAAATAATAAATATCATAGTTACGGGAAAACTGCGTGCGCCAATCGAATTTTCTGCTAAATCTACATCAGAAAACGCGGAAAAAGCTGGGGATTTCGTACTTTCATTTTTTGGGGTCAAAAAACTTCAAAGGGGTTAACCTTCCGTTTTTTTCAAAATCCGTAAAAAATTTACATGGTGATTTTATTACGTAAATCGATGTATTTCGATGCGGAGTGTTCGAAAAATACGCCTGGGGCTGCGGGAAGTTTACAAAACCGGAGAAAAATTAACAATAAGATCGAGCGAAATCTGCACCGATTTTGTAAAGTTTAAAGCAAAATAAAATAATAAATATCATAGTTACGGGAAAACTGCGTGCGCCAATCGAATTTTCTGCTAAATGTACATCAGAAAACGCGGAAAAAGCTGGGGATTTCGTACTTTCATTTTTTGGGGTCAAAAAACTTCAAAGGGGTTAACCTTCCGTTTTTTTCAAAATCCGTAAAAAATTTACATGGTGATTTTATTACGTAAATCGATGTATTTCGATGCGGAGTGTTCGAAAAATACGCCTGGGGCTGCGGGAAGTTTACAAAACCGGAGAAAAATTAACAATAAGATCGAGCGAAATCTGCACCGATTTTGTAAAGTTTAAAGCAAAATAAAATAATAAATATCATAGTTACGGGAAAACTGCGTGCGCCAATCGAATTTTCTGCTAAATGTACATCAGAAAACGCGGAAAAAGCTGGGGATTTCGTACTTTCATTTTTTGGGGTCAAAAAACTTCAAAGGGGTTAACCTTCCGTTTTTTTCAAAATCCGTAAAAAATTTACATGGTGATTTTATTACGTAAATCGATGTATTTCGATGCGGAGTGTTCGAAAAATACGCCTGGGGCTGCGGGAAGTTTACAAAACCGGAGAAAAATTAACAATAGGATCGAGCGAAATCTGCACCGATTTTGTAAAGTTTAAAGCAAAATAAAATAATAAATATCATAGTTACGGGAAAACTGCGTGCGCCAATCGAATTTTCTGCTAAATCTACATCAGAAAACGCGGAAAAAGCTGGGGATTTCGTACTTTCATTTTTTGGGGTCAAAAAACTTCAAAGGGGTTAACCTTCCGTTTTTTTCAAAATCCGTAAAAAATTTACATGGTGATTTTATTACGTAAATCGATGTATTTCGATGCGGAGTGTTCGAAAAATACGCCTGGGGCTGCGGGAAGTTTACAAAACCGGAGAAAAATTAACAATAAGATCGAGCGAAATCTGCACCGATTTTGTAAAGTTTAAAGCAAAATAAAATAATAAATATCATAGTTACGGGAAAACTGCGTGCGCCAATCGAATTTTCTGCTAAATGTACATCAGAAAACGCGGAAAAAGCTGGGGATTTCGTACTTTCATTTTTTGGGGTCAAAAAACTTCAAAGGGGTTAACCTTCCGTTTTTTTCAAAATCCGTAAAAAATTTACATGGTGATTTTATTACGTAAATCGATGTATTTCGATGCGGAGTGTTCGAAAAATACGCCTGGGGCTGCGGGAAGTTTACAAAACCGGAGAAAAATTAACAATAAGATCGAGCGAAATCTGCACCGATTTTGTAAAGTTTAAAGCAAAATAAAATAATAAATATCATAGTTACGGGAAAACTGCGTGCGCCCATCGAATTTTCTGCTAAATCTACATCAGAAAACGCGGAAAAAGCTGGGGATTTCGTACTTTCATTTTTTGGGGTCAAAAAACTTCAAAGGGGTTAACCTTCCGTTTTTTTCAAAATCCGTAAAAAATTTACATGGTGATTTTATTACGTAAATCGATGTATTTCGATGCGGAGTGTTCGAAAAATACGCCTGGGGCTGCGGGAAGTTTACAAAACCGGAGAAAAATTAACAATAAGATCGAGCGAAATCTGCACCGATTTTGTAAAGTTTAAAGCAAAATAAAATAATAAATATCATAGTTACGGGAAAACTGCGTGCGCCAATCGAATTTTCTGCTAAATGTACATCAGAAAACGCGGAAAAAGCTGGGGATTTCGTACTTTCATTTTTTGGGGTCAAAAAACTTCAAAGGGGTTAACCTTCCGTTTTTTTCAAAATCCGTAAAAAATTTACATGGTGATTTTATTACGTAAATCGATGTATTTCGATGCGGAGTGTTCGAAAAATACGCCTGGGGCTGCGGGAAGTTTACAAAACCGGAGAAAAATTAACAATAAGATCGAGCGAAATCTGCACCGATTTTGTAAAGTTTAAAGCAAAATAAAATAATAAATATCATAGTTACGGGAAAACTGCGTGCGCCAATCGAATTTTCTGCTAAATCTACATCAGAAAACGCGGAAAAAGCTGGGGATTTCGTACTTTCATTTTTTGGGGTCAAAAAACTTCAAAGGGGTTAACCTTCCGTTTTTTTCAAAATCCGTAAAAAATTTACATGGTGATTTTATTACGTAAATCGATGTATTTCGATGCGGAGTGTTCGAAAAATACGCCTGGGGCTGCGGGAAGTTTACAAAACCGGAGAAAAATTAACAATAAGATCGAGCGAAATCTGCACCGATTTTGTCAAGTTTAAAGCAAAATAAAATAATAAATATCATAGTTACGGGAAAACTGCGTGCGCCAATCGAATTTTCTGCTAAATCTACATCAGAAAACGCGGAAAAAGCTGGGGATTTCGTACTTTCATTTTTTGGGGTCAAAAAACTTCAAAGGGGTTAACCTTCCGTTTTTTTCAAAATCCGTAAAAAATTTACATGGTGATTTTATTACGTAAATCGATGTATTTCGATGCGGAGTGTTCGAAAAATACGCCTGGGGCTGCGGCAAGTTTACAAAACCGGAGAAAAATTAACAATAAGATCGAGCGAAATCTGCACCGATTTTGTAAAGTTTAAAGCAAAATAAAATAATAAATATCATAGTTACGGGAAAACTGCGTGCGCCAATCGAATTTTCTGCTAAATCTACATCAGAAAACGCGGAAAAAGCTGGGGATTTCGTACTTTCATTTTTTGGGGTCAAAAAACTTCAAAGGGGTTAACCTTCCGTTTTTTTCAAACTCCGTAAAAAATTTACATGGTGATTTTATTACGTAAATCGATGTATTTCGATGCGGAGTGTTCGAAAAATACGCCTGGGGCTGCGGGAAGTTTACAAAACCGGAGAAAAATTAACAATAAGATCGAGCGAAATCTGCACCGATTTTGTAAAGTTTAAAGCAAAATAAAATAATAAATATCATAGTTACGGGAAAACTGCGTGCGCCAATCGAATTTTCTGCTAAATCTACATCAGAAAACGCGGAAAAAGCTGGGGATTTCGTACTTTCATTTTTTGGGGTCAAAAAACTTCAAAGGGGTTAACCTTCCGTTTTTTTCAAAATCCGTAAAAAATTTACATGGTGATTTTATTACGTAAATCGATGTATTTCGATGCGGAGTGTTCGAAAAATACGCCTGGGGCTGCGGGAAGTTTACAAAACCGGAGAAAAATTAACAATAAGATCGAGCGAAATCTGCACCGATTTTGTAAAGTTTAAAGCAAAATAAAATAATAAATATCATAGTTACGGGAAAACTGCGTGCGCCAATCGAATTTTCTGCTAAATCTACATCAGAAAACGCGGAAAAAGCTGGGGATTTCGTACTTTCATTTTTTGGGGTCAAAAAACTTCAAAGGGGTTAACCTTCCGTTTTTTTCAAAATCCGTAAAAAATTTACATGGTGATTTTATTACGTAAATCGATGTATTTCGATGCGGAGTGTTCGAAAAATACGCCTGGGGCTGCGGGAAGTTTACAAAACCGGAGAAAAATTAACAATAAGATCGAGCGAAATCTGCACCGATTTTGTAAAGTTTAAAGCAAAATAAAATAATAAATATCATAGTTACGGGAAAACTGCGTGCGCCAATCGAATTTTCTGCTAAATCTACATCAGAAAACGCGGAAAAAGCTGGGGATTTCGTACTTTCATTTTTTGGGGTCAAAAAACTTCAAAGGGGTTAACCTTCCGTTTTTTTCAAAATCCGTAAAAAATTTACATGGTGATTTTATTACGTAAATCGATGTATTTCGATGCGGAGTGTTCGAAAAATACGCCTGGGGCTGCGGGAAGTTTACAAACCGGAGAAAAATTAACAATAAGATCGAGCGAAATCTGCACCGATTTTGTAAAGTTTAAAGCAAAATAAAATAATAAATATCATAGTTACGGGAAAACTGCGTGCGCCAATCGAATTTTCTGCTAAATCTACATCAGAAAACGCGGAAAAAGCTGGGGATTTCGTACTTTCATTTTTTGGGGTCAAAAAACTTCAAAGGGGTTAACCTTCCTTTTTTTTCAAAATCCGTAAAAAATTTACATGGTGATTTTATTACGTAAATCGATGTATTTCGATGCGAGGTGTTCGAAAAATACGCCTGGGGCTGCGGGAAGTTTACAAAACCGGAGAAAAATTAACAATAAGATCGAGCGAAATCTGCACCGATTTTGTAAAGTTTAAAGCAAAATAAAATAATAAATATCATAGTTACGGGAAAACTGCGTGCGCCAATCGAATTTTCTGCTAAATGTACATCAGAAAACGCGGAAAAAGCTGGGGATTTCGTACTTTCATTTTTTGGGGTCAAAAAACTTCAAAGGGGTTAACCTTCCGTTTTTTTCAAAATCCGTAAAAAATTTACATGGTGATTTTATTACGTAAATCGATGTATTTCGATGCGGAGTGTTCGAAAAATACGCCTGGGGCTGCGGGAAGTTTACAAAACCGGAGAAAAATTAACAATAAGATCGAGCGAAATCTGCACCGATTTTGTAAAGTTTAAAGCAAAATAAAATAATAAATATCATAGTTACGGGAAAACTGCGTGCGCCAATCGAATTTTCTGCTAAATCTACATCAGAAAACGCGGAAAAAGCTGGGGATTTCGTACTTTCATTTTTTGGGGTCAAAAAACTTCAAAGGGGTTAACCTTCCGTTTTTTTCAAAATCCGTAAAAAATTTACATGGTGATTTTATTACGTAAATCGATGTATTTCGATGCGGAGTGTTCGAAAAATACGCCTGGGGCTGCGGGAAGTTTACAAAACCGGAGAAAAATTAACAATAAGATCGAGCGAAATCTGCACCGATTTTGTCAAGTTTAAAGCAAAATAAAATAATAAATATCATAGTTACGGGAAAACTGCGTGCGCCAATCGAATTTTCTGCTAAATCTACATCAGAAAACGCGGAAAAAGCTGGGGATTTCGTACTTTCATTTTTTGGGGTCAAAAAACTTCAAAGGGGTTAACCTTCCGTTTTTTTCAAAATCCGTAAAAAATTTACATGGTGATTTTATTACGTAAATCGATGTATTTCGATGCGGAGTGTTCGAAAAATACGCCTGGGGCTGCGGCAAGTTTACAAAACCGGAGAAAAATTAACAATAAGATCGAGCGAAATCTGCACCGATTTTGTAAAGTTTAAAGCAAAATAAAATAATAAATATCATAGTTACGGGAAAACTGCGTGCGCCAATCGAATTTTCTGCTAAATCTACATCAGAAAACGCGGAAAAAGCTGGGGATTTCGTACTTTCATTTTTTGGGGTCAAAAAACTTCAAAGGGGTTAACCTTCCGTTTTTTTCAAACTCCGTAAAAAATTTACATGGTGATTTTATTACGTAAATCGATGTATTTCGATGCGGAGTGTTCGAAAAATACGCCTGGGGCTGCGGGAAGTTTACAAAACCGGAGAAAAATTAACAATAAGATCGAGCGAAATCTGCACCGATTTTGTAAAGTTTAAAGCAAAATAAAATAATAAATATCATAGTTACGGGAAAACTGCGTGCGCCAATCGAATTTTCTGCTAAATCTACATCAGAAAACGCGGAAAAAGCTGGGGATTTCGTACTTTCATTTTTTGGGGTCAAAAAACTTCAAAGGGGTTAACCTTCCGTTTTTTTCAAAATCCGTAAAAAATTTACATGGTGATTTTATTACGTAAATCGATGTATTTCGATGCGGAGTGTTCGAAAAATACGCCTGGGGCTGCGGGAAGTTTACAAAACCGGAGAAAAATTAACAATAAGATCGAGCGAAATCTGCACCGATTTTGTAAAGTTTAAAGCAAAATAAAATAATAAATATCATAGTTACGGGAAAACTGCGTGCGCCAATCGAATTTTCTGCTAAATCTACATCAGAAAACGCGGAAAAAGCTGGGGATTTCGTACTTTCATTTTTTGGGGTCAAAAAACTTCAAAGGGGTTAACCTTCCGTTTTTTTCAAAATCCGTAAAAAATTTACATGGTGATTTTATTACGTAAATCGATGTATTTCGATGCGGAGTGTTCGAAAAATACGCCTGGGGCTGCGGGAAGTTTACAAAACCGGAGAAAAATTAACAATAAGATCGAGCGAAATCTGCACCGATTTTGTAAAGTTTAAAGCAAAATAAAATAATAAATATCATAGTTACGGGAAAACTGCGTGCGCCAATCGAATTTTCTGCTAAATCTACATCAGAAAACGCGGAAAAAGCTGGGGATTTCGTACTTTCATTTTTTGGGGTCAAAAAACTTCAAAGGGGTTAACCTTCCGTTTTTTTCAAAATCCGTAAAAAATTTACATGGTGATTTTATTACGTAAATCGATGTATTTCGATGCGGAGTGTTCGAAAAATACGCCTGGGGCTGCGGGAAGTTTACAAACCGGAGAAAAATTAACAATAAGATCGAGCGAAATCTGCACCGATTTTGTAAAGTTTAAAGCAAAATAAAATAATAAATATCATAGTTACGGGAAAACTGCGTGCGCCAATCGAATTTTCTGCTAAATCTACATCAGAAAACGCGGAAAAAGCTGGGGATTTCGTACTTTCATTTTTTGGGGTCAAAAAACTTCAAAGGGGTTAACCTTCCTTTTTTTTCAAAATCCGTAAAAAATTTACATGGTGATTTTATTACGTAAATCGATGTATTTCGATGCGAGGTGTTCGAAAAATACGCCTGGGGCTGCGGGAAGTTTACAAAACCGGAGAAAAATTAACAATAAGATCGAGCGAAATCTGCACCGATTTTGTAAAGTTTAAAGCAAAATAAAATAATAAATATCATAGTTACGGGAAAACTGCGTGCGCCAATCGAATTTTCTGCTAAATCTACATCAGAAAACGCGGAAAAAGCTGGGGATTTCGTACTTTCATTTTTTGGGGTCAAAAAACTTCAAAGGGGTTAACCTTCCGTTTTTTTCAAAATCCGTAAAAAATTTACATGGTGATTTTATTACGTAAATCGATGTATTTCGATGCGGAGTGTTCGAAAAATACGCCTGGGGCTGCGGGAAGTTTACAAAACCGGAGAAAAATTAACAATAAGATCGAGCGAAATCTGCACCGATTTTGTAAAGTTTAAAGCAAAATAAAATAATAAATATCATAGTTACGGGAAAACTGCGTGCGCCAATCGAATTTTCTGCTAAATCTACATCAGAAAACGCGGAAAAAGCTGGGGATTTCGTACTTTCATTTTTTGGGGTCAAAAAACTTCAAAGGGGTTAACCTTCCGTTTTTTTCAAAATCCGTAAAAAATTTACATGGTGATTTTATTACGTAAATCGATGTATTTCGATGCGGAGTGTTCGAAAAATACGCCTGGGGCTGCGGGAAGTTTACAAAACCGGAGAAAAATTAACAATAAGATCGAGCGAAATCTGCACCGATTTTGTCAAGTTTAAAGCAAAATAAAATAATAAATATCATAGTTACGGGAAAACTGCGTGCGCCAATCGAATTTTCTGCTAAATCTACATCAGAAAACGCGGAAAAAGCTGGGGATTTCGTACTTTCATTTTTTGGGGTCAAAAAACTTCAAAGGGGTTAACCTTCCGTTTTTTTCAAAATCCGTAAAAAATTTACATGGTGATTTTATTACGTAAATCGATGTATTTCGATGCGGAGTGTTCGAAAAATACGCCTGGGGCTGCGGCAAGTTTACAAAACCGGAGAAAAATTAACAATAAGATCGAGCGAAATCTGCACCGATTTTGTAAAGTTTAAAGCAAAATAAAATAATAAATATCATAGTTACGGGAAAACTGCGTGCGCCAATCGAATTTTCTGCTAAATCTACATCAGAAAACGCGGAAAAAGCTGGGGATTTCGTACTTTCATTTTTTGGGGTCAAAAAACTTCAAAGGGGTTAACCTTCCGTTTTTTTCAAAATCCGTAAAAAATTTACATGGTGATTTTATTACGTAAATCGATGTATTTCGATGCGGAGTGTTCGAAAAATACGCCTGGGGCTGCGGGAAGTTTACAAAACCGGAGAAAAATTAACAATAAGATCGAGCGAAATCTGCACCGATTTTGTAAAGTTTAAAGCAAAATAAAATAATAAATATCATAGTTACGGGAAAACTGCGTGCGCCAATCGAATTTTCTGCTAAATCTACATCAGAAAACGCGGAAAAAGCTGGGGATTTCGTACTTTCATTTTTTGGGGTCAAAAAACTTCAAAGGGGTTAACCTTCCGTTTTTTTCAAAATCCGTAAAAAATTTACATGGTGATTTTATTACGTAAATCGATGTATTTCGATGCGGAGTGTTCGAAAAATACGCCTGGGGCTGCGGGAAGTTTACAAAACCGGAGAAAAATTAACAATAAGATCGAGCGAAATCTGCACCGATTTTGTAAAGTTTAAAGCAAAATAAAATAATAAATATCATAGTTACGGGAAAACTGCGTGCGCCAATCGAATTTTCTGCTAAATGTACATCAGAAAACGCGGAAAAAGCTGGGGATTTCGTACTTTCAATTTTTGGGGTCAAAAAACTTCAAAGGGGTTAACCTTCCGTTTTTTTCAAAATCCGTAAAAAATTTACATGGTGATTTTATTACGTAAATCGATGTATTTCGATGCGGAGTGTTCGAAAAATACGCCTGGGGCTGCGGGAAGTTTACAAAACCGGAGAAAAATTAACAATAAGATCGAGCGAAATCTGCACCGATTTTGTAAAGTTTAAAGCAAAATAAAATAATAAATATCATAGTTACGGGAAAACTGCGTGCGCCAATCGAATTTTCTGCTAAATCTACATCAGAAAACGCGGAAAAAGCTGGGGATTTCGTACTTTCATTTTTTGGGGTCAAAAAACTTCAAAGGGGTTAACCTTCCGTTTTTTTCAAAATCCGTAAAAAATTTACATGGTGATTTTATTACGTAAATCGATGTATTTCGATGCGGAGTGTTCGAAAAATACGCCTGGGGCTGCGGGAAGTTTACAAAACCGGAGAAAAATTAACAATAAGATCGAGCGAAATCTGCACCGATTTTGTAAAGTTTAAAGCAAAATAAAATAATAAATATCATAGTTACGGGAAAACTGCGTGCGCCAATCGAATTTTCTGCTAAATCTACATCAGAAAACGCGGAAAAAGCTGGGGATTTCGTACTTTCATTTTTTGGGGTCAAAAAACTTCAAAGGGGTTAACCTTCCGTTTTTTTCAAAATCCGTAAAAAATTTACATGGTGATTTTATTACGTAAATCGATGTATTTCGATGCGGAGTGTTCGAAAAATACGCCTGGGGCTGCGGGAAGTTTACAAAACCGGAGAAAAATTAACAATAAGATCGAGCGAAATCTGCACCGATTTTGTAAAGTTTAAAGCAAAATAAAATAATAAATATCATAGTTACGGGAAAACTGCGTGCGCCAATCGAATTTTCTGCTAAATGTACATCAGAAAACGCGGAAAAAGCTGTGGATTTCGTACTTTCAATTTTTGGGGTCAAAAAACTTCAAAGGGGTTAACCTTCCGTTTTTTTCAAAATCCGTAAAAAATTTACATGGTGATTTTATTACGTAAATCGATGTATTTCGATGCGGAGTGTTCGAAAAATACGCCTGGGGCTGCGGGAAGTTTACAAAACCGGAGAAAAATTAACAATAAGATCGAGCGAAATCTGCACCGATTTTGTAAAGTTTAAAGCAAAATAAAATAATAAATATCATAGTTACGGGAAAACTGCGTGCGCCAATCGAATTTTCTGCTAAATCTACATCAGAAAACGCGGAAAAAGCTGGGGATTTCGTACTTTCATTTTTTGGGGTCAAAAAACTTCAAAGGGGTTAACCTTCCGTTTTTTTCAAAATCCGTAAAAAATTTACATGGTGATTTTATTACGTAAATCGATGTATTTCGATGCGGAGTGTTCGAAAAATACGCCTGGGGCTGCGGGAAGTTTACAAAACCGGAGAAAAATTAACAATAAGATCGAGCGAAATCTGCACCGATTTTGTAAAGTTTAAAGCAAAATAAAATAATAAATATCATAGTTACGGGAAAACTGCGTGCGCCAATCGAATTTTCTGCTAAATGTACATCAGAAAACGCGGAAAAAGCTGGGGATTTCGTACTTTCAATTTTTGGGGTCAAAAAACTTCAAAGGGGTTAACCTTCCGTTTTTTTCAAAATCCGTAAAAAATTTACATGGTGATTTTATTACGTAAATCGATGTATTTCGATGCGGAGTGTTCGAAAAATACGCCTGGGGCTGCGGGAAGTTTACAAAACCGGAGAAAAATTAACAATAAGATCGAGCGAAATCTGCACCGATTTTGTAAAGTTTAAAGCAAAATAAAATAATAAATATCATAGTTACGGGAAAACTGCGTGCGCCAATCGAATTTTCTGCTAAATCTACATCAGAAAACGCGGAAAAAGCTGGGGATTTCGTACTTTCATTTTTTGGGGTCAAAAAACTTCAAAGGGGTTAACCTTCCGTTTTTTTCAAAATCCGTAAAAAATTTACATGGTGATTTTATTACGTAAATCGATGTATTTCGATGCGGAGTGTTCGAAAAATACGCCTGGGGCTGCGGGAAGTTTACAAAACCGGAGAAAAATTAACAATAAGATCGAGCGAAATCTGCACCGATTTTGTAAAGTTTAAAGCAAAATAAAATAATAAATATCATAGTTACGGGAAAACTGCGTGCGCCAATCGAATTTTCTGCTAAATCTACATCAGAAAACGCGGAAAAAGCTGGGGATTTCGTACTTTCATTTTTTGGGGTCAAAAAACTTCAAAGGGGTTAACCTTCCGTTTTTTTCAAAATCCGTAAAAAATTTACATGGTGATTTTATTACGTAAATCGATGTATTTCGATGCGGAGTGTTCGAAAAATACGCCTGGGGCTGCGGGAAGTTTACAAAACCGGAGAAAAATTAACAATAAGATCGAGCGAAATCTGCACCGATTTTGTAAAGTTTAAAGCAAAATAAAATAATAAATATCATAGTTACGGGAAAACTGCGTGCGCCAATCGAATTTTCTGCTAAATGTACATCAGAAAACGCGGAAAAAGCTGTGGATTTCGTACTTTCAATTTTTGGGGTCAAAAAACTTCAAAGGGGTTAACCTTCCGTTTTTTTCAAAATCCGTAAAAAATTTACATGGTGATTTTATTACGTAAATCGATGTATTTCGATGCGGAGTGTTCGAAAAATACGCCTGGGGCTGCGGGAAGTTTACAAAACCGGAGAAAAATTAACAATAAGATCGAGCGAAATCTGCACCGATTTTGTAAAGTTTAAAGCAAAATAAAATAATAAATATCATAGTTACGGGAAAACTGCGTGCGCCAATCGAATTTTCTGCTAAATCTACATCAGAAAACGCGGAAAAAGCTGGGGATTTCGTACTTTCATTTTTTGGGGTCAAAAAACTTCAAAGGGGTTAACCTTCCGTTTTTTTCAAAATCCGTAAAAAATTTACATGGTGATTTTATTACGTAAATCGATGTATTTCGATGCGGAGTGTTCGAAAAATACGCCTGGGGCTGCGGGAAGTTTACAAAACCGGAGAAAAATTAACAATAAGATCGAGCGAAATCTGCACCGATTTTGTAAAGTTTAAAGCAAAATAAAATAATAAATATCATAGTTACGGGAAAACTGCGTGCGCCAATCGAATTTTCTGCTAAATGTACATCAGAAAACGCGGAAAAAGCTGGGGATTTCGTACTTTCATTTTTTGGGGTCAAAAAACTTCAAAGGGGTTAACCTTCCGTTTTTTTCAAAATCCGTAAAAAATTTACATGGTGATTTTATTACGTAAATCGATGTATTTCGATGCGGAGTGTTCGAAAAATACGCCTGGGGCTGCGGGAAGTTTACAAAACCGGAGAAAAATTAACAATAAGATCGAGCGAAATCTGCACCGATTTTGTAAAGTTTAAAGCAAAATAAAATAATAAATATCATAGTTACGGGAAAACTGCGTGCGCCAATCGAATTTTCTGCTAAATCTACATCAGAAAACGCGGAAAAAGCTGGGGATTTCGTACTTTCATTTTTTGGGGTCAAAAAACTTCAAAGGGGTTAACCTTCCGTTTTTTTCAAAATCCGTAAAAAATTTACATGGTGATTTTATTACGTAAATCGATGTATTTCGATGCGGAGTGTTCGAAAAATACGCCTGGGGCTGCGGGAAGTTTACAAAACCGGAGAAAAATTAACAATAAGATCGAGCGAAATCTGCACCGATTTTGTAAAGTTTAAAGCAAAATAAAATAATAAATATCATAGTTACGGGAAAACTGCGTGCGCCAATCGAATTTTCTGCTAAATCTACATCAGAAAACGCGGAAAAAGCTGGGGATTACGTACTTTCATTTTTTGGGGTCAAAAAACTTCAAAGGGGTTAACCTTCCGTTTTTTTCAAAATCCGTAAAAAATTTACATGGTGATTTTATTACGTAAATCGATGTATTTCGATGCGGAGTGTTCGAAAAATACGCCTGGGGCTGCGGGAAGTTTACAAAACCGGAGAAAAATTAACAATAAGATCGAGCGAAATCTGCACCGATTTTGTAAAGTTTAAAGCAAAATAAAATAATAAATATCATAGTTACGGGAAAACTGCGTGCGCCAATCGAATTTTCTGCTAAATCTACATCAGAAAACGCGGAAAAAGCTGGGGATTTCGTACTTTCATTTTTTGGGGTCAAAAAACTTCAAAGGGGTTAACCTTCCGTTTTTTTCAAAATCCGTAAAAAATTTACATGGTGATTTTATTACGTAAATCGATGTATTTCGATGCGGAGTGTTCGAAAAATACGCCTGGGGCTGCGGGAAGTTTACAAAACCGGAGAAAAATTAACAATAAGATCGAGCGAAATCTGCACCGATTTTGTAAAGTTTAAAGCAAAATAAAATAATAAATATCATAGTTACGGGAAAACTGCGTGCGCCAATCGAATTTTCTGCTAAATGTACATCAGAAAACGCGGAAAAAGCTGGGGATTTCGTACTTTCAATTTTTGGGGTCAAAAAACTTCAAAGGGGTTAACCTTCCGTTTTTTTCAAAATCCGTAAAAAATTTACATGGTGATTTTATTACGTAAATCGATGTATTTCGATGCGGAGTGTTCGAAAAATACGCCTGGGGCTGCGGGAAGTTTACAAAACCGGAGAAAAATTAACAATAAGATCGAGCGAAATCTGCACCGATTTTGTAAAGTTTAAAGCAAAATAAAATAATAAATATCATAGTTACGGGAAAACTGCGTGCGCCAATCGAATTTTCTGCTAAATCTACATCAGAAAACGCGGAAAAAGCTGGGGATTTCGTACTTTCATTTTTTGGGGTCAAAAAACTTCAAAGGGGTTAACCTTCCGTTTTTTTCAAAATCCGTAAAAAATTTACATGGTGATTTTATTACGTAAATCGATGTATTTCGATGCGGAGTGTTCGAAAAATACGCCTGGGGCTGCGGCAAGTTTACAAAACCGGAGAAAAATTAACAATAAGATCGAGCGAAATCTGCACCGATTTTGTAAAGTTTAAAGCAAAATAAAATAATAAATATCATAGTTACGGGAAAACTGCGTGCGCCAATCGAATTTTCTGCTAAATCTACATCAGAAAACGCGGAAAAAGCTGGGGATTTCGTACTTTCATTTTTTGGGGTCAAAAAACTTCAAAGGGGTTAACCTTCCGTTTTTTTCAAAATCCGTAAAAAATTTACATGGTGATTTTATTACGTAAATCGATGTATTTCGATGCGGAGTGTTCGAAAAATACGCCTGGGGCTGCGGGAAGTTTACAAAACCGGAGAAAAATTAACAATAAGATCGAGCGAAATCTGCACCGATTTTGTAAAGTTTAAAGCAAAATAAAATAATAAATATCATAGTTACGGGAAAACTGCGTGCGCCAATCGAATTTTCTGCTAAATGTACATCAGAAAACGCGGAAAAAGCTGGGGATTTCGTACTTTCAATTTTTGGGGTCAAAAAACTTCAAAGGGGTTAACCTTCCGTTTTTTTCAAAATCCGTAAAAAATTTACATGGTGATTTTATTACGTAAATCGATGTATTTCGATGCGGAGTGTTCGAAAAATACGCCTGGGGCTGCGGGAAGTTTACAAAACCGGAGAAAAATTAACAATAAGATCGAGCGAAATCTGCACCGATTTTGTAAAGTTTAAAGCAAAATAAAATAATAAATATCATAGTTACGGGAAAACTGCGTGCGCCAATCGAATTTTCTGCTAAATCTACATCAGAAAACGCGGAAAAAGCTGGGGATTTCGTACTTTCATTTTTTGGGGTCAAAAAACTTCAAAGGGGTTAACCTTCCGTTTTTTTCAAAATCCGTAAAAAATTTACATGGTGATTTTATTACGTAAATCGATGTATTTCGATGCGGAGTGTTCGAAAAATACGCCTGGGGCTGCGGGAAGTTTACAAAACCGGAGAAAAATTAACAATAAGATCGAGCGAAATCTGCACCGATTTTGTAAAGTTTAAAGCAAAATAAAATAATAAATATCATAGTTACGGGAAAACTGCGTGCGCCAATCGAATTTTCTGCTAAATCTACATCAGAAAACACGGAAAAAGCTGGGGATTTCGTACTTTCATTTTTTGGGGTCAAAAAACTTCAAAGGGGTTAACCTTCCGTTTTTTTCAAAATCCGTAAAAAATTTACATGGTGATTTTATTACGTAAATCGATGTATTTCGATGCGGAGTGTTCGAAAAATACGCCTGGGGCTGCGGGAAGTTTACAAAACCGGAGAAAAATTAACAATAAGATCGAGCGAAATCTGCACCGATTTTGTAAAGTTTAAAGCAAAATAAAATAATAAATATCATAGTTACGGGAAAACTGCGTGCGCCAATCGAATTTTCTGCTAAATCTACATCAGAAAACGCGGAAAAAGCTGGGGATTTCGTACTTTCATTTTTTGGGGTCAAAAAACTTCAAAGGGGTTAACCTTCCGTTTTTTTCAAAATCCGTAAAAAATTTACATGGTGATTTTATTACGTAAATCGATGTATTTCGATGCGGAGTGTTCGAAAAATACGCCTGGGGCTGCGGGAAGTTTACAAAACCGGAGAAAAATTAACAATAAGATCGAGCGAAATCTGCACCGATTTTGTAAAGTTTAAAGCAAAATAAAATAATAAATATCATAGTTACGGGAAAACTGCGTGCGCCAATCGAATTTTCTGCTAAATGTACATCAGAAAACGCGGAAAAAGCTGGGGATTTCGTACTTTCAATTTTTGGGGTCAAAAAACTTCAAAGGGGTTAACCTTCCGTTTTTTTCAAAATCCGTAAAAAATTTACATGGTGATTTTATTACGTAAATCGATGTATTTCGATGCGGAGTGTTCGAAAAATACGCCTGGGGCTGCGGGAAGTTTACAAAACCGGAGAAAAATTAACAATAAGATCGAGCGAAATCTGCACCGATTTTGTAAAGTTTAAAGCAAAATAAAATAATAAATATCATAGTTACGGGAAAACTGCGTGCGCCAATCGAATTTTCTGCTAAATCTACATCAGAAAACGCGGAAAAAGCTGGGGATTTCGTACTTTCATTTTTTGGGGTCAAAAAACTTCAAAGGGGTTAACCTTCCGTTTTTTTCAAAATCCGTAAAAAATTTACATGGTGATTTTATTACGTAAATCGATGTATTTCGATGCGGAGTGTTCGAAAAATACGCCTGGGGCTGCGGGAAGTTTACAAAACCGGAGAAAAATTAACAATAAGATCGAGCGAAATCTGCACCGATTTTGTAAAGTTTAAAGCAAAATAAAATAATAAATATCATAGTTACGGGAAAACTGCGTGCGCCAATCGAATTTTCTGCTAAATGTACATCAGAAAACGCGGAAAAAGCTGGGGATTTCGTACTTTCATTTTTTGGGGTCAAAAAACTTCAAAGGGGTTAACCTTCCGTTTTTTTCAAAATCCGTAAAAAATTTACATGGTGATTTTATTACGTAAATCGATGTATTTCGATGCGGAGTGTTCGAAAAATACGCCTGGGGCTGCGGGAAGTTTACAAAACCGGAGAAAAATTAACAATAAGATCGAGCGAAATCTGCACCGATTTTGTAAAGTTTAAAGCAAAATAAAATAATAAATATCATAGTTACGGGAAAACTGCGTGCGCCAATCGAATTTTCTGCTAAATGTACATCAGAAAACGCGGAAAAAGCTGGGGATTTCGTACTTTCAATTTTTGGGGTCAAAAAACTTCAAAGGGGTTAACCTTCCGTTTTTTTCAAAATCCGTAAAAAATTTACATGGTGATTTTATTACGTAAATCGATGTATTTCGATGCGGAGTGTTCGAAAAATACGCCTGGGGCTGCGGGAAGTTTACAAAACCGGAGAAAAATTAACAATAAGATCGAGCGAAATCTGCACCGATTTTGTAAAGTTTAAAGCAAAATAAAATAATAAATATCATAGTTACGGGAAAACTGCGTGCGCCAATCGAATTTTCTGCTAAATCTACATCAGAAAACGCGGAAAAAGCTGGGGATTACGTACTTTCATTTTTTGGGGTCAAAAAACTTCAAAGGGGTTAACCTTCCGTTTTTTTCAAAATCCGTAAAAAATTTACATGGTGATTTTATTACGTAAATCGATGTATTTCGATGCGGAGTGTTCGAAAAATACGCCTGGGGCTGCGGGAAGTTTACAAAACCGGAGAAAAATTAACAATAAGATCGAGCGAAATCTGCACCGATTTTGTAAAGTTTAAAGCAAAATAAAATAATAAATATCATAGTTACGGGAAAACTGCGTGCGCCAATCGAATTTTCTGCTAAATCTACATCAGAAAACGCGGAAAAAGCTGGGGATTTCGTACTTTCATTTTTTGGGGTCAAAAAACTTCAAAGGGGTTAACCTTCCGTTTTTTTCAAAATCCGTAAAAAATTTACATGGTGATTTTATTACGTAAATCGATGTATTTCGATGCGGAGTGTTCGAAAAATACGCCTGGGGCTGCGGCAAGTTTACAAAACCGGAGAAAAATTAACAATAAGATCGAGCGAAATCTGCACCGATTTTGTAAAGTTTAAAGCAAAATAAAATAATAAATATCATAGTTACGGGAAAACTGCGTGCGCCAATCGAATTTTCTGCTAAATCTACATCAGAAAACGCGGAAAAAGCTGGGGATTTCGTACTTTCATTTTTTGGGGTCAAAAAACTTCAAAGGGGTTAACCTTCCGTTTTTTTCAAAATCCGTAAAAAATTTACATGGTGATTTTATTACGTAAATCGATGTATTTCGATGCGGAGTGTTCGAAAAATACGCCTGGGGCTGCGGGAAGTTTACAAAACCGGAGAAAAATTAACAATAAGATCGAGCGAAATCTGCACCGATTTTGTAAAGTTTAAAGCAAAATAAAATAATAAATATCATAGTTACGGGAAAACTGCGTGCGCCAATCGAATTTTCTGCTAAATGTACATCAGAAAACGCGGAAAAAGCTGGGGATTTCGTACTTTCAATTTTTGGGGTCAAAAAACTTCAAAGGGGTTAACCTTCCGTTTTTTTCAAAATCCGTAAAAAATTTACATGGTGATTTTATTACGTAAATCGATGTATTTCGATGCGGAGTGTTCGAAAAATACGCCTGGGGCTGCGGGAAGTTTACAAAACCGGAGAAAAATTAACAATAAGATCGAGCGAAATCTGCACCGATTTTGTAAAGTTTAAAGCAAAATAAAATAATAAATATCATAGTTACGGGAAAACTGCGTGCGCCAATCGAATTTTCTGCTAAATCTACATCAGAAAACGCGGAAAAAGCTGGGGATTTCGTACTTTCATTTTTTGGGGTCAAAAAACTTCAAAGGGGTTAACCTTCCGTTTTTTTCAAAATCCGTAAAAAATTTACATGGTGATTTTATTACGTAAATCGATGTATTTCGATGCGGAGTGTTCGAAAAATACGCCTGGGGCTGCGGGAAGTTTACAAAACCGGAGAAAAATTAACAATAAGATCGAGCGAAATCTGCACCGATTTTGTAAAGTTTAAAGCAAAATAAAATAATAAATATCATAGTTACGGGAAAACTGCGTGCGCCAATCGAATTTTCTGCTAAATCTACATCAGAAAACGCGGAAAAAGCTGGGGATTTCGTACTTTCATTTTTTGGGGTCAAAAAACTTCAAAGGGGTTAACCTTCCGTTTTTTTCAAAATCCGTAAAAAATTTACATGGTGATTTTATTACGTAAATCGATGTATTTCGATGCGGAGTGTTCGAAAAATACGCCTGGGGCTGCGGGAAGTTTACAAAACCGGAGAAAAATTAACAATAAGATCGAGCGAAATCTGCACCGATTTTGTAAAGTTTAAAGCAAAATAAAATAATAAATATCATAGTTACGGGAAAACTGCGTGCGCCAATCGAATTTTCTGCTAAATCTACATCAGAAAACGCGGAAAAAGCTGGGGATTTCGTACTTTCATTTTTTGGGGTCAAAAAACTTCAAAGGGGTTAACCTTCCGTTTTTTTCAAAATCCGTAAAAAATTTACATGGTGATTTTATTACGTAAATCGATGTATTTCGATGCGGAGTGTTCGAAAAATACGCCTGGGGCTGCGGGAAGTTTACAAAACCGGAGAAAAATTAACAATAAGATCGAGCGAAATCTGCACCGATTTTGTAAAGTTTAAAGCAAAATAAAATAATAAATATCATAGTTACGGGAAAACTGCGTGCGCCAATCGAATTTTCTGCTAAATCTACATCAGAAAACGCGGAAAAAGCTGGGGATTTCGTACTTTCATTTTTTGGGGTCAAAAAACTTCAAAGGGGTTAACCTTCCGTTTTTTTCAAAATCCGTAAAAAATTTACATGGTGATTTTATTACGTAAATCGATGTATTTCGATGCGGAGTGTTCGAAAAATACGCCTGGGGCTGCGGGAAGTTTACAAAACCGGAGAAAAATTAACAATAAGATCGAGCGAAATCTGCACCGATTTTGTAAAGTTTAAAGCAAAATAAAATAATAAATATCATAGTTACGGGAAAACTGCGTGCGCCAATCGAATTTTCTGCTAAATCTACATCAGAAAACGCGGAAAAAGCTGGGGATTTCGTACTTTCATTTTTTGGGGTCAAAAAACTTCAAAGGGGTTAACCTTCCGTTTTTTTCAAAATCCGTAAAAAAATTACATGGTGATTTTATTACGTAAATCGATGTATTTCGATGCGGAGTGTTCGAAAAATACGCCTGGGGCTGCGGGAAGTTTACAAAACCGGAGAAAAATTAACAATAAGATCGAGCGAAATCTGCACCGATTTTGTAAAGTTTAAAGCAAAATAAAATAATAAATATCATAGTTACGGGAAAACTGCGTGCGCCAATCGAATTTTCTGCTAAATCTACATCAGAAAACGCGGAAAAAGCTGGGGATTTCGTACTTTCATTTTTTGGGGTCAAAAAACTTCAAAGGGGTTAACCTTCCGTTTTTTTCAAAATCCGTAAAAAATTTACATGGTGATTTTATTACGTAAATCGATGTATTTCGATGCGGAGTGTTCGAAAAATACGCCTGGGGCTGCGGGAAGTTTACAAAACCGGAGAAAAATTAACAATAAGATCGAGCGAAATCTGCACCGATTTTGTAAAGTTTAAAGCAAAATAAAATAATAAATATCATAGTTACGGGAAAACTGCGTGCGCCAATCGAATTTTCTGCTAAATCTACATCAGAAAACGCGGAAAAAGCTGGGGATTTCGTACTTTCATTTTTTGGGGTCAAAAAACTTCAAAGGGGTTAACCTTCCGTTTTTTTCAAAATCCGTAAAAAATTTACATGGTGATTTTATTACGTAAATCGATGTATTTCGATGCGGAGTGTTCGAAAAATACGCCTGGGGCTGCGGGAAGTTTACAAAACCGGAGAAAAATTAACAATAAGATCGAGCGAAATCTGCACCGATTTTGTAAAGTTTAAAGCAAAATAAAATAATAAATATCATAGTTACGGGAAAACTGCGGGCGCCAATCGAATTTTCTGCTAAATCTACATCAGAAAACGCGGAAAAAGCTGGGGATTTCGTACTTTCATTTTTTGGGGTCAAAAAACTTCAAAGGGGTTAACCTTCCGTTTTTTTCAAAATCCGTAAAAAATTTACATGGTGATTTTATTACGTAAATCGATGTATTTCGATGCGGAGTGTTCGAAAAATACGCCTGGGGCTGCGGGAAGTTTACAAAACCGGAGAAAAATTAACAATAAGATCGAGCGAAATCTGCACCGATTTTGTAAAGTTTAAAGCAAAATAAAATAATAAATATCATAGTTACGGGAAAACTGCGTGCGCCAATCGAATTTTCTGCTAAATCTACATCAGAAAACGCGGAAAAAGCTGGGGATTTCGTACTTTCATTTTTTGGGGTCAAAAAACTTCAAAGGGGTTAACCTTCCGTTTTTTTCAAAATCCGTAAAAAATTTACATGGTGATTTTATTACGTAAATCGATGTATTTCGATGCGGAGTGTTCGAAAAATACGCCTGGGGCTGCGGGAAGTTTACAAAACCGGAGAAAAATTAACAATAAGATCGAGCGAAATCTGCACCGATTTTGTAAAGTTTAAAGCAAAATAAAATAATAAATATCATAGTTACGGGAAAACTGCGGGCGCCAATCGAATTTTCTGCTAAATCTACATCAGAAAACGCGGAAAAAGCTGGGGATTTCGTACTTTCATTTTTTGGGGTCAAAAAACTTCAAAGGGGTTAACCTTCCGTTTTTTTCAAAATCCGTAAAAAATTTACATGGTGATTTTATTACGTAAATCGATGTATTTCGATGCGGAGTGTTCGAAAAATACGCCTGGGGCTGCGGGAAGTTTACAAAACCGGAGAAAAATTAACAATAAGATCGAGCGAAATCTGCACCGATTTTGTAAAGTTTAAAGCAAAATAAAATAATAAATATCATAGTTACGGGAAAACTGCGTGCGCCAATCGAATTTTCTGCTAAATCTACATCAGAAAACGCGGAAAAAGCTGGGGATTTCGTACTTTCATTTTTTGGGGTCAAAAAACTTCAAAGGGGTTAACCTTCCGTTTTTTTCAAAATCCGTAAAAAATTTACATGGTGATTTTATTACGTAAATCGATGTATTTCGATGCGGAGTGTTCGAAAAATACGCCTGGGGCTGCGGGAAGTTTACAAAACCGGAGAAAAATTAACAATAAGATCGAGCGAAATCTGCACCGATTTTGTAAAGTTTAAAGCAAAATAAAATAATAAATATCATAGTTACGGGAAAACTGCGGGCGCCAATCGAATTTTCTGCTAAATCTACATCAGAAAACGCGGAAAAAGCTGGGGATTTCGTACTTTCATTTTTTGGGGTCAAAAAACTTCAAAGGGGTTAACCTTCCGTTTTTTTCAAAATCCGTAAAAAATTTACATGGTGATTTTATTACGTAAATCGATGTATTTCGATGCGGAGTGTTCGAAAAATACGCCTGGGGCTGCGGGAAGTTTACAAAACCGGAGAAAAATTAACAATAAGATCGAGCGAAATCTGCACCGATTTTGTCAAGTTTAAAGCAAAATAAAATAATAAATATCATAGTTACGGGAAAACTGCGTGCGCCAATCGAATTTTCTGCTAAATCTACATCAGAAAACGCGGAAAAAGCTGGGGATTTCGTACTTTCATTTTTTGGGGTCAAAAAACTTCAAAGGGGTTAACCTTCCGTTTTTTTCAAAATCCGTAAAAAATTTACATGGTGATTTTATTACGTAAATCGATGTATTTCGATGCGGAGTGTTCGAAAAATACGCCTGGGGCTGCGGGAAGTTTACAAAACCGGAGAAAAATTAACAATAAGATCGAGCGAAATCTGCACCGATTTTGTAAAGTTTAAAGCAAAATAAAATAATAAATATCATAGTTACGGGAAAACTGCGGGCGCCAATCGAATTTTCTGCTAAATCTACATCAGAAAACGCGGAAAAAGCTGGGGATTTCGTACTTTCATTTTTTGGGGTCAAAAAACTTCAAAGGGGTTAACCTTCCGTTTTTTTCAAAATCCGTAAAAAATTTACATGGTGATTTTATTACGTAAATCGATGTATTTCGATGCGGAGTGTTCGAAAAATACGCCTGGGGCTGCGGGAAGTTTACAAAACCGGAGAAAAATTAACAATAAGATCGAGCGAAATCTGCACCGATTTTGTCAAGTTTAAAGCAAAATAAAATAATAAATATCATAGTTACGGGAAAACTGCGTGCGCCAATCGAATTTTCTGCTAAATCTACATCAGAAAACGCGGAAAAAGCTGGGGATTTCGTACTTTCATTTTTTGGGGTCAAAAAACTTCAAAGGGGTTAACCTTCCGTTTTTTTCAAAATCCGTAAAAAATTTACATGGTGATTTTATTACGTAAATCGATGTATTTCGATGCGGAGTGTTCGAAAAATACGCCTGGGGCTGCGGGAAGTTTACAAAACCGGAGAAAAATTAACAATAAGATCGAGCGAAATCTGCACCGATTTTGTAAAGTTTAAAGCAAAATAAAATAATAAATATCATAGTTACGGGAAAACTGCGTGCGCCAATCGAATTTTCTGCTAAATCTACATCAGAAAACGCGGAAAAAGCTGGGGATTTCGTACTTTCATTTTTTGGGGTCAAAAAACTTCAAAGGGGTTAACCTTCCGTTTTTTTCAAAATCCGTAAAAAATTTACATGGTGATTTTATTACGTAAATCGATGTATTTCGATGCGGAGTGTTCGAAAAATACGCCTGGGGCTGCGGGAAGTTTACAAAACCGGAGAAAAATTAACAATAAGATCGAGCGAAATCTGCACCGATTTTGTAAAGTTTAAAGCAAAATAAAATAATAAATATCATAGTTACGGGAAAACTGCGTGCGCCAATCGAATTTTCTGCTAAATCTACATCAGAAAACGCGGAAAAAGCTGGGGATTTCGTACTTTCATTTTTTGGGGTCAAAAAACTTCAAAGGGGTTAACCTTCCGTTTTTTTCAAAATCCGTAAAAAATTTACATGGTGATTTTATTACGTAAATCGATGTATTTCGATGCGGAGTGTTCGAAAAATACGCCTGGGGCTGCGGGAAGTTTACAAAACCGGAGAAAAATTAACAATAAGATCGAGCGAAATCTGCACCGATTTTGTAAAGTTTAAAGCAAAATAAAATAATAAATATCATAGTTACGGGAAAACTGCGGGCGCCAATCGAATTTTCTGCTAAATCTACATCAGAAAACGCGGAAAAAGCTGGGGATTTCGTACTTTCATTTTTTGGGGTCAAAAAACTTCAAAGGGGTTAACCTTCCGTTTTTTTCAAAATCCGTAAAAAATTTACATGGTGATTTTATTACGTAAATCGATGTATTTCGATGCGGAGTGTTCGAAAAATACGCCTGGGGCTGCGGGAAGTTTACAAAACCGGAGAAAAATTAACAATAAGATCGAGCGAAATCTGCACTGATTTTGTCAAGTTTAAAGCAAAATAAAATAATAAATATCATAGTTACGGGAAAACTGCGTGCGCCAATCGAATTTTCTGCTAAATCTACATCAGAAAACGCGGAAAAAGCTGGGGATTTCGTACTTTCATTTTTTGGGGTCAAAAAACTTCAAAGGGGTTAACCTTCCGTTTTTTTCAAAATCCGTAAAATATTTACATGGTGATTTTATTACGTAAATCGATGTATTTCGATGCGGAGTGTTCGAAAAATACGCCTGGGGCTGCGGGAAGTTTACAAAACCGGAGAAAAATTAACAATAAGATCGAGCGAAATCTGCACCGATTTTGTAAAGTTTAAAGCAAAATAAAATAATAAATATCATAGTTACGGGAAAACTGCGTGCGCCAATCGAATTTTCTGCTAAATCTACATCAGAAAACGCGGAAAAAGCTGGGGATTTCGTACTTTCATTTTTTGGGGTCAAAAAACTTCAAAGGGGTTAACCTTCCGTTTTTTTCAAAATCCGTAAAAAATTTACATGGTGATTTTATTACGTAAATCGATGTATTTCGATGCGGAGTGTTCGAAAAATACGCCTGGGGCTGCGGGAAGTTTACAAAACCGGAGAAAAATTAACAATAAGATCGAGCGAAATCTGCACCGATTTTGTAAAGTTTAAAGCAAAATAAAATAATAAATATCATAGTTACGGGAAAACTGCGTGCGCCAATCGAATTTTCTGCCAAATCTACATCAGAAAACGCGGAAATAGCTGGGGATTTCGTACTTTCATTTTTTGGGGTCAAACAACTTCAAAGGGGTTAACCTTCCGTTTTTTTCAAAATCCGTAAAAAATTTACAGCTTTTTTTCCGAAATCTTATAAAATATCAGTGGCTTTTATATGTCATAAAACGACGCTCCAAAATTCATAGATTTGGAAATATACGGTTGTGCCCGGCGGAATTGCGCAGGAACCTGCGTAAAAAAAAACGAAATAGTTGAAGAATTAAAAGTAGGAAAGAGTTTTGCATTGGAAACTTTCCCGACAACATAGGCAACTTAAAACTCTCTCGGGCTGCAGTGAACACTGCCAATTTAATTCGAGTTTTAAGGCAGTCGGAAAATTTCAGAAACCGGCACTGAATATCAAATATATATAATATTAAACCTGTAAATTAATAGAATTGCTAATGGAAGTCAAAAATTCTGTAAAATTTGAGAAAATTTACTTTAATGTTAAAAAGGTTTTGTTTTAACAGAATTTAAGATAAAAGATTTCTTTCATTGAAAATATTAACTTACCTTTGACTAAAATACGAGTTCTTTATGGGTGAGCCAATTAAGGCTATCCATTCAATTATTTTACGTTGTTAACGTTGAATGTGCAATAAATAAAATTTTATGGCAAAAAATTAAGATTTCGCATTGTAGTGCGATGATATAATATAAAATATTTTTTGTTTTATATGTAACTCATGTTGAAGAAAAGATAGCGGAACTTCCTGATGCTCATAATAATAAATAATGTGTGAATATGTTTTCAATTCTTTACTATTGCAATTTGCTTGGCAGGAGTTTACTATTCGGTTTGGATGTTTGTTTTGAAATAAAAAAATATTTTAACGATTAATTATTTTATAATATTTTCGGCAACTCGATATCGTCAGCTTCGCTCACATGCTTTACTGCTGTGCACATCAAATTGATTTACATTTATGCAATAATAACATGGTACATTGGGAAAAAGTATCTAACAATACCGAGTAATAATGAGAGAAAAAGTTTTATCACTGCGTTTATGGATTACCTAATATGTTATTTTATTTCAATTTTTTATTAGAAATAAAGTTGCACCAATCTAGAACAATTATTGCAAAGAAATATGGAACGTTTCAGTAGGAACAGAAAATTAAATTCTTCTATCAAACAAAATTGATGTGGAAAATCAGGTGGAAAAATGAATCTGAAAACGGCCTCGTCATATTATGTTAATAGTTTCAAGGCAAAAGTCAATATTTTGAATTGCTTCATCCAATGGCTCCTGACGTCTTCATACAGTGGCGGATTACCTTAAATTTTTGAGATTCCCATCGTATCATCTGAGAAATAGGAAACATTCAAGAAATGCTATATCTGAAAACCTCAACCATTTTTTTATTGGTAGTCCGTCTCTGTACGTAAGACTATAATTATTGAATGTTATAATAACGGGTGGGTATCTCAATTAGAAAATTATGCCCATCCAAATTAGTAAATAATTTGACCTAATGTTTTAGAAATTCGTACAGTTAAAAATTATATCTCATGACATACATAATATTTTACAGCCTAAATTGCGTTTTTAGTGCTCCTGATGGGAAAATTTTAAGATAACAAACCGTACACGCTTTCTCAAAGAAGTTTCTATGAAACTAATGTTTTTGCGATAATTCAAACAATACTAATAATGTCATACGTAAACGTAAAATGTAATTATTTAAGTAAATATAAAAATGCATTAAACATAATTGCTTAAAGTTGGTAGGAAAAGAACAAACGTGTGCTTATTGTGTCGTGGAAGAAAAATAACGCAAATTGAGGAATGAAAACATTTTTTTAAAAACTGCGGCCAAATGAAGTAACACTTTAACAATTCGAAACAATGCACTTGTAAAATCGTGCGAAAATATGGTAACAACCGACGGAGCAATTCATAACTCACATTGTACTTTCACTGGATCTGAAACGTTTAAATGGTTTGGACGCGGGCGTCAAGGTCGTCTCCATCTCTTCCGAGCTTTGCATAATATTTTCCCAAGCACGGTTATATAGCAAACCTTTGCAGAGCACCCGCTTCAGTAGGTGAATTATACGTGAAACTTGATGGATCTAAAATGACGCACACTAAGGTACAATTTTTTTTCTAACGCTCACTGCACAGGATAATAATTCAAATTTTCACTTGTCAAGAAGTAATATAATGGCACCCATTTAATTTATTTACTTCCGACAATTTTTTAAAAGTTATTAGACCTTAAATTTGTCGTGCACAGTTACATCACTAAATTTCTCTTATTTACAGAGAATTTCCTGGGTCATCATTTTATTGCACTGCCACTACGCAATTTCCCAACGACTAAATGCAACCGAAAAGGATGATTTGACAGCGGCCGAAGCGAAAGATGGGCAATTGGAAATTATTAAAACCATCAAGAAAATTAACGACGATGGTTCTTACACGATAGGGTACGAAGCCGACGATGGGTCGTTTAAAATTGAAAGTAGAGATGTTTTGGGAAACATTAAAGGTACTTATGGTTATTTGGACGATAGCGGGGATATCAAAAGAATATCTTATACGACTAATAATCTTACAAACGCTTTTGTAGAAACCCCCACAGTAGTACAACGAATTCCCAAGACCAACAAAACCCATTCAAATGGAGCCAGCATACTTCTATACAACCCATCGACACCTACAAGCCCTTCCGCTATTGAAGACATTGCCAGAAGTCACTATTCTTCCAGTACAACCCAATCGAGTGCAACGGCCAAACGAACAAACAAACCAAATTATGGAGATTACGTTAGAACTACGGAAAACGTCGGGAAAAGTACGACTAGTGCTACATCAAATGTGGTGTACGCGACTTCCGCCCCGTCGACTCTGATTTACACACCTCGATCTTTAATACGTTCAAGTAGTCAGAACCAAAAATCCGAAGGTCAGATTTCAAGACCTGAAGTTATTTCGAAACGACCAACCGAATTGCCGTCCAGACGAATCATACCAGTAAAACAATCGTTACTCGAGTCCGACTCTGCTGCTATTAAACCAGAAGCACAGAAGCTCCGCAGTAACCTATTGAGAAGACAGCTTAATCCCGAAAACCCACTAGCCTTCGATCCACGAAAACACATTGCAAATTTGAACCAAGGAGTCGGAGAGGACACGAACGATGTTTATAGTTCTTCAATTTCTACTGCCACACCTCGACCTTTGTTTACAACCACCGGTCGATCTAGAATCTCGTCCACTATAAAACCTGTCGTGGAGCACCCAACGCCAATTTATGTTGGTAGTAATTTTAACAGATTGACCAATTTTATTCCAACCACTGAGTTCGTTCAAGAATCGACAACAACCGAGGCAGCTGTAAGCGCCTCCAGTATGCCTACTCCTATACAGCACAACGTGCGAATAAATCAACATCAAATTCAGCAACAACAAATTCAGCAACAACACATTCAACAACAACAACAACAGCAACAGCCGTTAGTTCAAGTGAGACATCCGTTCCATGGGGGAGTCGTCTTGGTTCCGTACAATCAGGTTGCCATGCAAGAAAACCAGCCTCAATATTACGTCGGTAGCGATCAATATTATAAACCTGTCAGTTCTACAGCCAATCCGGCTCCACGCCAAGAGATAGCATCCAGCACTGACCCAATTTATATTCAGAGACCGCAAGTGTTGAGATCGGTTCCCGTCCAGCTAGACGAAAACGGTTACGTTCGGCCCATCAGGCAGCAACAAATTATACACCCGACTTCGTATCCATTGTTTGTTCCAGCACAAGCGCAAAAGGATGAGCCCAATGAAATTGAAAATATAAAACCACCAGTCAGTACCCATGATTTCCAAAAATTAATTGAATATTTAATTACGCGACAAACGCGCTTGGAAAAGGCAAATGCGTTGATCAATGCTGAACGCCAACGCGAACTAATGAGCTTGCGACGCCACAGATCGTATTCGACCCCAGAACCTGTAATGATGAGACGACCTCAAGAACTGAGCCAAAATGGCCCTGTCACGTTTCTTCCTCAACAATTATCAAGGCAAAACGGTTATTCCACCGAGCCTCAAATGCAACAAACTTATTATGCAAGACAACCGATGCGTGAAAACGACGATCTGTACGAACAACAATCTGTAAGTTTTGTGCCTTCTTCCTATCAGCCCTCGAAGAGGGTGGCTCGATTGTTACCATCGAATCCTCCACCAGAAGAACAACAAGATCAGAATTACTTACCTACCCAAATACGCGAAATGTTGTTGCTGAGAATGCTGCAACTTGCAATCAATCCATCGTTACCATTGGAATTAAACGAAAATAACGCAGTAGAAGATTCCACCCCTGCGGAACAAACCATCAGGAAAACTGGAATTAGGAATGTACAAATCATTGGAGAAGTTTAGGTCTTAATTTTTTATTATAACCATGACTAACCAAAAATTATCACTTGTGGTGTATTTATTGTACCAACATAAGGTACTCCGAGCAACTTGCTCGCAACATAACTTATTAAAATTATATTTTTTTAATTATTCATCGTCATTCAATCTTATTGTTGTAAATAGTCTATTTATTGTGTCATGTTTTATTTGAGAAAAAATAATTGTTATGATAATGAGCGTTCTAATTACATAAGTGTTTCATAATGTTACCAAAGAACTGAATACAATTTGTGGGAAACTAAAACTGTGTCATTTTTGTTTTGCATTTTTTTTTATAATAATCACTTTATGAATATTCATTAAATTATTTCTTAAATCAGAGTTGTATAATTTTACTATTCTGGAACTGAATCCAGTCGAGATGGTTCTTCCACTGGTTCCGGTTCTGGGATGTAATCTCCTGGTGCGTTCCAGTATTGTACCGATCCACTGCCGAAAGCCATAAAAAATGTAGCAGTGGTTAGCAAAACTGCAGATGATACCCCGAAAACTAAACGCCACCATCCAGCGAACTGAAAGTGTTAGAAAATAAATAATAAGTTATAGTTGATTTCGATGTTTTACTGATCCGTGAAGGCCTTCGGAGACTGCATAATTCGCCGCCAATAAACCTGCGGCGCCTATGGTTTGGCATAATCCAAAAACTGTTCCAGCAAAATTTGGGGCTATGTCAGCTGCACTTGAGTAAGCACCCGCTGGTGTTGCCCCAGTTAGAGCCAAAGCGGCTGTGTACAAAGCGGCCGGTGCTGCCGGATCGCACCCAGTGTACCCCAGTACGAACATAAGGGCAGCAGGAAGAAAGTGAGCTAAAAAAAAATTGAAAATTTTGAAGGAAATGATTTGAAATCATTCAATCTTACATATGTAGACAAACAACTTTCTTGCGGTGGTTGTTGACACCACACCAGATTCTCGGACGTGGTCGACCACTATTCCGAAGGTTAAAGCGGCGAAGAAGTGTCCAACGTGAGGTAGTGACGCCAAAACGTCATCCTGAAAGCTCAATAATTTACTAACCATTGTTTAAGTAATATCCTTACATATTCAATGCTAAATCCGTAAACCAATTTTAAATATTTTGTGACCCCCAGCATTAAGGTGGCGTCTGCCCACTGGCTTCCAACCACGGCGATACCGCAAGCCCAAGCTGGACGGGAAAGTAACAGTTGACGCCAAGGTAACATTTTGTGTTCCTGAAAGTTTATTTTTAAGGGTTTAACTTTGACAACTTTAAATTATTACATCACGTTTCGGCCGATTCGGATTCAACGATTCTTCTACAAACCTCCACCACAGAAAGTACCACAGGCACGAGGACAAGCAAATGGTGTAGCTCAGGCAGTCTCGTCCCAAAAACTGGACTAGGCGGGTTCCCAAAATTCCAACGATTGCGTATCCCAAGTTAACAGCTGAAATTTGATTTGCAGAAAGTTTCCTTGGTAAATTTGAAGTTTACCTGTGTACATGGAAACAAATCCGCTGATGTGCTTGGGTTTAAACCACGTTACTGCTAGCATATGGGCAGCAGGCCAGGTTGCACCCTAAAAATTCCGAATTATATGATGAGTGTAATTTTGAGATTGGTTTCGTACCATGAAAATTCCTTGCACGATTCGAATGCAGACGTGGTAAGGGGTCAACCAAGCTGCCGGTACCATGACTGCTACCGAAGCTGCACCTAAAACGCTAATGCCGAAGAGCCTTTCGGCACCAACGCGGGCAGCAATTCTACTTGCAGCTAAGGGCGACATAAGGGTGCCCCACATGAAAGCTTCCCGAAGCACCGACTCAGTTTGGTCTGTTCTGGTCATGGGAATCTGCCAATTAAAATTGCAACATATTTTGTTAAGTGTTTCCGCGCACCATATCGCACTATGTCTATTAATTAATTGTAGTAGTTACAAATTACTTAGTTATTAAATCGTAATTTATAGTTATGTGCATGTTAATTTGCATTTTTTTCTAAATTACTTTGCTATTACGAGCAAGCTTAATTTTTTACGTAATTAGCAATCCATCTGTTAGAACCTGGATAAGTTAAGTATGTAATTTGAAATAGTTGCTTTACAATAGATGAAGAAATGTAAAATTACTTATTAAGCGTGCAATTACGTATGTAAAGTACGATTTAATTAACTACTATTAAATTTAAAATTACGATTTTAAGGTCAAAAATTGCTGGTATTTTGTCATTAATTTATCTGATTAATTGTAAGTTATTCAAAACTGCTTCATAACGAAAGTATATTTCGAAAAAAATGTTGATTGTATCAGCCATGTTAACATTTGGACTGAAAAATAGAACAATAGCCGAGTGTGAAAATTTTATAACATATTATGTATTAAATGATTATCCAAGATTCAAAACTAGAGATAACATTTTTTATGTTGTCTCATGTACATACCTCAATATGGGGAATGGAACGAACCACATTTCCTCTCTTGGTGTTATTTCGATTGTCAGGTTGGCAATAACTTGTGATGTAACTTGTATTTTCTACATACTCTGCGAACTCTTCGGCTGATATACTGGATGTACTGTTACCTCTTAAGGCCACGGAAGCACTTTGTTCAACAATACCGCATAATACAAATCCAGTAATTACGAATGCGGCTAAAACCTGACGCGATCCAATTTGCTCTGAAAATGGAAAAAATATTAACGGAAAGGAATTTTTCGCACATCGGCAGCAGTTAAGCTTTTACCACCTCCGTAAAAAATATACTATTAATGATTATATTTTGTTTCGGTTCAATTGTTTTCAAGTAATTGGTGTAGTTGACTGTAATAATTATCGCTTACCGTTAACTACTTTAGCAGCCCTTTGCACGTGAATGCTACCCCTTTTAAGGGTGGCTAAACCGGTATACATGTCACATTAAAAAGTTATAACTGGATATAAACTTATACATAGTTTTACAAACACGTCAAGCAACAAAATTTAGTGATAAGTACGTGGGCTAATTTAAGATCTACTTAACTTGATTATATAATTGGATGCAATTTCAGTTATCCTTCTGTCGCATATAGGTTTCTCCTATGTTTATGTATAATACCTACCAAACAAATGTATATCATCATTATATTATCGTCATATCAAAATCGTTGCTTTAAATTGTCTCCGTGATGGTCATATGGATGGCAATACCAGTTTCGGATTTATATCTTTATAAAATTTCTTTTTTTGCATGTTCTGCGATTGATTTCTCCGGATTTCCTCCGGGAATGCCTTAAGATATCCCATTAAAAATCAGAAAAAACAAAAGAAAAAAGGATTTCTTAAGTTTTCCGTGGGTTTTTCTCAAGTTCACCCCTGGAAAAATGTACAATACACTGATGCAAATCAATATTTGCGTGAATAGCAGAAAACTACATAAAATGCAGTGTCTGCTCAAAGATGGCGCTGCGAGTACCAACCTGTTCCGGAATAAACACCTGTTACAGAATACTGGCCAATGAGAGTAAACTACTGTTATTGCATTTAAAATTATTTTTGTGTTATTGTTTAGTATAATTATTGTGTTTTTATGCTAGCGAACTTTAATTTTTGCCTATTATAAATCCGCCAATTAAGTGTGCGGTACGGTTGTCTCGAAATTGTTCAGGATTACGTGTAATGTTCTGGAATTATTTTTATTATTTATCATAACCTCACAAACTGGATTTAAAGGTAAGAAATTTTTGTTTTTTTGAATGAACGGCGGCCTTATGATATTTTCTTTATTTTTTAATATTTCGCAACTGTTGGTTTTGGGGATGAAATATTAAAAGTTTTAATTTTTTTGGATAATAAACCGAAAAATCGGTAGTTAAGGGTGCACTTTTGCAACCTGTGTGTGGGTAGATGTTTTGAATAATTTACGGCGATGATGTTAATCTCTATTAATATTTATGATGTTTTTTTACTTGCTTATTTTGCAAACAATAAGTTGTTGTTTGTTTGAAAAACAATTATTGTAATTGCGTTTCTACGTCTTTCAAATTAAGTTTTTGTGCAACATAAACAAAAAGTTTCCCAGCTGGCAGCTCCTTCAGTTAATTTGCAGGTTTTGCAAAAAAACGTAGGATTAATCATCAATGTATTCAAAAAGTGCAAGCAAACTCTAACGACTTAATTTGCTCTAGGCAAATCGGCTAGGTCAAGTTCAATGAAAGGTAGCAAAACTTGTTTAATTTGAATCTTGAAATTTTTCAACCGGAAATAACCGTTAGGTCATATCGTTTAAAATTTTCTACATTTTCTCTATTTATAATGGTCCATTCTATAATCAAATCCATGGTTTGAGGTAATAAGCCAATAATGCCTGCTCTTCTGAATGAGAGCTTGCAGTTATCAACTCCATTGCTATTGATTTGGAACCCCTAACCTAAATTCTGGCGTTCGTATTCCTGAATAGAATTTGAAGAGCTGACACTTGGAGATATTATATTCGGTAAAGCAACGCATAAGTAGAAAGCCAAGAGGAAAGTAATGAAACTACATTAATTAAATAGGATTGTATTATACAGAGGATAATTTGAATAAAATAGCGCCGCAGGAGATTCTCTTCCAAATTTTATCTGATCTTTGCAGGTAATATATTAAATTTGAATCGTCTGGTAATTGGCAAATTATTGTGACAACAAAAGGCAGGAATAGCCAGCCGGAAGCGAATATACCAGTAACCTGTTGGTAGCTGTTCAGCGAGCACAAAAGCCTTTTGACTGGCATATGGTATTTTGTTAATTAAATACATATGTACACTGTACATTCGTGTAATATGTATTTGCAATGTAATGTAATGGGAACCTCTCAAAATCTTGCAGAGATTTCAAAATCAAGTGATTCTCACAGTTGTTGAAGCACCGAGATACATATACCTAATACTGTCATTCAATGTGACATAATGATTAGCTTCCATCAAAGAAGAATTATTTAATTAATTAATTGCTATTATAAATACAAATGTAACATTGGACGATTATATGCGATATAATATGTAATAGGGGGATATTTTAATAAACAATACCCCTAAACTCATCAGGGAGCTCATTACACAAATTCGGCATTCATTATTTTGAGACTGTTTCAAATTACTTGTAATTTCGAATTATTATTAGTTCAATAATAATAATCATTACAAAACAGGCTCCGGTGTTTATTTCAAAAAATTTTACCCCAAGCATCACCTCGACCAATGAAAAACTCTCGCACATTTTGAGTAAAAAGCAATCCAAATTGGATGGCTGAATATAATTATCGGTGCTTAAATTAATATGTAAAGAAGATGTAATATGAAAATAGATGAGAGGGATATCGATCCGCCATTTGCATTAATTACAAAAAATTTAAAAGAATAATTCCAAGTTAAAACAATGCTTTTTGTATTTCAGTTTGAATAGAATTTTTCTCTTGTATAATTAAAAATTTGTGTTCCTTTTATAGAAAAAGTAAATATAAAAAAAAAACGGCGAATGGAGACTTGTAAAAAAGATATTAAAAATTAAGTAATCCTGTAATTACGCCAGAGCAGTAGAGCAGTATTTCGTGTGGTTTTGGATTTTGATAAAATTGTAGTTCGATGTCCGAGGAAGTTCGTGTATACAATATTTGAATGTGGTTTACTCCTCGGGCAGGATTCATGTTACTCAAATTTAATATTTCAATCATATTCAATTTTCTCAGACCTTATATCTCCATCACAAGCTGTCAAGGTGCTGACAGCACCTTTGAGGTATCCAGGGCCTATTAGACAACTCTAATAACTCATGAGCCCTAAATATTTAATAACAAACTTTCTTTCTTAGGTTATTTTTAAATTGAGTAAAAAGCTTTTATTAAATTAAATTTTGATTAACTTAAAAGGTTTAAATTGGATATACATTAAAGTTGAATTACCTAATTGAACAAACTCAATTTAATTCGACCTCGATTACGTAATATACAATCAAACGCAAAACGTTTGCTTTTTTGATCGAAATATAAATAATAAAATTTTATAATCATCAATTTTAGATGATAATGCAATTAAGTAATAAAAGCTTTTTGAAGAATCGCCTAAGGTACCAAGAAGTCCTATTCTGGCCCTGCTTTTTAAATATCTCTAATTACCGAGTGTTTAAAAATCGCTTTGCGTAATGTTGGCTTTGTTTTAATGATCTACGGTCGATGAACATAGATTGCCTACTTATTGTGCTTATAATACGGAAAAAAAGGCTCCACGGCTGTTGTTTACAATTAGCTAAACCGAAAGTGGAGGTTTGCAAAGTAAACTAATACATTTTCGTTGTTGTACAGGATAAAAGCATCATCTGGAAAATTTACCAACAGCATTTCATTCAGGAACTGTAAACGATTTTTGAGTACCTTCTATTGAACTTAATGGAGCATTTTTCCTCCAGCTCTATAAAAAAAGATTTTGTAGTTGCGTGCCGCACGTAACTTTCCAATAGAATCCTTCTTATGAAAATAGTGGTAGAATTTATAGGGATAATTTTCTCGATATTAATTTTGAAAGAGTGGTTCGGTCTCTGTGAAGTTCGCGTCCATAACAATAATGGAGAAAATGTTCTGCATTTGTTCAGAAGTTATAAACTATTTCCGCAATTTTTCAAAAAGAATTTTGTTTCAATATTTACTTTCGTTCCCATTTTCTTGAGTATTATCCAAGTTTGATGTAAGTTGGAGAATTTATTGACCGAATAACATTTTTAAACTTTCTATACGGCCAAATAAGGCGGAATTATTTTATTTAAGTTGGAATTCTATTGAACATTACGAAACAATATTGACTGAATATGGAACTCATAGGAAGCAAACACCAATCAAAGACTTCCGAACTGTAATTCTGCGCATTTTAATTGATAATTTGGTATCATGCACGAAAAATATTTTTACAGCGAATAGGTAAAATAGCAAAAAGCATGTAATTTGCAACATTTTTATGATACATCGCCGGCGGTCAACATTTTCATGAAATATGCATATTTTAGACTGAAAAAATTCTTAACATTCCAGTTCGTTTTTCTTATGTTGAACTAAAATTGTTCTAGGTTTAATTTCTTTCTAAGGGTCCTTTGAAACAAATGGCATTTAATTTAAATTTATGTCGGTTAACTTTTAAAAAATTATATTAGATTAACTTAAAAGGGGTGGATTTTTCTTTCGACGTTTTTCATTTTGGCAAGATTCCTGTGCTGAAGTTTCAGGTCAGTAGACATCTCGCATTTTTTACATTCCCTTTTCGGACAGATAGACAGTTTATTGAAGTAACATACGTTTCTTGACTAAATAACATAAATTACACTTTAAACCATGCGGAAAGTTTGTTATTTTACACTCGAGCACAATTTTTCAGTTTTTCTTTTTAACAAAATTAAACCTCTTAAAACTGTAAGATTAAGCGAGTGGATTACGAGGACTTGAACAAATGTTTTTTTCTGTAAACTTGCACACGTCTTTAGACATTACCGTAGATCTTCCCATCGTTAAATCTTTCGTTTCCGCCTCCAGTTTACACACCAAGCCACCAGTTGCTTCTCCACTTTTCTCATTTCCTTCGTCCTTGAGATGACTGACGTACTTTTCATAAAAATACTTATCTGTTAAATTGAAGACGGTCAACGAATACCACAACATAATGGGTAGAAAAATTAATCCCCGCGCAACCAAGGCAAACATCTTAAAGCTCCTCCGAGTGAAAATATTCTTTGTAGTAGTAGTAAGCTTCGTCCAGTGTCATTTTAATTTGTGGCCAACTCATCGCCAAGAAAACTAGCAACGAATTTATTATAACGAAAAATCTCATAAACTCCACTCCATCGGCATTCCAAAACCAATTTGCAATATTTGGTTCTTCGTCAGAATCGATCACGTCAACCGTGTTTACACTCGAAGGTTCCACCTGCTTCTGCTTAGACTTTCCGACATTACGTTTATGTTTAACCATAATTCCGCATCTAGAACAAAAAATTTGTGTTTTAACTTCGTGCAGTGATAAGTTAAAAGGCCAGTCACCCTGTTACTTATCCAAATGGAAACAAAAAATTCTACGTAATTTTTTTCTAGTTGGTTTTCTTTAGGACACGGGCACATTTATTTTGCCGTAGATGTGTTGGGATAATCAGGGATTTGTAAAGAACGAAGGTTTTTCAAGCAAATACGATGTACATCAGTTGGGAAAGTGAGGCAATGATAAATTTTCGTGCCGGGTAGGGAGCGAAAAAGATTTTTTTTATCCGGTTAACTGATCGAATTAATTTTTATTGACTTCTATGAACGGAACCGCGGTTTCTCGCTACCTAGCCTTTATTCGAGCTAATTACCCGAATATTTTAACAAACGAATACATTTTGAATGGTTCATGATAGCACCTATTTAATATTTCAGCGTTTTATATAACAAAACTCTTTGTATTATAAATGACGATTCTTAGGGTTTCTTACTGCCACTCAAGCGTTTGAATCGCTCAACAGTTTCAAATGAAAGAAGGATCATTTATTTGGTTTTCATACTACTAAATCTTTAGAATTTGTATTTGTTCGTCAGAAACATCAAGGGAATAGCATGTTTTTCTATTTGGTAAGATCAAAGCTGTTGTCAAAAGAGGATGTGCCTATTAAAATTATAATTGCGTCCTTAAATTGGACTTTTTTCAAAATTTATTATTAGGATAATTTTAATTAAATTTTACGGTTATACGCATTAGCGAAAAAGTTATTATTACTTTCCCGCAGAATGAATAGGACGCATTCATGCAGGTTAACGAGTTTAAAACTGGACAAGGTATATAGGCATTATTTTAGGACCAAATTTAGAAGCTTATTGATTATGTTAATGGTATTGTAAATATTATTCCTATCTGGATTGCCCAGGTGTGCACTAAAGTTCTGAATATATTAGATACCAAATTATAATCCCCCCCCCCTTCTTACCTATTGCATTCACACGTCACCGTTTGAACTTTTTCTGTTGGTTATTGAAAACTACATTATCCTAAAAGCGATAAAGTACAAGCTTCTGGAAGCTTACAAGGCTACAGACACCGAATACACACTAAATGGAAATCTATAAACAAACGAACTAGGGAGTTCAAATTCGTAATCCTATTACTCTTGACGTAAATGGTTTAGGAAGTCGTAGAAATTGTCAGCTTATACGCATTGCCTACCTATTTTACATAAAATAACTATACCTACCTTGATATGTTATATGTGAAACAACTCTTGACAATTCAATTTGCTCTTCATCTGTTGGGCTAGGCTCCTAAAATGTGTATTTTGAAAATAATAAACCGAGAGGGTCAGTGGCTGAGCAAGTGAGCAACGTCCCGAATTCTCTTTGATCATCCGGTAAACTTTCACTTTTAAAAGATTAATTTAGATAAGATTTGGGAAACGAACGAATTTTTGTGTGCCCATAGCTGCATGAATTGTTGATGTAACGGTTAAATTAAAATTTCAAGAGAAACAAGCTGAAAGGCACGATAGGAAGGTCTATTATGATGGTTTAATCTGTCCATCTCGGTATCGCATTAAGGTTTAATAATAATTGAGTTATGGGGACGAACTGATTCAATCTTCATAGTCTATATAAATTAGGGTTTAGTTCAACCTGGTTCTATTATCCTGGAAATGGAATATTGCGGTGCGGAAAAATAAAAATTAAAAACAACTTAGTTTTAAAGTTCAAACTGAATTGTAAGCAAAAATAATTATTTATGTCGCGCTATTCATTTCAGGTGTCTGCTCATTCAGTCGTAAAGTGTGTGAATAAATTGGAAGACACATAATAGCATGTTTTTTCGACACAGGTTTCTTCATAATTGATGGTTTTAATTGCTATGCGACGCCACGAATTTTTGTTCCAGATTCTTTTCAGTTTTCTCATTAAGAAAGTGACCCGATGCGAATATTAAGTTTATATTTAACATTAACACGTGTTTTGATACAAAATATGCTACTTCAGGGCAAAAGTGATTTGAATATTTTATGTTACAACTTTTTCGCAACATATTTTAAAGGATCTTATTATGTATGCTTCATGCTTTACTTAGTTTAGACGTCGATAGCAAGCTAACGAGTTTTTAATGTTGGTTTCATCTGATAAACCAATATATTAACTCATAAGCTAGGATACTTCAGTTTTACCACGTAGTTAAGATGGATATTGGGAATTACAACATCGCGACATTAACAGTCTACTGGGCTGTGAATCCTTGATCCTTCGCATTATTGTATCTTAATTATGGATTATCGAATTTCTTTGTGTTTGAATGTTCAAGTGCAAACGTTCCTTCCGGTTTCGCCTATGTATTCATACCAACGTATGTATTTTTTGTAAAAACGCCAAAATCTAGTGTTTATTTACATTTGAGTAAAATCTAAATTTAGCTTTCACCGTAATAACTCATAACTCTCAGAAATCTTAACTTCAAAAACGACGTCGTAAACGACAGATGCCATTTCTACAGTTCGATACTTTTCTCGCTCTACTATGTGAATGGTTTGAATTCTTTTACGATTCTGAATTCCATTAGGTGGAAAACGTAAATGACAAAAGTGTTAGAAAGTGGCTATAAATAAAAAATACTCAACAAAACCGCAGTTTCATTTAATACCTCAGACCTGATGTACATTGATTTTTCCTACAAGCTTTTGATTTCGTAATTAACCGTGACGAAATAAAGACCTTTTTTAGGAAAGAATAAATTTGAATATTAAAATCCATAAAAGTTTCAAATTAAAATATTTTGGAAGCCATGGAATTAGATTGAGTTGTTTTTTCGGGGGCGAAGTTATCGCACAGATGTTGGAGATAGCTTGATAAACAGTCTTCCTGAAGACGACCTTCTTTAGTGCTTACGGTGATGTTCTCGTACCTAAAATATATGAAACACTTCAACATTTCATTTTGTTATCATTTAGATGAATGAATGTTTTGCGATCGATGCTGCACTGGAGCTCGCCAGATGGAAGTTTCGTTTTTCTCGTGGCAGTTTCAGCACTTACCATGTTAAAGAAAACCACCCGAGGTTATTTAATATCTTTGCACGTAGTTGGCGTTTTTGAAGAATTTCACGGATTTTCCAGCGTATATTACATTTTGATGCAAACAATTTGTCCTTATAGAAACACTATCCATTCGGAAGAGGAACGCTTGCTCCAAGTATTACAACTATTAAACTATTCGGTAGCACGAAACGTGCACCGTGATGTTATAAACAAATTCTCAAACTATGTAGCATATTAACGTTACATAGATGGTAAATTAATTTCTAGATCAATTTTAATCGCACGCCAACTTTTCACTTTGATAGGTTATCGATAATTTCCTCTGGGTGAAACAACAATTTAATAAGACGGAGTGGCCGATAAATTTTTGTTTTTCAAAACTTCATGTTGGTATTTATTGCTGCGATCTGCAGCGAACAATATCCGTTCGTTAAAACTCTTACACAAGCAATAAGTGTCAAGCTTTCACATTACACGCACTACAAGTACTTTTAATTATGTTCTTTTTAATCGCGACTTCCAGACTACCGTCCCTGGTTGCCTTTCAAATTTCCTAAATCGATTTCTAGGATTATAATTATTTTAGTCTTCCTCACAAGTTCGCATGAACTTCAATTTCCCCTACGCCATGCCGTCACAAAAACTGACATTATATCAAAGAAAGTAAAATTATCCGCGAAAGCTTTCATCATGAAAAACTACTGAGCCAGTGCTACTAATTCACGATATTTTACCCTAGAGAAGAAGAAAAGAAAGGGATAGCAATAATTTGCTCTTAGGAATAAAAGCAACAATGCTATTTATAAAACAGTAGACAATTATAGAATCCTCGCATGTCCTTAATAAATGGATAAATATTTCAGGAAACCCCAAAAACTCATTATTGTATCAATGTCCGTTCCTTAAACTTAAAAATTCATGAAAACTGGTTATGAAGACAAATCACTGCATTTAATTAGAAAAGCTTAGAAAGTTTCCTTGTTCCATCATACAACTCGAGGAAAGTTAATGTGTAAGAGACTTCCTTCATCATAATAATTAAAGCAAGTTGCTACTTTGTTGACGTTTATTTATACAATTTTAGTTTAAACTACAAATAAACCCTTTATGTGTCAACGATTAAAGCAGACCATTAGAGCGTCGCGGCGTCGAGATATCGCCTTTTGTTCTTTACCATTTGGAAAATTGTCATTTGCCCTATAAAATAAACGGAAGTGTTATTTTGGTGGACATAAAAAACCGATATCGCTCAAATTTCATAACAGGGCACCCCGAAAACATTCCAAGAAATTTTCCGAAAAGCTGCACTGGAGAAATTTAATTAATAAAAATTTCAGCTGGAACAACTCGAGCAAGTTTCCATTAGCTTTCTTTCGGTTCGTACAACATTTAATGTAAAATTAAATGCATAAAATAATTTATTGTAATGCAATTTCCAAATTATTCAAATTTATTCCTGCGCTTTTTGCAGTAATTTTAAAATTATTAATATTTCTAAGATTTAAATAATACGAAAACTGTGTTGCCATTTCCACTGCTGTGGCCGGTTTTCCCGAACCGAGATGGCACAAAAGGGATAATATAATTATTCGAAAATTTATTACAACAAAATGGTATTACATATTTTCAAATCGTTCTGCGGAATTTATTTGTAACAACATAATATATTTGCAGGCGTTGTTATCGAATTGCGGGCAAAGGTTCGACAAGGATGTTAGTTTTCAATTCATTAGACCCTTTTAATTACAAGATCGGTGTGGGTGGACTCATCCATTAACAAACCTTTGTTGGAGAATAATAATGCCAAGGAATATATGGCAAGTTATTTGTATTTCTTAACAAATTCGGATAGAACGCTCGTTCGCGTTATAAATTTGCCATTTTAATTTAAACTTTAGTTTTAGTTTTTGCAATTAGACTTTTATATTAATCTATTGCTGTTTTAATTAAACGATTCGTATGCACGTTAGCATTGTTGGCAACAATTATCATGCTTCATCAACATGAGCAGACATGTACCGACATTTATTCTCACGTAACGCTTGGATGGCTGCAACATGATTTTCATATCTATGGATCATTTTGAAAATTAATTGCAATTTAAATAAGATTTTTGACATTATCGCACTCTTTTGTGCGAAAATGCAATCTTTTTGTGCCCGCTAGAAGCTTTCTAACGAGCTTAGCTCTGTTAATGTGGTTAATGCCTTAAATAACAATCCCTTAATAGTGGGTTTAAGTAGTTGGTCTATTGGAGAATCTTATGGCTTGTTAGTTTAATAACATGGAAACAAAACAAGCGTGAATGGAAAAATTAAGCCGAGCTTTGTGCGAGCGAAGGGTGTATTTTACGATCGTAATTTTTTTGTATAAAAATTAATTGACAAATTCGTGGACCAAGTGGTCCTAATGGAAACAAAAGGTATATCTCTATCTTATCTCACAAATTCTAAAGATACGAGAATGTTAGACGTCTAACATAATACCCACGCCTTGCACAGTTTAGTTTTTGATAGCTACTTACCCAACATAAACACTTCCCAACATCCTTTCACAGACCTACGGCGCTAATACCAGAATTAGGCTGTGTTATTGCCCGAAATTTAATAGCAAAAAACATCAGTCAGCAGCAGCTGTTGTCTAGGTGAACCGCATACTTGCAACAGTTCGAATTAGTGAAAAAATGTATGTTTTCAGCCATCGACGCAACTCTCAATTTGCAGCAACCACAGCTCCGACGTGTGGATCGTAGGAAAAAAATTTATACAACCTTTTTTGTAGACAATTTTATCAGCTTCACATTTGTATATCACAACTTTTGCCATATCTAAAAAAATAAAGAAGTTATAGCCGAAAAACCGTTCAATTGTATTTTTGTCCTTCGGCTCGAGGTCGCCATAATTTCATTTTTTTGGTGAAAACAATATTTTTTTGTAATTCTGATCTGATTCAAAAATTCGAGTTTATATTATTGTTCATATTATCTTGTTACACGCTTGAGAAGTTATTAAGAGTGGCAATTATTTTCTAAAGAAAAATTTCCAATAATTAAGTATGCAATAACTGAAGTTGCTTTTCCATTATATAAAAATAAGAAAATACAACATTTAGATGAATTTTCGATAAAGCTCATCCGAAATAGATCCTGAAGGATGCTTAATGCCCACCCTTTTCTAATTACCCACCCACGTTCCTTACCATAATTTCCATATTTGCAGTTATTTAATTGGTCGTTTTGGTTAAAGTGCATCATTCGAAATGTATAAAATAGCAATTCCAATTCCAATATCCGTTTTTATAGGCGGATATTGCAAAATCAACTACTTGACGTTGAATTCGCGGTAACCTTTAATGTAATTCCTTGCACATGCTTATTTCCTTAGTCCAGACATGGAGCAAGATCAAAGTTCATGACATAAACGTCACAGGGGACGAACTATTCCGGAGAGCATTTCGTTGCTGTAATTCAATAGGATTAAATTTCAAGTTACTAAACACAGTTCGTGTCTTCGAATTTTAATAAACTGAAAAAGCTCGCTTATTATAACTTCTGGACATTTCATCCGCGAGAATGAAACTAACTTTTCTCTTCGGCCAAGCATAACTTGAAATTCAAGTTAGCTGCCTTACATTTTTGCGTGACAATTTATTCTACCGAATATTTTAGAAATTCAACTGCTCTGATCTTGTTTTCTGGTTATAGCAGATCACAGGTAAACAGTGGACATGGGGGCGTAGCTCAGATGGTAGAGCGCTCGCTTAGCATGCGAGAGGTACCGGGATCGATGCCCGGCGCCTCCAAAATTTTTTTAGAATTAAGTGATAACATTCACATAATCTTGATCTACTTTTCGATAATCGTAATAGCACTTCGATCAGTGTGATCAGTACAATCAACAGGGGGTGTAGCTCAGATGGTAGAGCGCTCGCTTAGCATGCGAGAGGTACCGGGATCGATGCCCGGCACCTCCAAATTTTTTTTTTTTTGAAAGTTTCCAACAATAGTTGGAAACTCGTTATTGTAAGTTATTACAGCGAATAGTCCAAGAAATTAATTGAATAGGGAAGTGGTTATTGCCGAATATATAGCCAACAAAATGAACGTGCAATTTGGTGTAATTAGTTGGCTTTTACTGCTCGATTTGGCCAATGCGTTGCTATGAAGAATTCAATTAGTTATTTATCCAAATCTCTTTAACATTTCTCGTTATGATATTATTATAAGATTAAAATAAAAGGGAAAATTTCATTGAATTCTTTTGAATGCGCTCTTAAAATAATTTTTGAAAGCTCAAATTGGCTCGTTTAAGTTTTTCAGGGATTTTAAGTGCTTGAAAAATAAGTCCGTTAATATCCTCTTAAAAAATTATTCCTGTTTGATGAAAATTAAGAGTAATAATAATAATAAAACGGCGAAAAAACCTAAAAATTAGCATATCAATTTTATTTGATAAATTGATTTTGTCTTGATTGCGTGTTTGTACAAAATGTGTCAGCTATTAAATTAATCTACTCCTTGCAAAATTCACTTAATAAAGAAAAATCGTTTACGAAGAGTTGCTTATCACAAATTATACAGATGACGCAGGATGATTTATAATAGAAATCGAACTCGCTAAAGTTGGCAACGGAAATGATTTCGCACGGGTAAATTGCTATTTAAAATTAATTTTTTTCGTCAGATTAAGGTCTGCTACACACGAGAAACTGCACTTGATACACCAAGTACACAATTACCATTGGGTAACTGCTACTTTAGTTTAGTTTACAATATCCAAAATAAGTATGGAATTGACAAATTAATTACTTCTACTTCCTTAGCTAACTTGAAGGACATTAGAAATCTGTGCATCTAAATACTTAGATGCAGTAGCGAAACTTAGTAACTACGGAGTTCTTGGACTCTTTTTGTGGTGTTTCTACTAACTTAGTTTGTTTTGAAATTAAGTCGAGCAAACTATTTCTCTGCAATTCCCTAATTCCCTTTATCAAATTTATATTACGTTAAGTGTTTTTATTTGTATTACATAAGCCTGTAATCCTTAGCTGAAACTATTAGGTATATTGGATTTTCACTTTAATTCCTTAATTCGAAATTATAGTGACAACTAACAAGCTCACTTTATATGACCCTTGTTCTTTACTCGATGTCATAATTGATTTTGTCGCTTCATTACGATGGTTGACAAAAGTTTTTATAAAGTGGATGGGAAAGTGACTTTAAATTACCTATGGCTACCTATCAAATATATTTGCTACATCTGATCGACCAACCGCAGCGTCGCCCGGCCTTACCTTGATCCGTTTGATCCTGATGAAACCGAAATTGAATGAAAAGTTACATTTCTCACAGAGCTTTTCAACTTGTAGCGACCTCGCAGCATTTCCATTTATAATTTATTCTGTTTTGATATAAAACCTAACGGGAAAACTGAAACCTTTTTATAATATCCAGTGGTAGCAAACTTCCAGTAATAAATAAACTACGGCTAGGCGATTTTTATTTCTTGTGTGCGCCTTTGCAGCAAAAACAAAGTCGTTAATTTTTTGTATGATGGTATTTCAAAAGCTGTAAAATTGGTGTAGGGTATTTTTGTTAATTTTTTTTCAATAATCGAGAAAAGAGAAAGAAATTTTAATATTGCTATACTTTGCAAGGATTAATTGCTGCCGATAAATTTAAAAGCTCGGGTTTTTAAGAAACGAAAAAGTTGCTGATTTATAAGTTTTCCATCCACTTCTTAAAACTTTAAAGCTTACACTTCATGTGTGAGTGTTTACTTTGGAAAATTTTAGTGTTTTCAGCTGAATCGACCTAATTTATACAGTCATTAATTTATTTCGTTGGCTTTATTTTCAACTTGAAAATTTTAGAAGTTTGCAATAATTTTATACGTATACATATAACTACCAGGCGTAAGCAACTGTATAAATAGTTCAGGAAACTTTTTAAGCAATCCATCCTTGTTAGCTCTCCTTCAGCTTGTAATCCTTGCATACTTCTTTCGTTTCAACAACACCTACACGCCGAGTACGTGATGCTCATATTATTGAAACTTGATTTTTATTACCGTAAAAGAAATAACGGGCGCCAAGTGACTATAATAAAGCCAAACACAAACATTGTTGTCGAATTTATATCAATGCCTTTGTTTTATAAGTAATTAAAGTTTGAAGCCCGAGGAAATCACTTTAAGTTGCAACTTTCCACGTTCATTTACGGTTAAAGTCAGAAGTTCTTGTGCATCTTGAGATATTTTTTAATTACCTTCCGATATTTAAAGAAAAAGCTTTTGCGTTTCAAAAAGATTACCTACAAATTTCAAAATGCTCTTTGAAGTGGTTTTTTAAATTAACTTGGAAAATATTTAGTGTCAAAATACACAAAACATTTGACATGAACATTTTAACCAAAAGAAATGTAATTTAAACAAATATACAAGTAAATTTAAAAATGTTAAGTTGATCTGACAACTTCAGATGTACTTTGGTAAATTTACTCTGATTTGAGTTTATTTTGAAATATAATTTGCTGGCCAAGTTGCAAAAATCGTGTGCACACTGATTGATTGTCAATACAGTTTTTATTACACAACGATTTTCGTTGTTCATTTTGCTGTCAAAATCACTACATCAATGTCATCGTCCATTCTTCCAAAATGCGTATTAACTGCTCGAAAAAAACTTAGGTATAACTAAACATATTGAACGTAATAAACCTCGCATGCCGCACTCGGGCTTACTAAAAAAAGAAATTATCGATTGTTGCGAATAAGATAGGAAATCCCAAATGACAATAGAATAAAACCGTTTAAAGTAAATGAACAATATTATGTAATTATTTTGTGAATAATACGGAACCCTCTTAAATTATTTCATTCGAAAATTTAATTTGGTTAAAACAAAAACCTTTAAACTTGACTAAGATGGACGTTATATGGAGAATTTTGTTAGGGGTTGCTCTAGATGGAATTTGTTACTTCCACAAGTGTAATTTTACTTCGTTTACATAGAAATTTAAATATTTATTTAGAAAGCTATTGGCACTACAATCGTTTCGGAGGAAAATATTTTTCTTAAATTAGAAAACCCGAGTTAATTGCATCGTTATATCAAATGAACTAATTTAATTCAGCGTCATTGGTGAAGAACAATAAAGCGGAAGTGGAAAACATTTTCTTAATAAACTTGATTTTATAATTTATTAAATCACCTCTGCGATTTGTTAAACTTAATTAACATTTTATAAACCTGCATAAATCGAGAGCTTACATTTGTTCTACAAAATTACAAATATTTCATCGGAGACACAAAAAATTTGTAAGGGTTGCGCGAATAAATCGCAACGTTAAAATGTAAATGAAGAAAAATAAATTACGGATACATTTGCGTCAGGCAATTTTTGATGGATCGAACGTGTAATCCGCGTCGGGCAAATTAATAGTGAGCAAATTTGAATAGCTTTTGTGTTAACGCTCTTTCAAAAACCGATTGTTTATGCAGATTTTATTTAAAACCCAATCAAAATCAACATTTTTGTGAGAAATATTACAAAATTGTAAACATTTAAAATAATACGAAAAGAACTTAACCCATTTTTATGCAATATCGCGCAATTATGCAAAGTGGATATTGAATTTCCATAAAATCTGGCTATGAAATATACTCATCGACAACTTCATGTCGAGAACGTGCTCATTTTCAATCAGTATAAAATTAACATTAATAAAATGAACGAAAAAGCAATTTCCACTTAACGACCAGAAGTGAGAACAATTCGAATCCCATCTTTCGGAATTTACAAAAAAAAGCGCTAGCTTATTATGTAAAAGACAAAACCCGAAATAAAACACAAAACAGAGAAACACATTTTCATTCCTTCACGCATTTCCATCGAGAGAGTTCAGACAATGGTCAAGTAAACGTTTCAGGTGCCACGTTTAAAGGTTCGATAAGACTTATACGGCCCTTGGGTAACAAGTTTCCCACCAAAAGCCGTAAAAACAAATACGGCTGTATCAAAAAGGCAAACACGAAAAATTTATTTTCTCTGGGATGGTCAGAGCACAAATGCGATTTTAATTCATTACCCTAGCCCATCTGCAATAAAAAAAATTAATCGATTTACCAGGTAGGCAATTTAAACTCGAAGTGGGTGGAAAATCGGGAGATTTCCACTCTCCCTCGTAGATACACAGATGGCTGTTGCAAGTCTAGCACTGCATTGCTTAAACCAATCATTTGCTTTGCTAATTCATGTATAATTTTCTCTTATGTTTGTATTTTGTTAATAAGTCTAGATGTTGACATATCCGACTATGACTGCGGTAAGGCGCGTGTCGTGTGGATAAATCGAAAACTGACGTTAGTTTCGCTCGAGGGTTTCCTTGTGGAAATTATACAGATGAATGAAAACTCGACGTTGGATAAGAATGTTTCATAACTTTTACCTACAAAGCTTGCTCAAACGTTGTATCACTGTGCAATGCAATACATTCAAAAAAAAATTGGATAATACGCCCGGAAAGCGAGCATTCATATGCGATTTTCCTTAGGGTTAGGTTATGTTAGATTGGGTTAGGTAAAAGTTAGGCTTGGTTTGATGATTTTCATTTTTATTCAATTAGATTAATTCTTAGGGTATTAGTGAGACAACAAAAGAAATAATAGAGTATGAAAGACCGACTGTAGGGGATTTGTAAATTGAATTATAGACACTGTTGGGCAGCTCTTAATTTTTCTCAGCCGTACTTCACTTTGCCTCTTATGCCTGGTGATGTGCTTTCGAAGTGTTTTCGCATTGATATGAGACTTATTGTTAAACTCGGATTCCTAGAGAGGCATCGAAGCATTTCGGAAATCAAACTCCTGCAGAATTAGAAAAAAGTCGCTGTATTGTTAAGCTTTGACTTAATCTTATTAGCGACTGTAATAAAACATCGATCTAATGTTCTAATGAGAAAACAGAAAGGATTATTTAGTATTCCAACATAAAATTACTATTCAAAAGTCAAACAAAAAGCTTAGACGATAAACGTGATTAATAATGATATAATTAAAAAATTTAGATGGCTGGCTTTTACAAGAGTTAATATTTGAAATTAATTACAAGTTTTTGTCTCCAAAACGAAATACATCTTCTACAAATTTATTCAGTATTAATTATACTTCAATCGCATTTTGTCTAGTTTTATTTGAAATCAGAGAAACCGATTGTGATGTTAATTGAATTTTTTCTAACCTAATTTTCTTCAAACCGTAATTTCGTTTACAACTTATCCGTTTTCACTCAACAAATCGGAAGTTTATCTGCGTTATTTTTTTTCAATTTCGTAAACCGGTGCGAACGTATTTTACGGTAATCAATTTTAATAATTTTTCTTTTTCCCGGCGCCAATTATCTATGATGGCGTCAAGTACATTTTCTTTTAGTAGGCTTACACGCTATGCCTGACGCTAATCGAATAATGTGGACTTCACGTAGTCGATTTTAGCTTTTGTTTTATGCGAAAATTATATCCAAGAAAAGTGTGCCGGAAAATTTTATTAAATCTTTCAAGTTTGCCGCTTTTAACTAATTAGATTATGTATTAAGGAGTTCTGTAATTTCCTCACTGATTTTGTCGACATACCTTTTATCGCGATGTCGGAAAAATATTGGAAAAGCCATTCCTTCATTGGCGGGTGCGTTATTTTTATTTATTTAGTATTATGAGATTTCCGAATTATATTAAGGGTTTTGTATGTCTATAGTTTTTCGTGTTTTCTTAATAAGATCAACATTGGGGTAAGGTTTTGTGAATAAATAATATTATATTTACATTGATGAAAGAGGGTGAAAGTATGTATATTGAAATTTTGCACCTTCTGAAAGCGAAAACGCCTCCAGAATACATTTTTTCACATTTAGCTTCGGAAAATTACCTCTCCGGCACGATTTTTACTTGTAAAATAAGTCAAAATTTTATTTTTACTTAATAATTTGGCGCACGCGGGCCGTTCAGACGCGTTTGATTAAAATTGGCAAACTTCGTACATTCTTGATTGTGATTTTAAAGGTCACGAACTATTGAATTATCTATCTAATTAATTTTCCTCTGGAGTAGCTCATGTAACACGCTCTTTTAAATTTAATTAGTGTCGATAAAACTAAATGTTTGGCAGGCGAGACACGAGTTGGTTATATATTTTAATTATCGAAAATTCATCCATCCATTTTATTATTAGAACACAAAGTTAAAAGTTTTGAGAGCCTATTTAAAATCGATTTTTATTATTCATAAGGCAAATAAAAATATTTTATCCAGTCTTCTTGAGCATCACAAACCAATGTGTGGCGGCGCGGTTCGTGGCATTGTACTGTGGTAGCGTCAAACTGTTTCAGTTTCCTGAAAACATCAAGAAAAATTCGCTTAGGAAGCGAAAAAATATCATATTTAACGAACCGCAGAAAATCAAATTAAAATGATAGATAACAGCGCTATTGAATTTATCATTTATCACGATAACACCGTACGGGGACTACCGTGTTCGCACCCGTCAATGTGAAGGCAACAAAACTAAACAAGGGTTGTTACCCTTTGCTTTATTAAAAAATTACACGAGCGATATTTTCAATAATAATTATTGTTACTGAGTTATGTTGTTTTTATCTCGAAATTAAAATTTCACGTCGACATAATTTACTGTCTGCGGTCAAACAGTTTGGAGATTTTACTTGAAAAATTTAATTCTGAAAATCGGAATTACAAAGAAAATCTTCGAACTCTCTGCAATGCGATTGGGGTGCAATGGGGCGCTAAAAATGTGTGGAAATTTCATCTTTAACGGCCGTATAAAACTAAATCGAAGCGATTGAGCGATTATTTTCCCATTGATTAACTTCTCGATATTATGATAATTTACATGATCGATAGGTGGCTTTTGCAATCTCTATTGGAAATAATATATTGTCCGTTTCATAAATAAATAATTAAATTTCTAAAAACATTCTATTTCGACTGAATAGGCAGCAGGGGTAGCTTTTTTAATAACATACGAGCAAAATTCATTAAATTATATACAAAATAAATTACCTATAATATCATAAAGTTTTTAATAATTTACAAAATTAATATAAACTTTAATATATTCCCATATTAATATTATACATATATAAATAAAATAAAGTTTCAATCTTGCCTTTCAGCAAGGACTGACCGGCTCCGTAATGAAAAATTGTAATTCATTACTTTCATAGCCAATATTTACGGGTTTTTTTATCCTTAAATGAAATCTGAATCCTTCAGGGATGTTACCATAGCAACAGAGAGTCGAAATAGTACACATGGAGGGGGGGGGTGATATTTTCTTATTGTTATTGCAGTGTTTCCATTGAAAGGTTGCATGTAACTTTTGTTTGCTTCAGATAATCGTTCAGATAAAGTCATAAATATTTTGCTTTTTTGTTATTATTTGATACATTATTTCTTAGGTTTTATCTGGGTTTATCGATAACTTTTAATATTGACAGTAACATAATCAAAAATTCTGAGACAGATACTTACTTCTAATCTAAAATTTATATTCTTATATTGAAAAGCTAAAAGCTTCAAATTACAAATTTATCACAAAAAGTGATGAAATTTTTAATTTTGCCGCAAGTAGAAATTGAAAAAAATTTGTATGAAAATTGGGTGGTAAAAGTTGAAGAGTGAAAAGAAAAACACAAAATGATTTTAAGAGTAGCGACGATAAAAAAGTCTATGTTATTATATCTGCTCACTTTTTGTTCTCAAGAAAATGGGGTTTTGAGTACTCAGTTGCCACATTTACGGTTCATGTTTCTAAAAATAGGGATACTTAAAACTCTATTTTATAGAATATTTCTATCCTCACTCTCGCCAAATTAGAATTTGTATTTTCGATCCTAACTTGCACCTGACTTCGGGGCAATAAATATCGGAGGAGGTAAAACGAATTTTTTTTAACAATAAAGAGAACGATTTATTGTTTTTCGAATTATTTTGTTTGATTGAATTACCACAGTTGGAAGCTTCAATCTTATCAAGGATGTCGTGTCATAAGTAGTTTTCCCAATACTTAAACTTTTTGTGGAATCGTCGAAGCTGTCAAGGGACATCTTTTTCTCATACCGCTTTTACCGTTTTTTACTTTAAGTTTGGAAGTGGAATTGCTTTTAAGCGTACATTTTTGTAAATTTTAAGTACACGAGATTTCATTTCACTCAAACGTGTGTGCGTATTTTTCTATTATTCCCGACGAAAATTGTAAAATGCTTCCGACAAACTTTCGGGAATAATTTTTTAAGTAATTTTAGTGTCTATTTACATTCCCGGGGTAACTTCATTATGCTTAGAATGTTATTATGTATAATTATCCTTTCACGTTTTGGCACGAAAATTTCATTTAATTCCTTCCATATCATGCGTTATTATTGTCTCAACAATTTAATTCTTTCCTGACGCTTGAAGTTTTGGGTTCGACTCTGCATTGGTAGTTGGCGAAATAAAGCTTTTATTTTAATTCAACCAAATCTTAAGATATGTCATTTCTATATAAAAGTATTTTTTGTCAAAACCATCTTGTGGAAGTTTATTTGCTGCACGGAATTTTATTTATTCATATTTTCCTATAAAAGAATGAAAATGTATTTTCTGTACTTGAAAGTTACAGAAATCTCTATTGTATGTGAATAAGAGATAACGTACTGAATCTTCCTACGTTATACACTCCAGCTTGTATAATAAATTAAAAAATTTATATTTTCACCTTTACTGAAAATCAAACCTAAAGTATTAAATTATATCTCAAACGCCAGTTCAAATCTTTCCATTTAGACGTGAAAAGTCCTTTTTTTTTACCTGAAGGATCAAAGTGAAGAACAATTTGTCAAGTATCGTTTATTGAGACGGGGCGAAGCGTAGGCGGACTTCTATTGACTTCTTGTGCTTTGGCTATCAAGTGTATTTGGTCATTGAACCTTGAAAGTTATTGGATTTAAATGAAACTTCTTAGATACTATTAAACTAATGAGTAAGATCTTGACTTCCAGGGTTGTAAATACAACGAAGTAATCCGCAATCGGTCGGTCTCAATTTAAAATTATCAAAATTGTCAGATTTAAAATATATTTCCACCCTCAATTTTTCTGAAACGACTGCTCCCAACATTTTTACTTTTGCAATTGTGGCCCACTTGAACTGTATTGAAACTTGTGATTGTAGCTAAAGAGATTGTAGGCATTTCAATTAGTTATAATTAAAACTACTTTGAACACAACAATTAGGTACAAATTATGCCGCATTTAATAGTTAATTAATAATTTTAGTTACGAGCTGCTCACAATTAGATGTTAGCGAAAGTAGAGGTACCGGTTAGATACGGACGATGTAAGAACTTTATAATAATAAGTATATTGCAGAAAATATGTAATATATTAAATTAAAAGAAAAAAATAGTCGTAAATTCTTTACAATATTTCACCCAATGTTTTTCTTATATTTTGTATCAACATTATTTGCAAATACAATTCTATAAAATATCATGAATTATAAATGATTTGTAATAATGAATAAATAAAATGATATTGATATTTTATTAGGAAATATCGTAAATATTTAAACAATTTTAAAGTTTGTTTAAAATACAGCCGAGACATCAGCTGTTTATTAAAATCATTGCAGTAACTTAATGCTACATTAACTCCCCCCGGGCCTTAATAGGCATTTAACTCCTTGATGCACTGAACTAGAAATATTACATAATATAACTATTTAAAAATTGATTTACTCCGATTGTTCAAAGCTGACGCGAAAGAATATTACAAGAACAGCTCGAATAGGTAAGGAAACAATTTTTTACTCCACGAATGATCTCTCTGGAGGGTTATATGAAATTCATCCAATTAGTTTAGTAAGGCAGGTAAGGTTTTCTTCCCAATAACGAAATTTTTCGAATTCTGTCAAGTCTTACTGTTACATATCTTGGGCCACCCTGTCGTGATAAGGCCTAACCAGAATTTCATTTTGGATTATAGCAGACAGCTCTACAAATTGTTTTATCATTAAACACGGTTTGTTGAAAGCATTGATGATCAATATTTTTAAACTGCTATTGACCACTTTAAAAATTAATTTGGCTTTGTCACAATGTCGAAGGTTGATTAAATTCGAAAATTTAATTAAAAATAGGGGTAAACAGCGTCAATGCATATTATGTGTGTATGTACGTGTTTTAATAAATAAAAGTATTGCTTGAATGTTAGAGACAGCGCAGAAACATTATTCTGCTGATGGCTGATGCATTTGCGATTCTATGCAGGGTGGTTTTAGTTCGCCGCCCTTATATCAGTCTCTCGTCGACCACGGTTTCGTCGAGACGCCATACAGTCTACCGGTGCCGTCACGGTGCTCGAATTGAAATGCAAGAGAAAATTATTATTTTTATTTTATATTTTATAAAATTTTCAAAATAACTTCGAATTAATCCAATTCGCAGTGCGTGGAAATTTAATTTTCTGGTCAATTTTTTTATTTTATTAAAGGATAATGTAAGTTAACAAAAAATTTGTTGTTAATTTAGAATGCTCGTTTCCAATTTTTATAAAGGAAATTTATCGAGGGATAAATGAGTTGTGGTAATCAATACGAGTTGTTTTCGATACAAAATTTCAGTATAACTTGCAAAAGCGTTTTTCTTTCACTCGGGGCAACAATAAAAAAATTTATGCAAAAACGTTGAAAACGTTTCGTGTTCATAAAGAAGTTTATTCTTTAATTATAAAGTTAATTTTTTATTAGAGTGTTAAATTTGTAAAATTTACGCGTGGAAATTTGGCAGGAAAGTTTTTATTTTCCAAATAGGCATCAGTTGAATTTTTTCTTCCAAGTTTCTTATGCTTAAATTCTTTTAAATATTTTACGCTTTAATTACGAGTTCATTATAAACCGAAAGTATAACTGCTATTTAGTGTTGTTAACTTTAAGCGGATGAGAAATTTCATTTTATTTTCAGCTGTAAATGATAATTTCTTAGCTTAAACCCAGACTTCATGAATTAGTAATTCTTCGCGATTTGTATTGGCAAATTATTTAATTGCGCAACAGTTGATGTACTGGTAAGCAATCTGAGTCTAGTAGGATCCAATTAAACGGTTTGGTTCCAAAAGGGCCGAAACGAAACGGATACAAATTTTCGTTTCGACATTTTTGCTGTCAACCCATTTCTTATAGTACCTCGGATTCGAAACAGTGTCCTTGCCTTGCTCGGTCTTCCTCAGCCGAAAATTTATGATCAATTTTGATTTTCATGATTTAGGCGAAAATATGTGCGATATTAAATTTTGTTTTCATAAGTACTACACAGTTACATATTTATTAATTAAATTAGGGTTTCTACGAAATTGATTTACTCGAAAGTTTCTCATTTCTGACGATTAAATAAGCTTAATTTGTATTTAGATTGACAGAATCGACTTCAAAGACTTTCATCAAGTTATAAAAAATTACGTCTTGTTTATGGGGTTTTCTTGCTTGATTTTCAATCTCATTATTATTTAAATTATCCCGAATATGAAGTGAACTATAACATTGTCGAAAATTAATTACTGCTATAAGTAATTTCTACTGAAGGTAAACCATTAATTTAATGATTTACGAATGTTAAAGTAAGGCTGTAGCAGGTGCTACAAATGTATTACAATCACCATTCCTATCAGTTGTACGAAGGCAAATTTGGGAAAGGAATTAAACACCTGTGGATAATTTTCATTAAGTGGATCTGAAAATGTATTATTAAACTTGCTGAAAATGAAAATTGAAACATTTTTAGTACCAACGATTTATTTTTCTATTACCAAATTTATTTCAAGTTCTCCATCGACGTTTTTCCATTTCAAGTTTTTTATTTTCTTCGGAACTTGTTGCTGCTCATTCCACATATTGGAGGAAAATCCGTAAAAAATTTTGATTTAAAAGCTCCAACTTATCAGACAATTGAATAAAAAATACATTAAGCACAAATCAATCAACTTAGCATAAAAATACGTGCGAAATTTAATTTGATTTATTTGTTTGATGTTCGCAACTGCTATAATTATGTTCAAACTTTGTGCTAAAAATCCATGCGAAGGTAATTAGAAATTTTGAACAAAACTAATGCTTTAGCAGTCAACCTGAAAATCGCTTAGTTAATACCTATAATTTTCTAATGCGATTATTTTCGAAGAGTATGACTGGAAATTTGTCTTACTTGATGTTCATATTACTTTCCTCGAGATTTTAAAATTTTATTGTTAAAATTCTCCAACATACTGCTGTAACCTCACTGTGATACAAATGCATCCTGGAGACGACGTTCAAATTATACTCCCCCATATTATATTTAATATTACACAATAAGCAATAATTTATGTAGAGCAGCCCGAATGTTTTTATTATTGAAATTAATTTCTCGGTCATGTTGAAATAATTTCAGAGATAAAATTTTTCAATTCATTATTTTAAGATATTTTTTTTATTATATTGTTCATTTGAAATGAGAAATACTTGTGTCTTGAGCAGAAATGTATTCGAATTTTAAAACTCGAGAGCTTTTCGAAACGTCGGTAATTTTGCGGTTGGAAGCATTCACTTTGCACTTGTGCTGTGAATATTAATGAACATTTACAGAGTATACGAATTTTTTATTTAATGTTAGGGCTACACTATTGAAATAATTGGGATGTGGATGTAATTTGTAAAGCCTGAAGTGCACCGACTTGGGCAATTTGGAATTTCGCCGTTTTATTAATTTTGTTTTATGGCTGCTTCTGTTTAGTGGCAATCAAGTCCAAACAAACGATTTCGCTCATAAAGATTAATGCTGAATTTAAAGTAAACACTGGACCCACTCGAAAGTTTTCGTGTAATAAATGGCATCATTTGCGATATTGCGTTTGAGGTAAACGAACGAAATATAACGGGAAACTTATTAAGTTAACTAAACAAGCTTTTTATCACCACTTTCACAATTTTCATATTATCCGAAAATTATATTACTTTATTAGACAGATCGGCGATCGTTGAAACCTTACCAAGTCTGCTTTAATTATTTAGTTTCCGACGTCGTCGACACGAATTCCTCAAATTTAACCCAACCGGTTTATTCGAAGCATTCGATAAAAAATTTGATCAGATCGATTTTGCTAATAAACAGGTCTAATCCGTCGTATAAAAGTTAAATACGAAATAGGCGCTTTTAAGGCCGGTCCTGCAAGATACTTTTGAAATTTAATTATGAAGGAACTTTGATCATGAAATAGGTTAATGAAGAGAAGTCGTGGATATCTGCTTTATATTCGCTAATTCAAGTTACAGGAAAAGAAAAGTTAATTTTTTTCATTTTTCCTCATTTATTTTCAACAATTACGAAGTAATTTTAAGAATTTTCTTTTAATTTGCTTTATTTTTCTTTTTTTAAATAAATTTTAAATAAACAGCAAATTTTATTTGCCCGTAGAGCAAATTTATTAATTTCCACAAAATTTTAACAGTGCCCAAAAAATTGGGGATTATATATCGCATTGAAAATACAGATGAGAGTTTATTATTAAATCAATTGAAAAGTATGGGAAATATGAGAAAATGTCTTTTATTGAAAGAAAGCTCACTGCAATAACAGATCAGGATTTTTACATTTGATATAGCAAATACCAATAACAGTGCATTGATCGAGGAACTTAATTTGGAAATTTGATATCGTATGAAATTCGAGAAAGAAGGAAATTTCTTTCATGTTCGTACATTCCACGAGCATCTCTGTGTATTTTCTATTTTCTATTTATAAATATTTTCCATTTCATCTGGCGAGTTTTAATTACCTGGCCTGACCTGTTGCGTATGCCAGCTTTGGAAATTTATTGCCTATTTCGAAATATTTTATTGTAATTTTTAACATCCCCTGACATTTATCTTGATTTTTAAGCGCAAGGTTGTCAAAATTTTCTCCTCGTTCGTGATAAATCGGTGATTTAAGCAATATTGAAATCACGAAAGTTGGATGTTATTGTTTAGTCGCGCTACACGTACGGGTGCTTTTCCAATTTTGAATATTTAACAATGATACTTTCAATAATCTCCACGAAGAGCCTAACTTAAATATTCAATCTGTGTGTTTTCTTTGATCTAAAAGTATGGGTGTTCTCCTTACTCCTGGAAATTTCACATTTCAATTTCCGTATTGTTTGGTTTATTTCCTACAGAAGTTGATTACGTAGGAAATTTTAATACTTTTCAAATGGACGAATGTTATTTAAATATTCAATAGCGGTGTAATATTAAAATTTTAACAGAAATTTTAGGAATACACATTGAAATTTACATATTTAGTAGCACCATGAATTCATTATTTATTGCTCCAGACGGAAAGAATGGGTTTTAAGTAATAATCGGGTCGGAAAATTAGGATTCATTTCAAATTTAAACTCTTTGTATAGGAAGGTATGCAAAATTCATTAACTAAAATTGTATTGAATCTAATATAATAATTTGAGAAATTTTATTGTGCCAAAATGAAAATTAATGAAAATACTTTTTATTGCAGAGTTTCGTTGGAAAATTCAATACGTTTGAAACCCATACTTTAAATTAATTGCTTGAGAAATTACTTGCCATACTTTCGGAATATAAATGATTTACCGGATTTGCAAATAAACGAGAAAATTAGTTTCTACTTGCTAATTATACAACCAAATTAATGTTGGCTTTTTTACAACTTGTAATATTGTTTGCAGATTTATCAGTTTTCCAAAAGTTCCAGGAGTTAGAACAAATAATAAAATTTGCAAACTGTGATTTTAAATTTGCACTTCAAATTTACAGAAAACAAAGGTACAGTAAACGAGTCAATGTGATAAACTGAATAGAAATGTGAAGCTTCGTCTATATCCAAAGGATTTTGCGCATCAACGATTTTAGCTTATGTTACGATAATATATCAGGATGAAAACCTTAAATTATTTTTTTAACATAAATGTATACCTACGTATCGGGGCGAAATTTAATTCAATTTATCGCTTTGAATATTTTCAAATAATTTAATTGGTATTAAAATGTCGTTTCCACAGTAACGTACTTTTACATTGATTTTCTTCTAATTTGTTCGAAAGCTCCGATTAAAATTTGTTGTTACTATAACAAGCAGAATTTTAAAAACAAAATCATCGGTTTGAAGGCGAGAGATTACAGTTACAATTTTCTATAAATTAATTATAAATAATTAAACATAAACATTTTATTAAAACTTTGATAATGAATATGATTTAAAAGTGTTCCATTAAATTACCCATTAAAAACAAAATGAATGAGGTATTTGCCTTTACTTCTATTTAATCAAACAGAATTTTTAAAACGGGTGGTAATTAGTACTATGCATTTGCAAATATAATTTCACGAAAATAAATTTAAAGTTATCATAGTTAGATGATAGTTCATTGAGAATTTTAAATTACTTCATTAATAAGTAAGCTAATATAAATTATTTTCTATAAACAGCATTGCTTTTTATACTCTATCCCAGGAGATACCGAATTGAAAAGAAAGTCGAATAAAATATAGATTTTACGAATATATTATTTTTAAAAATTACATACATGGAGAGGAACTTGGTTTATTTGAAATCGAAGATACTGCTGGTGCACAATACAATGTGTTGAGACAAATTTATCTTTGGTTGATGAAAGCTATCACGGAAATGTGGTATCCTGATATCTTTAATCCGTACAGAAGAGCATGGGAAGCAACACTCCCGATTTTAATTTATTACGAAAACTTTTGCTATTATAAATTTATCTACTAATGGTCCTAACACAGGATAAAAAGGGTAGCTTAATTATTTTTCGATCAAGAAAATGCTTTCAGAAAATTAGTTTTGGTTTTCGAGTATTCTTAATAATTGCTTTTTGTTCTCCGAGCAATATCTGAGTAATTGAATTTTACAAAACGCGTACAATATTGATTACCATTATTACTACTCATTTGGTCCTTGATGTAATTTCTGCGCTGCATTTAATATTCCGTCGAGCGCGTCCTGCTAACAATATCAAACTTTTATTATACTTGACAAGTTTGTTTAAATTTTTGCTGTATTTTAGATGAGAGGCGCAAATTTGCTTAGTGCGAACTTTTAAAGTTTGTTATTTTGCAAGTTCATTATTCACTTTTTGATTTTTTTTTGTTTGCCCAAACTTCTGCTATTATTATGATGAAATGTTAAAAAAATTGTAATTTATTAGAAAAATAAGTGAGGAAAGCAAGGGAATAGATTGGTATCGATTACGGTTTGAGTGAAACTGCATTTAAGTGCTTTGTGATGGTTGAAGTGGATGTCGCCCATAATAATTCGACTTTGTGATGCGCCTGTTGACGTGGAACTCTCTTATCATGTTCGATTTCGTGTTCATATTTTTTCTATTTTTGATCGGAGTTACCTGCCTGGTGTACTATTTGCCAGGTCGAAGACTCGAACAGGAAGATCGACCTCTCCAATGCTACGTTACAGTACCATCGGTGGACGTTCGTGGAGCACCAGTTGATCATGTTTAATTAATTGGTAAGTTGTATGGTTTATAATTAGTTCCGGAAAATCAAATATAAAATTGCTTGTTTGTTTTACGCGCGACTGCGGACTATTTACATAATCTTTTAATCTGGGTTATAAATAATTTTTGTAATTTATTCTTTTTCTCTAGGATGCTCGAAATATGTGACTTTTCATCAGTACTACAATCCATCGCACCCTTTTCTTATTCCCATATATCAACCTTCATACAATCTCACTTCGGTTGACACATGTGTTCTATTAGACAATTCTCGTATTATTCCGATATTATTCACAGCAGAAGTTGGGTCTTTCATAGCTCTCAGAAGTTCCTTTTCAGATGCATAATGTATTTCCGATTCTCTTCCAGTTGTGATGCTCCAATTTGCCACATTTCAGATTTTCTGCATTGTTACATTACTTTGACGTTATATTTTAATTTTCATGTTGGAATCAAAAAAAGTTGCAAATTCCTAAATACTTTTGCTTCTACCTTTTTTCTCACACACTGTCGATTTGCTTAATTTAAATTTACCTATGCAGAGCCAATCAATAGTGCAAACTTCTTTAATTATCAGTTAAAAAAAATTGTATTTTTTATTGGGAATAAATAGTCCATTTTAAGCGGAGTAAAAGTACAGACTACAATTTTGTATTGCAAGTGGATTGAAAACGACTGGTGATATTATGTAACTACCTGCTAGAATAGTTGAATATTGCTATTACTTTGATGGAACACTGTATGGCGTTGATAAACCGTGGTATCAATTTGATTGAATTTGACGAGTTATTCAATTATCCTGCATGTCTAGATCAAATCAAGCTCTTTAACTAAATTTGTATTGATTTTGAAATTTAAGAATATTCAACAATTATGGTTGTTTAGCAACAGATTCCAGAATTTGGAACGTTCCCAGTGGCGCAGCGTGGTCCGAAGAATACGAGGGGCAGCATGAGTCTTCTAAAATTCAAGTAAAAACTACATGTGGCAAGCCTTTCTTAGGAGTGACGATTTTCACTCTTCATTTGTACAAATAATAATTGAAAATTCGGAGGTAGCAATATAAAAAGTAATTATATTTTTATCTCGATCATATTCTGGGCGACGTGTTAGCAATAAAAGAGTTCAATTTACATTTTGCATGTTGATGCCGTTCCACGATATACACTGTAAATTGTCCGTATTGTACCATTTCAATTGGGACGTGCCAGGAACATTAACGTAAGCCTTCGGCAACCACGTTCAGCACTGCCGTCGGCCGAGACGTCTTAGACCTGGAACGCCCATGCAATTATGCCAGCTCTTATTATGGACGCTGCTTATTATAGCAAAGTTTAAATTAAATTTCAAACATTTGCTCACACAATTCTAAATTAAAGTTACATAGGTAGTCTGCTTGTGCATAGGCAGTTAGACGGGGGGGGGGGGTAGATTATACGAATGTTCCGTGCAAATTGACACTTACTCTATGAACGTTTATACCCGTGCTTTACCGTTAAAACAATCTTGAAGTGCTTAAAATCTCCGTAACATACGAGCTTTTAATTTCCGCATCACGTAAATCTGACGACTTTATTTCATTTCGTGTTTCCTCTTAAAAAAATTGTCGCATTGTGCCAATTGAAATAAAATCAATTTCAATTATAGAAAAATGGTTTGACGACGCACTCGAAAGCTGGAATTAAGTTTATTGTATCGATTTTGCACCGCAGTTTCAGGTAAATTTACCACTTTCGACTTTAAGATAAACAGAATAAGCATCTCGACGCAGCCCACACGCCGCCGCCACAAGGAGGTATTGTATTTCGGAGAATGCCAACGGGAAAGCAAATTTTTTCGCCTGATGAGTGTTTATTATTTTAATTTTGCCCCATTAACTATTTTTTATTAGAGCACCTACGTGCACGGTTGGGTTTTAATTAAAAATTTTTTCTTGCGATTGTTCTGAATAAACTTTTTGTTATTATTCCGGATACTGGGATTTTGTTGAAAATTAATTTCTCAGGTTATAAAAGGAAAATATGTTAAAACAAAGAATATAAAGCCATGTCAGGCACGCAAACTATGTGTAACAACTGTGTGATGGCAGACACAAAACCAATTTCCTGAAATTAGGGTCACCGAGTAATTTGTTACGTACATATTTTTCTTATATATTTACGTCTGCAATATGAGTGCTTCGGATCTTGATGGGTTTATAACATTTTTTCATTTAACTATTTGTTACTTGATGTTTTGTTTAGTGGGTTTGAGTCCACCAGAAGCGAGAAACCACTGTGATCTCAAGTCTAAAATTCTCGTTTGTTTCTCTTTCGAGACCTTTCATCACCTGGATCAAATGGAATATAAAGGAACGCCTGATAGACAGGGTTATCCCTACGCAGCAATTTCCAATAGAGATAACCATGGTTCCCCAGGGTCGTAAAAAACTGATTTACTGCTCAGACTGTTTAGCCGGGCCCATAACCTGTTTGCATATGAAGAAATTTCTAAATTTTTGACCTCTTTTGTCGGTGACAGTTTGGATTCAAAAATGTTGTTTATTTATGGTGGACATGAATTATATCTTGAAGTTTTAGGAAGTTACAATTTTAATGCTTCCAGTTTTGAAAGGCGTGGCTGCTGCTTTATATGTGGTAGCCTTAATTATTTCGTATTTTGAATTCTGCACTTGTTTAACTTTAACTCATCATTTACATGTTTATAGCCACAGTCAGAGTCGGTACATGTTTTAATTACAGTTTATACAAATTACACTCTTTACTTATAATTTTATGTCGGAAGACGTTTGCTGAGAGGGTGGAAACGCTAAATATGCTTAATTACATATTCCTGTGGATCAAAAGTTTATCTCGAGCGAATTCAATGGGAGGAAGTTTTATATTTTCACGGATGATCCAGTTCTTTTCCCTGAAAATGTTCATTCATTCTTCGAAATAATAAAGTCTGCTGCGTCATTAATTTATTTCCATTTTACTAATTAATCGCGGTAATTATTCGACTGAAAATTACAGTTTATGATTTTTTTGTTTTCGCGGCGCGCATTGTCCGGTGTACCATTCTGCAGTAAAAGATTTTTTATCATCACCACATGGGCCCCTAATTTTACAGTAATTAAATTTGGTTTTATCACTAGCAGCAAAATTACCGAGTTGTTCAAAGGAAACCGCCGTTTCTGTTCTGACGGGAGTAATCCCATTTGCACTTCGGACTTGCAATGTAGGATTTGATTTTAGTTGGATTTCCAGCGCTAGTTTAAATTCAATTTTTAGTTTGAATGAATTTTTTTAGTTCCGCCGCGCCGTTTAATTCAAAGTGGCGGCTTTATTTTTGATCCTGCAAAATTATGTTTAAACACAAAATGTTCGTCTTTTATATTATAAAAGGTTAAAAAAACTGAAAATATTGCGGACACGGCTTGCGTTTCACCGGGTTTATTATACACGATAATATAATATTTGTTAATATTTATATTACTAAATTTGATGCTGGAAACCGGCAGGGAAATACTTTTGTGCCCACGTGAAAATCGACACGGAAAATCAACAGTTAATATTATATTGTTAGTCGAAAATAAACAGAATATGAAATATTTTATTAAAATGTTTCTTGTTTTTATAGCCTTTAATTGGTTTAGGTGTAATTAGGATTTTGGTTAAGTAGGTGTTAAATTTAATTTACATCAAGGTAAATATAATCTCCGTGTCCTTAATACACTCCAAGTATTAAAATGTAAATCTTGCATTATACTAAAATTCGTGAGGGTTGGAAGGGCATATCTTGCATTGGGCCATTAAATAGGAGTTGGAAAATTAATCACAAAACTTTGCACATTTATCGCTATGCTAGTTATGTGGTCATTGACCACCCTCGTTGCTTACCAACCGTCCACTAATTGTAGGTCGGCAAATTATTTAGAAACATCGGTTTTTGAAATTCATAGCCTTGGTAAAAGTAATTGAAAGAATAAAGCGAGAAGCAAGTTAGCGGAGGAATCAATCTTTGTTTTCGCCGCTCGACCGGTTCTATATCCAGTGCTGAAATATTTTCAAGAGAAACTCAGTTTACTTACGACGTGAAGCGTTCGATTTGTATCTATCTAATGTCAAATGATGGATTTTCAGCTTTTCAGAGAGCGAATTTTTGTGTATAAGATAAGTCGATCGTAATGAGAACTTACGTTTGGCTTAGATTTACCGTTTTTAACCCCCATTATTTACTGCCGAAAATTGAAAAAATATTACCAGTATTTGTAATCTATCGACTTATCCTATTTCATAAATAACCCAATTTGCGAAACGAAATGGAAATTTTATATCCCAAGTTGTTGTATTTTTCATTCATATCGAGAGCAGGAATTACTTTTTATTTTTTACGCCTTTCTTATTTAAAATTTTTTTAATCGCTTCGATACGAAATTGATATTTCGCGAATTTGCAATGTAAATTTTCCAATACACACAAAAATGAAAATTCAAATTTTCTTTATTCAGTTAGCCCGATTCCCGACTGTAATTTATCAATTAAATTATATTTTGATATTCGATTAAATCTTCCGTTTATATAATCATTTTTTGTTTAATTTCTCCCATTTCGATTAATCAGTTTCGTAAGTCAATTTGGGCCAAGTGTTAAGACAAATTGAATTTCCTGATTGAGAAATATCAAAGTTTATCTAGCACCATTATATCGCAGAATTTAGATGGTCCTTTAATTAATACCAATAATTTAAATGACGTTTGTCAAATTACAAGAGGTGAACTATTAGGCAGCTTCTCCTATACAATCTTCAATTAATAATTATTTCTGTGTGATACATAATCCTGCCGCAATTTCGCCAATTAATTTCAAATCCATATTCGGTTACGTGGCGCCTCAAATTTGGGTGTCGAAATGTTCGGGTCAAACAGTTTATCGAAAAAATAAACCCGGATTTGTTACTTGCCGGCTAATTCGGTGCAAGACTTCGTAGGCGTTTCCGGCACATGCTTCATCACCTACCCAGGGCGTACTCATCAGTCGTCCTGACAGAACATCTAATTGAAATTGCTGACGATTGCCGCATCCGGGTTTATTGGAAACATTTTCCAAATTATTTGGTTTAAAAATCGAACAAAAAACTTGGCCTGCTCATTTTGCGACGCTTTTCTTCCAGTTTTCCCTATTACACTTTGAAAGGTACTCGCTCCGGAAAATATTAAAGATTAATGAGCGTATCATTCGTTACTTTCTGAAATACAAACTTGCCGTTTTCGTTTACTAAAAGTTTTAGAATTTCGTTGAAAAAATAATTTTCACTTTATTTGTTTACCTATTTCATTCTTCTGGCGCGCCAAAGCACCTTTCGCGTTAGGGAATTTTACACTGCCATTTTTCGAAATTTTAAGATAAGTTTCGGACGATTTTGCCAAGTGATTTATGATCGACAGTTTAGATTGTACGTTATTACAAATTCCTACTCTATCTCCAAGTGTTTAACGTAATATTGGCAGAATAAATTGACAGTATTTAGATAAAATTTGCATTTCTGAAAGATATTTTTCAAAGTGGAACGTAAATGGTTTGTTCAATGTTATGGACGCTAATGCAAGTGCCAAATCAAACAAAAGGACGAACTAAAACATTTTTTCTTTTTATCTTTTGTCTTATAAAGAGCTTTTTGTAAACAGGATCTAATTAGTGTTTCTTGATGCTTCCTTCGTACTCGGCTTCGGTTTCATCGACCTAAATTTTACTGATATGCAAAAATTAATCATTAAATTCTGTTTACTTTATCTATTGTTTGTTCTTCGTAAAAGCTATTTATTCCTTTGCCTGCCGTTTATTATAAATTAAAATTTCCATATTCTTGCTTTGCATTTTAAAATAAAATAATTAATTTTTACGTGCACGTCTGCCATATTGGCGTCCGAAAGTACGGAGAATCTGAATTTCGAATCCTATGGTGAATTTTCTTGATCCTCAGGTCAGCTTCGCGTTAAACTTTCAGTTTCCAGGGAAATCGTAATTTAAATTTCTCTTCCACTTCGGTTTCCCACTTTTTGGTGTTATATTGCTCCCAAATGATGAGCGATTAATTTGCAATCCATTCTTGCAAAACTAAGCTTCCGGAAGTAGAAGGTTTATGTTTATTTTGCTATTTCATTACTTATTTTTAGTTATAATGTGTGTTTGCGCTATGTATGTAATTATTTACTTAAATTTAATTTAATGACGAGCTCAATTAAGAAAATGGTTTCTGCCCATTAATTTCATTCAGAGCCTATTAATTGGGTATTCACTTAGCAGTAAATAAATTATTTCAATTAATTTTGTTGTGCCGGTAACATCGTGCCAAGTTATTAGAGCTTTACTTAAATTACAGATCACGTAAACTTACTAATATTAAATTTATTAATAAACAAGTCTTCAATTAATTTATTATTAATGGAGCAACGTAAAAGTTGCGGGGAAGTCACAGCTCCTTTTTTTAATCCCGGTACTTCCCCCATCCTACGCCCCCTTCGATGAAAGTAAAATTGAATTATATTTCGATACTTTTAGGTTGTCGAGAAAAACTAAAGCAATTGGACCAAATAGCACCGGTTTTAATTGTAATACCTGGGGCACTTCTGATAACATCTCGAGTTTTTTTTTCCATTAATTTTTCATTTTCAGATTTTCCGCTTAGAAGATTATAAACAATATCACAACTGCTAATGTTGGTTTATTGTGATCATTAATCATCAGTTTAGTTTATCTAATTATGGAGACCGATGTATTAATTATTTAGTTATTATGTAACTGTAATTTATGGCTTTATGAATGCCTGGGTAAAGCGCATCAGGTTGCCAACTAAACAAATAAAAATTCAGCCGTCACTTTTGAGAATGACGTCAATCATTTCTCTTCTAATCTTTATTAATGGCGAATGCGAGGGTAACGCACTAAATACAATTTGAGTTCTTTTAACGACAATCCGTTTTCTCCGTTCTAGCGAATTAAATTATCAAATTTTAAACAATTGCTTTTGTTTGAATGAGCTTCACGAGTCCTCAAATGGTTTTCTATTTTCATTTTTCATCAATTTAGACTTACGCGGCTATTGCTTTCTATTTCCTTTCGAATCTTTCTCGAAATATTGTACGGAGGTGTGCGTAGCTTATCTTTGTAATCAATTAGATCGACAATAGCCAACATTATAACAAAAATGTATTAGTTGGCGTAATCGAGCTTTTGATATAAACGATTAAGTTTAATCGCGGAAAATGCTGCTGCCGACATTTTTTTTCTGAAAGTTTTCAGCGAAACTAATAACCGTGTGTAACGGAAACGACTTTTCAATTTCAGATAATTTAATAAACGATGAAACTGCCTTCACTTTTATTACTGTATTTTCAAACACGATTCATTTCTTTATTTTTGTCTCGCAATAATTGGATTTTAAAAACAATTGAAAATGCCCCACGTTGGGCGCCAAACATCGAGTATCTTCACTTAAGACCACGAACTGAAGGATTAAAGTAGTAATTTACGTTGTCGGGAGCGCATAAAAGTACTATTTAAAGTTGGTAGTGATATTTTGATTAAATTTGGTTTTTCCCATGTTTCTCAGTTATTTTCAAATAAGCTGATACTCTTTTCTCGTTTTTATGTTTATTACATTTTTTCTTTGTTATTACTTACTTAATTTTTATTACGCTCATTACAGTTTTAATAACTGCATTGGGACTGAAAGTTGCCTCGATCTTATTCTCAATGAAACGAGAAATTTTATTTTCATTTCTCATAACGTAAAATTCTGTTTCTGTTGTTTTAAAATAATTAAAATACCTAAACGAATGGAGTCGATTGTACGTATTTAGTTCATCGTTAATATTGTAATTGAGTATAAAACTAGGATAACTACAAGACTTACAGTTGATGTAAACTATTTTATCGGGCAGTCCACGACCCTCCGAGTGAAATAATGGCGAGCATAAATAAAACATAAAAGAGAACATAAAAACATAAATACAGCAATATCACTTTTTGAGAAACATAATATGCCTACCTGAACTCGATCGGCTTGATCAAACTCGGAGGGAATCAATATTTAAAAAGTTAAACATACTTTTTGATTTTGAATTGAAAAAGCCGTATTTCATTGAACAGGAATGGACTCGAACTGGGTATATGCAAGAATTTAATTTAATATGGGGATTCTAGTAAAATTAATTCGTTTAATCTGAATAATTTTATAGAAATTTTGAAACAATTTTAGGTACATCAACTCTTGAACTCCAATGAAGTCAGATCACTACGATAACTGAAGGTTGCCTAGATACTTGTAGATACATTTTTTAGGATTTTTATAACGCTGATAAATAACAGATTTTTTTCGAAATTTCCAAAAATAAAATTTTGGAGGCGCCGGGCATCGATCCCGGTACCTCTCGCATGCTAAGCGAGCGCTCTACCATCTGAGCTACGCCCCCAGTTACCATATGAAACATTTCGGCAACAAGCCAACTGAGGTATTTAATTTAAACTAGAGCAATACGAGTGAACCAACTTGTATTGCCTGGAGCTTTAATGTAATCATTTAATTATTTTGAACTTTCATGAGTTTTCTTATTGTAACCATGTTTGTATGAAATCAAGTTAATTTTACTGTGCATATCAATTAGCGTTCATTTAACTTGCTACCCTGTCACCAGTGGCGGATCGTGAGGAATTTGGATGGTGGGGCAAACTTGGAATAAGGGGGGGTTTGCAATCAGTACAGTAAATAAAATAGTAATATATTATTCCCTCATTTATTTGCATGCAGTTTCAGTTTATTTTGTAATTTCTATCCTTCAAAAAAAAAACATTTATTTGATGTACTAATATCACAGTATACTATTGTGTTTTATTGAAAATATATTTCTTTTATTTGATGAATAAAAAACATTACGTACGAGATAAAGCAAATGTTAGAGTTTTGCAGGCAGGATACGAACGAGTCACAAAAAGTGTATTTGCTCCGAATAAAACATTTATTTTAGTATCGGCAATAATGTAATAATTCGTTCCTATATATTAACGTTTAAATCACTTTTGTGAAATATTTTATATATTCTGATTTGAATAACTTTTTCAAAAAAACTTGGAGGCGCCGGGCATCGATCCCGGTACCTCTCGCATGCTAAGCGAGCGCTCTACCATCTGAGCTACGCCCCCTGTTATTTTCAGATAAATATGGGTACCAAGCCAAAGTTAAAATTGAATTAAAACTAGAGCAATACGAGTGGACCAAGTTGTATTGCCTGAGGCTCTTTCACTTTTAATGCAGTAATTTAATTATTTTATACTTCAGTTGAATTTATGTAAAATTGAGTTCATTTCGGTGTACAGTTTTCATTTATCCCAATTACGTATCCATCCTTTATTTTTTTTTTTCAAAAAAACAAAAGTTTTGGAGGCGCCGGGCATCGATCCCGGTACCTCTCGCATGCTAAGCGAGCGCTCTACCATCTGAGCTACGCCCCCCGTTGAAATTAAAGCTGTTAAAAAAAATTAGCCAAACTTTGATTTTAATCAGAAAGTAGAGCAAAAGGAGTGGTCCACACAGACTGCCTGAGGCGCTCCGTATATTGATTGTAGAACAGCCGTATGTTCATAGTTTAATTCTTCCCACGGGTGCCTTCCGTTTCAAGACGAAGTCGAATTATTATAATATAAATTAAGTCAAATTGGGCGTAGTTCTCGTTGGGGTGAACTATTTTGCGTAGAAATCAACGCATACAATTTATTAGTATTCGGTGTTCATTGTTTTATTGTTGGAAGTTGGAGGAATATTTGCAAAAACAATCGCACGTACAAATTCGCTCTAAAATGTAGAGCCTTTATTCTGATATTCCGACATGTAATTAAGGTTTTTTTAAACGGCTATAGATGTTTTGCATAATCGATTATAAAGTGGACACCCTGTGTAAATGCTTCCTCTTTTCATTTTATTGTAAACCTGAAATAAAAGTTTTACATTTATTCCTCTTTGCGTACAAATGTAAAAATGTCATTTCTGATATGGAATTTATAGGAAATGAGACGTCGTATGATTACTTTATTTGCATTCCATTATTGTAAAATATTACTTCGGATTTCCATTACATCACATTTTTTGTTTAGATTAGCATATTCATTACTGCATACATAATTAAATTTGTAGTTGTAAAAAGGAGCACAATGATTTGATTAGTCGATATTTAATTAAAATTTAATCAATTGAATGCCGATGAATGTGACATATACCAGCAAAGATTAGGTATTTGCAAATTATTTTATGCACTTCTGTATGAATAATTATGTCGAACAATAAAACTAGACAACTCGGAAACTGTGCTAATTAAAAGAAAAAAAGTAGTTTACAATTAGTTAGGTAATAATTTTTAATAGGTTGACATGGCAAAAGCCGTGAGCGAGAGTCGTGGTTCACTCATGGATTCAATCCAAAGCATGATTCCCTGCAATCTTGTACGTAAGAAAATGATCTTGTTTGAAGCTAATTTTGAACTTACAAAATTTCAGCTTATCTGCAGTGGAAAAACATTTGGGAAATTACCGAACTTTGTTTTATATTTTAGAAACCTGATTTTAATAGAAGACAGCCGAGTATCTCATTTAACTCCAGTTTCAACATTCATTACGCATATTTTTTGCTGGAGATATTTAAATCCAGCAAAATGTTCTTATATGAATGTAATTGAATTTTCCGTTTCTATTTTACTCCTTTTTTGTTTATTCCGACGAACCAACAAAACAACCTGCTTGCGTTGTAACTTGAAAGTTATTTTTATTATTTTTTGCATCATCTGACAAATAAAGCTGAATCTACTCCAATTCCCTCTTCAATTTATATTAACTTCGGCGGTAAATTTAATAGTTACAGGAACAAATTTTTTTGTATAAAAGAAAACGGTTTTAAATTTTTATTAAAACAGGAAGTTTTTCTTCGTGTAAAAATTTAAATCTCCATAATTAATACTTTGTCTTGAGGAAAAACAAGCGGAGCCGTTGGAAATTTCCAGGTTATTAGCTTTAATTTTTTGTGCGAAGCACCTTTAAATTTCACTTTACGGAAAAAGCAATAAATTATTAAATTGTTTTTATTTGTTGCAGCATGTCACGGGTTTGCCTTGTTAGTGGAAATCGTGTACGGAGTGGCGTAAGCCTTAGTGATTTTCTGGAAGCCCGTCCAACTGGTCTCACCGAATGCGAAGCATGGGCGATCCTTTGCCAAGCTGTACAAGCGTTACAAGATCTTTTCCTCTCTGGTAAGTGAGTATTAGCGAAACTAATGTCGAACCGGCAAACATATTCCTAATGGAGATTGACTTTTAACATGGTAAATTCGTTATTCCTATTAAAAGTTCTTGATTGATAGCAGCCCTATTATACTACACTTAACTTACATAATTAATTTGATTAAAGGTCAAATGGAGGAAAGCTAGTTAACCAAAAAAGTGACATTTTATAAAACGTCAAGCAGTAATTTATAGATCGTTTTTTTGCGGATTGTAAACCGCGTGTTGCAGCAAGTCGCGTGAACTAATCTCCCAGTTTTTCAGCAAAATTATAAATTTTATACGCTTCCAAGTGTAAAGTGATGACTGAATACTTTTCGGAAGAGTAAAAATTTGGGCAAGGTAAAGAAAAGTAAAACCCTTAAATTCCGCACATCACATACGAAGTAGAATATGTTTTCATCGATTGCTGTATTTCTTCGTAACTACTCAACGCACGTCGAATCCAGGTAGTAAAGTGTGTTAGAGTTCATTTTACGATTTCTCCATTCTCAAGCATCACTCGATACATTTTACTTCATATTTACGTACTTAGTAAACAACTTCACACAGCAAATATGAAGCTAATGCCGAAGGCAAAGGAGATCTCGTGTAACACATTGGTTTCTTAGCTGAACAGCTAAATTTTGGACTGTCAGTATTTAACCGTGCAGGTAAAAACCGCGAGACCTGGATTAAACAGATTATCCCGAGAGGTTGTCCTGTCCGATTAGATACTTTTTATTTCACGAACTGGCTTGTTTTTGTCACCGTTAAATCCAGCTCAATCCTGAAAAGTGTTTCTTTATTCAAGTTTTTGGATTGCAAAAAGTTGGGGATAATTATTGCTAAGCGTATTCATGATAGATTTGCTTTAGTGGGGATCAAAATGTAAGCATACTAAATAATCCAAGATGCTGAAACACGCCCGATTTTATGTTCGGTTTTATTAAAGCTAAAATTACCTCCGTGACACGCTAATTGGTAAATATAAGGTGGCACACAAAATGACAGAGTTCCATTAAAAACATCTAAAATGTGTACTTAGCAGGGATGGGTCATTGTTAATGTATGTACATTAATTTATATTAAAATTAATTACGTAGTATATCCTGGCCGAAAATGAGTCCCATATGGACTGCATCTGATTGGTTTAAGATTTTCTGAAATTTAATTCATTTCCAAAAATAAACTATTGGAAAATTCATTCGTCTTGTGATTTGTGCATTCAATTTCAATTCGATGCACTTATCGAAATGATAGTGTGATGAATACTAAAACGAGTTATGATGTGATTTTCAGGTAACTCTTTACCACTGCGGTTCTCGCCGAACGTGAACTTGCATTTTCTTAGTTGCATATTCACAATATTTCCCTCATCAATTCGATTCAATAATCGTATTATCAGTCACGTGCATTATGACAATCAGGTAATTCCTCAAAATTGCGTCCATCTAACGCCACGCTCAATTTTTTATAAACAAATTGTTTCGTGTAGAAATTTTAAAATTTCGAAATGCGCTAAGAAAATCTATTATGGAAGACCCGTGACACCACATTTTACACTCCGACAGTTCAACTTAAGGATTCCGAATTATTTGTTTATGTAAGAAGCATCGCGCGTTTGAAATTTTGACTTGTGGTGTTGTTTGTGGACTACAATTGATTTACTGAGCTGATTTAGTTAGTTAGTTTAGGGTCAAAGGACGATTTTCCGGTGCACAATATATCTTTAACTTTGATAGCTTTTCAGATTAAACCTTTCGAGTTGTGTGGTGCTGCAACTGAAAATTAAACAGTTTATGTCAGACCTTTACTAACTCCTTTTAGGCAACCTTACTTGAAGTTATTACGATCTTTGTTTGCGTTAGTGAAAAAGTTACTTTAAAACACAATAAAAAAGGGATTTCAAGGAATACTTAGGATTCGGGAGATATACTGAGATATTTAATAGCTTAGGCCAAGTGTTCGCCAGAGTCGTCGCTGATATTTTTATAGCCGGTTTATTTTATTGAAAACTTTCTGGATTTGTAGTCGAGAAATGACAATGTTCGTAATTAGCGAAACAAGTTCGTCGATCACTCTGTATATTTTTTGTTTGTTTTCTTTAAAAGTTTATAACTTGTTTTCCACTTTTTGTTCGCTTAATAATCCTTCTCGTTCTTGAATTCTATTTATATGTTTGCACATATCCCTTATTTACCCTATTTGCGGGGTATAGCTCCAAGGTGACGCATTTAGGGTATTACATGGGGTTGGCTTCAAAGCTTCATTAGCATAAGTAAAGGGAAGCATCTCGTATGTTCCTTTAAATGTTAACATAATTAAGGAAATTTTGTTGACTTGAAATGACTAAAAATTTCTAGCGGCTATGAAAATTTACTCCGAGATCGCTAATTGAACATCCGAATCTGTTTATTATCGCAATATTCAAATACTCCAACTTCATCATAAGTGAGAAAGGCACGACAGGTTGAATCAAAATTTCCTTCCCAGTAACTACAGAAATTTGTCATGCGATTGATGTCATAACTCATGCAACCCATTTGGATGAACAGTTTTCTCCCAGAAACTATAAGCCCGAAACTTAAGCAAACATATTTTCAATTTTAATCAATCATGTAATTCACTTGACAATTTTGGTTGGATAGTTTTTCGGAGTTTCTACGATTGAAGTTATTGTGGGCAATTTCAGTTTCAAAGCTTATAACTGCATTTTGTTTCCGCAATTTTTACGTGAATTTCTATTTTGTGTAAAATATCCCGTCAATTTCCATTAAAATGTAGACTAGATGCACGGACGATCAACCTAAATGTACAGAAATAAAACACCGGGAAAAAAGTTGAAGTTATTTAATAATTCCTTTTCAGTCAATGACCTGTTCACTGCGTAGCAATAACAGATCAAACAAATGTTCGTTGATGCTGAAAAAGATATTCGGTGGGATTTTTATTTCAGCTAAGATTTTTCCATAAATTATTACAATCGCGGTAACAATATTGCTATAATTTCTCCATAACAAGATTGGTATAATTAGTAGAAAAGTTGTTAGCAATCTTGCTATAAAACAATTTTTTTAAATTTGCTGTTCACGACTGAAGTGTCCATGTGGTTGTCGAAGGAAAGTCCCTTTTCCAAGAGGGGGGGAGTAAAATATATAAAAAAATTAATCACGTTTTTGAATTTTTACCAAGCGATATAAAAAAACATAGCGGTACTTAAAATTCTAATTGGTTTAGTATTAATTATTTAGCTGGGTAACTTAATGGCTTATTAATTTTTTCGACGTGCGGATGTTATTGTATAACAAGATTCGATGTTCTAATGTTTTTAATTATAATATTTAAAACGTGAGGTAGATTTCTTCTAATAGCATACCGTATAATTTGTTATCGGAAAGTATTTCACGCAGTAAACCGTAATAATAATAATTAGGAGAAATTATTTTTCGATATTGTTAAAGCCACCATTACATTATCCACAACAGATGCCAACTTTGTTAAAATTAAATAAATAAAAGCACTTATAGGGTCCAGCAAAACGCTATTATTTTATTTTCTCGCTCAAAGTTGTAGTTAACTTGAAAGCTTTTTGAAATGAACCGCGATACGAGGGCAGTTCAAATAAGAATATTTCCTAAATTTGATTAGAAAAGTTTCGTCTTGATCATGTGAACTTACCGGGTATATACAGAACGTAATGAAATTGTTATGTCAAGTAAAGTTTATAATAGGGCAGATGCTTTCATTGAAAAATTTTAAATAGACAGAGCTGTGGGATCGATAGCGTATCACAATTGTGTTTGAAATGAACCCGAAACTGTTTGTTCGTTTCGCTGGCATTGCGTTAGTTTTATTAACCTTTCAGGAAGAATTAAAGTATTAATTTGTGTTATTAACGGAGCCGTTAAAACGCATTCATAATGCGAACCCTTCATATATGCGCTAAAACGTGTCAAAATCTCTATCGATTGCATCCATTCATAATGGCTTAGCCCCTCAGCATTCGGGGACAAAAGCCCATACAATGCGACGATGGATCAGGCCTTTCGGGATTGACCAAATAAGCTGTTTGCGTGGATTACGAATTCCTGCAAAGTTCAAAATGCAAACATCCGTTTCGGAAAAAAGATTGAGATTTTGCAGTTGCATGAAAGCGCACGTATGAATTGTGAAACTACATAATGAGGAATCTTATGAATGGGTTAGCACAGCTTAGCTGAATAGAAAATGCTCGTTTGCATTTTAAGTCAAAGTTTGTTTTCAGTGAAATAGTAACAAAAGTTTATTCGAGTGTAATAAAACTGCGTGGAAATGGCTCAAGTAATTACGTAACACGTTTAGAAAAATTTGCTGTTTAATTTTTATAAGTTAACTCTAAGCTTCGCAATGCTCGTTTGAATTTTAACGAAATTTGATAGACACTTCGGAGTTTTTCATTAAATTAGCGACTTTACTTTAAAAGGAAAACGATATCGTAACTTAATACAAATATCGTACTTTTAAAATAGTCTTAATTAATTAATAATGGATGGACGGCGACGTTTTGATTTTCCGCTTCGTTTCAGAAAAATGGAAACTTTGTTGCGACCATAACAGGCGGTCGATTATTTTCTTTGTTTTTTTGACAAATTATGTTTTGATCGATTGTTGTATAAAGTTCAGTGTCTATCAATACTCAATTGGGGAGACGGTTGATGGTCATTAAGTTAACAAGCGACATGCTGTCGTGACGGGACTTACCACCATTCTCCGTTAGGAAATCGAAATACGTAACGTATTACTGAACATTTTCAGTCCATAGGGAACCCCTTTGACCCACAACCACCAGCTCCCATAATAAACGTCTTCTAAACGTGTGATTTAGGATCGATCGAGGTGATTAATAATTCGCAAATAACAGAAACTAAAATTCGTCCTTTTTGTGATTCTCTTTTTTACTCCGGAAAAATCTAAATTCTTTGCTCCATTTTTTGCCCTTTATTATAGCGATATTTAAATGAGGGCTTAATCGATACCTTATTGAATATGGTTATAAAGGAAGTTTGTAAATCGATAAGACGTTATTTAAAAAGGACCTAAATAACGAGAATAGGTAAAACGATGAGAAGTGCGAAGTACGACGTTCATAATGGGCGACATCATGTTGGAGGGCTTTTGAGCTTTCACCGGTTAATTTTCAGAAGCTTAGAATAGCAATTTAAAAACTGCTCCAATAATAAACGATTCAATGGATATTTTTGATTAGGAAATACGGAGACGTTATTTGTTCTACTCGCGAATTCTAATAGATTTCGTGACCCAATAGTGAACAGAATTTCTGTATTGCTAAACAAACAAACAAGTAAATTAAAGAAAATTTGGTTTTTCAGCTTTTATTTGTACTAAGACAAAATCCTACAAGCGTAAAAATAGAAAATTAAGTAGAAATGTACTTTAACAGCTGCCCCCTCTCAGGCAATAATTTCCATACTGCGTATGCGGGCATATGCAAATTTATTCAATAAAATAATTAATTTTAATTTTGGAAATAAATGTCGACATTTTTTAATTATTTTGTTTATCGGTATTTGCGTGCCTTTTCATTTTATCCGCTCCTTCAGTGTTAATTCCAATTAAAAATTGTAATTTGGAAACGTCGATGTTTTAAATATTAGAATATAAACTAATTAGACGCCAAAATTGAAATCCCATTTAAATGCCAGGAAGATATTAATTTTTTTGTAATTAATTTTCCCGTTACTTTTAAAAATGAATTTCAACTGCGAATTGTTGTGTTTTAAGCTTCCCACTGGCACTGTTGGGAAAGAGGTTTGTCTACTTTTATCCAACAAAAAGCATTTGTACTGTTTCGTTGCAGTAAAATGCAGGGGAAACCCAACCGTGGTCTATGATCAATATTGAATTAAAATTTAATTATGAAATTCGCTGTTGAACGTTGTATCATAAAATTGGGATTCAAGTTTATGTGGACTATTAGCGTCGCTTACCTTTGATCCACATTTTTCTCCGATCTTTGAACCAAACTTTTTAATTATTTGTTTCGTACGAAATTTTTAGGGCTGCGGTGTCCGCATATTGCTTTAATTTTCGGTAAATTAAAATTATGACGAAAGGTTGGAACAAACTTCTAATATAAAGTTCATGCACCGCTTTATGACTCGACTACATCAATAGTTTTCAGCTTCCAGAATATTAAATTTGAATTCATAATGGGTGTTTTAATTTTCTTGGAGAGCTTCAACGTAAGAAATCATTATTACTATAATAGTTTTCTGCAAATGATGTGTTTCGCGAAGTATTAATTAAAGCTTTGTAATTTTCTTTGAATTTCCACGAATGTACGAAACCCCGTACTGTTCTTCTCTTAAAAGTTTAATTAGACTACACTAAGATTTTTTGTTTGTAACAGTAGCTTACGAGCTTCTACGATGTCAAATGCAGACTTCCTGTTGGCACCAAAGTTATTTCATCAAAACAAACATGACTCTGTACGCAGACGATACTGCACTCTATGCACTAAGATTAACATTTCAAAATTAATTGTTCATTTTCTCTCGCTCTCAAATCTTACCAAGATCGGTCTGTGAGATGAGAACTACGTGATATTTTGTTAGTACGTCCGACAAAGGGGAAACTAATAATAAACCTCCTGAAAACAAAACCGTGTAAAAAATTAAATCTATGCTGGAAGAACTGCACGTGGTAAGCATTATCCACTGAAAATGTCTTTAATAATAATTAGATGGTGATATAGATACCTAATCTCGTCAAGTATACGTTATATTATAAACGTAATAATCGTTTCTGCGTCTTACTGCCATTTCAAAGGACTTACTTTGGCTTTAAAATCTTGGTTGAGTTTAAACATCGTCTTGCTTTTATGAAAAAGTGCAAGATTATCGAATTTAATGCTCACGTGCTGTCAGAGAGTGAATCCCATAAATTTTTCGTTCAACACCAATGTACACATTTTTTTAAATCTGCTGTTTCTGCCTGCAATATAGAAGGTACACTTTTTTAAAGTTTAATAGGACAAATAAAAATTTAATAATCCTGTAGAAGAAAATCTACTACGGCTAGAATATATTTACTTCAACGATAAAACTGAAGTTGTTTTTATATAAATTAACCTCTCCACAATCTCGAATCGGCAATATCACTGCTTTGCAGGTCTCTTTGAAGAGGTTCAATTACTTTTGTTTGTTGTATCAAACAATTGAAATCAAGAGAAACACAAAAAAGTTTAACATATCTGAGTTGACAATTCTTGTCAGAATTCATGGGTTTAAGAAAGATGGACTGGAAATTGAAACTTTTCTTGCTGCTGACATCCTAGCTTCCGGGCAGCTAAACGGGTTTATATCAGTTTTATGTAGAAACTTAGACCAAATCATGATATTTATGAAGAATATATTAAATAAATATGTTGATAAAATAATAAATATTCGTAAATTGACTCTAATTAGTTATAAACATCTTAATATTCTGCTCTGTTTAATTTTGAATTCAGTGTTTTTAAAAGTACCCGAAGCGTACTATTCAAATAACTCTCGATCGTTTTAGTATTTTGCGATTCCCGTTGCTTCGCTAATTAAAAGCATTTTTGTATATGAAGCTTAACTTAACAAATTTATCTCTAAGAGGTTTAAAATTCAGTATTCCAAATAATTCTGTTATTTTAAGCCACTTAAACAGGCGGACATTTGGATTGCGCCCCGTAACTAATTCTCTTATTTTTCTTTTCGCATCGATGAAATGTCAATTATTCCCAATTTTAGTCGTCGATTCTTTTTGACGTCCCAATTATGGAACTTTTTATTCCGCGTCATCTTCTTTAAGGCCGACCAAAGCAAAGCAGATATGTTAAAATCACGATTTGATCCGCTCTCTAATTTGAATACAAACAATGAATACCTTCCTTTCAATTTTGCTACTCTTGTGAATAATAATAAATTTTTCTATTGTTTCTGCGAGACGGGGCGAATATTTTCCCTTCGAGTCGAACAAAAACGTTTTAATTAGCTCTTCTCGTGAACGGATAAATTTCTTTAACTATTTTTTGTTTGCGTTAAATTTGTAAACTTAAAGCAATAAATTTTTAAAGTGTAACGAGTTCCGTAAAAAAAAGTATGTGTGCAGTTGAGATTTAACCGAGAAAAAATTTTATTATAAATTCCGAACCTTTTTATGATCGGAATATTAAAAATTGTTCTTGAAACTTAACTTTTTTCCTTCTTTGTTTTTGCGCGCTCTAATGTGTGAAGTTATTAATAATATTTGCAGACAATGGTCCAAAAAGATGGGTCAGATATTGATATGTCAATCAATTTAGAGGAAATTGCATTCTAACCTGCTAGTGCTATTCAAACATTGTAATAGGATCTTTGCTTTCGGGTTACGTTTTGGGAAATGTTATGTCAATAATGATATCAGAATCTATATTACTTGTAAGGGGAGCTTTTCCTTCAAAATATATTGCGTTATAAATTTATTTTTAACTTTTTATTTGTTCCACTAGGAAATTTATTTTGCAATCTATAGTTTCACTTTTAAAAATTTATGAAGACAAAAATTTATGATGCCAAGTAAACTTGGATAAAACTTTCATACCGCGCACTGGATTTTACTAATTACACTTTAATTTGCCTTCCAAGTTTGTCTAATTAAAATTAATTTTTTCCCTAAAGTTGTTCCAAATTATATCTGAGTGATAATATAATTTTAATTGATAGTCACCACTTTGCAGGTTGTTTTGAGGGAGAAACTACCACTTCCCAAATCGGCTAAACTTCGGTTTTTTACATCTATAGCCAGAGGAAATGGTTGAAAAATATAAAATAGGCAATACATTACTAGCCGCAAATTTAAAACTCGGGAAACAGAAATTTGAAATAATTACTCTCCGTTAGTTAGTTTGCAGTAATTGATTAACGATGATGAATGCAGCCGACTGTAAAATTGCAATATAGTTCGGTATTTCCTAATGTATGATTGATATCTGCGGTTGACGCGGAATTGCAACGTCGATAATTGAAATTTTATTCTCTTTTTTCAGATGGAGCTGCAAATGGATTATGCATACCTTTAGTAACTCCTTCGACAGCTTTATTGTCGAGCAGAGGACGAGTCAAGTTGTACCAGAATCCTATACTTCTAGGATGTGGACCTCCGGCACACTTAATGGGATATTTGGCTCCCGAATACCGACCCAACAAACAATGTTCAGACACCGAAAACGAAAAAGTAAGTTTCCAATTATTAAATTATTTGATTTGGAACTCTGTGGCTATTTGATATTGCGAAAGTTTCCATCAAAAGGGAAACCTCTGGTCGCAACTATTTAAATTAACTTCATTATTTACCAAAACCTTTTATTTTCTGTTTGTTAAATTTGGGGACGATTATTGTACGCAAGTAAAAGTTGTAGGAAACTTTTCGACAAAAAATCACTTTCTCATTGTCAAGTTGACTGTGACAATTACAAATTACTCACAATAGTCCTCTGATGATGAAGGATTAGGTTAGCTCTTTATGCATTTCCGGTAGAAACGAATCGATTCTCCTGTTCCGTGGTGAAGTAACTTTTTAAGTCTCAGCGGTTGTTTTTCTTAGTGTTGTAAAATAAAAGACAACATAACTTCTAATAAAATTTGCTTTTCCACCAATTTTCATTTTAGTCCAAGCGAAAGCTGTCAAATTAAGGTTGCCACGGTGCAATAACAGTATCAATATGCAATCGTGGGGAATGTGGAAAATCCCGGTCTTGGGGTTTTATTTAATTCGGTTTTTCAAATAATAATATACCTTCCGTTTAATTTAATTTCTGTTTATTCTCTCAATTTGAAATACTCTCAAATTGGTTGCATTTATTTATTATTCGATAAACGTCAGGTCCTCGAAAGCCAGCCGTAAGAATTAAGTCGAGCGATTCCTATAGCTGATATTATTCAAAATAAAATTCTTTATGAAAAAATCATGTAATTTTGGTTATCCATTTAAACATCACGTAGTACATTTTGGAGAAAAGCGCAGCCAGACGAAGGATAAGTACCGGTATCATAATATACCTTCGATCTGATATCTTTTCGGATTATGGCTGCTGCTGCTTTAACAATTCAGAGGCGTTCATCGTGTTTATTCTTGTTTCGCGCTCCATACCATCATACTAATTTGCTGTTAGAATATATTACGTCTACTCTTTGTCAGTTTTCCGCCAAGGAAATATGATACAATATTTACCATATAGCTACTTTCCCACCGCAGCTGCAAAATACAGATCATTAAATCAAAGCTGCTTTGTGAATTATAACATTGGACAGCCGCATTTCAACAAAACTTTTGATATATTAGCTTTCGGCAAAATTTAGTTTGTCAGGAAATCTTCCTTTTATTATTTTTTCAATAATCAAATTTAAAGGTTCTCTTCTTTTTGTAACAGCAATTGTTTGACTTCACTGTCGGCGGTGGGCGGCACTACAGCTTTATAATATTTTTAAATTTAACAACACCAAAAGTATTGTTTAGAAAACTGTATTCGTTCATTCATATTGTATTCCAAGTTAAAACGCTGAAAACAAAAGCACAGAAAATAAAAATGCCCAAGTCAAAACATCGAAAACAAAATCAAAGTAATGCTACACAAATCTCTGAGTATTAAAAAACAACACCAATAGCATTACGGCATTTGTTTTCTGAGTTTTTGTTTTTAGGCGATTTTGACTTCAGGTGCTTTTGTTTTTGGTGTTTTTAACTTGCGGTGATTTTTTCAATGCTTTTGTTTACCACCGAAAACAGTTGCCACAGACAATAGCTTCAAAAACGTCTGTCATATTATATAAAAAATTTAAGGTTCCACCGAGATTTGAACTCGGATCGCTGGATTCAAAGTCCAGAGTGCTAACCATTACACCATGGAACCTGTGCGAGGAGATAGTTTCTTGAATCATCTCGACTTTAAAAAACGTAATTACATTTTTTTTTGTTATTTTGGAAATTACTAATTCTGCGCAAATAATTTTCCGAAATAAAAAAAATTAAGGTTCTACCGAGATTTGAACTCGGATCGCTGGATTCAAAGTCCAGAGTGCTAACCATTACACCATAGAACCGCTTGAAGTAAACTGTTTCAACGCTGCAGGTAGTTTGGTTCGAGCGCATCTTGCACGATTGGTTGCCTACATTGAAAATGTTAAAATTTTCGAAAACAATTTCGAAAATTGCGAAGTATTAAATATAAAATTAGGTTTGTTCGTGTTATATGTGCCGTGAGAGTTCATAGGTGAGAGACAGTTTAGTTAAATTATGTGAAAGGATAACGAGCAAGAGATAGCGAAAAATCTACCGCGTTGCATGATTTATCTCGGTCTGAAATATAAATTTACGTAAATTCGAAGTTTATAAAAACACAAATTTTGTAGGTGGAAGTAAATTTTCACGCAAACGACAATTTACGATTACAACTTTCATATTTTGAAAGCAAACTATGAGATACGGAGGAATTTTGATTGCTCTATATCAAAACAGGCGAGTTTGAGAAACTATCGTCTTATAATTCCGGGGGGAATTGAAATGTAATGAATTTTGATTAAAGTGGAAGATAAGAAAAGGTTCCATTATACATTTTTATAAATTTGAAATTGCGAAGTTAAATTGACCCAATAAATTTTGTAAATCATGGAAATATGTTTTCAGTTTTCCGACATGAATAAATTGCTACCACACTTCTAAAACGACGTTATTTTTTCAGATGTGGATTTATGGATTAGGAGAGACACTCAAAAGGGCCACATTGACGAGCCACGCCGCTACCTCACGGTTAAGTGGCGAGCTATGTCAGGTTTTTACGGATATGACCAAACCTCAAGCATCGGCTAGAGCTTCTCTTATGCACCTTCTAGATGTAAGTGATTTAAAATTTTTGATTTATACGCAAAATTACAATCCAATCGATACTTGTTCGCTCCGGAGTTTATGTTCTCTGTCGTATTTTTATTTACCTGTTCATTTTTAAAAGTTTGAAATATTTTTGGTCGAAATAAATTGCCGTGGATTTAGAAACACTGCATGAATTTATGAAGTGTGCTATTTTGAAACAATTTATTGCTATAACTCGAAACTAAATTGCATTTGGTCTAAAAAGTCTTCACGATTTCCAAACGGTAAACTTATTTTAACTAATTTCTCAAAACTTAATTAAACTGGAGTGAAATATATTGACGTGATTAATCATTTGTTCACAAATAGCTTGTAATTACTAATTACCAAATCACCTTGATGTATAATGCACTATTAATAATGTTAACGTATTGTCGTTCTAATTGCTGTTAGTATCGATTTCATCCCTTTTTCGATATCTGCATTCCACCGATGCATTAGGCAAACAAAACCTGCTTCAACAAAGAGGTTAAATCGTTGTAACAAACTTCCAGTTCTGAACTAACCAGATAATGTCATTACTCGGCCTATCGGTCTCGGCGAGCGAGGGATTCTTTATATTAACACGAGAACGAAGATGCAAAATAATTATTGTTTCGTCTTTTTATCGGTTATATTTTGATTTACGTAGCCAATTAATTTCTCGTTAAGATTTTCTCGCATTTTTTAAGTCAACGAAACTTTGTAGTTGGTACATACGTATTTGATTTGAATAAGTTAATGTGGCAATAAATTTCACATGATGTAACGTAATTATTAATTTAAATGTGTATGTAAATACCTCAGAATAGTTGAACCTTTTGGGGTTTCCCTCGCATGCAAAATTTGTAACTTCTACATAAACTTGCGATACATTTAAGATAACCGAAATTCTCCTGCCCCAAATAGTAGGTTTTGTGTCAAAGCTTTCTAAATCATTCGGACGTGCTTGGGACTAAATCGACACTCCTCTTTACAGGACGTCCTATCTAGATGTACTTCTCCTGTGACGTAAACTCCAGTTAAAAGCATTTGTATTTTTTCATAATACTTATCGATTTATTGCTTAAGGTGTGACGCAATTAGAAATAGAAAATTGAACCAATTCCAAATATGAAGATGTAATTTGAAAATAATTTCCGCCTCATCTGCCAAGGAAATCATTTTCTCTTACTCAAATTACGTCGCGCCGCGCTTAAAATGTCACAATTTTATCATAAATTTTCAATTTATTGATATTATTCTTGCGTAGAATAGGCAATGTTTATTTTTTTTATCCCGACGACCGGTGGTGTAGTTCTAATGGACCACTTGCTTTGCTTTTTTGCACAGTAACCTTTCGATATAATAAATCTTCCACTGCGGGATTAACTAACAAATCCAATAAGGAAACAAATTTATCTTTTTCATTCTGTTTTAGCGACATCTAGTGAACAAGTGTTTGCTTCTTAAAGTTGTAACTTCATCACAGAATTATGATTAATCTTCCCATTCGTCATTTTAAATAGGATGGTTTCTCAATAGAAAAATAGTTATTTATGTATCTAGTGCGCAAAATAATTTTACTCTTAAAAAAAGATGAGCTAAAATTTGAAAGCATCCCCGTATAAAAACAATATTTTTTTTTCTAAAAAAGGGAAAGTAATAACATACTAATTGAAAATACAACAAAAAAATGTATTACGAGATGAAAAAGTTACCTAACTAAAATTATTTTGTAAACAAAAAAAGCAAATTAATTAAGTAGATACTAAAAAAAATTTTGTTATTATCTACAGGATTTTTTTCAACAATTAAAACAACAATGTACGCATTTAATTTATGTTTTTATATTCTGTATAAGCAATAAAGCAAAGCTGTTGGCTAATTTCATTTTAATTTGATAAGGGTGAAACTGATAAATATCGGGAGATCAATTTGATAATCGAAGGATGAAAAGTTTTCGGTATTTTAGATTTGAGAATTAAGAAGATTATTCAAAAATTGATTTGGCGTTATTCTTGTCTGAAAGGTCGGTCCAGTGCTAAATGATGAGAGAACTTAGAATTACTAATCGTCCATTAAATATGTAACAGATTTAAAGTGTTTACCTAGAGGAAGTGGTTTTACCTTCGCTTGTAAATCGCTCTCAAGAATTCCTTTAAATAATTTGTTGAATTGCTTATTTTGAAACTGAAATTGTATCGAATTTGGACATTTTTAAAGCTTTCTGACAAACTTATCGTTAAAGCGATTCACTTACAACCTACAGGACAATTTTCCACCAAATTTCCCTCATATTAATCCTTCCAAAGCTTTTATTCGATTTTTTTGTCACGTATCCAATAAAAAAAACTTTTATTTATGGAAAATTGAGATGAAACAATGCAAACATTTTTTAGTTCTTTTTTTTTTTCGCTAGGCACATAATAAAGTTTTTAAACCACTTTATGCCTTTAGGGAAGTTGGAACGCAAAACTTTTTTGAGATATTTTTATTGTTCAAGAGCCGGGCCCGAAAGTTTGGGATCGATGGGCATTTTGTTTATCACACGTTCGTTTTAATTATTCATTCGGCTTGGGCCATTGTTTACAAAATTGTTTGTAATTCTTGCATCGTAAAGGTTTAAACCACCTTCTGGGTGTTGGAGCGCTGTGTTAATATTTTTCAGAACAATGGAAGTGAATTTTAAATTAAAAGAAATGGAGAATTGTTTGTTCATCACAAAAGATTTGTTTAATAAAATTTTCATTGTACTTGATGACCGTTAGGAAATTTTGCGAAAATTGCGGTTCGACGACCTCGTTTTTATTTTGCCACTTGGATTTATGCATTTACGCACAGCTTTCCTAATATCCTTGCTTCGTATTTCTGTTTTGCGTTAATAGTAAATAAGGAAACTTTTTGTTAGACACTTGTCATGGCGGAAAAGAAAATGTTTACTTTTATTATAGTTTTATGACTGTGTAGGAACAAATATAACGCGAAGCTCTGAATATTTTATTCGGAAATCTTGTAGGATAATCGTAAAAAAGTTATTTTTTAGGGCTGTCGTCTGTGCAGTAATGTACTTTTCCAAATTGGAAACGACTTCCATAATCACAGAAAATTGTGAAAGAATGAACCGACACGATATTGGGGGCAGTGTTTCCTTATTTTTTAAAATTAATTTTGGAAGCATTTCTTCTAGGTATTTTATTTATTTATGTATTCGTGTAAATGTAGACAAAGCGATGCTTGGAGACATTTAATGTTACCAAAGCAAACTTTACGTATACGTGGTTTACACTCTTCGTAATAAATGCTTTGGTTAAAATTTCAGCACATACGTCTAGCAAATACGCACAAACGTTTCAAGTATTTAGGATTTGTATGTATCAACGTCAACCCCGTAACATTCAACGTTTAAAATGTATGAATTTTATTTTTCTGCAAATAAATAAAACTTTGCTTCGTATCAAATAAAACAGAAATTTATATTAATACAAAACAAATTTATTATGTCACCTGAATGAAGCGGAACTGGAAGGTTGAAAACCTTTTATTTTTAAAGTAAATACGGAAAATGCTGCTGAATAACACTGCGGATAACAAAAATGTTATCGTTTATAATGCAACGACGAATAATATCCATTCGAAATAAATTAATATAGCTTTGTATTTTTATTTTCTAATTTTGGGTTTTTAAATTTCAGATCGCCGATAAAACATTTCCACTTATGAAAATAAATGGGGGCGATATGAATTGGGAATGGGGCGTCGTTTTCAAATTCCATACCTGCGTTTTGCGCGGTTTTTCGGGAAATTCCCGATGCATTTCAGTTTTCCACGCTTCTGTCCTGGTCTAAATTAATTACAGCCAATTTCATAACACTCATTTAAAGTTACCTTAACTTTAAAGTCGGCTTTAAGCAAATTGCTAATTTTCATTACTTGTACTTTAAAGTTTCAAGTAATTAACCGATAGAAGTTCACTTTAACTAAAGTAACTTGAAAATTATTATTATGAAATTGACTGAAAGTCGTAAATCATTGTCTACTCAAGTATATGGTAAGAAATGAAAACGTTATTTTAGCGTGAATTTGAAAGCAAAGTAATTTATTTAAACGATGTTGAAAATTCTTAAAATTTCACTTCGAAAAACCATTTTGTAAACCAAGACGTATTAATTTGCCGAGCTAAAACATATTTTCTGAACCAACAATACCTGAGATTTTAACATTTTAAAATTTCTGTCTGTTTGAAAATTCTTCAAATTTGATATTTTTTAAAAACGTGTCAAAATTAATTATTCAAATATTGCAGTTTGACGCTTTTTTCTTATTTGAACAAATCCCGCCTGATTTTCCCAAGATTCGATTGAAGACTAAATTTTGTGCATGCTGCATTTTAATTGCGAGCCACCTTAATGGGACTAATTAATTAAAAATTCATCTAACGATACAAATTGAAAGTAAACGGTTAAATAGCTACAATTTTGAACTTCACTATATTAATTAAGTTTCCAAAAGCTAGCTCGGATATAAATAGAGAATTTGTGTTGATTTGCCACATGATGTTTATTCAAATGAGCATTGCGAGAGCTAAACGAGCAAGTTTTACGGATGTCAGGCAATTGTGCAAAATTAAATAAACCACTTAAATTTAAACACCAATAAAACGTTCTCGATTTTGACAAATCTAGTTAAATTGCTTCACTTGGTTTTTCTTTATTTTATGAAGCGTGTTTGATTGCTAATATAAATTTTTGCCCAATCTCGAATTTCTCGAAAAGGATATCATTTTTGATGACACCAGCGTTTCAGCGTTGTTAGGGGTAGAAATAATGAACGAATTGTAGGCTCTTTTTAATTTGTTCGTTTAATCGACCGCAACTTTAAATGTTACTTAACAGACAAACTCAACATTTTGGAAGCTTAAAATATAAATTAGCATGTTTTATGTTTAAATGCTGAAAATATATCGTAACAGATTGCGAGCACCCCTTGTTTAGCTATTCGCAACACAAGAGCTAACAGCTAACATTGCACATTATTTTCACCCCAAATAAACAGTTATCATTGCGGGTTACATTAAAACAATTTTAATTAAATAATATTATCAAAGCTTTTCCGTGTTTTCTTTTTTCATAATTAATGTTGTTTTTAAACTGCTTTGGGAGTTTTCAATATTACATAGTACATCGATCACGAGTCGATTTTCAAAACTATAATATCCGCTCAGAAGAAAAATGATGGTGAAATTGGAGAATCATGACTTTCGGAATGGATTATTAAGCATATTGCTGGAAGTTGAAGTTGTTTTCATTTATAAACGACTTTTTGGATTCATTTAAGGATTCATGGATTGTTCAATTATTTATTTCGGAAGGTTTACTCTACCTTGTTCATATACACAGAATTTAAATTTATAAATTAGAAACGTGCGGTGTTTCCTTTTACATATTGCGCAGTGCCGGAAAGCCGATAAACCTTAGCTTTAATGAATTAGAAAAAGATTAAATTGAAAAATTTACATAGGTAGTTACAGCACAAAGAATATGTAACCATAATTCAATACTAATATTGTTCGGCTTTGCAACGCCGCCGAAAAGGAAAATAAGTTCTTTACCTTACAGTTTGGAAAAATCGCTTAGAAAATACCCATCAAGTGCGGGACCTACCTATAAAGAGAAAGAGGAAGTTATTAATATTTTATTCTTTTCAGTTTTTATTTTCAGTCAAACTTACCTTTATCATTTCAGTCCTACCGCAATAGTCCAATTCCATCCTAGGAAACAAAACACTAACACAATTTTTTAACAGCCACGAAACAATTGTTTTAATGAACACTGATCACTACCATTAACACAAAGGTTTAAATCAAAAATGAATCGCGATTATTTAAAAGCTTTTCAACAAAAATTCGTACTCAACACCAAATTTCATCACATCAAGAATACATTTTTGAGACCACGTACTACCCCAACTGCGTTTAGAACAAAAGTGATTACTTAGCAATCGGTTGTTAGTTAATATTTATTTCCAAAATGATTTGTAATTCCACTGCGTCACTGATAACGCTTTTGATTATGTGTTAAGCCGGAAGTTACAAAAATTAAAATGTTCTGAATTATATTGCACCACATTTAAACATCTACAAGTTGTGTGGGGTGAAATTGCCAATGAATGAAAATCTAGATACTTAAATGATAAATGACACGAGTATTTAGTTGAAAACTCCAAAGTAGTTTTCTCAACTTAGCAAAGAAAAGCGTGTTATTCAAATGGCTGGGCTAATTCGAAATTTCCGCATTGAATCCAACCAGCAGCGGCCAGAAAAAGCTATAATCCTTAGGCGGCAATTACAAAAATATAACTATGTTGTAGTGAAAGATTTTATTTATTTTCATCATCTTTTACGATAACCAGACAATACCTAGACATTTTCTTATTATATTGTTACATCTTTTCAGGCTTTGTTTTCCTCTTATAAACTTTAATTAGAAATTGTGATCCTATAAATGTCTGAAGTTTAATTCTTTGTTTTCAAACTAAATTTAATTATTTTCTTAAATCTTCATAATAATTACACTTTGTTAGATTAATGAAGTAATTAACAATCTTGTATAAGATGTAATATGTAATAAAGCGGTGCTCTCTTATTAAATAGGTATCTACCCTTCCAATTTATGCAAGTGATAATACAGAAAATGCTTCAAACATTTACTAGATACATTGTATATTATGTATTATATAAATTTAATTAAATTATAAATACGACATTCAAATTCCAACAAAATATCAATTTTATTACGCTGTTCAATAATTTACTATATCCTGTTCATTATTGCAGGTTATATCGGATTATTCCAAAAAGAGACAGCAGACAAAGCCTTTTTCACATATCGTTATGGATTTGCACCAAGAAGCAATGGCACAACTAGAAACCGTTTTCGAAAATCCCTGGGGAGTGCAAGCTATGCCAGAAATTAGACCGACACCAATTAACAGGTAAGAATGCTTTTCTATTCTGGGGGATTCCCACCCCAACCTTACCCGATTAAAACTTGTTTAACGACAATATAAACAGTATAATTCAAAAGATTACAGTAATTAACTTGTCAAGGTCGAAGATTTTTTTTAAATAATTATATTTTTTTACATTTTTTTGTAATAACTCAACTTTCAGGTGTGACACAGTTGGTGCGGAAAATTCGAACGTTTTAAACGTTCCGCGTCTTTGTTGGATGGGTTTAAATCGTTCTAAACCAATAACGCGAGAAGCTAGTACAAGTATGGAAGATTTATCAACAGATTCGCAACTTTTATTTACTCCTGGTTCGGTCATGAGGCCGAAATCTATTTGTTTTCCATTCGAGAGCGATCCTTTCAGAAAGTACGGCATTAGTGATATTTGTAGGCGAAGCAGAGGAGAGAGACTGTACGAGGACATAATTCCACCAACCACAATAATTAATAATGACGGAATTTTGAACTCGAATTTGTATCAAAATGATGGCGTTGGAAAAAGAAAGGCCCTTAGTAGAACTAATAATTTAGAGCATGGAAACAAGAGGAAAGGAAAAGTGAGAAGAAATCCTATTAATAGGGCAGCTTCGAGATTGTACAGAGCTGGTGATGTGCCTAAAGGTTGTTTATCGTTAAAGAAGGACAGTGATTGTGTTGGACCCGAGTTTGTAGTTAGAGCGAATTTACCCAGTGTGGATTTGGTTTTTAGTGACTGTAAAGGAAGTGTGAGAAAAACTGTGACTGTGATTATGCTGAATGGACAAAAGGTAAACATTGTTTGTAATCCAAATACAACCACTGCTGGCCAGTTGTTTGAGGTAAGTTTTTTGATAAGTCTTTCCAAAATTTTGACTTAATTTTGAAACCTTTCAGTTCATTATTCAAAAGCAACACATCGAGGAAAATTTTATGTTAGGTTTGTCTGCACTCATAGCAGGCGATTTTGTGTTTCTACCTTCAGATGCTAGAATTTGTAAAGCTATGGTGCAAGGGAACGCCCAAAGTAGTACTTTAACGCTCTTTGTGCGAGTGCGGTTTTTCTTGCCCAACTTGAAAGGTATTCAGGGTTTCCCAACCCGTCACTTGCTGTATCTTCAATTGAGAAGATCAATTCTAGAACATCAACTTCCTTGTAATTACTGCCAACTTATTGATTTGGGAGGAATGGCACTCCAAGCTGAATTTGGAGACTTTATCGAAAAAGTAAGTGGTGTGCAAATTTTCAACCAAAACCGGTTTAATTTTTTATGTTTTAGGAACACGGTGCTAGGGATTATTTCCTATTAGAACATTACGTTCCAGAAACGGTCTCCTATGGAACGGACGAGAGCAAAAAAATAAGGCAAGATTTAACCAGAGCCCATATCAGTAGGAAAGGTTTAACTGCCGAAAAGGCAGAGGAAACTTTCACATCGGTAGCTTTAAGCTTACCGCAGTACGGTGGTCATTTCTACACTGCGTTGTGGGTATTGAAAGACAGCAGTCGAAGAGAAGTCTGGTTGTACATCAGCGCTCAGGGCATCAACCTGTACGAACGAAATATAACCAGTCATCAGTGGAACCCGACACTTTTAGAAATGTTTGAATGGAAAACCATCCAGACTTTATGTTACAGCAAACATTACCTTTGTATTTTACCTCATTCAGCTAAAACTCACAAACTGAAGCTGAAGAAATACAAACTTAAAATGGATCATAAAAAGTAAGCGGTTAAAATAGTTATCGCACTGAAATTTAATTCTTCGATGTTTTAGGAGTTATTTTGCTTTTCGTCTTGCTTCTCTTCATCATCAATTTTTTTTACGGCTAAGGACTCAATATGGGTCGTTGAACACTCTCTCGGAGCAATTTGGAATTCCACTCAAAGACATGAAGAACGAAACAAATTCTTTATACAAATTGGAAGCCCTTTCAAACTGTCAGCGTCCGGATCTTGATTCAGCTACCGTGAATGCCGAAACGGAATTCAAGATAGAATTTTGTGCAACTCCAAAATTAACTGCAAAACAGGTTTTCGATAATAAATGCAAACGTTCGAAAAGTATCAGTGATTTTGGTGCGTTGGCTGACGGTTTGATGATGGAAGAATACCAAAATAAAGAAAACGAGAAACCCAAGCATTTTGCCATGGAGAGAAAGGCGTACGATGGGTTAATTTTGGATAGTAGTTATTTGGCGGGTTTGCCCAGCAATTCAATTGTGTGGGACAAAAGGAGAGGAGTCAAGATGGGAACGAGGGCGTTTTCCAATATGAACAGGGTTTCTAGATCGATGGAGGCTGTGAACGATTACATAAGCGATGATTTGGATCAGCTTTCGTTGCAATCGACTTCGTTGCATTGCAGTTTTACTTCTGTTTCAAGATCGCCCGAATACAGGGAACCGCAGGATGCTTACATTTTAGGTAATTTTTTTGTAATTTAATTTTATGTCTTATTTATCATTTTATTTTAGATTCGTCAATTAAATCCTGTGGTAACCAATTCATGCCCGATTTTCAAGAAACTTTAAGTGAAACCTTTTTGGAAAAACTAAATAAATTTTCTTTTGCCGAGGAAAGAACTTTACATGTGGTTAGCATTCAACGAAATGGCAGTGGTAGTCTAGGACTCCAAATTATGGAAGGCAGTGATGGTAAAGTTTACATCCAGTCCGTTATCGACGGTGGTCCGGCCGATATTCAAGGAAATATCGAAATCGGTGACCAAATTGTGGCCGTAAACGGACGAAATTTACTGAGCATGCGATATGCAGACGCTTTGGAATTACTTAAAAATAGCGGACATACCGTCGAGTTTGTTTTGTCTCACGCAAGCGTCAATAAAAACGATTTTCATACTAAGGCAACCTTACCAATGCAAGACAATAAAATTACGTCAAGGCTGCAAGTTGATTTGTCTAACATAAACGAATCCCACTCTAGGTCTTTACACGAAAGGAAATTAAATAGGTTAAAGCGAATTTCGTACCCCAACACAAGCTACCACTTTACTCCCAGCCCCGTAGAAAAGCATGTGACAGAAAGTTGTCACGATATCACAAACCCACGCAAATTTGGTAGCAATTTACAAATCGACGTCCCATATCACAAACACATTCGTTACGACTTGGACACAGAATTTCTTAACAATCGCTCCAACCTGGACAAGACGATGTCACAATCGTGCACACAAATTCAGAACTCGAAGAGGAAAGGCGATAGGGCCGTCATTGTGGACATGATTCCGAAGGTTAATTCGAATTTTAAGTTATACGATTTAATTAAGACGGATTACCGAGGTGATTGTGATGACAAGGATGATTTTGATGTGCCACACATTCCGCTACCTCGTTGTTTAGGTTTAAGTAGAAAGTGGCGGGGGCCGGTAAGATACCCAGTTACGCCTATCAAGAAGCCTGTGGAATCGAACGATGAAAGTTCAAATTATGTCACCACTTCGGATGAAGAACAAATTTTTATTTAGTAGGCACTTGTCAGTTTGATTTTTTTGATTGAAGTTTTGGAAATTAACTGAAAATGTCGAAAAAGCAGTGTCCCTCAGATTCTGATTTTGAAACACCTCCGTGTCCAACACGAAAACTGGCAATTCCGCCTACTCTGATTGGACCCAAACATAAACAAATTGCTACTATGTTTTTACCAACTGCGGTGCGTTTTGGTATAGCTTCTGCGCTACTGTTGGTTTACATCACAGAATTTCGAACCATACTGCAATACTTACCGTTTTACAACGGTAAGTACCCAAAGGACTGATGTTTTTCTGGAAAGTTTGTTGAAGTTTTAAAAATTGTAAATTTGTGTTTTATTAGTTAAAAAAATTGTTAAACTGTATTAATTTTTGTGATTAAGTTATTTTATTGCTTTTTGTAATAGAAAAGAGTGTTGGAAACTTATAAAGGGACTTATGAAGTGACTGTCATATAATATAGAGCTTCCGTAGAATAAATGTCAAAGTGCCAATTTATAGTGTATATATAACGTATCATTACTACTAATCTGTTAAAAATAGTCTCATCTGACTGCTTTTGTATCGGCTTAAAAATCACATAAAAATTACTTGTAACAAGCTTAATACTGTAATTACGTTAACTTAATTATGTATCTGACCAACACTGAAGACAAATAAATTATTATGTATATCAAAAAACAACATTGAAAATCAATTTTTTTAGCTATTGGAATGGAGCCGAGGGAGTTACTTAAACTTCGGGAAGGTAGGTAGTTTTTATAAAAGTAACGGAAGCTTACTAAAATGTACCGAATGCAATAGAATTAGTATTTTCTGGAGAAATTGCAGAACTACCGAGTTTTTAGAAATATTTTGGATTACAATAATCTAAAAGCAAAATCAACATATTTCAGTGTAAACGAATTTGATATAAATTCAAAATTAATATCTCCGAAACAAATAATAAATCGTAAATTAAAAACTAATATTTTTGAGAAAAAAGATTTTCAGACTTTTCAGAAAAATTACAATATTTTTGGACATTTTGGAAAGTTTTTGAATATTTATATTTGCAAAAATTAAATACGATGTTCCACGTAAGTGAAAGTAAAATCAATCCAATAGCTACAAAATTACCGAATCGGCAGCAGTTTTTCCTATGCTGTACGCCGAATTTTTGAGAATTACATTATTACTCCTGCCGAAAGGATTCGTAAGGTTTATAAATAACCCCCCCCCCCCCCCACCTCATTACGTAATTAATGGACTCTTCCTATACAAGGGTAAGACGATTTGAGGAAATCTGGCGAAAATCCTAGGAAATTCTTTGTTTGGAGGGAAGGGAAATCTTGTGGAAAACGACGGTTTAGGAAAAGTTCAAGAGAGGGCATTTGCCGAGTTGAACTACGGTGACTTTATCAAGTCATCTGTAAGTTCTACAAAAGAAAATGTTCTCTCTTTCACGTTTCCAAAAGAAAATACAGAGAGAGCCATTCGGCATTTCAAGTACATTGGTTTAATTTTATTGTTATTATAATAAAATAGATAGGAAAAACTACTTTCACATTAAAATTAAGTTAGAATAACACTTTTAGAATTAATTTGAATTTATTTAAAAATTAACAAATTATTTATAATACGTGTTCTTCTTCTAACGAAATTTTCACGTGTTGTATGAGATCGGGGGCGTAGCTCAGATGGTAGAGCGCTCGCTTAGCATGCGAGAGGTACCGGGATCGATGCCCGGCGCCTCCAATTTTTTTTTGATTTTCTTGTTACTAATTTAATTTTATTAGTGAAAAATATACTTTTATAATCAGCTCAAAAGTTCGAAACGGTTCCGAATTAAGAAATTTTACACAAAAATATTAATTAAAAAAATAATTAGTTGAGCTCTGAAGGATTAAAAATTTTTCCAAAATAAATTAATTTTACGTCGAATCTAATGGCATCACAAAACAATATAATCCAAAAACAACAATACATAAATCCAGGACAAAGTTGTAAAAGCAGTAGATTTTATGTTAAAGAGTTTAAATCCTCAATTTTACATTATAATATTGTGTTTGTGTTGGGCAATAATTTTTAATTAAATCTTGCTTGTAAAATTAAGTATTAATCTGACAGTAACAAACTTGCATTACAAACTTTTCCGTTTCAATAAAGTATTATATTCTTTTAAATTTATTTTAAAAATTTTGGAAATTTTATAATTTTTCAAATTTCCTAGCTTTAGCTAAATTTTACGCTTAATTTTGTAGTTTTCGCATAATAAAAGAAGCAGGGGAGCCTGGAGCACAGTGCCAGTGGTGATTTTTCAATAATTTTTGTGAAATGAAATGGAAAATCTCACTATATAAAATTAATTGTTTTAGAAATGTGAGTAGAGTTCCCCGGTCTCCCTATTGAGCTCTAATGATATTGAAATGTAAAAGATTAATACAAACGTAAACATGTTATTTTATGACAAAAGCAGTGCTGCGACCGATAGACAAACATTTTTTTTAAATCGCTGATGGTGAATGCAGATAGATTTCTGGAAACCTCATTATCGATTTTTGTGTCGTTACATTACTTTCATTTTATGATAGAAATCTCACACATTTTGAAACTCAAGCAGATATCCGTTTTGATAAAAGTTTTATTAAAAATAAAATTGCATTTCTGTCGATATAGGAAATATAGGTAACTTTTTTTTATCTTGTTAAATTAAACTCGGCATATTTTTTCAGATGTTTTAAATCGCCGGGAACGTGAAAAACGTGAATTCATCTTATACAATTAATTCGCGTAAAAAAGTACACAGTTGAGCATAAGTGGTGGAGACCTCTCTACTCACTTTTTCCCTACCACAATAGGACACTCTCTCTATTACCAACACGTGTTAGAGGAAAATTAACTCGCTGTCCATAAAGAATGATAAATTAAGCTCTGATGGATGTTGTAACGAATGTTTAGTCTCAACAGATTTGTATGTATTCAAAATCGGAAATAGCACTAACGCAGGTTTATCAAATTCTCACGTTCAGTTGTCCACCTGCCCTTTGAGACTCATTCCGATTAATTTTAGTACCTATAAGAATAGTGGCAGCGAAATATTAGTAAGTTTAGAAAATAATTACAATTAAAAAGTTTTATGGAAGAGATCGCAGTCGATTTTGGTATCATTAAAGCGTAATTTTAGTATTCAGTGGAGGTTTTGTGTGTAACTTTCGTAAAATAACTTTGAGAATCCATAAAATCAATATAATCCTTTAAAAATCATGTTTCTTAGTTATAAAAACTTCATAACACTTCCAGCTTCAACACAAGTCGATGTTAAAGTAAAACTTGAGTAAATCGATGAAATGTGCACAAGATGCTGGCAGAATAAAAATTTAGGGATGAACCGACTGCTGTATCATGTGGATACAAATAAATTACATCAAATACACTGTTGTTTCTTTTAAAGTAAGTAATTCAATATTTCGCAGATAATTCTTTCGATCGCACCTTTTCCCCTGCAGGTTTAATTAGCCAAGTTGGAAATATCATTTGCGTCAAAAATTTGAATTTGTAAACTTCAGATTAATAATCCACTATTTTCGTCAAAAGTTAGGAACTCGAAGTCAGACTAACGGCAAAAGTGAAACTTATTAAAAGTTGGTAGTTATGAATTATTACCGAGTTAGGAATACGGAAGTTTTCCGAGTTATGACGTTGGCGTTGTCAAAGGCAGTGCGTCACAAGAAGATCTTAATAAGCTTATAATTACTCAAAAAATTGCTAGTTTTGCTTGGGGATCTGCAACTTTACACTTTCGACTTCAAAATCCAAAGGTTAAATTTACTATTTTATATTTCGATTAGGGTGCATGTTACACTTAAATTTGAATTTTAAAATGTTATTCTAATGTAAGAGAAATTTTCATTTGTGTATGTAAATTAATTTCACTAACTCCATGCAAACAAGAATTTTATTATACAAATAACTTCATGTAGCAGCATAAGATATCGGAATATTAAATTTTATACAATGTTTAGTGGAATTTATAAGCTGAATGCTGAAATGTGGGAGTTGAGTATTTGTTACACAAATTTATTTATTCAGGAAAGCAATCATGGATAATGAATTCGATTTATTTTTTATATATTTCTCGAAATTCCCTCGTATACAGTAATGTTTTAAAAAAATTTGATTGAGGAAAATTTACAAAATACTTCAAAAAAGGTTTTTCGCTGGTAATTTTTCCGGGCTTAGTAACAAGATATGTCTGTTCCCAATCTCCATATTTTAACTCATCCATTAACAATCGTTTCTTGTCTTCTATCTCCCCTAAATCAGATTTACTGCTTTTTCTAAATTCAAATTTTATTAGGTTACAAAAAAATATATTTTTACAATTTCGCATTTAAATTTTTTACCCGTAAACTTGTAATTTATATAACGGAAAGCAGCGATTTCTATGATGAGAAACAATCATCTTTTTACAATTAAAAAATTAACATAAAAAAAATGGAGCATTCCTACCAAGAAAGTAATCGTTAAACCGGAATCAATTAGTTCGTACTAATCGATTCCGTTTTCTTTTATTCAATAAAAATTCATCGAATTAATTTTTTATTGTAGTAAATTATTCATAATATTATTTATTATTTTCTGTTAATTAGAGGCTTCTAATTATTATAGTTGCGGTTCAATGTTTGCAATGCTGGTTTAATCGTGATAAAGCAAAGGTCGGTAGCACTGTAATAATTACACCTCAATCGTGTTATCTTAATTAAGCGCACTTATTATAGAAAAATATTTTTTTAAATTAATTTTATATTCACATGTGCGCGTATTCATTAGTGTAATTACTCTTGATGGTTACTGCAAACATTTACTTTGTAAGCAGTGAATAGGGTATTCTGCCCATTGTTACGTAACTAAATTCTTGCCAAGAATTATAAAGCCACAATCGTTGACGTCAACGGTCCCTTTGTACGCATCATCAGAATTAGCTAAAATGACGTAAACTCAAATTGCACTACTGTTAGCAATATATACCATTACAGGATGGAAGAGAAAATGAAACCAAGACTTCGCAGACATGAGAGAATGTAAAAACTCCAGTTTGAAGTTTTAGAAATTCTCAAAAAAATTTAAAAAATTCAAAATCTGGAACTCTATCCTTTCAAAAAAACATGTAGAGGTAAAGAGGGGATGATGTAAATTTTATAAAAATACTTCCAACTTTTTGAATAATTTTAATCGACTTTAAAAAACTTTCGACCAGCTGTGACCAACAAACTTCAATTATGTTTTAAATTATTTACTTTGTAAATCCTGATAGATTTTAGTAATTATCAACTTTTTCGACTATTTTTTACAATATCAGTTTTTTAACTTATAAATACAAATAAAATATCTGTTTTTATTTATTTATTTGTATTTAGCTTCCTTCTCAAAATTGTCAATCTTGTAATATTTGCGGAAAATTCGTATTATAACAGTTTAAACAAACAAGTTTTTTATTGTTGACTAAATTCAAAATCATAACACAAAATTTTTCTACTGCAAAGGAGGTAAAGCAAGTCAAAACCGGACACATTTCCCACCAAAATAGTTTAATTTGAATTAACAATTTTATTGCACCAAACTGAAAAGTCTGCTCTGTGACATTTTATTGTCGAAGTTGCTACCGATACGTGGGAATCGATAGAAAATGGATAAAAGCACAACAAATTTCTTTGGATGAACTCGAGATCATTTGATCGCCAATAACTATTCCGAAGAAGAAATGTCTGCATTGATCTGATCTTTATAAAATTAGATCTTTTGTTCCTTATCTTTGTACAACTTGATATATCATTATTTGTATCGTGCAAACAAACCTCAAGTATAATAATAAAATATGTGCAAGAAAAACCGTGTGATAATTAAAGAATAATAGTTAGCTGTTAATTTTATAACAAAGACCTAACGTGCGCATTATTTATTATCCGACAATACGCCAGTGGCGCACCCACGAAAAAAATACATGTTGTTTCCCCTAATACTAAATCTTTTGTTTCTAGGGAGGCTGTGGACCTTGTTAAACCTAACCTAACCTGACCTAGGCCGAACTTAAGCTAAACCTAACCTAGGTTCAACCGAACCTAACCTAGGCTAAACCTAACCTAGGATCAACTTAACCTAAACCTAGGCTGAACCTAACCTAAACTAGGTTGGACCTAACCTGACCTAGGCCGAACCTAACCTAGGCTGAACTTAACCTAAACCTAGGCTGAACTTAACCTAACCCTAGGCAAAACTTAACCTAACCTAGGTTGAACCTAACCTGACCTAGGCCGAACCTAACCTATGCTGAACCTAACCTAGAATGAACTTAACCTAAACCTAGGCTGAAACTAACCTAACCTAGGTTGAACTTAACCTGACCTAGGCCGAACCTAACCTAGGCTGAATTTAATCTAAACCTAGGCAGAACCTAACCTAGGTTGATCCTAACCTAGGCTGAACCTGACCTAGGCCGAACCTAACCTGACCTAGGCTGAACCTATCCTAGGCTGAATTTAACCTAAACCTAGGCTGAAACTAACCTAACCTAGGTTGAACTTAACCTGACCTAGGCCGAACCTAACCTAGGCTGAATTTAATCTAAACCTAGGCAGAACCTAACCTAGGTTGATCCTAACCTAGGCTGAACCTGACCTAGGCCGAACCTAACCTGACCTAGGCTGAACCTATCCTAGGCTGAATTTAACCTAAACCTAGGCTGAACCTAACCTAACCTAGGTTGAACCTAACCTAACCTAGGTTGAAAAAAAAATTGAAAAAATACGGTATCAGCTTTATACGGTTATTTTTTTCTGGAGAAATCGAATGCTGAACCTTAACCTTCAGTAAAAATATTATAAGAGAGTTATTCCTGTATAAAGTAAAATAGTGCACTGGGTATTCCAGACCCCCCGGTTTGCACCCATCGTGTTGTGTTTTTAAAACTTCAATTTAAAAAGTTTTAATTTAACACTCTCGTAAGTAGAAGTTAGTTTATTTAGCTCTATCCTCCGCAGACTTTTAGGGCTTCTCTTTTTGGAACTTGAAGTTAACCGCATTAAAAAAACTAAAGAGTTGAAATACTATCTCTTAAAGCAAGCGATGGGATTTAACTTATCCCTTCCAGCATTACAAATATTCTATTTAACACGACACTTCATCGCCCTACTTGTACCAATCGAAAGAAGAAAAAAATTCTGGAAGTCGAGGAAAAACAAGATAGTTCAAAGACCCCCGTTATGTTAATAGTTGTTGTTTTCATTTTATACATTAATATTTCGGCAGATGTTTGGAAGAAAACACACTAATTTATTTTATAGTAACCCATAAAACCTGCCGTCTGGTCCAAAGTGGTCTGATCTATTTTTTAAAGGCATGCTTGACACGTTTGTCTAGTCTCGTCTATTGCCAAAGAAAACAGTTCCGCGCGTGACTTTCTTCGGAATAGGAAGCGGTTTGGTCCCGTTTGTGCAGAATATCTTGTATGTCACATTGAAACAATCAAAAATTCTGCCTGCAATGACGCGCGTGGAAAAAATTCCCGACACACATGTGAGACCGATCTTTGTTGTTCTTGGCAAAAATGAAATCGTTCCAATTTTTGCTATTTATACTGCTTAAAAAAGTACACAAATAACCCAAGTGCAAGTATTCATACAACTTGTAGAATGGAGCGAGATGGTTGAAACGAGCGCAGCATGTGTAACTTCTAAATATAATTTTGCATTTCAAACAACTTGTGAGAATTACTGAAGGTAGTTGCTAATACCGAAACCGCAAACTAGGATCGCGTGTACGTGTGTGTATGCAAAATTAGGTGATTTGCTTCACAATTTAGTTACTTATTAAGTGCCAGATTAATTAAACTGAAATATTGCGCGCCCCTAATTAAATTTGAAATAACCAAAGTACATAATATTAAAATTTTCTTTCATAATCCTCCTACATCACCAGCTTAGAATTTAAAGATCCTTCTGGTAAGGATCTTTTCGTCCTTTGTCGTCAAATCCCAAGTTGTATTCTTCTTTTAAATGTTCTTCTGCCCCCCCCCCCATTGTGATTTATTGCATGTTTGAAGTAACTTCGAAGCAAATTTGACAATTTTACAGTAGCTGGCTTCCTTCATGGTCATGGCTGTGTGAAAGCTGCTTTATTTTGCAAAGTTAATTTAAGACTGATTTTTATTTTCACGAAACTTCTAAATTAAAGAAAATTCTTTACGTCTGTAAAGTTTTATGACGGAAAACATCAAATTTCGGAAACCGAAATCAAAATTAAAAATTGTGTCTGGAGTTGTTAGAAGCGGAGGTTTTTTGTTGTGACATTTTAATTCTCAACACGACACGTCATATTAAGTAACACTTACTTTAAAATTGTATTTCTGTTAAAAGTTTGACTTTTCCTGCTTTTACAAATCGAATTGACAACAAAATTGTTGACTGTAAAAGGGAGATGGAGTTTGGATAGAAAATCAAACTGCCAACCGTGCATTTTGATTTCATACGATTTATTTTTAACTATAAACGAGTCGAATTTTCTTTTGTGCTCTATTTTTAGTTATCGATGTTTCTGTGTTATGTATACTCGATTACGTAATTTCAACATTTTTCTTGCAAAATCGAATTTTCCAAATATTTCCCAACGTTTAGTTTGCATAAAACTAAGCAACCCATTAACTTTGAGGTGATGAATGGGGATAAAAAGAAAACTTGTAATATGTGAACCGTAAAATTTAAATTTCCCAAGCGCGTAACTTGAGAAAAATTGAATTATAACTTTTCGAGATTTCTAGATTATTTTCTGTTGTTAATAAGTAATCTAGAGTGTTTCAAATTTGCGACCTTGCCAGTGAATTTTGAAATCTGCTAACTTGGAAGCTTTCCAATTGTAGGAGGAAAAAATATTAAAACATTTCAATGACGTAATAAATACAAAATAATGACGTCACAAAATATTTCTATGCAGTCGACAAAGGAAGTTATTAACTTACAACTGAAAAAACCAAGAAGTTGGAATTGGGAACTATCGACTTCTAAATCATCACCCTATATAGCTTTGCCAACCATAAAGCTTTATAACTCGAAAGGAAAATTATTAGTGGAGGCGAGGGATAATGGCATGCAGAGACAAAGCTGGCACAGCTCCGAAAGAAAATCAACCCCAGAGAAAACACAAATAAATAACGGTCTCGGATCTCAAAATTCTTTTTCTAGACACTTGAAAAAGTGTCGAAGCGATGTCTTCGAATTTAGTCACAAAAATAACATTTCAAATAAATATGAATTGATTAACTCGAAAAATGCCCTAAATCAAGAACAAACACCGAAAGGAAAACCGACATCGTTAAAAAGTCGGAGGGATAGCTCACTTCCAGCGACCGAGTTTCCGATTAAACAACACCGACATAATACGAAAAATGAAAATTCAAATCGTTTGAAAAAATCTAAAAGCGACGTGTTTTATTGTAAAGACGAGGAGAACATCTTAAGAAAAAATCGATCTTCGAGGGATTTATCGCTAAATAGGCACAGAAAACCCATGAACGACGACCTCTTTCAACGAATGATGAAATATAACGAGGAAAGTATAAAACGAGCAATTGCTGATGGATATAGAAATTTTATTACGCCCCTGGTTCCCGAGAAGAAGGAAATAACCGCGAACGACGACGGCGGCGGTGCTAAATTAGAAAATAGAAAAAGGAAACCCACGCGGTGTTACGTAAAAGAAGAAGCTACAAATTATGTGATGCCTAATAACCACAAAAGCATTGAGATACAACATTTTACTCATAAAAGATACACGACGAGAACTTGTAGCGCTGGAACTCTAATAATTAGCGAGCCCAGCTTTGGGGGCTCGAATCGCCGGCGGCGCCAAAGTAAAATGAGCGACGAAGCGTCAACCAGCGACACAAAGACTGGAGCTTCTTGCAGCTATAAAAGGGATAATACGCTTGAATCACTGCGAGACACAATAGACAAAGATCAAGCAAAATATATACGCCAACTTAGTGATTATTTTAACGAAACGTGTGACGCGAAAGAGGAACAAAAGGACGTAAATTCAAATTATGAAGAATGTAGAGATTTAAATAATTTGTTAAATTGTGAACCAAATTGCGAACTGTATTCGGACATAAATTGTAACTATATTGTGCAAGAGCCCGAAACGCCAGATGCTGATAGTAAAAATCGAAAACTCAGCGGTGCAATCATCGAGTGCATTGAAAAACTCAAAGAGTTGCAACGCTTAAATAGAAAAGTATCGGATGAACAATCTGATAAGAAATTGAGGTCTTCCACTGTAACAGAAAATACTTTAAGGCACAATGGAACAGGAAGCGATGTTCAAGGTACGATGAATGAATGTTGATTTTTATTTGTTTAATCTTTGATTTTTTCACACATAATCTCACTTTGGAAAATTTTCATTAGTTCAAGGTGGATAAATATTTTTTTCATTTTTAACTGCGCCTTCCATTATTAAATATCTCATTTTTTGTCAAAATTTATTTCAAACTTGAAGATTAATGGCACTTAAAACTTTTCGGCTTGAAGAATATCAAAATTTATAAAATAAACTGTTATTCCAATTTGCGATGAAGACTTTAATCTGATTATTTCACGTCAAAAACTTCCCTAAAGTGGAACAATAAATTTTTAATTCGAAATCCACATTTCACTTTTAATTTGTAAGATTGCAGTTTGCATGCTATTTACTCTGATAATCGTTAACAATACAAAAAGCTTGTTTGTTTACGTCAAACGAAATTAGAAAATGAAGGTAAACATTTTTCATATTTTAATTGCAGTTTGTTTTCGAGTTTACAGTTCTCTACACAAACACACAGCTTGAATTCCACTAACTAAATAAAGTTAAGTCATAAGGAAATTGTCACCATAAGCAAATATTTTAATAATTCGGACGAATAGACAGCCGGACCGGCAGACACGGAGCCATATCGTAAGGCTTCTTGCTATAGTGCGTATAAATAGCAGCCTGAAACTAATAAATCGAGTAAAATAATATTAGGAGAGATCGGAGTAAAAAAATTGAGAACATAGCAATTTAAAGCAAATATATCATTTTTACACTAGATTTTGAAAAAAAATAGAGCTGGGGGAGGAGCAGCATCGAAGCTCGACGATATCTACGTACATTGCATGTAGTGAGCTTAATACATATTTTTAAAAGGATATGTATATTTTAGTTTGCTAATAATTTATGTGTTTGGTAGCTAATGGTAAATCAACATGCAATGCTTAAGATATGCAGTTAAATTTTAAAGTTATAAATAATAACTTTGCAACTTTTTAATTTGAGGTTGCCATTTTTGTTGCACTTATTTTTATGCAATTGCATGCAGAGTATGCATTTGAAATACTAACAATGCAAATTTCAGGGTTCTTAATTTATTTTTGCAAGTACAATAAAATAAAACGGAGCTTGCAAGTTTTATTTTTCCTCGTCCTTAGATTAACATAGAAGAAAATTGTCGGATTATGTTTTACTCGTTAGTAAAAATTTAACCAATTAACCCTTGGAGTTTAACTCTCGGCCGATAGAAACAGCTACTAGACCGAAGAACTGTGTTACAATTATTTTTAATTTACACGTCTGCATTTTACAAATGTAAAGTCCTTATTTACAAGTAGTAAATCACAAGTCGACTTTTTAATTTGCACTGAAACCTCTGCAGGTAATAATCAAGTGAGCCATCTTTTAATTTTCTTTTATGAATGAATACTTTGAAATGCAATAGTTAAGTTGTACTTTCGTGATGTTGTTTATTAAAATTACATGGTATTATAACAGCAACTGAGTATTAAATTAAAGCAAATTTAAGTGCTGTTTTACTTCATATTCATTTCTTGATTACAGTTTACTTTACTCACAACTTCTACAATTCTTTTTTGATTAAGCACCTCGCTTAATTCGTATAATTGATTATATCCAACCACTACATTCGCTTTGCTTCTTTATTTTCACTTATCTTTCTCATTGCGTACTCGAGTATATTTTTCTTTCCTCAATGAATTTAAACCAAATTATTTACTTAGCTCAGTCGGTGGAATAAAATACGCAAGAGACTGAAGATCAAATCTTGTGTTTGTGTTTTTGATAGACAGATGAATATGAGTTAAAGACGACGATGGTTCGAGTTAAATTTAATTTATAGTTTGTCTTCAGTGCACAATAAATTAAAATAATTAGTAGGTACCTCCATCATTATCACTCTAAATTGTGTAATATGATTATAATTTTTTACTTCGACGTTGAAATAACCGGAGCTTGCATAAATTCTACTACTAAATTTACATTTTAATTTTGCCAATTTGCCTACGCTTTTTCTGCCTTTGTTTACATTTTGCTTTGTATCACCGAAGACTTTTCGCAAATTATTATTTCTATTTATTTAAATTTTAGCCGACTAAAAGTGTCTTAACTAATAAAAATTGGCACGTATGAGCTCATTCTCGAGGAAATAAATTTAAGATGAAATACAGCAAAGTGCACACAGAGAAAAAAAAGTTTTCATGCAAAGCAAATTGGTGTGATTGATTCTTTTTCAAGTTAAAGTTATAGTTTACATTTTAGTGTTAAGATCTTGGAATATTTCAAGTTGTTCAATATGGAAATTTGAAGGACGTCTGTATAATTAAGTTAGCGATTGGCGGACATCCTGAGTACGTGCGAATATCTGCAGTTTACCTCTTCATTGTGTCCTCCTAAGTTTATTAAGTTAATTATCAAGTTTATTTTTTATTTATGTAGTAGCACGTAAGAGAAGACAATGCATTTGCAATTTCAATTTTCAAACAATCGCCTATGGCGGTATGTATTGTATTAACAATAATCATACGAGTAATAAATATCCAATGTCATTGTATAACTGGCTTTGCGGTTCTCTAAACAAGCACGTTAGCTGTTAGATTGCAAATTATCATTTTAAAATTTTTAAATTGCGAGGGAGCTGTTGTCATTCGATGCGTCGCGTCAGTGCTGCCTTGGTCGTACGTGTAATTCGAATTTTTAATCTTTACATTAATAAAAGGTAAACGTGAGCTGTTGTGTCATTTCATTTATGGCCGGCTGAAATAAACATAAATCCGTCTACAATTTCGTGCGCATGCAGCCGACAACTGCGCTCAAGAGTTACGACTTACGATCGGTAAGTCGTAACTTTGTTAAGTCTAAAGAAGTTACACTAACGATATGTGATATCTTAAGATTGCAGCATATGATGATTGTCACCAACAACGGCCATAGGCTGGCGGCTAGAGGGTTGGTTACCTTCGAGTTTACTAAGTGGGTATATCTCAATTAGGGACTTGAAAAACGCAGCCCTAAAATAGTAAAAACTCAGTTTTCAATTATCAACTGTTGGCAGAAAAGTTTTGAGTTTGAATGCAAACTTTTCAGAAAAACTGTTGAACCTTTTTCAAAGGAATTAGAATTAATGGTTGTGGAAACTAGTTTAATTTTTTTGTACGGTATTGTTCTATGCATAAATCCTTAATATTTTATTCGTCTGTGTGTCTCTGTACTTGACTGCAATCGCATTGGCTATAATGGCTCTTTCCTGAAGCATCTATTTATGGGACGGACATAGGGCATGATGCGAGAAACGCTGAAACGTTTTGGGACCAACTCGTTACATCTCCGGTCGTTTAACTGCATATTTATGCCATCCGAGTATAGCTTAATGTCCGGAACGATTTATTTATACCCATTTGGTATATTGTGATTACATGCAAATCTAATGTGTTCTATAAAACACTTGCTTCTATTTAATTTTTAATTTAAATTTTAAACAAGCCAAGTTTGTTCTCTAAATTTTATTTTCAATTACCAATTTATTTATATTATTTTGCCCCATAAATTTTGTTCCATAAAATTGTCTACATACAACTGCTTGCCAACTGTTTTAAGCTTAAAACTACGTTTGTAACACATTTGTACGATAAAGTTCGAGTTGAGAAAAACCGCCGAAATGAGGTTACAGCTATCGATCAGTGCAACTTTTCGCCTTTCTTTGAAGTTTAAACTTGAAACTTAAGTCCGACTTTTTCTATTCTTCCAACACGAAGGGTTGTAAAAATTAACATTTCGAACAAGAATTCAACTTCTTTGATTTTAATTAAAAATTTAGAATCTGCAAAAGTTTAATTTCAATTACAGAAAAGCATCCCGACAAAAGTGACAAATTAAATCATTCTCTTCTCGTTTTCGAACAATGCTATAACCCAAAAAAATATTTTTGACCAAGAGATCGTTATTATTATATTTTCACAATTTTATATTTCACACCGAGCACGTTTCACTAAAATTATTTTTGTATCCAATTACTGCAGAGCTTAATTTACTTCATGACGTGCAATTTTATTAATAAAAACGTTAAGGTAGGATTGAAGGTAGCAAATTTTATAAGTTTACGATGGCAATAAGCCGAATATCGTTTTATTGCACTTATAAGTTGTGGATACGATTCTAATTAATTTATGATAAGTAATGTTACGTTAAGGTATGTGAGAGTCAGTCGTACGCCATAATTGGCGTTAAAAGCACGGAGTTAGTCTAGGTCTCATAAGAATTCGCGAATTCTTAATTAAAAATGTAACAGATTAAACTTTTCGGGATGTTTCAAAAGCAAAATTAACACTTTCTCCCAATTTATCTAATTTTACTGTAATTTTGAAATAAACAAAATATTGGTTGATTAAATTGAAACTGAACTATAGGTTAATATTGTTTGCATAAATATCCTTCCTGCATATATCATACAAATTCAATTGTATGAAGTGAACAGCTAATATTGACTGATCCAACCCTTACATAAGTCATGAGGCTGAGGATTGCATGCTTATCTGCAATATCTACATTTATATTGACTTTTTACTCATTCTTTGTTGGATTTATTTCTGATATTTACAAAAACATTTTAAGTATACATTTTTTATGAATGATAAATTATGTTCGGCAGCTCTTTGTATTTGAAAAAGCACACTTTCTGAATTTTTTAAGTTTAGGCCGTAAATGCCTCCTCCATGGCTTGCATTTAATTTGAGTGTTTTATTTGTTTTTAGCTGCGTATACCAGCTTTTCACTAGTTGCTAAAATAAACCTCTTTAGGTTGTAAGAAAACTGTTTCAACTTTTGTGACTTACCCGCGCAGAACTGTTGTCGGCCCGATTAAATGTAAATAATGCCTTTTCAGTTTTAGTTAAAAGCAAATCTTAGAAGTATAGGAACAAAAGGAGAAAAATAATCACTGTTTAATGAAAACTCCGAGCAAGATACGTAATCAAATTTAAGGTGATAAAAGTTGGTATACAATTAATTTTAAACAAACAGGGAAATTTAAATATTAGTCTGGGAAGGAAAAAATAAAGAAGTGGATATTGGATCAATATAGGCTGTTGAATTTATAGCAACTTTTACATCCTGTTCATTTGATCTTTGCTGATGCTGGAGTGAACTCCAAATCTAAAGGTCAAGGGTTCAATAAACTATAGAGTCAAAATTGGGTCATTCCTATTGATAAAAAATGAAACTGCATATTTTTCGGATAAACACTACGCTTCTTCCTGCTTCAAAAAATGTTATTATGCGAAAGATTTTGAGAATTGCACTCGTTCATCGAGTTCGTGACATTCATTCGTACTTTACACGAACAATTACTTTATTTTTAAAACTTCACGGTCAAGCGATCGATCACCCCTTATTATTTTATTTTTCTTAACCCTTGGAATTATGTTTGGTCGGTTACGACCACTAGAGTCCGAAGAAGTCAAATTGTCTGTCCCTAACCCTCATCTGGGATGACCGCAAAAAATAATGCTAATTTCCTGCTGTAGTAAAAGAAAAACAATCAAAAATGTTAAATTAAAGCAAACTGATAAAGTTTCGCCCTCCTTAAGAAAGTATGTATCATCCAATCGGAAGAAAATAGGTAAACGCAATTTATTTGGGGTAGACGGGGATCAATATCCACCACCACATCATGATTCGGAAAATGAGGAGATATCCCCATCCGTAGATGTTTTCATGGGCTGTAAGTGGAAAGTGTTTTTTTTACATTTATTTCTTGTAAGTTTGATTTATGAGTATGCGAATAAGCGAAGGGGGTTGTAAAATGGTTAAAATCCTAAAAATAGTTGTAATAAATATTTAGTAAACAGGTGAAGGAGATAATAAATTGAACACATGCACAACACAGATATGAGTAATACCTACCCTTATGTGGTGTATGGCGAATTCAGTCGATCCACCCCAATGACGGAAGATAAACACCCTGGGTACAAGTTGCGCGAGCGCACGAGCTGGTCGACCTCGCCTCTGCACCTTGTTCTTCTTCCAGCGAGCGGCTGGTCACGCCAGTGCACCATAACTTCGTGATGTTGGTGGTTAGCGACAAGAGTTTTACCTGCAGACACGTTATCTAACGCGACCGTTTTTATTATAATTTTTATTACGCCAATTTGAATTGTGCCGCATAATATTTTATTTTATTTTTTGACGTTTTCAATCTAATTTCGCACTTGTATGGTTGTGCTCGCAGGTACGTGTTCCAATATTTTTCTTATAAACATTTCCCATCATTTTAACACCTCTCCTCGTCAAAACGAAGCAGCCTGGAGAGGCTTCAGCCTTTTTAGAGACCGCCCCATGCCCACGATTATGACAACTCAATTTTTGCTAATATTTAACCAAATCTACGGTCGTTCCGTTTCGAACACCGGAAGTTTTATGAAGATTACAATCATTTACTACTCCATCCTTGCAGAGGGAATGCATTGCACAGTAGCAGAATTTTAATTTAGTAAACCTGTTATATGGTACCCATGTATATGAGATTTAACGGAGATCGTTGGGTTCACGTTGGGTACAGAAAAATTTGCACAAGCAACTTGAAAGTTCGGAAAGGTAATTTATTGCAAAGGAATTCTAACACTTTTTGGATTCCTATCTGTGTCATTATTTCGGTGCCTTCCCTATGGATTAGACCCGCCATGCTCCTAATCTCATGCTCCGACTCTGCTTATGCAAATTCTTTTAAATAAATGCATAACGTCTTATTAATAAAATATTCAAATGAAAAGCAATCATTTCAAGTAGTTTGTAATTGCATTAAGAGAATAAAATTCCCGCAAACGTTGCGGTATGTGAACTTACACCGTTTCGCTAAAAATAGCAGCGAATTATAAAAAAAGAGAATGAATATCGCACAACTTCCATAAAACTTGATATTTTGGCAAGCCGAATCCAAGATCACATTTTTTCGATTCGTTAACGAGATTAATTTGCATGTTACCAATTTTGACCGCTTAAAAATAAATCAGCGGTTACGGGATGGCCGGAAAGACCTAAGCTTTGCTTGTCGTTTTAAAATATTCAGTAAATCACGAAATCGATCGGCAATCAAACTTAAATTTGTTTAATGTTGTTGAACTGCTCGTGCATACGAGGTCGTTTAAAATAAAACTTATTTACCTATTAATGACGTTCCGATTGTAATTGTATGGCAAAGTAATGAGAATGTTCGATAATTTAAGCTCGTGTATATTTCAAAGTAACTTTAATTATTATTATTGGTAATGTGAGCACGTATTTCGAATATTTAAATTATCTCAGCGTCTTCAACACGTCCGTGCATTAATTTTACTTAAGAAGAGACATTGCACACTTTAATGAAAATTTATTTTCATATACAATGCCATTTAGGTAGAGGAAATGAGACCGTGTGAAAAATCCAACTATCAAAAATTGGTTTTTCAAAATAAACTCGTTTGTTAATCTCGATTTTCCTTTATAAGTTTATAACTTTCCTTTTTCAATTGATTTATAAAAAAAGATATCGCATTGGAAAGTGTAAGTAAATTCGAATGTCATTCATAAAAAGTCGAGCTGTTTTATAATCCGAGGATGATTTTGTATAAAAGAGCAGCATCGATAAAAATGTGGTCGGATTTTAAATGCGATTTTTGACGTCGGGATTTTTTAATGAAAGTAAATAACAAATAAATTCCAGGGAATCCTTAAAACCGAACGTTAAATTAATTGAAATCCAGTTACGTACAAATTTTATGTCTAATTAAGATAATTGGGTTTGACTTGGCATTTACCTCGTTTTTCTCATATGTACCTGCTATTAGAAAATTAAGTTAATTTCGAATATCTCTACTTGATGATTTTAATCGCATTAATATCAGGGAATTACAAAGCAGCCGACTGCGTGCCCGTTCGATTCAATATCTGGATAACATTTTCCTCCCGGAAAATAACTTGTTTACTTTTCATCGTAAGATCAAAATTGCAGTACAAAATTGAATTACCAATAAAAAAATCCATTAATGTTTTTCATCAGATCAATACTTTTCTAGCATTAGCCCGAAGAAGTTGACAAACTCTCGGAAAGTTCTGCACTGCTGGTTTTTCACCTGGGTCGGATGATGAATTAAAATTAAAAAGAAAGTATCGATCTGAGGTAAACATCTGTAGTGCGCTTTTATGGAGGGCTTTTATATTTTGGGCGTAGAAGGAAAATGAAAATCAAAAAATCCAATGAGAGCTGTTTGGCACTTGCAAATATCAACCGCCTGCCTGGACTATCAACTTATCCATCCTCAATCTTCGCAGCACAAAAAATGCTATGCAAATATTTTATTTTGCGTGACTGTTGCAAACGCGAATTTATCAAGACTTCCTACAAATCAATTTAGACTTTCAGGAGGCTCGAGGGTTGAATAATACTTAACAACACAAAATAGTTTTGAATAATAAACAACTTTTGTGAAGCAAAAGCTTCAAGCCTGTGATGGAACAGGCACCCAATTATTAGAAATAATTTGTCGGAAGGACTTTATCCTCTAAACTCCCTGTATAGTCCTAACTATTACTGCTACAACAGCTAACTGTACAAAATATCAAGATAACAGTAAAAAACTGCAGGACGAATTTTGAGATTTTTTGCTCTTTTAAATTATTGAATATTTTATTATTTAAATTTAAACATTTTTCGAATCCGAAATTTTAATCAAAGCTTGATTGCGACCTTTAAGCCTGATTCCATAATTAAATTTAAATTAGCTTTAAAATTTAATGGGACACTTGGAGTCAAACAAATCAATGAAAATTATCGCTTTTAACTAACTTCTCCTATTAAAATTTTAAAGCAAGTTAAATTTTATTATGTAATTGTGCGTAATAAGATTAATTACAAATAATTAAATATTTGCATTTTATTTACAAACAACTTTTTTGCAACGGAACTTATATTCGTGACGTCAAACCGTCAGAAATATTAATCTGCTTCGGGTTTTTCTCTTCAGAATTTCAGCTTATTCTCAAACATAAACCGACCGCAATTAATGGGTTGCGTAGAAAATTTATTCTTAAATTAAAAAATCAAAAACTGGTATCTGATCGATAATAAAAACAAAAATGCAATGCCGAAAGATCACATTTGCACCGTTACAATATTTATCACTTCACCCAGAGTCCATGAACGAACTAAAAATTAAAATTTTATAACGTTAAATAAATTTCGTTTCCAAATTATTAAGCTTAAGTTTATATCAAAACAGCTTAATTGGAAATAACCCTGCTTCCTACATTTTATTTTTACAATCCTCGGGGAAAATAATTTCCTGTTTGTTTATTGGATTTGTTTGCTTCTTATTATAAGTTAGAGTCAATAATTTGGAAAATTATATTCTTATGAGGTTATTGAAAAAATTTCTAATTTATTAAAGTAGATGTGGCAGTGTAATAAAAGAATTTCTTTGCAGAAAATTTATGAAAGGGAAGTGTATGCGGATATCGAACATGTTTGATGAAGAATTATCGAATTTTATAATTTTTTGATTGTCGATTTATAACTCGAGTGTTATCTTTGCAGGCGATTAATCAGTTTTCCTGTTTTTTTTACAAGTTTGTTTACTTTGCAACCAAGTCGGGTTTTTTTACGAAAGGGAAGTTTATGTCGGTTTTTGGTTTTTATTATTTTACCCTTAAGGAACATGAGAAAAGTTGAAGCGTTTATTGAGGAACAAAATAGAAATTCCAATTGTGCTAGGACATTGTTGGTTGTCCTATTCTCAAATAGTTTGGTTTACCTCAATTGATTGTTTACTAGGGCTGCAAGATAATCGACTTATCGACAATAATCCATAACTTTTAACGACTTATAACAACGTTATGTTATTTTTGCTACCATCGATTTATTGCTTTTTCGATACAGGGTGTTCTAATATCATCAGTTCGAGGGTGATAACCGGTATAGACAGAATCCGTAGTTTATAATATGCAATAGTATTTTGATCACGTTATATTCCATGTCTACGTGCTCTTTATATACGAGAAATGTAATGAAGGAAAGTTTGTGATCTTCATTTTGTTGTTATTCGCGATTACCATATAATGTTTTATTATTTTAGGGAAAAGTTTGGTTTTATAGTACCCAGTTTGTAAATGGCATTATCTCTATAAAAGTTTTTAATGTTCCGGAAGCACTTCCCCATTTTTTATTGAATTATTTCAATTTGGGTTAAATTATGTAGGCACATACGAGGCCAACCGAAATAATAATACATAATATAAAATGTTTTGTAGATCGCCGAGTTAATCAACCGAGACTAATTTCCCTTTTGCCTTTACATGCCACGCCGTGTATTTTCCAGAACTTTCCTTATTATAAAAAACTCGACACGTAACGTGCAGATCCTTAAAGCCATAGAATCAAGTCGATATAGTTCGTACGAAACACGATTTGCAACCAAATTTTCTCGTGAACGTCAGTCACCCACAGGCGAATTTCTGAATACTTAAACTTGATTAAGATCGGCTATATTCAGTTGACGATAGCCAAGAAGCACGAAGCACGTGTGCTGGGGATTTATTAAAAGTGAACGTAATTTTTACATCTCTAATTTTTAAAAACTCATTTCCATACTAATTGAATTTTCGCTGTAACAATGTTGTTACTTTTATAAATAGGATTTTCGTTGAACAAAATTGGATAGGTTTCTGAAAAAATGTATTATTTGTATGTAACTCGAAACGGCACGTACAAACTGGATTAAAATAAATTCGAAGTCTTCTGTTTATATTTATTACTTTTCGATTTGTCCACGTATTTTTTCGAAGCTCTTTAATTAAATTACTTTTGATCGCAGTTCATTCAATCCTCGGTTAAAAATAAACTCAAAATAAACGATTACCTAGTGTGCAAAATGTAGGAGTAAATTCCATTCACAACAAAGTTTTATTTTTAGTCGCCTTTTCATCAAAACCGATATTTTTAGTATTGTCTTTTTATATCGGAGTCTTTCATTTCATATCAAAATAAAACAAAATTGGAAAATGGGGTTATGCAAATAAAATTTGGTTATTACGTGAAAACAAGCTCCTTGTAACCTTTTTTTGATCGTTTCTTCCTATTGGCACGACAAGGCGTTCAATATATTGACCAAAAATACGAACCTAATTCATTTTTTGTACATTTGTGACCTCGTTTTCCAGTTCTTTAAAACCTGAAACGTTCATTTATCAAAAATTCTTTGGTGTAAAAATGTTATATCTTAATTAAGTTTTAATTACAACTACAAGGCTGCGCTATGTTTGTCTTGCAACTTCTTCAAATTTTGTAAACGTTGCCAGGCTTCTAATTTTAATTATTTAAACTTCAAAGTAAACAGTAAACAATTTTCAACAATTTGGATGTGTTTTCTGTTCGAGCTTTAAATTAATTTCAAAAGTAACGCTAACGGCTTAAGCTGTTGATCCTAATCTGCAATACGAGGCTTTCGCACTTATCTGTATCTTTAGTATTTTATTTACTACGTGAAATTTATAACAATAGGGGAGTTTAGTTTTTAAAGTAGGCCTTTCAACTTTCAACTTATCAGTTTTATAGGAGGTTAATTTTGCACAGCAGCACTTCTTAACTTTTCCTTTTCGACCTTTAGATTATGCAATCTCACTCTCTAGTAAATTTCATCTACCTCGTCAGAGAAATATGTATTACAACGATTTTTATTATTTTAACTATATCTCGTACCCGGCTACGCCCGATTTCACGAAATAGTATTTCAGAAAAACCTAAGCTGGGGGTTTTCTTAATTTATTTGTAGATTTCCGTAAAAATCAAACCAATTCTATAGATCTGGCAACATTCCAGACTACCAAGCCTCAACTCATAATTCACGACAGAAACATTAATCCATATTTTGACCTAAATAGAGAAATTTAACACTCAAATATTTCGAATAGTTTTCTAAAATAATTTTAATATTGTTATTCCAGACTACAGCAGCCTGGGCGGAGCTGACCTATAGTTGTCTTCTATTTTCTTTTGATTCCAGCATAAATTTTAAAAACTGTAGGTCCGAAGAAATACTACGAGCACTCAAGCGCAAAACTGTATCTAGCAAATAAATAATAAATAGTTATTTATGTAACCAATGCGGTAATGCGGCATTTTGTGCAACGAGTGTGGATTTGTAAGATAAAAACAATTGCATTCACATGGTAAATAAGAGGTAATCCGATTGTGTCTTGTTTTCCTAAATAGTTCACAAACCGCCGCCGAAAGATAATTTAAGTTTCCCTAAAAACCATTTCTACTTTTATTTTTATAACTGTAGAAAAAATGGCGTTATGTAAGCTCTTAAGCCAAGCTTAAAGTTGGCGTTATCACCTTGACTTGATTAATCTCACCTTACCTTTTCTCTACAGTGGAACATTGCGGCCTGATTTTATATTGCGTTGTCTAGTTCCGAAAGAAACATGGCATTGGGAAATTCGGGACTGTGTCCCTGGAGGTGCCGGTAATTCAGGTCGGATTTAATCAATGTTCTAAGAACTAACTTCTGGAAAACCAGCAGATTATGACAGTGAGCTCGCGTATAAAACTTCAGAGATTACTATTACAGTTTCACCAAATATGCGGGCATTAAATTGCACTTTAATTTTTTTTATTTTTCTTTTATTTATATTCTTCTGGTAGACCCCTAAACTTATTTAAAAAAATAAATCTAAATTTTGGATTTTTGAAATGCAACTTCTACGTGTGGTGTTATAATTCGCCTACTTTGTAGTTTGTATCGATCGTCCTCGAAGGTTTTATGTGACACACTTTTATGTAAACTAAATTTTTTTATTAAAACGTCTGATTTATTTTTCTTTACATGAAATTTTTATATTAACCCGAGGGTATTGTACAAACATACATATATTTGAGTTTAAAAAAGCCATACCCACCCACACTTGGACCGCGAAGAATTTAATTATGAAATAAAACTAAACAAAAATTGCAACCTAAATGCAAATGATTGTAAAATTCCAACTGTGGGGCCTGTTTAATTTTATTTCTTTTATATTTAAATGCCTTAAATCTATCTTGAGGGTGACAGGCTACAAAATGCATGCAAGTTGTAAGAAAATCTCCGTTATTTATTTTGTCTAATTTTTAACCCAAAGTTTGATTATGCGATCAGCAAAATGTAAACAAGTTCGATTTTTACACTTACGAACTACAAAGTTTCAAAAACTCCATGATGTATCACTGGAAACAACATGGTTTCCTGATGCGAGACTTGAAATACTCCGCAACAATAAAAGGAAACGGGATTTTTTAAACAGTCGATTGGCTTTCTTTATAACACAAAGCAAAAAAATTGATGAGAAAATTCGTAAAACGAGTTTGTAAGTGTTTGAAAGCCTCCTGCGTAGTCGTGATATTCCTAGTTATATATTGGTAATAATAAATTGCAGTCTAAAACTTCCCACTTGCTATTTTATTATTTTATGAATTATTCATTTAAATCAAGAAACCAACTTGGAAATTATTGTGCAACCAAGTTTCAACTGGAAATCCTTGACCCTCGAAAATCCTTTGGATGGGATTCGGTTGCATGTAGTTTTCCAACTTTTAAATGTAGGAAAACTTGAAAATTTTCAATTAAAAACTCAATTTTATTTTCTTAACGAAATTTTTGAACAAAAATAGCTTTGGTTTGTGGTTAATCGTTTAGAAAATTTGAACAACCGAGTGGAAAAAATTAATGGATAATTTCACGTAATCAATATCCTTGGTATTTTTCTAAAAAATTTAATTCAATTCCGCGTCCTAATTTATTCGGTAAACTAAAATTAGTGATTTAATGACCTAAAAAGGTTGAATAATCTTCCCGAGGGTTTAATGCCCGTATAATCCATCAAAAGTCGGTTTACAATTACATACAATTAAAATTGCGGAATTTATTGATAAAGCAATATGACGTCACGTTAACTTTGCTAGCAGACGAGGCGCCACCGCCCATTGTATCGTCAAATTCTCAACCCCGGTTATCGCTAGGGGTTGTAGAGGCCTACAGCCAACGAGGTCAAGCTTTATCCTACAACGAGCAAATTACAAGCAAATTCATATAATGTGCTGTCTTGTTAATGACTAAAACTAATTATTGAGCCTTTCTCCGCCCCAGCAGACAAAATTAATAAACTTATTTTTGCAGTGCTTTTCCTTTTGGCAAAGCATGTTGCATGTTTGATTTCGAGTATTGGAAACGAACATGGCTCGAAATATTTTTAAAAGACGCTTTGTAAATTTGATAGCCGTCATTAATCATGCTTCATTAGCTCCCAGCATATTTTTCCAATCAAAATATGGAGAAGCTCGTTAATGAGGTTATAAGAATCAATATAGAGTCGTTTATTTTTGGAACGGATTGATTAGTCTGGATGAAGCTTTTAATCGTAATATTTTCAGAATTGTAAATACGTTTTCCATTAGCGATTTTGTATTTTCTGTCGGAACTTTGTTATTGGCTTCTTTAATTTGAACTAAACTCGGCTTTTCTACTGCAATCATCGTGTGGTTGTTTTGCTAACATTCTGGCATAAATACATCTTGTCGGATATTCAGGATATATTAACGTTAATAAACAAACAAAAAATGTATGGGGGTTTGTGGTGGAAAATTGTTCGAAAATAAATTAGAAAAGAATTTCGATTAATTTGTCGATCCATAAATTATGAGATTGGACTTCCTTACAGGGAAGAAAAATAGGGGAAATCCCCATCACAAGAATATGTATTCCAAAAAACCCACTATTCACCCAATCCATTATTATAATGAAATGATAAAATATATATAATATGGCTTGACATAGCAAATTTGGCGAGTTAATATTTTAATTCCTCCTTGTCGAACGCGAAATTGAGCAAAATAATCAAAATTCACCGATGAGGAAATTATACAGGTGGGAATTCTTATTTATTCATGAATAACAAGTAAATTAGCATGTCAATTTTCTGCTTCGGATGCATTAATTTTATTTTCATATATTTTCTAAATAAACAACCTAAATAGTCGATCGTTGCAGTTCTACCGCATTTAACAGGCACGTGACAGGTCTGTCTCATTTAAAATGTTAGTCATAGAATCCCACAAAGCTGAAATTGCTGTTGTTCTATGTTTTTGTGGCAGATTTTCAATCTAAAATTTAAATTTTACGTTCCTACGCGAAATAAAAGTACCTATTAAAGTGCATTTTCCTGAAAGGTTATTAATTTTTTGTAACTGTTTAATTTATGCATGCATACGAGCAGCCGCATTATATTTTACAACTTAATTGCTTCAAAAAGACATTCGATACTTTGTTATTAACTAAAGTTATTTAATACAGCACCCTGTATACATGCAGATATTAAAACAATTGTACTTTATGTTAAGAATTAATATCATTTATCTTCGGATGAAAAGCAGCGTTTACGTACAATAAAGAAGAATAACAAAGCCGTAGGAAATTAAAAATGCAGTTTATTAATTAAATGAAAATTTAAATTCATTTTTAATTAAAAATATTAATTACGTGTCGACTTAAATCGCGAATAGAGGAATAATAGCTTTTATTATTTGCATTATTTTTTAAAGCAAATGGAAATTAAACTAATGAGAAAAAATGTTTTGCGACATACAGGGTGGTTTCCGATTAACGTACATTTTACGTAATATTATATTAGTTTCACGTTGTAGTAATTGAAGTAGCACTAAAAGGTTTAAGCTGCTAATTGTTTCTAAATAGAATAATTATATTTACATACAAATTTAAATTTGTTTGATAACATTTCGTAGCATTCCAATTTCAAGACTAGGGGAAAGAAATTTAGTTAATATTAAATCTAAATTAGCAACGAGGTAAAATATTTTCGACTAGGAACAAATAAAACCAACAAAGCCCTAAAATTATATTATTGATTCTCTTTGAATATTTGCTAAATTAATATTATTCTTTTTAAGAAATTTTCTTTCTCAAGTTTCTATTGTAATTATGCTTTCTTATCAATTTATCTTAAAAGACATAAATTATAAAGATAACGTACATAGTGTTAACGTGTAATAAATACGGTTATTTATGGTAGGTTTGTGGTTTGTTATGTGCACCGTTTCACGTATTCGCCCTTTCTTACCAAGACGTGTAACACGAACCAACCCTGTAATGCACAAATTGAAAAGAGGGTGCAGATATTACTGAATAAAATTCAACAATTTTTAAAATTGGAAAGGATCCGCGATAGCGAGGAGGCAGGGACGAATTGGTCACGTGGAAAATGCGGAAAATTCCACGTGAGCTGACCCTTTCCCTCTTCAGACCACTTTGCCTTATTTTAATCCTTAATTTGGTTTTAGTCATTAATCAGGAAAAACCAAAGCATAATTTTTGACGTCTTGTTCTGTTACGAAGCAAATTAATGATTGCGTAAATTTTCCAAGTGGTTAATCCAATTTTTAAATATACCTGTTTTGAGCTCCAATTCGTTTATTGAAGCCGTCGCCTGTATTTGGCAACCTTAATTTTAACGACACTTAAATGTATTTAAATTATTTATTTTACAATTTATACATATGCCGGAGTTAGGCTTTTAAATTATTTAGATGTTTCCTAAGAGAAACTTATTGACCAACTGATTACATTTTACATTTTCAACTTAAAACTTAACACTAAAATCGTACCTAAAACAGAAAGGGAAGGGTACAAACAGGAATATTGAACAATGAATGTACCCAAAAACGAAAATCCCAAATTGCATAATTATATACTGTCGCCAGACATATTTTAACAATGAAAAGATTAAGTTTACAATTTAAAAACGATTGTAGAAAAAGGGTTTTTACATAAATCGCCCCCTTTGAAAACATGCGGTTTTCAACAACATAATAAAAAATACAATTATCCTTCATAAAATAAATTCATCACAATAATAACGCTAAAGAACAAAGAAATATTAAATTAAATGCAAAGAAAAAACGCAAATATATTTACAAAAATTAAATTCGTAGTTCATCAATTCGCTTGGAACTACTGATGGTTAAGTCCGCACTAACATAGTTTGTTATTATCTGTTTCACTTATCCGCATATATACAGGCATACCACTGAACACGCTTAGGTTTTATTAAAGTTTACTCACTTGGCAACACGCACAATTTTATCACTGGACGCTTATATGTCCCATCGGATGTTCGGACCGTGGCGACGCGATTTACTCCATCTTTGCCGGGGTGAAGCTGGATCACTCGGCCTATGTGCCATCTAAGCGGTGGTGTGTTGTCTTCCTTGATTAATACCAACGCATCAGGTTTTAACAATCCTTCGCGAGATTGTTTCCATTTGGTGCGTACCTGCAATTCAGATACGTATTCTTTCGACCACCTAGTCCAAAAGTGTTGAAGAATTTGCTGACATCGTTGAAATCTGGCAAGCCGATTTTCTTGCACTTCAATCAAGTTTTGGTCGGGTACAGCCGCGAGAGTGTCACCAATAAGAAAGTGTGCGGGAGTTAAAGGATATAAATCGGAAGGATCGTTTGATAAGGGACATAAGGGCCTAGAATTTAAACATGCTTCTATTTGTGTCAGTATAGTTACTAATTCCTCGTATGTTAAAATCGCGTTACCCAAAACCCGCTTCAAATGATGTTTTGTCGACTTTATTCCCGCTTCCCATAGTCCTCCAAAGTGAGGTGATCTTGGCGGTATCATATGCCAATTAATATTTTCTTGATGCAACGCATCTTGAAACTCGCTGGTTTTATCATTCAAAAACTTTCTTAACTCCCGTTTAGCGCCCACAAAATTGGTACCGTTATCGGAATACAAATTTGAAGGTTTGCCGCGTCTAGCTACGAACCTTCGCAAAGCCGCTAAAAACGCTTCTGTAGACAAATCGCTCACAAGCTCGATATGGCTTGCCTTAGTAGAGAAGCATACAAATAAACAAATGTAACATTTTGATACTTTAAATTTTCGTGATTTGCTATCGCGTATATTTATCGGACCCGCGTAATCTAATCTACCACCAACTCGAAGTATACCGCTATCATCTAGAAAAGGATTTAAAGAAATAATCTTACTGTTTTTCTCGACCCCCCCTTTCCTTTTTAGATCTTTTAATTCCCTTTCGAAAAATCGTGTCTGATTAGCGCGGATCAGTTTAATTAATGTTTCGTTCAATTCAGTGACCGTAAGAGGCCCAAATTGCCTTTGGTCTTGGGATACAGATGCGTTCTTCACAAATCGGCAACAATATGCAACTACTCTTTGCAGTTTCGACAAGCTGGAATACCTATCGACCAAATCTATTGTCCCGTCCAAAACTATTAGGCATGTTTGTGGTTGTCTACGCTCTGCTGTGCATTCTACATCAAAAGTAGCTTGATTATAATTTTTATTGGGCCATTCCCTTGCATCTTTCAAGAGCCAAGGTGGTCCCGAAAACCAAAGGATTGACGTTTTAAATAAGCTTGGCTCGACGCCGCGAGTCAATAGATCCGCTGGATTTTCAGCGGTGTTTATATATTGCCATTTTTCAATATTAGTCAAATTTTGTATTTCAGCTATACGGTTTGAAACGAATACCTTCCAATCGCGCGATGAAGATCGTATCCAAGATAGCACGATAGTCGAATCGGACCAAAAATAGCAATCTTTGAAGTTCACGTCATATTTTTTCTTGACTTTATCATACAGTTGCGCCAATAATAATGCTGCGCACAATTCTAAGCGCGAAATAGTTACGCTTTTCAACGGAGCCACCCTGGTTTTTGAACATAGAATTCTTACGTGAGTTTTGCCTTCGTTATCTAGCGACTTAATATAAAAAACAGCGCCATATGCCGATTCGCTCGCATCTGCAAATCCATGTAATTCTATAGAAGTCGCATTTTTGCAAATAGCCTGACGTTGAAACTCTACATCATTTATGTTGAAAAGTTGATCATAAAATTTGACCCAAATAGAATGAATACCTTGTGGTATAGATTCGTCCCAAGAGATTTTGCTTTCCCATAACCGTTGCAACACAATTTTTGCAATAATTACCACTGGACTTAGCAAACCCAGCGGATCATTTTGCGCAATCATTGATAATATCGACCGCTTCGTGGCTTTCGCTTTGATGTTATCGCTTTTTATTGAAAACCTAAGTGTATCTGATTGCGAATTCCAATATAATCCCAAAATTTTTGAGTTATGATTGTCGCCCAAGTTTATTATTGCGTTCGGATTTAAAGAAACAATTTCCCTTAATATGCTGGGATCATTTAAAGCCCATTTGTTTAATGGAAACCCCCCTGATTTAAGAATTTCCTCTATTTGACGTTGTAACTCTTTTACTTCCGCGATATTTTTACCCCCTGTCAAAAGATCGTCCACGTAAAAATCTCTTTTTACAATACTACTGGCGATAGGGTATATTTTAGCGTAATCATTTGCCAGTTGGTGCAAACAACGGATAGCTATAAAGGACGATGTCGCCAGACCATACGTGACCGTATTAAGTTCGTAACATTGAATTTCGTTCTCAGGGTGCGAACGCCACAATATTCGTTGTAACGATCTCTGAGCTTTATTGACAATAATTTGGCGATACATTTTTGTGACGTCGCCCGTTAACACAATGTTATGCTTCCTAAAGCGCAGAACAATCGAGAAAAGATCGTCTTGTATATTAGCTCCAGTTAATTGAAGATCATTAACCGAGTATCCAGACGACGACTTTGCACTTCCGTCGAACACTACTCGGTAAGTCGTGCTGGTACTATCTGGTTTGTTAATGATATGATGCGGAAGATAAAAAGAATTACAATCATCATAACGTTCAAATTTGGTCATGTGACCTAATTCCACGTATTCACGCATGAATCTGCTATAATTTTCCCGCAACTCGGGATTTTTCGCGAATTTACGCTCCATTTGATAGAGCCGTTTTAGAGCTCCTAACCTAGATTCACCTAATTTAGAAATGGGATGCTTCATAGGAATATCCACAATAAACCGCCCATTTTCATCGCGTTTGCTCGTGCTCATGAAATGCTTTTCGAACGCCGTTTCTTCAACGTTCAGAGCCTTGTGGTCGGAGTGTTCCTCTATGGTCCAAAACCGTTCCAGTTGTTTATGTAAAACAGTATTGTTCAAATTGCATAATACATTAGAATGCTGACCTTGCGGAATTGGACCCGTTATAACCCACCCTAATTGTGTTTTTTGAATCAAGGGCATATCCCTTCCCAATTTGATTTGACCTACGCACATTAAACCCCAAAAAACGCCAGCACCTAGCAAGATATCAATATCGCTATACGCATTAAAATTTGGATCGGCTAATTTAATGTTTTTTGGTATACATAGGTTGTCTAATGTATGTGATGGTGTAATTTCGGCAATTTTAGGCAGTATTAAACATTGAATGTTATCCTGAAATGAATTTTGATTAGAACGAATCGCCACTTCAGTTTTATGCGTGACCTTTGACGCAACATTGTTTATACCCGAAACCGAAATGTAGTTTATTTTTTCTCTGTTTAAATTCAATTTTTTTATTAACGCCTCACTAACAAAATTTGATTGTGAGCCGCAGTCTAATAATGCCTTGCATGGTCTAAAATTTCCGAGATTGTCCTTTATTTTAATTATCGCAGTTGCGAGAAGCGCGCGAGAATGAATGAAACTTGCCATTTTGGCTATTATTGGTTGAATAGCTTCACCACATTCGTTTTGCTCATTAGGACGATTATTATGTGTTCGCGAAATATTATCTTTATTGGCATTATTGTCACAATGCAGCAAGGTATTATGTCGTTTGTTGCATTTAGTGCAACCTGGTCTAGCTCTACAATTAAAAAAATTGTGTCCCGTGCGGAAACAATTAGAGCATATTTTGATTCGTTTAATTTCTTCGAATCTTGCGCTGGGATCTAAGTTTAAAAAATTTACACAATTGTACAGTGAATGATCCCCATTACAGCTGTAACAACGAATCGGCTCGGCAGTCGTGCTATTGAAAACCTTTACCTTTTCCCTTTGCCCTGTAATTTTCGAAGTAGGTTTATTACCTACTTTTTCTAAAAACTTGCACCGCTCATTTAAAAACTTCGTTAATTCGCTTAACTTAGCTACCGATTTTAATTTAGAATTTTCCGCTTCCCACGCACGTCTCGTTTCGTCATCCAGTTTACCAACAATCAAGTAAACAATTAGGGTGTCCCAGCTGGATACCGGTTGTTTCAGTACCTGCAATGCTCGAAGATGTTTGGAAAAACCATCTGTTAATTGCCTTACGGCTCTATGGGATTCTTTGTAAATTGTCGGTAAACTGAATAATGCCTGGACATGATTGTTAATTATTTGTTTTTCGTCGTCATACCGGTCCTTTATTAATTTCCACGCGATTTCGTAATTCGAATCGGATATTTCCAGCGATTCTACTAATCCCCGAGCTTCACCCTTCAGAACACTTCTTAAATACTGAAATTTCTGAGAAGGTGAAATGGAGGCGTTTTGGTTAATAACCGATTCGAAAGTGTCGCGAAAGAATAAATATTTATCATATGAACCGTCAAATGTAGGAAGCTCTAGTTTCGGCAATCGAATTGAGTTTAAGGTGTTGTTGCCAGGAATGGCACTCGCAGCTTGTTCGCGATTTTCATTAGAATGGTTAATAGTGCTTTGCGAAGTTGAATGACGACTTGAATGCTCTTTTATTAACGCTTTTAACCGCGATATTATATAAAAATAGGAATCTTCAAAATCCTGCCTTTCTTGTTCTTCAAGATCGCCATCTTCGCTCGCTAATTCAATTTGAATTTGTACATTTTCAAATTCAGAAATTAAAGGTTGATATGCAATCAACCGAGTTTCAATTTGCGTTACATCAATATTTTCTTTTTTAAGTTTGTCTACATAATTTTTAAGTCGCGTAAGTTGCCCTTTTATGCTGCCCCGCTTCGCTTTTAATTCGCGTAATGATTCTTCCGCCATATTTACGCAAGAAGTAAGTAATAATAATTTTTAAAATCAAGATTTAAAAGCAATCTGAAGATAAGGCAAAATTTATAAAAATGAAATAGTGGCAAATAATATTTTGCGACAATTGTAATAATTCTGACACAACTAGAGAACAATTTAAAATTCTACTAATAAGGATATAACAGGAAATAAATTATAATGGAACGCACCTTTTTTATATGAGACAATTTCCAACGGGAATCCTCAGCGACTTGATCAGAGTCCAAATATTTTGTGGAGTCGTTCTTCCTGTTCCTTTTTTTACGAATTGATTTAATTTTGTAGTTTTCTTAATAATTGTTCATAATCCGGTTCGAAGGACCTATGTTTTGAGCTCCAATTCGTTTATTGAAGCCGTCGCCTGTATTTGGCAACCTTAATTTTAACGACACTTAAATGTATTTAAATTATTTATTTTACAATTTATACATATGCCGGAGTTAGGCTTTTAAATTATTTAGATGTTTCCTAAGAGAAACTTATTGACCAACTGATTACATTTTACATTTTCAACTTAAAACTTAACACTAAAATCGTACCTAAAACAGAAAGGGAAGGGTACAAACAGGAATATTGAACAATGAATGTACCCAAAAACGAAAATCCCAAATTGCATAATTATATACTGTCGCCAGACATATTTTAACAATGAAAAGATTAAGTTTACAATTTAAAAACGATTGTAGAAAAAGGGTTTTTACAATACCTAGGCAATATATTTATAAGGATCAGAAAACGGTCCTGCTCTCCTTGTAATGAATAAACTTTGAACCATTTTGATTGGCGTTATTTCCAAAATTGTGTCGTTAATAAATAAAAACAAATAAAACAATTTTAAAAATTCCTTGAAATAGGAATTTCATATTGAAGTCTTGGCACGATCTATAAAATCTATATCATTATATCCTTCACTAAACGAACCAGTTTTTATTGTATAATCCGGCATAATTTTTATTATAAATAAAATCATAATTTGTTCGTAAAAACTTAATTTAATTCTGAAGAAAACACATTAATCCGTTTGTCTGCAAATTGAATTGTGTTTTTGCTAAGAAATTATGAGATTTTCTTCATAATAAAAATTATACCAGAACCAAGCACAATAAAAACTTGTTCTTTGCTATTGGATACATCATCATAATATCTCCAGACTTGGGAATAAAATTCATAATATTGAAGTTTAAATTGCGGCTAACTAATTAAATTATTTAAAAAAAATATAAACGTTTTTTTTTCGATTAAAAAATTTGGTTTTTGATTCTAAAATGTAGGTTCCACCGAGATTTGAACTCGGATCGCTGGATTCAAAGTCCAGAGTGCTAACCATTACACCATGGAACCTCACTGGTGTATTTGGTCAACACAGCAGGTCACAAGTCAAATATTTCCGAACATTCATGAAAAATTTCGAAAAATTCAGATTTATACTGGGGACAGTGAATTCAACGATCCAAATTACGCCCTTAAATATACAATCTCAGTAGTATGCCTTTACATGGAGAGGAGGGAAGTTGCCC